>CM038120.1:6502142-7702142 GCA_001642375.2 Mentha longifolia | reverse complement strand
TGTAATGTTAATGTCCCTTCTTTCTATGTACTATAAGATAATAGCCACTTTTTATCTCAAAAAAAAATAAAAAAAAATTGATAATAGCCACTTTAGTCACGTTCGATTGTTATTTAAGAAAATAAAAATTAATTTACAGGGAAAAATAAAAATTGAAAATAGAAGGAGTCCGTCCAGATTTGGTTATAATATAAGATGGTTTCAGTGGTTTTTGAAATGGTATCATCCATAGATTAGTGGTAAATGGCAAACATTAATATTATTTCAATACAATGATGTCTTGAATACGTATAGTCCCAAAACATAAAGAGTGTTTACTTTGTAGTACTATAAGTGTGTAAAAAAGTAGTATAAATGAGTATAAAATTTTATTTACCATTTTATACATTATTTATTTTGATATATAAAAAATTCGGTTAAGTGATATAAAATTTCGTGCAGCCCGATATCCTTCACGATAATATAATTTGATACATAAACGTATCGAGTAATAATTTTATATGACCTTTTACAATTTATGTAAAAAGACTTCATTGCCCCATCTCCCTAATAACTTATTTAATTTAACTCAAATATTTTATTTTGTGTTCTCTTCATTGTTTTATATTTTTGCAGACCTTCGTTTCGTTCTTTAATTATTCGGAAAATGATTTAGAATTCCACAACTTGACATTACTCTACTGTGCCTCGTATTTATTTTGACAATGGCTTTGTGTTATTTCGTGGAGTGTCGCACACAAATATGGATGAAAGAAGACACAAGACTGTTTTGGATAAATAATAAAATAAATAAATAATTTAATTTTACTCTTTCCAAGAAAAAGAATAATGCAAACAAAAAAAAATTAAAACAAAATATGAATAGATATAGTAAAAATATAAATAAGGGCAACATAGACATTTTACATTTATTCCATCAATTTCCTGCAAAGTAAACGATATACATGGAGTATAATATAATTTTTTTTCAACACCTCTCAATATATATTTTCATTCAAATTAAACACCATATAAAAATTATGGATCCCTCTATTTATTACAAATTTATAATACATCATTATATTATCAGACTCTATCTCTTCTAAATAGAGGTATAAAAAGTAAACACATCCAACAAGAAAAAACATGTTGTCATGCATCTTACTGAATGTTGTTATTATTAAGCGAATACATTATTTCTTAAAGGATTAACTATACTTTATAGCCCAAACTTTGACCATATAGTTACTTTATAGCTTGAATTTTTAAAAATTACAAAATTAGCCTAAACTTTGACCTTATAGAAACTTTATGGCGAATTGACCTTAACTTTGACCATATAATGAATTTATAGTCCATAACGAAATCCAATAACAGAAAACCATATCGATTTATATATAGGCATTCAATGATTTGTTCTATTGAGTTCAAATAACCATAATTAACTTAAGTTTGACATTTCTAATTAAATAAATTATATATTTTGTGTAGTGGTGGATATTCAATAAATTCATGTGACTACATTTTTATTTTTTTATTTTTATTTTGAAACAATATAATATGAAATTTAAGGCTGTGCCACAGAGAACTAGACCCCAAAACCTTTGGTGTCAGGCGTTAAACACCTATCCCTTGATCAACAAATGTACACTTATGTTTTTTTTATTTTAATCTTAAAGTTGTACATTAATCTAAATGAGAAGAGAGAGAGCATATACATTAATTTTCTATTTTCGAATTTCATTGTGGACTATAAATTTATTATAGGATCAAGTTAAGGTTAATTTGTCATTTTCAAAAGTTCAGGTCATAAAGTTACTGTAAAAGTTCGGGTTAAATTTGTAATTTTTGAAAGTTTAAGCCATAAAATAACTAAGAGTAAGGGGCCAAAATTCGGGTCATGAAGTATAGTTAACCCTTTCTAAAATTATAATTCCTATCCTTAAAACAAAATTTTAGTTCATAATTTAGTTACTGATGACTAATACGAACTCTAGACTAGAAAATTTAATTTCTATAATATCTATACGGATTTTTATTGCATTTTCAATTGTAACGATGAATAATAGTCACATGTTAAAAAAAATTTCAATCGTACATTAAAAGGTGGAACACATAAATTTAATAGATCGAGACTCTGAATCTCTAGCTGGACTAGAATATAAAACTTTCATCCAAAAAATTATTCCAAAAATAATAATCGCAAATGCCGTACATGAAGGGTTAATTCTCGGGGCACACCGTGAGCACGTTAAGATAACGAGAGAAAATAAATACGTGCAATAAATGTTTGACCAGATGACGTTTAATGGTTTTTGAACAAAAATATCAAACCCCTCTTCTTCGAGAATCAGACATGGTCAACGATTTAAGTCTCACAAGGAAATTGGCCTTACTCTCCCAATAACATTTACAACTACCCGCCATCTCCTTCCTTTTCTTCCCACAATCAAAGTCAAACTTCTCCGGCCACTCACACGCGCTCTTCGCCACGTCAGCACCCACAATCTTCGCCTGCATGGCCGCAATCACGGCATTGATCGCCACGTCAGCATCACGCCTGTTCCTGAGAAAGATCTCCCCGACGTGAGCTGGCGCAAGGGCCCCACCGGACCTCATGCAACTCTCCACCACATCGAAGAGCGCGTGCGTCTCCAACTCCATCCCCAGGTAGTTCCTCGCGAGCGCCCTCAAGGCATGCCCCCCGCACGTGCCCAGGTTAACGTGCACGTCCATGCGCCCGCATCTAAGAAGCGCCGGGTCCACCGCTCCCCTGTGGTTGGTGGTGAAGACGATCACCCTCTCCTCGCCGCAGCACGACCACAGCCCGTCGCTGAAGTTCAGAAGCCCCGATAGCGTCACCCGCCCCTCATTGTCCCCCGCGCCCCTATCGCCAGTAAAGTCGACGGAGCAGTCGATGTCCTCGATCACGATGATGGAGCGGTTCGCAGTCTGTATGAGCAGAGATCTTAGCTCGGAATTGTCTCTCACTTTGCTGAGCTCCAGATCGTAGACATCGTAACGGAGGAAATTTGCCATGGCGGCGATGAGACTGGATTTTCCGGCGCCGGGAGGGCCGTATATCAAGTACCCTCTTTTCCATGCACGTCCGATTTTCTTGTAAAATTCTCCGCCGTCGGCGAACGCCGTCAAGTCCTCCGTCAGCTGCTTCTTCATCTCCGGCTCCAGCGCCAGCGTCTCGAAGGTGGACGGGTGGCGGAAAGGGACGGAGAACCAGCCGGAGTCGTACGCGCCGCGGCCGCTGTTGGTGAAGAGGCGTCGTTCGAGGAGCACGCGCTCGAACTCCGACGCACGCGCTGCCACGTGGTCTAAGTAGGGCGTGAGAAGAGCGAGGGCAGAGTGCTTGGGGAGCTTGAGCGTGAAGCTGCGCTTCTCTTCGACGGAGTCCTGCACGGCGTCGACGTGGTGCGTCCACGAGAGACGGCGGCGGCGGAAGGCGTCGTGGACGGTGTGGTTGGGGGCGACGGAGTAGGAGACAGTAGTGGAGAATTTGGGGCGGGAGAGAGAGAGGCGGGGGCAGGTGGAGGCGGCGTTGATGGTGCTCAGGTAGAGGGTGACCTGGCGGTAGAGGTCGTTGACGTCGACGCCGCCGTAGCCGTTGAATTCGGGGATCTCAAAGTAGGAGTGAGGGGTGAAGAAATCTTGGAGGGATTCGTAGAGGAAATGCAGCCATGCAAGGAGTTGTGAAGGGAGAATGTTTTGAAGTAGTAGGAATAATATTTCCATTATTGATTGCTAATATGATGTTGTAGTAGTTGTAGTAATAAATAAAGATTGATATATGCTTATATTCTTTGAGGGTTGAGGAAAGAAGCTGTAAAGATACATAAAAAGCTAGACACTACTATAGACTGTTGTTGCTTTTGCTTTTCTCTGTAGTTGATTTTTGGAGCTATATCATCATCCATATTTTTATCCATTTCGATCGGCTTCTAAATCACTGATTCTTCATTAATTTATTTTTGATTTTTTGCTGCTATTCCACTATCTCTTTAATTTCTAATGATTAATGACTCATGCTGTGGACTTTTAATTTATCGAATTTAATTTATGGGCATGGCTTGGCATTCTTTCATGGAGGAGTACGTGGATTAGATGAGAAATTCTAGTAGAATTAAAAAGTACAGAGAGCACGAATAGTTGTTGATGGGGCGTTACGCTATTTTCTACTCTATATAATTAAATAATTAAAATAATATTGCTTTTGTTTGTGCCCCCAGCTTTTTTAATTCTTTAATTTGTTCTTCAACTTTTGATGTAAGAGATTGTTCTTCATAGGTTGGGGTAATTTAATTACACATTATAATGACTCATGAGATGAGGTTGAGCTAAGTTGGATTGTGCTTATAATTTAAGATCTCATCACTGTAAATTAATAGTATATGTATTATTGTACTTTTTACTTTTTCCTTATGAGTGATGCATATCCTCAAACTCAATTTAAAAAAAATAAAATAATAAAAGTGTCTGTTAAGTCATGTGATGTAACAACTTCTTATTACAAAGAGACAAATATCATACTTGCTTTGAAGATTTCTCTCCACTACTCTCAACTTTTATAAAAGTTTACTTGTACATTATCTTATCCATATATATCTATATATGAAGTCTCCATTTTTTCCCTAGCTATAATGTACGTATATAGTATAGTTATCTTTTACTTGGGGAGAAAAATAAATCTCTTTTCTCAAATTAATGTATGCTTTCTTCCATGCATATGAAATTATAAATATTATCAGATTTTCATAAACTTTGTTTTTGACTATGCTTTTATGGCTATTATTTTATTAATAATATATTTTGTTTGTACTTGGTCATTTAGTGGAAGTGTAGAATAAAGTTTTGTTGATGTTGGTATGTGTAGTGTAGATTCGCCTTTTATTTAATGGTGGGTCATAGTTGAAAATGCGGCATGTCGCCACTGAGTAGCATAAGTTTCTAATTTCAACATTTGTATTATACAGTATGAAATTACAATAATGAAGAAGAAGATAAGATGGAACAGATTCAGAAATTTCTCTATTGATGCAACAAAACAAGATTTCTTCATACAAAAAACATGTAGCACACTTTCCTTTTATAGGTGAAAGGATGCTGATGTGGTAAGTACGTAAAAGCTAAAAAATAAACAAACTGATCTGAAATAAAATTTGAAACATGAGACAAACTGTTCTACTAACTAAGTGAAATGTTGGTCTTCTTCTTTGTTTCTTGATACTCCCCCTCAAGATGAGAGTACAGATTATGTAATCCCATCTTGGATATCAGTCTAGAAAAAGAAGAAGGCCCAAGAGGTTTGGTAAGTATGTCTGCAACTTGTGAATCTGCTTGAACATGAAGAGGCTTGATAAGACCTTCCACATATTTATCCCTGATAGTGTGGTAGTTGATTAACAAGTATTTTATGTGCACGATGAGTTTGTTTAGAGTGGAATTCATGCTTAAATATGTGGAGTTTTGAGTGATAGTATTAGGGTTTCGTTAGTTTGCTTGCATTCGCATTTTCCTCGTTTTCTCAAGTTTTGTTATGCTTTCTGCAAGAAAAATAAAGAACTTATTTGGCCAATTGAATTATTCCATATCAAAGAGGAGTTCTTTTGGAAGCCATAGCAAAAAGCGGATCGAGAATCGGAATTCGGACGAAGGAGAACGAGTGAAAACGGTGAAGCTGTGCGAAAGGACCGGACCGCCAGCGGCCTGAACGGCTGCCTGTCAGGCCGCCGTCCAGACCACCGATCAGATGGCTGGGTGGCTGCAATAATGGTTGCCTAAACGGCAGCCTGTCAGGCCGCCGATCAGACCACCGTCGGCGCGCATTTCCCTCACTTAAAGGCCGAGTTGGTCGAACCAACTCGGTTCAACTCATCCCAACCTTATTTTTTTTTTATGTATTTAACCCCCAAATCTTCCCCAATTGGGTATTTTTAGCTTCAATATACTCTCTAGAACCCTAATTACATTTCCCTCTTTCTTCTTTGGTTTTTTTGAAGATTTGTGGAGCTACACTTGGTGGATATGAAATTCAAGACCATATTCTTCTTCCTTATTGAATTCTCTATCTTTTGATTATGGTTTTATGCATTTCTTATGGTTTATTTTCCTTGATCATGTCTAGCTAGTTCTCTCTGTGATTCCAATTATATGTAGATTAGGGATAAGTGATGGGATTAGGCTCTAATCTATGAATTTACGTTCTAATTTCATGTTCATTTCTCTTGGGGTCTATGTTTTATTATGTAATTGTGATTGATCACCATAGTTGCATATCAAATGTTTGATCTAATGCTTAGGAGGCTTAAATTAGATGCTAGGAAACAAGAGATTTGCATGCTAGAGATAGTAGGGATAAATAACTCAATGTACTATTGGGAGTTAATGTTATACTTGATGTCCTAGTCGGAATTAGGTATTTCATTAATCCACTTGATTTAGTTGCAATGAGAATTGAATGAATCATACTTAGGAGGTTTCCCACATGAAATTGAATTAAAATGGCTAATTCTAGTTAGAGTGTGACATCCCTATCACTTACCTAATTGAAGTATAATTGGATTCACTTTCATTCTATATTGAGTTTTTTTTTGTCCTTTGATTACCTGTTGCTTGTTTAGTTGAACTTTAAGTTTGTTACTTACTTTCATTATCCTTAGTTAAGCAAAAACACAAATACATGTTATTCGTGAGCTTGGATAGTGATTAGGTAATCGAGTTACTAGTTGAAATTGTTACGCCTCTAACATTCCCTGTGGATTCGACTCGATACTTATAGATTATTATTGCATTTTCTCTCACCCCTAAAGTGAGAGCAATCAATTTTTGGCGCCGTTGCCGGGGAATGTTTAGTTTGAATTTCAATAGTTGATTTGGTTATTAAGTTGCTAATTCCAGCATTTGTTACTTTTAATTTTTGTTTTGTAGGTTTATGCACATAAGATCCAAGGGAAGACTTGTTCAACCTTTGATTTTGAACTTTGAAAGAAGACATAGAAGAAGGAATTCTATTGAAGAACAAGGAATGGCGGCTAACAATCAATAGTTTGAGGTTCTTAGGAAGGAATTGGAAGATATGCGAGCTTGGAGAGATGAGCAAGAAAAGAGGGCTCAAGAAGCTCAACAACCTCCTCTTAACTAATTGTTCGAATCACCAACGGATCAATTTCAAGGAGGAGCATGGGGACCTCGTGTCAACGCAAACAATTTTGAGATAAGGACCGGCCTTATCCAAATGGTCCAATCGGAACAATTTGGTAGAAGGCCAAATGAGGACCCTAATGCTCATTTGAGCACTTTCTTGGAGATTTGTAATACGGTGAAGCATAATGAAGTGCCGGAAGATGCTATAAGGATGAATCTATTCAATTTTTCCTTGAGGGATCGAGCTAAAGAGTGGTTCAAAAATCTTGATAAGAGCGAAATCACCACGTGGGAGAAGTTGTGCAAGGCATTCCTTGCCAAGTACTTTCCACCTTCAAAGGCCCAAAAGCTAATATCGGAAATCTTTCATTTATCCCAATTTGGCGATGAGACACTATTTGAGGTGTGGGAGAGGTATAGGGACTTGCTACGCAAGTGCCCTTAACATGGCTTTAGTGAGGCACAACAAATAGTGAACTTCTATAGTGGACTCTCTCCACACACAAGAAGTATAGTTGATGCGACTTCCAGTGATTGCCTTGTGAACCGGAATGCTAAAGAAACTTTGAGGATCATAGAGGAGATGGCGGCCAATAATTATCAATGGCCAATTGAGATAGGCCCTACGAAGAAGGTGAATTCAATTCTTGAAGATGCAAGATATGATGAGTTAGCTTCTTAATAAACTCTTCTTAAGAGGGAATTCGAAGAAGAAAGGAGATCAAAGAAAGAAGTCCAAGTGGTTCAATCTCAAGAGAGTGAAGAGTACAATGGGAGTGAAGATGTTAGCTACGTGAATTAAAGGCCCTATGGAAACTTCAACAAGCAAGGTTTCCAAGGACCTCAAGGAGGATTCTAAGGAAATTATCAATGGGGTTTCAAGGGAAGCAAGGAAGCAACTTTTATGGTCAACAATGAGGTTATCAAGCCTACAATCCCAACAATCGAACTCATCCCAACCTCTCCTATGGAAATCCAAATAATGCTCAAGTTCCATCTTTTGGATTTTCCATCTCACAAGGGATGATTGAAGAACCCAAGAAGATTCTTTCTTCAACGGATCAATTACTTCAACAAATGATTGCAAATCAACAACAAATGGTCAATCAACAAAGTGCCTTCATCACTCAAACCGGTCAAAAGGTCAATGCCTTGGAGAATTCGGTGTCAACCATTGCTACTTCGGTGACAACTCTTGCTAAGCAAGTAATGATGCATGAAGGACAAGTAAAGCAAATAGTCAACCAAGTGAATTCTCTACAAAAGGCCGGAGAATTTTCTAGCAAGGCTCAAGAAAACCCGAAGCAACAATGCAATGTCATTCATGTAGTGAGTGAAGTTTCTTCGACACCTTCACATATACCTTGTGGGAAATCTCCGAATTTTGCTAAGAGCAATCTTGTGGAATTTGACGAGTCCGATCCAAGAATCATAGATCTTTGTCCAATTATTCCATCTATAGAAGGTTGGACAAAATGAGACATTCATGATTACTATTCAAGAATGAGGATTTGCAAGGCAATTCCCTTTGATGAGCGTTTTGATACGCTAAAAGATCTACAAAGAAGGAAGGATGCTTATGAAACTTTAAAGTTGAGGAGTAAGTTTGGTGTTCAAGAACCTATAGAGAAGGAGAGTGTTCACAAGAATAAAAAAGGTACCCCTTCTACTCCATCTTCTAAAGTCTCTAAGAGCATGTTGAGTCGAATAGCATGGATGGTCTAACATCTCCCCTTAGGTCGATTGATGAGAATTTGCATGCGAGGAAAGGTGGTTTGTTAGATGCATTCAAGAAATTGGAGATAAATGCTTCTTTGATTGGCTTATTGAGTAAAATTCCGGATCATGAGAAGTTCTTGGAGGACGTGACTCATCGGAAGGTAAAATTTGATAAGGATGAAACCATTATGTTGTCGGAGGAATGTAGTACTCGCTTACAAGAGAAGATTCCGAACAAGAAGAATGATCCCGAAAAATTCACAATACCTTGTGAGATTGGTGGTTGGAGGTTTAGCAAAACCTTGTGTGATTTAGGCTCAAGTGTGAATTTGATGCCTGTTTCCGTATACAATCGGTTGAGGATTGGTAACTTTGAGCCTACTTCAATGACACTTCAAATGGCGGACCGATCAATCACACATCTAAGAGGGATTGTAGATGATGTACTTATCAAGGTCCGGAAGTTTGTTTTCCCGATGGATTTATCCTTGACATGCCGGAGGATTAAGAGACTCCACTCATCCTTGGAAGGTCATTTCTTGCAACAAGTCGAGCTTTAGTTGATGTGCTTGAAGGGAGTGTCATCCTTTTAGTAAACGAAGAAAATGAGACATTTTATATGTCACATGGTTCAATCAAAGGTGAAAAGCCGAACAAGGTTGGAGTGGAAAGTGAGAGGTCGATGCTTGATCGAGGAGGGACTTCATTTCAAGTCCCTTGAAAAGGGCAAAGCGGTATCGTCGAGCTAACGACGTTAAACTAAGCGCTAGTTGGGAGGCACCCCAACAACTATCCTTTTCTTTTTCATTTTAGTTAGTCTTAGTTTGATTTTGGTTTTGTTTCTTATTTTTGATTTAGTTGTTTCTCCTACTTTTTCTCTATTTCTATGCCAATACTTCTTTTTTTAAGTTCATTTATACTTCACAAGTTTCATGTGTTTGATTGTCAATGCACGATGTTGAATCGTGATTGGAACAAGTGAAGGAGGGAAATCAAACCAATCAAGCAAGCAAAGGATTGAATGGCTTTCAAAACCACCTTCATCATAGCTATGGACCTTTGTGAGTGTAATTTAAATTTCTTATTATTCTTCCCTCCAAACTTATTTTAGAATTTATTTTCTAAAATAAGTTTGGGGAAGGGGGGTAGGATAAGGAATTTAAATTATTTTACTCTTGGTTTTTCAAGTTTCTATGTGATGTGGTATCATTAGGATTTTATTGATTATATGCTTAGTCTTGCTTGATGATTTGGCTTGAAAGATGTTAGTTTGTTGATGAGTTTGGGGTGATGAGCTTAATTGTTGAAAATTCCTTCTTTGGTTTGTTGGTTTAATTTGTTGAATGTGAGCTCATAATGGAGAATTTTTGGAAAAGTTTTGAAAGAATTGGATGTTTTGAATTGGATGCTTGCATGCTTAAATGCGAAAGCACATGTTTATTTACTCAAGTACTTTCGAGTGAGGTGCCGATGATTGATGCAAAAATTGGCAACATTTTTGAAAATTTTCAAATTAAAGTCGAGCATGATTAAGTCACTTCACTTGAATAGTTTGAATGATTGATCTTAGGCACTTAGACTCTAGGCAAAAAGCTTGGGAGGATTTTGAGCCTAAAAACTATGCATCTTACATAGTTAATGTCCTTTCATGTGAGCTTGGTCATGCATTATATTTTCTTTGCTAGAACTTGTCTTGATACTCATGTTGGAGTTACTATTTGTGTGTAAGGAATTAGGAAATGATTTTAGGCCATTATTTCGTAGCCCATAATCCCTAAACACTAACCTATGTATCATAACCCTTGTTGTCCCATTTTGAGCCTTAATAAGCTTTTCATTCTAAAACCGGATGATAGGGGGTAAAGGATGGTTAAGGGAACCTTGGTAAAAGTTGAAAATTCAATGGAAATGGTGGGTGAAAATGAAGGGCCTTGAAATTTGTGTTGCATTGAAAGAACACTCCTATAAGCTCAATGATAGAAAAGAAAATGATAAGAACAAAGTTCTTAGAAAAAAAAAGAGAGAAAAGAAAAAAAATGAGTAAGAACAAAGTTCTTACAAGAAAAATAAAGAAAGAAAAAGAAAGAATAAGAGCATAAAGAAGTGTGTCTTTTGATTTGATGAAGAGTTAGAATATGCTTGGGTTTTCATTTGATAAAAAAGGGGGTTGGATAAGGTGGAAGATGAAGAAATTCATACTTAGAAAGGAGAAGAAATGAGGTAAAGGAACTTATATGAGAATTTAAGTCACTTAGCCTAAAAACCCTTACCTTAACCAATGTCCCTACATTACAAACTAAAGAAAGACCTATTTGATCCTAATTTGTGCACACATGATAGTATTAGAAACTTGAGTTGATAGGTAAGCTTATGGTCAAAGTTGTGTATTGCATAATTTCGATGAGTGCTTACCCTTTTCCCTATATTGAGTGATCGAGTGATACACACACTTCTTGTAAGGTCTAGGGTTGAATGTTCTTGAGTGATTGAGTTCTAAGCTAGGATAGTGAGTGATTTTATGAATGCTTGGCTTGACTTGATGATTTCCTTGAACTAAAATAGTTTTTGAAGTGATATGAGGCATCGAGTAACTTAAAATGCACACCTCATACGTGTTAAGTGATTTGATTGTTTGTTCTATTTTTCGGGACGAACAATGGCTTAAGTTTGGGGGAGTGATTAACATGTTTTTTATGTGCATGATGAGTTCATTTAGAGTGAAATTCATGCTTAAATATGTGGAGTTTTGAGTGATAGTATTAGGGTTTTGTTAGTTTGCTTGCATTCGTGTTTTCCTCATTTTCTCAAGTTTTGTTATGCTTTTTGCAGGAAAAATGAAGAATTTATTTGGCCAATTGAATTATTCCATGTCGAATAGAAGTTCGTTAGGAAGTCATAGCAAAAAAGCAGATCAAAAATCGGAGTTCGGACGAAGGAGAACGAGCAAAAACGGTAAAGCTGCGCGAAAGGACCGGACCGCCGGCAGCCTGAACGACGGCCTGTCAGGCCGCCATCCATACCGCCGATCAGATGGCTGGGTGGCTGCAATAATGGTGGCCTGAACGGCAGCCTGACAGGCGCCGATTAGACCGCCGTCGGCGCCCATTTCCCTCACTTAAAGACCGAGTTGGTCGAACCAACTCGGTTAAACTCGTCTCAAACCTTATTTTTTATGTATTTAACCCCCAAATCTTCCCTAATTGGATATCTTCCCTCTTTCTACATTGTTATTTTTGAAGATTTGTAGAGCTACACTTGGTGGATTTGAAATTCAAGACCATATTCTTCTTCTTTATTAAATTCTCTATCTTTTGATTATGGTTTTATGCATTTCTTATGGTTTATTTTCCTTGATCATGTCTAGCTAGTTCTCTCTGTGATTCCAATTATATGTAGATTAGGGATAAGTGATGGGATTAGGCTCTAATCTATGAATCTACCTTCTAATTTCATGTTCATTTCTCTTGGGGTCTATGTTTTATTATGTAATTGTGATTGATCACCATAGTTGCATATCAAGCGTTTGATCTAATGCTTAGGAGGCTTAGATTAGATGCTGGGAAACAAGAGATTTGCATGCTAGAGATAGTAGGGATAAATAACTCAATGTACTATTGGGAGTTAATGTTATACTTGATGTCCTAGTCGGAATTAGGTATTTCATTAATCCACTTGATTTAGTTGCAATGAGAATTGAATGAATCATACTTAGGAGGTTTCCCACATGAAATTGAATTAAAATGGCTAATTCTAGTTAGAGTGTGACATCCCTATCACTTAGACCTAATTGAAGTATAATTGGATTCACTTTCATTCTATATTGGGTTTTTTTTTGTCCTTTGATTACCTGTTGCTTGTTTAGTTGAACTTTAAGTTTGTTACTTACTTTCATTATCCTTAGTTAAGCAAAAACACAAATACATGTTATTCGTGAGCTTGGATAGTGATTAGGTAATCGAGTTACTAGTTGAAATTGTTACGCCTCTAACATTCCCTGTGGATTCGACTCGATACTTATCGATTATTATTGCATTTTTTCTCACCCCTAAAGTGAGAGCGATCAGCAGTCTATCTCTATATGCTTTGTCCGTTCATGAAAAGCTGGATTTCAAGTAATGTAAATTGCGGCCTTGTTGTCACAGAAAAGGGGTACAACTTTGAGCTTTGGTATTCCAAAATCTCTACGGAGTATGTCAATCTAGACTATTTCACATATAGCAAGTGCCATTGCACGATATTCAGCCTGTGCTGAAGATCTAGACATTGTTCCCTGCTTCTTTAATTTCCAATAAATGATAGATCGGCCAAAAAATAAACAATAACTAGTGACTGACCTTCTGGTATCAGAACAAGTTCCCGAGTCTACATCACTGAACATGTTGGGAGAGAGATCTGTGGTGTTGGAGTAGAAGAGACCTAGACCTGCAGACCCTTTCAAGTATTTCAAGATTCTGTGAGCTGCCGTTAAGTGATGAGTGCATGGTTTGGACAAGTATTGGCTAAGGTTGTTAACAGCAAAACATATATCTGGTCTTCAGATACCAAGATAAAGCAATCTGCCAATTAGCCTTCTATATACCTTGGGATTAGTCAGGGGATCTTCTTCATACTTATGTAGATGAATGGTTGAGTCCATAGGAGTGGAACATGGCTTGCATCCAGTAAGTCTTGTGTCATGAAGAAGATCAAGTATATATTTTCTTTGACAAATAAAAATCCCAGTTTTAGTTTAGTTGATTTCCAAGCTAAGAAAATAATGCGATGTTCCAAGGTCCTTGAAATGAAAGTGTTTTCCCAAATAGCTTTTGAACTGCTGCACAAGAGAAGGATGATTACAAGCAATGAGAATATCATCAACATAAATGATGACGCCAAGATAAATTCCATTATCTTGCTTGTAGAAATATGAATGATTTGCACAACTCTTTTTCGATCCAAAACTGAGCAAAACATTAGAAAATTTGATGAACCATTGCCTTGATGCCTGTTTGAGACCATATAAGGATTTATTTAGTTTGCACACCATTCTAGAACCAGCATACTCCCCCTGACCTTGATAACCATATGGTGTATCCATGTATATATCTTCATTAAGGTCACCATATAAGAATGCATTATTAATGTCAAGATGGTAAATGGAGTATTTCTTCACAGCAGCAATGGCTTGTAGCAATTTAACTGAGACCAACTTTGCAACATGAAAGAATGTATCTAGGTAGTCAATGCCAGCTTTCTGAGTATATCCTTTAGCTACAAGTCTAGCTTTATGCCTTTCTATAGAACCATTGACATTGAACTTAGTTATGTATATCCATTTACAGCCAATGTGAGATTTTCCTTGAGGAAGAGTTACAATTGTCCAGGTGTTATTAGAAAGCAAGTCATCAAGTTCTGTCTTCATGGCCTGTTGCCATTTAGGATATTGAGAAGCTTGTGCATAAGTGTAAGGTTCAAGTGTGGAAGTGATGGAGAAAGCAAATTTGGCTTGAGAAGAAAGAAGTTTGGAATAGGTTAGATAGTTTTGGAGAGGATAAGAACATGTGGTGTGAACTAAAACACATATGTAGTCATTAAGGTGAGATGGTGGTTGAATTTTTCTTCCAGAAGAGGTTTTGGTTGAAGATGGTGGGAGTGGAGATGAGGTCGAAGGATAGGGCAGTAAGGGTGGTTGTAAAGAAGGTGTAGGAAGAGATGGACAAGAAATAGGAAAAGAAGTCTCAGAAGCAAGATTCTGAGATTTAAAAGGAAAAATTGACTCATGAAAAAACAACATTTTGTTTGTCACAACATCTATGACTTTGTAACCTTTATAACTAGAAGGGTAACCTAAGAAAACACATTTAGTAGCCATGTGATTGAATTTGTTCTATCTCTATTAAGTGTGGAAGCATAGCAGAGACATCCAAAACTTCTGAGGTGAGAGTTAGAAGGAGTTTTTTGTGAAAAATGACTTCAAATGGAGTTAAGAAAGGATGATTAAGGATAGATGATGGAGTTCTATTGATGAGATAAGAAGCAGTAAGTATACAGTCACTCCAAAAACCAACGGGAATTTTAGATTCGAAGAACAAACTTCTGGCAACATTTAAAAGATATTGATGTTTCCTTTCAACTCTAGCATTTTGTTAAGGTGTCTCAACAAAAGAATGTTGAACAGTTGTTCCAAATTTAGATAATAATTGAGGAAGAAGGAATTCTAATCCATTTTCACAATGGATTGTTTTTATGACTTTATTGAATTGGGTTTGAATTTGAGTAAAAAACTGAGTAAGAACATATCCTACTCCTTTGGAAGTGAGCAAGTAGGTCCAAACAAATCTAGAGTGATCATCTACAATTGTGAGAAATTATTTGTGACCATCTATGCTAATGGGAGAGAAAGGTCCCCAAACATCACAATGAATCAAATCAAAAATTGCATCAGCATGATTTTGAGAAGGTAGAAATGGAAGATGTTTCTGTTTAGACAAAGGACAAACTCACACAAGTCATTACCAATATTTTTTATAGACAAAACAGAAGATAACAAATGTAGTTTCTCTGAACTAGGATGTCCAAGTCTAGAATGCCATTCATTGGCAGTTACAACTGAATTGCAAGTAGGCAAAACAAGTATAAGGAGGAGCAGTGTCTAAGACATAAAGGTTGCCAAATCTTCTACCAATCCCAATCTTCATTCCCTTTAAAACATCCTGAATCAGACAAGTATTGTGAGTGAAGGACACATGACAAGAATTTGTAGAGGTAATAGCACTAATGGAAATGAGATTCAAAGTGAAAGAAGGAACATACAAGACAGAAGTAAGGTGTAAGTGATGTAAAAAGATGAGAAGAGGAGCAAACATGATGAGTTGCTCCAGTATCAAGTAGCCACATGGAATGAGATTTGTTGACAGAACCCACAAAAGGGGAGATGGAAAACATACCAGTGAAGTTGGGAAAATCTGATGATCCAGTTGAGCTATAACTAGGAGTTAATTCAGTAGAGATGTTTTGGGTTACAGTTGGCTTTGCAAATAAGAGATTAGTTGATGGCACTAATCAATAGAAAGATAGGCTAGAGGATGAGGGGTTTGAGGTTGAGATGGTGGAGGTATGAGCGAGTGAAGAATAAGGTTTAATCCATCACTACCATATTGATTTACATTATGCACAGAACGACTAAAACTAGAACAAGTATCAGATTGAGTTCCATGCCCGCGGCCTCTGCCAAAACCAGGTGGATAACCATGCAATTGGAAACACTTATCAACAATGTGATTTGTCTTATGACAGTGAGTACAGAAAATCTTGTCCCAAGCTCTATTTCCAGAATTATGAGGCATTAGCTAGCATGGAATGGACCTCACTAACAGGAGAAGAGGGTAAGATAGGCATAGGGTTACCACCTAGATTGCGTTGTCTTTCTTCTTGAATAATCAGTGAAAAAATATTGCATTGTCTACTCAAGAACTGAGACCACAAGTGAGAGTATGAATTATTCAAACCCATCAAGAAGTGCATAGTAAAATCATCTAGCTGATAATTCCTCCAATTTTGAGCACTATCACAACAACAAGTATTACAAGTACACCATTCTTTTGGTTGAGAATCAACAAACTCATCCCAAATTATACGCAATTGAGTATATTAAGTGTTTATTTCATTAGCACACTGAGAAAGACTAAAGAGTTGATGCTTGAGTTCATAGATGCGTGCCTTGTTACCATGAGAGAAGCTGTCATGGAGATCTTTCTAGATCCGAGCTGCATAATCCATATATATGATGCTTGAACGGATTTGAGGGACAATAGAGTTGCGAAGCCAAGAGATGACCATACCATTGCATCTCTCCCAGAAAGGACCAAGGGGATCTGTGGGATCTAGAGGTTTGTGAACAGAAGCATCAATAAAACCAGATTTGTTCTTTGTGAGGAGTGTCTTCTTCATAGATCGTCTCCAGTTAATGTAATTTGAACCAGTAAGAAGCTCAGCAATGAGAATTGTTCCAGGATTGTCATTTGGGTAGAGGTAAAGGGGATTAGATGGGTTATTGGGAGGAAAAAATGGAACCAAGCCGCCGTTGCCATCACGGCCAGGACGAGGGCCACGACCAGCCATAAGAAAAAGAAGAAGATAGAGTGGAAGGAAGAGTCTGAGAAAGCTCAGAAGGCTCTAGATACCATATGAAATTACGATAATGAAGAAGAAGATAAGATGAAACAGATCCATAACTTTCTCCATTGATGCAACAAAACAAGATTTCTTCATACAAAAGACATGCACCACACTTTCCTTTTATAGGTGAAAGGATACTGATGTGGCAAGTACGTAAAAGCTAAAAAATAAACAAACTGATCTGAAATAAAATTTGAAACATGAGACTAAAATTGTTCTACTAACTAAGTGAAACATTGGTCTTCTTCTTTATTTCTTGATATACACTTTTAAGAAAATCAAGAAGACTTACTTTTGCCACGCACATGATAATATATTTTCTCACACATATTACAATTCGCAACTTGCGGGATAAGGAGATAACGGTGGAGGCATTTTTAGCGCCAAAGAGCGAGGGAGAGGCAGAGGCGACATTAAGTTAATGGAGTTAAGGTAGAGGGTCACTTGGTGGCAGGGGCGGTGGAGCTAGAATTTTTTTCCGTCATGGGCTGAATTCTATTAAATTTTAGGCCGGAGATTTCAAAGACATTTTCCCTACATGATAATGACGGAGACTTTATTCTATTATGATACATACAAAATACTAATAATTTAATAATTTTTTAAAAGTAAAAAAAAATGGTTTGATTAGGGTATGTGGACTTGAACCAACCCTCACCTCTTGGTGGCTCCACCACTGCTCGGCGGAAGGGGTAATTGATATCGACCCCGCCGTAGCCGTTATTTTATTATGGGATTTCAAAGTAGGAGTGAGATGTGAAGAAATCTTTGTAGAAGAAATGCAGCCATGCAAGGAGGTGAGAAGGGAGAATGTTTTGGAGGACTAATTAAGAAAAACCAGAGTTGGGATTATATCTCGATTATTGATTATTCGCGATTGTTATACTACAATGCAATTGTAATTGTAAATTGTATATCCTCCGTCCCGTGCTAGATGACCCCATTTGTTTTTCGATACGGGAATTAAGGAGGGAGTGTTAGGATTTTTAAGTGTATGTGATTGGTAATATAATAATAATTTATTTATATTGTATTTTCAGATTAAGTGTACTAATCGTATCGTAATTGAGTGTACCCTAATTTTTATACTAATTGAGTGAACTATTTCCCAAAAAGGAAATGGATCATCTAGGGTAGGACATTCCAAAAAAAATAAATATAGATCATCTAGAATGGGACGTGGGAGTAATAAATATAGATATAATAGATTTTTTGAGGGATGAGGAACGAAATCACAGAGTTCTACCTCACGTTGTGGTTTTTGCTTTTCTGTGTTGTTGATTTTCGGAGCATCATCCATATTTATCCATTTCAGCTTCCAAATCTTCATTTCCTTTTGATCTTTAATGCTATTCCACTGTCTCTTCAATTTCTACCGATTAATGACTCAATGACGTATGTGGATTTTTATTTGATCCAATTAACTAATGAAACTAAAAGTTTGAGTGATTAAGATTAATGTTTTAAAAATTATTAGGTGCTAGTCGGACAGTGGAGGTGACTAACACAAGGGTTTTGACAGAGTCTAGATAGATCAGAAACACAATGCTTATTTTTACTATTTTTATATCATGTGATGTCATCAGTTACAAACTATTTAAATATATATACTATTATTTTTTATAATTAAATTACCAAATTCATGATAATAGTACACATAACATGATAATTATTCGTCAAATTCCATAAACTCGATACTCTTTATATTAATTTTTTATCTACAACAATTTTTCATAACATTCAACATTAAATAATTCAATTGAAATACATGCAATCTAGTTATATTTTGCCATAAGTTCGTCCATATCATCCAAATTACGTATAGAGCTTGAACACCTCACCTATGTGCCGATTAGTTCATGCCTAAAGACTACTAATTAAGCCTTAATCGGTTCAACAGGGTGCCACTTATAGCCTAAACAAATTAAAAATTAATCGAACGGCGGAGCGCCGACTAGCGCTTAAGCTGGGCTTAAGCGATTCTAAGTGGGAACTTTTAGACTATTGTGTGTATATAGGTGTAAAATGCGTCATTAATTCTTTGTGGAATTACATATATCGGTCGGGTTGGAATTTCTTTCATGGCGGAGGATGTGGATTAGATGAGAAATTAATAGAATAGAATAATAAGTACACAACACGAATAGTTGTTGATGCGGGCATTATGCTATTTTCTATATATATAAATAATATTTCCTTAGTTTGTGCCAACCTTTATCTTTATTTTGTTCTAGAAATGTTGAGGCTTTCATGTAAGAGGTTATTGTTCTTTATAAGTTGGAGTAATTTACTTATTATGACTCATGAGATCGTGTTGAGCTAAGTTCGATTGTGCTTGTTATTTAATAATCCCTCCGTCCTGCCGAAATGGCCGTCCTTTTTGAATATATGTGAGGAGTATAATAATAAAACAAGGCTATTTCGGCAGGACGAAGGAAGTAGTAGCTCACTGTAAATTAATATAGTATATATATTCATGTACTTTATTACTCTTTCCAAGTGATGCATACCCTCAAATTCAAATAAAAACAATCAAAGTGTATGTTAAGTAAGACATCTGGTGTAACAACTTCTCTTATTACAAAAAGACAAATATCATACTTGGTTTGAAAATTCGCTCCATTGTTCTCAACTTTTTATAAAAGTTGTACATTTCTTTTATCCATAACAAGTCTCCATCTATCCTTCCATTTTTTTTAATTAATTAATTAATTTATTTATATCAAATGTACGTTTATAAATCTATCTTTTACACAAAATTAAAATTTTAAAAATTACTATTATCTTTTCTCAAATGTATTTATCTTCAGAAAAAAAAGGGATTATGCCAAATAATCAATGTGTCGGATCCGGGTTAAAGATCCACAATTAAGTATATATATAAAGGATATTGTGCAGGTGAGGTGATAACACCTTTGAACCTTCAGCTTCAGTCACTGCTTGCCAACCGAGAGGGAATCACTTCTCTCCGTTGAATTTGAGCTCCAAATCTCTGTAAAAAAGACCCAGGGGGAGGATCCCGGGGAAGGGACTCCGACGCTCAAGTCAGACTCGGCGTATAAAGAATTCGAGGTTCCCTTAGGGAAGAGAACCTCTACAGTTGAAATAGTAGTGAGTGTGTGAGCTTGCAATTCCTCAGAGAAACTTGGAGAGCTTAGCGTGATAAAGGAGATAGATGGTTCTCAAAATCACATACCTTACAGATGAAGTTAGACTCTCTATTTATAGACTGAAAGGGAACGAGGGTAATACCGGGTTTCCTCATGAGGATTAAGGATAATTGGGTCTTTTACTCGGGGACAGCATCTCGAGTGCTAGTCGTAACAGTACACTTTTTTGCAGGGAAAATGTGGTCCTTCCCCTGCAAAGAACAAGCCACGTAGAGTGGTCCCGAAAGTTAGTTAAGGGGTATTCTGGGCTTCTGTCAATTTGCCCAGAAATAGAATAGTTCTCTAGCATATTTGGCATAAGCAATGCCTTCTATACATGCTCTTGATAAGAGTCATGAGTCAAGTGTGATGTAAAAATTTTATAGCCCAATGGTTGACTTTTGCTTCTGCCTTGTGCTTCTGCTCCTACTTTCGACCAGGGAGAGAAGGAATAATAAATAATGAACAACTTATGGCAGGTGGCCACAAATTGTGAGGGTATAAGTTATTTAATCCGGACTAAGCAGACATTAAATAATTTATATATTATGCTATAGGGTAATGTTAATATTTTCCCTAACAGCTACTCCCCCCCCTTAGTCTTAAAAATAACAAATATTTTTAAGATAAGAGGAGAGAAGTGAAATATTGAGATTCCATCCGTATCGCCAGAGTAGCAATATAGCCAAATGACGTTAGCTTAACGCTGATTGGCGGGAGGATGTGAAGAGTCACTAAATTTACACCGTGGGATCGGAGATGGATCCCATAATCTAAGCCGTCCAAAGGATGCACTAACTTTAACTTTAAATACTCTCTCTTCTTCATTTTTTCCATTTTTTTTGCATTTTCAGCAAGATTTACACATGGTTGATTCCTCTCGCCATCAACATAAGCGGATCTTGTACTTACAGAGTAAGCACTCATTCTCATCCTTTTGAGCATCTTTTATAAAGACTGCTTTTCAAAGGCTTCCTTTGATCAAAGTTCTCTTAAGAGAGACACTCACGATTTTTAACAAGGAAGGAAGAATCTTTGCAGTTTTGAGGGAATAAAGTCATCATTCTTCCCATTTTTTTTTATTTTTAAAAAAATGACTTCCCAATGATGAGAAGGTGGTTGTTCTGCTTACCCTGATTTTATTGTGAAGCACGAAGCTTACCAATCTGAGGGATTAATAGTGTGCAACACACTTATTGCACCCCCTTGTTCTTTTCTTCTTATATTTTCCTTCTTTGAATCATGAATTCAAAGAGAGAAAATACAAGTTCTTGATTCTGCTGTTGACGCAGGAGCAAGAATGATATTTTTTCCTTTTTTCAGAAAAGGAATATCATTTATCGTCTTGTAATAGTCATAAGCAAAAGCAATTTTTTTGCTTATGACTGTACGCAAAAGATTTGTGATTTTTAAAATACGTCTCTATCCAAAAGATTTGAACAGTTGTCTTTTGTTCTCTCTCCTCAGGGTTTTAAAAGCTTGCAGCCCTTTTTCCCTGCAATTGATAGGACGGTTGCAAGGACTGAGAAAGAATAAGGCGGCAGTTGAAGCGCCTCTTCGCCTTGACCGTGCAATCAAGGTAAGTGGGACAGGTGTCAACCATCCCGCGCCTTTTAATAAGAGTGGTTTATTTAAGGAAATATAAATATTTCCTTTGCCTGTCTCCCCCTCATTATTACATTTAGAAAAAGTTGCGAAACTTTTCCTCTCTCCTTTCTCTTGGCGACGAAGATTTTCATCTTCTCCTTCATCGACTTTTATTTTTTCTCATCAAGTTCTTCTTGTGCAGGTATCTCTCCCACACCCTTCAAGAGTTTCTCTTTTTGTTTGTATACAAAGCATATATATTATACTTGTATTTTTACACTTTTTAGCGGTAGTAATGGCACCACCACTCTTTGCTGAGTATCCGGCATCTTCCATGAGGGAAGATGACGGACTTGAAAAAGAAAATAGGAAACCTAGGAGGGTATGTTCTTAGATCCCCGAAGGCTGGGGAAAAGCTTTTAGACATTAGCCTGCCTTCCGCTATTTTCTGGAGAGGCCAGAACTTGGCTGGTCTTTGTTTTCCCCTCCCTCCTTTCTTAAAAGAGTTATCCCATTATTATGAGATCCTCCTCAATCAGTTGAGCCCTTCTGCTATCCGGAAGGCCCTTTTCTTTCATATGATTTGTCTATGCTTCGGCATTGACAACACAACCGAACTCTTTTTCACATTAAATAGAGTTCAGTACAAAGGATAGGTTCTTAATTTTACGCCCACTTCCCATCATGAAATCTATGGGAACATTACCGTTTCTGATAGGAATTGGCCAAAGGATTGGGTTATAGTGACCCTTCGCCTGGGGGGGATGGGTTGCCCACATGAGTCCTTTCATTGAGAACCCTAAAAAGCATAAGTTCCTAGTTAGCCCAGGAGCTCTTCCTGATACTCTTGATAGGAAATTGGACAACATTATACTCCTTCTTAGCAAGGAGCATAAGATGGCCGTTTAATTTACCACCTCTGAGAGTGCCCTGGCATATTTTGGCCTCTCTTATATGAAATGAGTTGATGATATGGGTAAAGATTTTCGTTATTTGCCCATCTCTTCTCATCTTTCAATGAAAGGGTCGCTTTTAACCATTTTCCTTGCTTTGCATACAGGGATGGATTTCATGGAAAACTTTGCTGCTTCAGCGCAGAAGTATGCAAGAGCATACTTAACATGTGATGGTGATGAATCCCCCTCCGACAAGGCGGAGAGAGAGAGATTGATGGCAGAAGTGGATGGGGCACTCCCCCATACTTTTGCTGATGAGGAAAATGTTCAAGGAGCTCCTGCTCATGCATTTTCGGGTACTTTTGCTTCGCACCCCACACCAGAACAGGAGCTTCCAGCTCTCAGGTCAACTCTCCTACTTTGGCCCGACTAGCGTACTTCCCGCACGCTGACAACCAGTTAACCCAGACTCCTGGTTCTGCCGCAACAGCAAGAGCGTCTCCTATCCCGGAGGCTCTTACTACCGCAGGTTAGTCATGTGCATATGCATAAGCATAAGCAATTATATTTGCTTGTTATGCCTTTTGGGTAGAAGTGATAGGCTACTTTTATCTTGTTGTTGTTGTAACATTGTCTGGGATTTCATAGTTTGATAATCACCAGATATGGAGACTGAGGTTTGCTCCCCAGTCCGTTCTCAAGGCTCTCGCCGTGCTTCCGAGAGAGTCTCCTCCCAAATGACACTGCCTCCTCCCAAGAGAAGCAGGGCTTCCTCCGCCTCCCACTCTTCTACGAGGTGCGTCTCCACATGTGCTTCTGCCCGTGCTTCTTCCCTCCTTCCAGAGAAGGAGGTGATTGAATTAGATGACCTAGAAGGTCAAGAGACCCCTACTCTGAGGGTCGGTAATGCCGGCACTCATGCTTCTGCTTCCACCACCAAGCCACAAAGGGCTCATCCCTTCGGTGCCTACTTCTCGGAGCAAGATCTCCGAGATGTGATGACGAGCCTTAATATTAAAGCTCCTCATGCCAAACCAGAACACCCCAGTGTTTTGGAGATGGATGGCAATGATTGCCGGATGCTCACAGATCTGGCTCCTCATTTTTAGGATTGGTGGGCTGCTTGTCTCCTTCCGGCAGACGAGCTTGAGCAGCAGATCGAATACCATGAAGCCAAGGTATTCATGCGTTATATATTACTACCTTTACATTTTTTATATGAGACTTCCCTTGCCTCAACTGCTTTTCAAAGGAATTTATATCTATTGAGTGTTGATTTTGTGGTTATGCTTTCTAGAGCATAGTATTTCGCGCAAAGCTCAAGACCTTAGGAGCCTTAGTTTAAGCCCTTGTCGTGAGGAGATAGCCAAGCTGGAGGCCAAGGTGCTGCAACTTCAAGAGCATAACCTGGCCCTTCAAGGAGAGCTCGCCCAGTCCAGCCATGCAGAAGCAGATGCCCTCAGGCTCCTGCTGCAAGAGCAGAAGCAGTCCTTCGGCGTGGAAGCTTCTTCCCTTAAGAAGAGTGTAGAGGACCTCCAAAAGGAGGTAGATGTGCTTACACAGCAAAAGCAATAACTCTGCCAAGATAAGGGAGATATGATGCTTAAGCACAAGGAGGCTCTCTCTCAAGCTGAAAGTAAAGCTTACACTGCTGGGGAGAAGGTGGGCTTGGCTCGCGGGGAGGAATCGGGGAGGCTTTATGCTTCCCATGATATGCAGATAAAAGGAGTCCATGCTTGTCGTATAGCTGTTTTACACAGTCCTCCCGGTCAAGCATTTCTAGACATTATTATCAACGAACTCCCCGAGGCCTTTATGCATTATCCCCAGTTTCTGCCTAGGATGCTTGAACCCTTATCTTTTTGGGTTTCAGCAGTATCCAGGGAGACTTGTAAGCAGCTCAAGATGCCGGAGCGCTTTGTCTTGGTGAAGGTGGAAGACATCTGCCGAAAGATAGGGACAAGAGCCCCCACTCTCGAAGTGCATGGTGACCCCCGCACCCCCTGGTATATGGGGGTGCTATCCAAGGCTGCTGAAGCCTTTACAGGTTATGTGCCTAGGCACATGGTGAAGTTCCCTTGGTCTTCCACTATTTATCCCGTACTCGGCAATAACAGGGCCATAAGGGTAGAGACTTTACGTCTCCTTCTTGAAGTAAATATGCTTATATCATTTTGTTTTGTATACACTTCTATAAAGAGGTGATGTGTTTGATGCTGAATTTCCTTCTACCTTATGCTTTAGGCACAAGCATCTCAGCAGCAGTCTGCTTCAACTGCGGGGACATCCACCGAGGGAGCCAAGCAGGGGGCCATTAATAGCGAGGAGGGCGCTATCGAGGAGGAGGACGATGACGGGGATGATAAGGCTCAAGATGATGAGCAAGGTAATGATGAGACTTCCTCTTCTGATGAAAAAGCCTCATAAAAAGGTTTCAATATCTGCCGTATGGGGGTCAACAACCTGTAATGGATTTTTTATGAATGTTTTGGAAATTTAGGCCATGTAGGGGGATCGGCTCCCTTTGAACAAGTTAATGTTATTGCCGGGATGTGGGGATCGGCTCCCGATGGATATATTTTTTATTTTTGGGCCTGGTGTGGGGGTCGGCTCCCCAGTACAATGTTTTTCTTATTTTTGTAAGGGCAGGACTTCTCATAGGTCCCCCCTTTCTAGACCTGCCCACGGGCCGAGCCCGCCGGTTTCGGGCCCGGCCCGTCGGGCCGCGGGCCCCAAATATCGCAGCCCTAGCCCGGCCCTTCAGATGAATCTAGGTTTAGGGCCAGGCCCTAGGCACGATGGTCCCGGGCCGGGCCCAAACCGACGGGCCAAGGGCCGGCCCGGCGGTTCACGAAAGGGCTGAAGGGCTGAATCACTGAAGGGCCGCTGAAAAACAGAGGAGCAATGCTCTGTTTTGTGAAGCTCTCGGCATTTTTGAGCCAATTAGGCCATTAATTATTTTATTTTATTTTTTTTTCTTTCAACTTTTTTTAAGATTTTAAATTTTATTCTTTTAAATAAATTAATTTAATGAATAGGAAATGTTAATTTGTCAACTTTTAATGTATATATTTTTTTAAAAAAAATATTTAAATTACTCATTAAATTGTTGATAATGCATATCAAATTATCAATTGATGGAGGTTTGCAATATTGATGAAAAAAAATTACAACATTAAATTAAGCTCAATTTAATCACTTTGACAATTGAATAAGAACTTTTACATTTGACAAGAAAAATACTAAAAATTATAATAAGGGACTTGAACTCAATTTCATTTCTAAAATCGAGTTGTCTACGTATCCTCATATTAATTGAGGAATCAAAGTCGACGTAGTTCTTATTACAACACAATGGTTCCTATTCCGCACCCGATGCCGATGCCGATCGATCCGTCTCGGTGAAGGCTTCATCTTCATTCTCATTCCGATCATCCCATTCCGGTTCTTGAGCTCTAAGGTCGGCCCTACACCAATCATCGAGCAACATGGTAGCTTCAATGTTAGCCGGCTTCATTGTTGATCTTCTTTGATCTAGCATAAGACCTCCGGTGCTAAAGGCTTGTTCAACGGATACGGTGGATGCCGGGACGGCAAATAACTCTTTCGCCATCATGGAGAGTATTGGGAACTCCACTCTCTTCGACCACCATTTCAACACGTCGATCGACGGACCACTATCTTCAACACCAAAAACAAAACGAGTTTGCAAAAATATATCCAATTCACTATTACCTTGGCTCCTTGGATTATCATAGGTTCTATTTTGGTACATTCCTTGCATTTGTCTAACTAAAGGATCCATTGAGTCCATAGCAAAGGGAAAATCAAATGAAGACATCATAGTAGAAGAAGAAGAAATATTCGTATTATCTTCATTACTACCATACTTTCTCCTATATTCATCAAAAAGTTCTATCAAAGTCCTATGTAGATCATCCTTCATATCTTGCACATTAGGAATATCAAAAAATATTTGTTCACCATCAATTACAACATTACTAAAGTCCATTTGCAAAAAAGCATCATAATAAATCCCAAGCATTTGACAAACACCTTCATATCTCCATTTAGGATCCAAACACTTAGCAATCAAGAAAATTTTAGGAATCTCCCTAAAATACTTTAGCCATTTTTGAACCATATAATATATCACACCTTGCAAGTTTGGCCTATTAAAACAAGCCTTAAAAGACAAGGCAATATACATGCAATGTTCCAACACTTTAACGGAAGTACAATAGTAAACACCCGATAATTGTTTAGTAGCCATATGAAAAACCTTCAATAATGCATATAAATCATAACATGCATCCCAATGACTCTCATTAAGAACTAATTGAAACGTGGAAAATTCTTTCCTAAAAAAATCACATAAATGACCCTTATACTCCATCGTACTATTAAGCATCTCATAAGTAGAATTCCAACGATGAGATACATCGGCTTTGAAACACGTATAAACAATATTCTTTGAACGACAATATTTTTGCCATTTTTTCCCCAAAGTTTTTGATTTATGCAAACATTTAACGGCATTTTTAATAGGAAGAACGGACGTTTGAAAAATCTCATAAGCATCTTGGACACATAAATTCAAAATATGACAAATGCATCTAGAATGAAAATATTTTCCATCAAAAGACGGTGCACATGCTTCAATGAGTTCGGGAATACTAGCCGTGTTCGCCGATGCATTATCAAAACCAACCGAAAAAACCTTATTAATCAAACCATATTCATTTAAAACGGTGATAATAATCAAAGCAATATTTTGAGCCGTGTGAGGCTCTTCAAACTCCCTAAATGCAATTAAACATTTTTGCAAACTCCATTTTGCATCAATCCAATGACATGTAATTCCCATATAACTAGCCCTATTATATGCATCGGTCCAAACATCGGCACAAATAGAAACTTTATGACTCAAACGTTGTAAATATTTCATCAAATCTTTTTGTTTTTCCATGCATTGACGCCTAATCCTCTTAAGCATTTGAGTTCTAGCAACTTTACTAGCATTGGGACCTAAACCTTCTTTATAGGATGCTTCATATGTTATTCTATCGGCATAATTAAAAGGTTGTTTCTCCATAGCACAATATCTAGCACATGCATCTTCGTATCGACCTTTATCAAATTTAAATAAAGAGTGCGTACCCGTCTCCGAAGATGAAGTGGGAACTCGAATTTGAGTTTGAGAACTTGATATTCCGAACTCACTCGGATGAGTGCTCTCCATGTGTCTAGTCATGGTGCCGTAGCCTCCCTTTTCGATCCATTTATAAAAGGTTGTGCAATAGTTGCAATACGCAAGGAATCTCTTTCGACCATCGGCTAGAGGAGGTTGGCCTTCGATCTCCGGAGCATCAACAAGTCGAAAGTGTTTCTTGAAGATGTCGGACTTCGGTGCTTTCTTGGGTTTTGATGAAGGAGGAGGAGGAGGTTGATCCTCTTCGTTGTCGTCGTGCTCTTCATCGTCGTCGTTGGTGGAGCCATGAAATTCAAATCCTTGGCTTTCCATCGTATTCACCATATCCTCAAACCTCGCATCTTCTTCGTCTTGGGCTTGAAGTCTCACATATTCTTCGGCTTGTAGTCGTTCGGCTACTTGCCTTGAGATTTCCTCCGCTATTTCCGCCCTTCTTGACCTTTGAGTTGGTCGGCTATTTCCTTCGTCACCACCGACCACCTTGCCCTTACCCTTATTTGCTTTGGAAGAAGACATAATGTGTGTGTGTAATTATGAAAGTGAGAATGAGAATAGAGATTGAGTTGAAAGAGTGACAATAGAGATTTCAAGAATGAGAGTGAGAGCTTGAGAAAGTGAGAGCTTGAGAGAGTAAGAGCTTGAGAGCTTGAGAGAATTAAAATGAGAGTGAGAGCTTGAGAGTGATAATGAGAGCTTAAGAATTAAAATTGGGTGTTTAATTTTTGAATATACCATGAATTTATAGGAGGAATGGAGGAAGAAGGTGTTGGAGCCTTGGAGGAGGGGGAAGATGACAACCAAACGGCTAGGAGCCGTTGGTGCCACTGCATGCATGCATGCTGCGCAGCAGGCAGCAACTGCTGAACCCACACCCCTGTTTTCTGCCGTTGGGCCCGCCGGTCCGGTTCCGGCCCGTCGGTCCTGGTCAGCCCGTCGGGCCCCAACGGCTATAATAAGCCCGTCGGTTCAACGGCTAGCCCGGCGGGCCAGCCCTACGGTTAACCGGCGGGCCGCGGTTCCTTCGCACGTCGAACCTAGCCCGGCCCTTCGTCGCGGTCTAGGGCTCGGTTCGGACCCGTTGACCTGCGGTTTAGGGCTCAGCCCGTTGACTTTAGGGCTGGGCTAGGGCTAGCCCGACGGGCCGAAAAGCCCAGGTACGTCTAGGTGCCACTGCATGCATGCATGCTGCGCAGCAGGCAGCAACTGCTGAACCCACACCCCTGTTTTCTGCCATTGGGCCCGCCGGTCCGGTTCCGGCCCGTCGGTCCTGGTCAGCCCGTCGGGCCCCAATGGCTATAATAAGCCCGTCGGTTCAACGGCTAGCCCAGCGGGCCAGCCCTACGGTTAACCGGCGGGCCGCGGTTCCTTCGCACGTCGAACCTAGCCCGGCCCTTCGTCGCGGTCTAGGGCTCAGTTCGGACCCGTTGACCTGCGGTTTAGGGCTCAGCCCGTTGACTTTAGGGCTGGGCTAGGGCTAGCCCGACGGGCCGAAAAGCCCAGGTACGTCTACCCCTTTCTGTCTGGGTAAATGAATAGTTACTAGGTAACCTATCCACTTTCTTGTGTTGCATAGCATGCCTCTGGTATTTCTTTATTAATTGCCTTTCCCATACATGCTTTTACATGCATGTCTGAGCATTCTCCCGCATGTGATTTTTATTTCGGATGCTTTTGCACGTAGTAGTAATTATGTGTACAGCTTGGTTAAATGTACTTCAGCATATTATTTTTGCATTTCGTGCTTCTACGCACTACTTTTGTATTTTGTGCTTCTGCGCACAACTTTTTGCATTTCGTGCGTCTACGCACTTCTTTTGCATTTTGTTCTTCTGCGCACAACTTTTTGCATTTCGTGCTTCTGCGCACTACTTTTTGCATTTCGTGCTTCTACGCACTACTTTTATATTTTGTGCTTCTGCGCACAACTTTTTGCATTTCGTGCTTCTACACACTACTTTTGTATTTTGTTCTTCTGCTCACAACTTTTTGCATTTCGTGCTTCTGCGCACAACTTTTTGCATTTCGTGCTTCTGCGCACTACTTTTTGTATTTCGTGCTTCTGCGCACTACTTTTGTATTTTTTGTTCCTACAAAATGGGTCTTTTTGTACTCTCGAGGGTATACGGGGTATATCCCTACACCCCCCTCAAGTGAATTTATAAGACTCGATGAATTATAATATCACTTTAATCGAGTCAAAATATCCTACATAGACAAAAGTACTCCTTTTTGAATAAAAATGGAGTTTTGATTTACTTCCCGCTTCGTTACATAAGCAAAACGCTTCTTGTGGTAAAATTTTCTTGGAAAAGAGAGAAAAAGGGAAAAGAAAGAACTTCTGACTTCTTCTCTTCAGACATAATATTTCTTCAAACTAGAAATATTCCATGGCCTTGGTAGTAGCCTTTCTTCTGCATCTATGAGCTCATACGCTCCTCCGCCTAGAACTGTTTTGACCACATAAGGGCCTTCCCAGTTAGTATCCAACTTTCCAGTAGGTTTGAGAGCATCTGCTCTCTTCAATACCAAGTCCCCTTGGATAAATTTGCAAATTTGAACTCGCTTATTGTAAGCCTCTCTCACTTGCTACTTGTATTTTTCCATTCTGGTGAGGGCCTAGTCCCTTACTTCTTCGACCAAGTCCAGGTTTTCCTTCATTAATCCCCCATTTTGATTCTCATCATATTTAAGAATACGATGAGAATCCACAGTTTCTTGACCCCATTTTGATTCTCATCATATTTAAGAATACAATGAGAATCCACAATTTCCTTTCGCTTTCTCCAGACGAGCTTTGATACCATTTACAATGGTACAATTAGTCACCTCCACTTGCCCATTGGCTTGTGGATGGCTACTGATACAAAGCGATGTTTGATCTTTATTTCTTGGGACCACTCGTGAACGAGGGAGCCTGTGAATTGTGTGCCGTTATCAGAAATAAGTATTCTGGGCACACCAAAGCGACAACAAATATTTCTCCACAGGAATTTGCGTATGGCTTTTTCATCGATTTTCACTACTGATTCCGCTTCTACCCATTTGAAGAAGTAGTCAACAGCCACTATCAGACACTCTCCAATTGGAGAGAGGTGCTCCTGCTTCTGCAGGCAGATCACCACATCTTAAAGCTTTGACAATAGGCACTCTCCAATCATTGCTTTCTTGAATGCATAATATTTCTAATGCCAGAGTTTTTGCTTCTGCATTAAGAAATACTATGTCTCCTTGCCAAGTTCCTTCAATGGAACTTGCCATTTTTGCAAGCTTGTCAGCCTCTAAATTCCCTTCTTGCGGAATCTGGACTAATTCGAAGTTCAAGAACTTCTTTTTTTAATTTTCTGCCTGAGTAGCATAGCCAATCATCCTTTCTTCTTTCTTCTCATATGTACCCAGCACTTGCTAGGTTACTAGCTGTGAATCGTAAAAGATGACCACAGTGGTGGCCTCTAGCTCCAGCAAAATCCTCATAGCTCTTATCAAGGCTTCATACTCCGCCTCATTGTTGGAAGCAGGAAAGTTAAATTTGATTGCAAAACGCAACTCTTGCCTATCTGGTTTCTGTATGTAGATTCCTGCGCTTGATCTGTCTTTCGTGACAGATCCATCTACACAAGCTTTCCAAACTTCTCCATTGTCGAGCGATGCTTGCAAAGTTTCTTGGATAAAGTCTGCTATTGCTTGTGCTTTGATAGCAGCTCAAGGCTTAAACTCGACGTCGTATTCACTGAGCTCTACATCCTACTTGACCATTCTCCCTGATAAATCAGGCTTTCCCAACACCTGCTTTAATGAGATGTTTGTTCTTACCACCACCTTGTGTGATAAAAAATAAGGCCTTAGCCTTCTTGCGGATATCATGACAGCTAGGGCAGCCTTGTCGATATCAGCATATCTACTTTCTGCTCCTTGGAGCATCTTGCTCACATAGTAAATGGGTTTTGTTAGGCCCATTCTTCTCTCAAAAGCACTGTGCTCAAGGACTCTTCACCTACGGCCAAATAGAGATATAAATTCTCTTTGAGCACATGTTTAGTTAGCAATGGCAAACTTGTTAAATGCCTTTTCAAGTCCTCAAAAGCTTTTTGGCATTCTTTGCTCCATTCGAATACAGATCCTTTTCTTAATATTTTGAAGAAAGGCAAGCTTCTTTCTGCTGAGCGGGAGATAAAGCTGCTAAGAGCCGTGATTCTCCCGTTCATCCTCTGTATTTCTCTAACATTGTGCGGCGGAGTCATCTCCAGAACCGCTTTCACCTTTTCTTGATTTACTTCTATCCCTCTTAGGGTTACTAAGTAACCCAAAAACTTTCCTGACTGTACACCAAAAGCGCACTAGGCATGATTTAGCTTCAGCTTGTACCTGCGAGTGGTGTCGAAAATTTCTTGCAGATCTGCTGCATGAGTAGAGCAAGAGTGCTTTTAGCAAGCATGTCATCAACGTACACTTCCATGTTTCGACCAATTTGCTTTTGAAACACTATGTCCATCATTCTTTGATACGTGGCTCCATCATTCTTCAACCCGAAGGGCATGCTTTTGAAACCATATGTACCCACACATACAGCAAATGCAGCCTTTGGTATGTCACGCGGGAACATTTTAATCTGATGGTACCCTTGGTATGCATCCATCATGGATAGCATTTGACATCCCAAAGTTGAGTCAACCAGCTGATCTATCCTTGGTCAAGGATAGTGATCTTTGGGACACGCTTTATTCAAATCCCTAAAGTCGATGCACATTCGCCATTTTCCGGTACTTCCTTTTGGCACCATGACTGCATTAGATAGCTATTCTAGGAATTATACTTAGACAATGTGCCCAACCTCAAGAAGTTTTTGCACCTCTTCTTTGATAACTGCTTCTTTTTCAGCTCCAAATTGGCAGAGTTTTTGCTTTACTGGTTTCACTACATGATCTACATTCAAAGAATGTAGGGCGATCTACTCCCAGCAGATCCTTGCTGCTGAAAGCAAAGATGTCAGCGTTTCGCCTTAAGCAGGCAATTACGCTTTCCGTCTCTTCATGATTCATCTGTGTTCCAATTTGAGTGGTGAAACCACTCTTTCCTTCGAATAATTCTACCTGCAGAAGCTCTTCTGCTAGTAGCATTTGAGCTTCTGCTGATGCTTCTGCGAAAGCTTCTGCTTTCTTTGCTTTCTTCTCTTCGGGATCGAATCATCTGTTTGCTTCTGCTCCTTCAGGTACTCCTCTTTTCCTGGTTTCCTCATCTTTTACTAGTTGCATGTAGCTTCTTTTCGAAGCTTTTTTGTCTCCAAGTACCTCTCCAACTTGAGTTCCCACTGGGAACTTCATTTTCAAATGATAAGTGGAAACCACCACTTCAAAAGCATTTAATGTTGGTCTTCCCTGCAGAGCATTGTACTAAGATTCCATATCCAAGATTATGAATGTTATTGGTTTGGCAACCCTAACATCGTTTCCCAATGTTAGCATGAGCTCGATTTCTCCCAATGGGAGCACGCTTGCTCCTGTAAAACCATGTAAGGCTATTACAAACGGTGTTAATAGTTCTTTGATTCCCATTTTATCGAAGCATTTCTTAAATATAACATTAAAAGAACTGCCCGTATCAACGAATATCCTATGGACATCAAATTTTTCAATTTCAGCTGTGATCACTAGGGCATCACAGTGGGGCTGTATCAATGCCCTCTCATCTTTGTCTCCAAATGTAATGTCGGGGAGAGGTACACCCTCCCCTAATTTGAACACCTCGTAGTGTTCAAATGATTCTGCTTTCCGAATAGAAGCTTTTCTACTTCTGTTGGAGTCTCCGTCAGTTGGCCCACCATATATCATGGTAATAGTTTCTCTCTTCTGTAAGGATTCCTCCATTCGGAGACCTTTCCCCTTACGGGGGTCCCATTCTTCTTCTTTGTCCTCTTTGTGTTTTTGGGAGTTATCATACTCCTTACATACGTATTTCAGCAAATGCCCCTCCTGGATGAACTTTTCAATGGCTGCCTATGACAGTCATTAGTATCATGACCATAATCGTTATGAAATCTGCAGAATTTTTCTGACTTTTGATTTTGAGGTGGCTCGCCAGCTCTTGCCGGTCGATAGACCCCTGGCTTCTGCAGAACTATTTCTAACAGTTCTGCAGGAGGCAAGGTGAGAGGCGTGAAAGGCCTAGAAGCTCTTTCTTCCCTTCCTCTTGCTTTCCTGCTTTCAGTAGCAGGTTTATTTCCCTCTTTCTTGTCTTTCTTGGATGAAGCAGCTTCAAACTGCCTTTTAGTGATTCTCGCATCTTCCATATGAATGTAAATCCTGGCCTTAGCCAAGAGATCTTCAAAGCAATATGGTTCTTCTTTGACTAGAGAGTCAAAAAAGACTCCAGCCTTTAGCCCATTGACAAAAATCAGTGATTTTGTCTCTGGTTCTAATTTGGGTAATTCTAGTGCTGCATCATTGAACCTCTTCAGGTATTCTCGTAATGTCTCGCTGGGCTCTTGCTTGATGGTCATCAAGTAAAAGGAGCTCTTGGATGGCTTTTTCACGCTGGCATATTGATTCAAGAAGATTTCTTGAAACTCAGCAAAACAGCTGATAGATTCGGCCAGTAATTGTGTGAACCATTACTGCACCAGTCCGGCTAGGGTTGTAAGAAAAACCCTACATTTCACCCCCTCCGAATATTGATGCAGTTGAGCATAATTCTCAAACCTCATCAAATACTCTTCAGGATCGATCCGTATCTCCTTTGTACTCAAAGGAGACAACCCTGAAGTTTGAAGGCAACGGGTCCTTCTGGATCTCCTACGAGAATGGGGATTTTAGACTTGAATTTTGGGCAGCCGAAAGGGTCCGAGGGGGTATTAGAACTCCTCTTCTTTTTGCTTCCAGCAAATTTTGGGATTCTTCCATCCTTTCCTCCCACTTATCATGAGAGGGGATGCTCTTTTGTAATTCTTCCAATTGTTTGGAGAGTTTAGCAAGTTGCTCTTGTTGCAAGAGCAATTGCTTCTGTTGCTTCTTAATGACTGAATCTGGAGATTTATCTCCATAATCTTGCTCCAGCTCTTGCTCTGGCTCTGGCTCTTGCTCCTGATCAAAAGCTTGATCATTCTCTTCATCAGTGTCGTAGTCGGTAAAACAACCATCTACTTGTTCAAGATTATCATTTTTGTGCGCGAGCTCAGGAATGATATCCTGTTGAGCTTGCTTCAACTTCTGAGCCATTTGCTTCTGTGCAAATGCTCTTTTCTCTGGACCTGCTGTGGTTGCAAGATGAGGATGAACATGCTTGCTTTGAGGGGTGGACCCTTTAGATATGATTATGCCCTCTTCACTAAGGGCATCCTTCAAAGAGGCTTGCATCAAAAGCTTGATTTGCTCTACCCACACGGCAGGCTTGTGAGGCTCTGCACTGCTTCCTGCATTTACTGTGGTAGCAACAGCGAGCAAGGAAGCTTCCTCATTATCACGAGGAGTTGAGTTAGTTCTTCGAGGTTTAGTACATCCTTGAACTGTGGCATTCTCCGATGATGTCATGCGATGCTCTTACTTCTGTTCAGAAACAAAAGCAAATGGTTATGCTTATGCATATATCTCGAATCATCCTTACTGATGAGACGGGACCTAGCATTGAAGAAATCAATCGGGACTTGCAGCTCGGAGGACCAGTGACGAGATCAAGAGCTAAGAAGCTGCAAAGATATTTGCAATGCTACGTTCCGAAGAGATTGGAAGATGAAGGAACCGGATGTCATCATTACAAATTGGTGAATTTCACAAGTGTAGAAGATGATATTTTGGAGGCCCATTAAAAGAGGAAACGAAACTAGACTTATAACTATTTTATTTTATTTTAGGCCCAATTATCACAACATGTTTAGGTGATTAATTGGCCCGTTTTCTTAGGCCCATTACTTGGTATTTTCGGACCACCTAGCTTAGTATTTATGTTTAATTTTCGTTCATAACTTGACAGACTTGATTGAATGAAAACAGCTTTTACGCTATTATCTTGTCTCACATAAAAACTGAAGGTTCTTGGTAGGGTTTGTTGTTGGCAACTTCAAACTTGAATTCAATCGACTCGTTCATGATATCTCGTAGTATCCGGGTTAGTCGAGCCACGAAGATTGCTTGATAATCGCATTTCGAATCCTTGTAGATTCGGGGTTCGATTCTGGTAATTTTTATCTCTTGTTAATTTGAATTTCGTTAATCCATTGTTTTATTTTCATTCTCAGACATTCATCATCTTTCATATATCAAAAATATCCATTCTCCATCGTTCATATAACCATCCAGTCCCAGAAAATCCTTAGATTAATTCTAGATCCGTTTTTGAGCCCTAAATCTGTCCCGAAAATAACCACCATGCCAAATCGAAAACTACTCGTGAGTTTTATTGAATTTTGGATATGTTCTTCATAATCCTAAGTCGTGACTTTTGTTAAATTTTGAGCTTAATCGGACTTGAATAGATTAGGTTTATGACGATGCCTATTCAGTGTATTTTTGGTAGGTTTTGAGTATAATTGGATAGATCGGATTTAGATTGGGAAATATTTTGGAGATTTAAATTCGGTTCATAGTATAATTAGAAGTCCTAATTTTAGTTGTATCTTTGGGTCGAATCCTTTCATAACTGACGTTTTTCGTGTCCTTAGCTTATACGAACCTTGCTCGATTCGTAATTCAACACGCACGCGGAAGACACAGACTGAGAATACAACTGATGGATATCTCAATATACCTAAAGTCTAAATCCCACAAATGATATAGAATCGGCCTAAACCCCCTATACCCCAAGTGATGATCACCTTAGTCACACGGAGACGATGAATGACACATAACGAGATTTGATTGGCTCGTTGATTCGCCGATAAGAGAATTCATCTTGGAATAATCAAGAGGAACTCGAATAACTCTCAAGAGAGAATAAAACTCACAATTATGATTAACGATAGATGATTTTCGGCCATTACATATGTTCCCTATTTATAGTTCAAATAAACCTATCTAGACCTAGTAAAACTAGGAAATAACTTAAGCAAAGTCAAAGTATGGTCCAACCCACTTAATTAGTATAACAAAGCCCAAAAATAAAGCCTTTTAAGGCACAAAACTTGGGCTGTTAATTAAACACACGAAATTAAAACAAAAGTCTTTAATCTTCAGCCCGAACACACTCGATGAAATTGATAACTCGCGGGCTGTCCAGTCCGCCTTCCCCAATGGGCTTCTTCATCCACTCTTGAGCCCAAACCTCTTGAATCAAGCCTTGTAAACCTTCCTTGAACTTCTTAGCTCGAGCTCTTGTCACCGGCCCACTTGGAACACGAACGGGATCTTGACTCCATGATTCTTGGACTCCATCATTCCCCTCTTCTTGAAGAGGATTTGTCCTCAAATCCAAAGCATCACCTACATCAAAAGGACTCAAATCAGTAACATTGAAAGTAGCACTAACATTATACTTACCATGTAAGTCCAATTTGTAGGCATTATCATTGATGCGCTCCAACACTTGAAAAGGTCCATCGCCTCGAGGTAGCAGCTTCGAATGCCGTTGCAATGGAAACCTTTCCTTGCGCATATGTACCCAAACCCAATCACCGGGTTCAAACACCACTTGGTGACGCCCTTTGTTGGCTTGTTTGGCGTACTGTTCTGTTCGCCTCTCTATGTTTATCCTTGCCTTCTCATGAATCTGTTTCACAAAATCAGCCTTTTTTCTGGCCATCAAGATTAGTATGCTCATGCTCAGGTAAAGGAGATAAATCTAACAGAGTTAAAGGATTAAAACCATAGACAATCTCAAACGGTGAAAACTGAGTAGCAGAATGAACATAATGATTATAAGCAAATTCAACATGTGGTAAACATTCTTCCCAAGACTTGATGTTCTTCTTAATGATAGCTCTAAGCAAAGTAGATAAAGTCCTATTAACTACTTCAGTTTGACCATCAGTTTGTGGATGACAAGTAGTAGAAAACAAGAGTTTAGTACCCAACTTACCCCACAAAGTCTTCCAAAAGTAGCTCAAGAACTTAGAATCTCTATCAGAAATAATAGTCCTAGGCATGCCTGTTGGAATCTAAGAGTCGATTCCATCTCTTAGTTTTTGTCTTTCTTTGCTTGTGGTTTTTATTTTGTGTAGTACAATATACACGCTGGATTATGGGGGAGTGATGATGTGGTTGATGATGTAGCAGATACAGAGCTTGTAGGCTGCAGAGCTAGCTGCTGTGTGATCAAGCCTAAGCCCAATATCATAGTGGGCTTATGGTTAATCCAAGAGATTAGCTGGACTAAGGGGGAGTGATGAGGTGGCTGATGAGTCAGCTGATGTGTGACCTGATGTGGCGGCTGATGTGGTAGCTGATGTGGCGAGCAACCAAGTTGTAAAGTGGCCCAATATCATCTAGGGTTTCTAGAAGATAAAGATTGCATGGAGATATACTTAAGGAGGCGTGGAAGGGTGGTTATCTACTCTCATGCAAATCCTAACCCTAACTTGGTGGCTAAGTCTCAAGCTCTATATAAAGTACATGATTCATTGGAGAAAGTGAACGTTTTTGGAGAAATTGAAAAGAGAGTTTTATTTGAGAGATCTCCAATTGTTTTAGGTTGAGTAATACTATCATTATACAACTAGCTTAGTGGATAGTTAGATTGTTTATGTTAGTAGCTTTTAATAGTTCGTTTCCTCAACCTTGGTTTGTAATTCTTCATGAATTATAGTGTTTGTTTCGCCTTGAGGCACAGCAAGATATCAGAATGATATCTTGCGAAAACCATCTTCGTGTCTTCTTTGTTCTTTGTTGTTTTCAATTATTTTCCGATGCGTTTGTGTTCTACGAGTCTGTCTCTGTACAGAGCTCTGTGAACACCTCTGTGTTTCTGACCATTGGTTGATACCAACAAGTGGTATCAGAGCCAACACTCGACATACTGAGTGACGGTCCTGGTACGGCGAGATGGATCTCACCAGCACGATGTACAACAAACCTCCAGTGTTGGATGGTTTGAACTACTCATTTTGGAAAGTGAGGGTAAGGCACTACATCTAATCCATTGATGCTAGAGCGTGGTCTCATGTTCTTCATGGCTGGTCCCATCCCAAGAAAACGGATGAGGAATGAGATTCTATTCGAAAGCCAACAAGCGAATGGACAAGGGAAGAGAATGAGGCAGCAACTTTCAATGACAAAGCCTTTAATGCAATCTTCTCTACAGTGGATGTCAACATGTTCAAGTTGATCAAGAATTGTGAATCGGCAAAAGAGGCGTGGGACATTCTGGAGTTACACTGCCAAGGGGACACTGCTGTCAAGGATACAAGGGTGCGGATTCTCACTACAAAGTTCGAAAACCTTCGAATGAAAAGTGATGAATCGGTGGGAGACTACTGCAACAAGATCCTGGATATTGCCAATGAATGTATAGATCATGGAGAGCCTATTCCCAACAAATTAATGGTGTCAAAAGCTCTACGCACCTTGACTCCCAAGTTTCAACAAAAAGTCACAGTTATCACCATAATGAAGAATGTTGGAGCCCTTGAGTTCACTGCAGTGATGGACGATCTCAAGATGTTCGAGATGGACCTAGAAGCATCAGAAGTATACACTCCCAAGAAGTCTTTAGCTCTACAAACTTCAGCATCAAATTCTGGGTACACTCCACCTCGAGCCAATCCCTCCGAACAAGTGGATGATGATGTGGGATTTGATGATTTGGAGGAACCAAGTGTGGCACTTCTAACTCAAAAGGTAAATGCCTTGGTTAAAAGTTTTAACCGATTTGCAGGTAGAAGGGATCAGAACACATCAGACTTCAATCAAAGAGGAGACAGCTCTGTAGTTCTTGAGGAACTACCGAGTTCACCACAGAAGGCTGTTATTCCCCCAAGAAGGAATATGTCTGATCCACAACAGTTCAAGCAAAGAGACTACTCCAACATCCAATGTCATGAATGTCGTGGTTATGGACATTATGCAAATAAATGTGCTAACACCTTCAGGAAACGGGGTAAGGTTATGAATTTTGTATCTTTGAGTGATGATGAGGAAGGTGAACCAACCCTGGAGACTCCTGTGCCGACCATAGAGGGGCCCTCATTGATGGCCACAATAGAATCAATTACTGACGATTCTAGTGATTACTCTGATTTATTTTGTCTAACAAGTATTGTGGAACCTGTACAGGAAGTAAGTGAGGAATTGGAACTCGTTGATGATTCACTTCAGGTATTGGTGGAACTTAAAGCTTCTCATGATGAACTGCTACTCAAGAAGCAAAGCAAGGTCAATGATGGCTTGACAAAGGAGAACGGTTAGCTCAAAGGTCAACTTGTGCAATCAGAGGTAATGTTTACTCAGAAAGATTCTGAACTAGGTAAGCAAGCCATTCAATTTGATCTTGATGGGAGGAATTTTCATAAGTTAAACACATGTTCAGCAAAATTGGATGAAGTTTTGGCCTTACCTCAAATTGGAACTAGTGGTCTAGGATTTTCAGAAGCTACTAAGTCTGCCTTTTCTAATCTTTTATCAACAAATGAGAAACCATTTGTTAGATCAAGTTCTAAATTGCAGGAAAATGAGGTCTTGATCCCCTCGAAGAGAACGTTCAAGTGTTGTAACTGTCACAGAGCAAGACACATCAAGCCGTATTGTAAAGACTGGCTGAAGAAAAAGAAAAAAATGAAGATGCTCGAAGAAAAGGAAATGAAAAGTGGGACTCCCTTCAAAGGCAAAGACAAAGGAGTTATTACTTCGAAGGGTAGAGGTAAAGTTGTGTGCAATATCGTCTGTACTGCTTCAAGTACAAAGATAGGTGGAGCTTGGTACTTTGATAGTGCTTGCTCTCGGCACATGACCGGATCAAGAGAGCAGCTAGAACATTTCAAACCCATTGATGGAAGAATCGTGACATATGAAGTTAATGCTACTGTGTAACGCTCTATGATTGGAAGTTTGTTGTGTTTAACTTCTAGTAGACCTGATATTCTATTTAGTGTCTGTCTTTGTGCTAAGTTTCAAAGAAATCCAAATTCTGATTTGGGAGGAGACTTGGAAGGAAGGAAGAGTACGAGTGGTGGTTGTTACTACCTTGGAAACAAAATCGTGTCATGGCATAGAAAAAAATAGAATTGTGTGATATTGTCAACTGCAGAGGCTGAGTATGTTGCAGCTGGGAGTTATGCCACGCAATTACCATGGTTGAAACGGATGCTAGAGGATTATGAGTTTCAGGGGGAGGGCATCACTATTCAGTGTGATAACACCAGTGCCATCCACATTACAAAGAATCCTGTCCTATTCGGCCGTATCAAACACATTGACACTTGCTATCATTTTCTTCGAGATTTGGTGGAGAGAAAGATAATTGAGGTAAAGTATCTCCGAACTGAAGATCAAATTGCAGATATCCTTACGAAACCCCTTGATTTTGAGAGATTTTCTAAACTTAGAAATTTTCTCGGGATGTGTTCCATCTGATAAGCAGGTGGATGTTGCATACTCTGTATTATGCTTTAAGCAACTAACGAAGTTTCTGGCTAGTGTGTGAAATTCCTTAAAAGAATTTTTTTTAAAAAAAAGGTCTCCGTGTAACTTGAAGCACAATCAGTATCAAAGATTCTGCATAAGTGTCTTCTTGAAAAATGGGTAAAAAAAAAGAAAAAAAAAAGAAAAAGAAAAAGGGAAATAATCATATCTAGCCGGATATAATTCATACTTTAAAATGTTGAGCATAGCAACGTGGATTTGGGGCATGTGATGGAACACTTCCCTTGAAAATTTGTTTTGTTAGGATCTCTCACTATTTTGTGGGGTATAGTGAATATATTTCAAAGTTTGGATTATAGTTCACTTGTACTTATCTCCATTATTTCGACTCTCTCTTCGTATTGTGACCTTCGTATTCTATCACCATGTATTCTAGCCCTATTGCTTGAAATAACCACTGTACCACTCACTCTATACCATCACCTTACCTAAATCACTTCACCCATGTTTTTTTACTCCACTCATCACTGGAATATGGTGCTCTTTCCTTGAAGATTTCTCTAGCCACAGTAGCTGCAGTTGATTACTCGATTGCCAAATCAGTTTTGACAATGTTACTCACAGTTCTCTGTATTGCCAAGTCTAGGCAGTTTGCTACCTTGCTTTCTTCACAAAAAGGGGGAGATGTAGTGTGTAGTTGATATAGAGATGACGGTGAAGATTCTGGAGATAAGGAGGTTGCTACAGAGGAAGATATTGAGGAGGTTGAAGAGCACAGAGGTTCTGAAAGTACTGAAGTGTGATGCTGATCCAGCTGTGTGTTTTACAGAATTGACTTTAAAAGTGTTAGACATTTTGTTTATCTCTGCTTGTTTGTTTTTTGGATATTGTAGCTGCATATTTTTGGATTGATGATGTTTTGTGCTAACACTCGTGGTTGTTTGTTTTAGCATTTGGTTTACAGAATTCTGGATTATGGTTGTCAATCTTGGAATTTATGTTGTTTTGTGAAGAAACACAAAAAGGGGGAGTTTGTTGGAATCTAAGAGTCGATTCCATCTCTTAGTTTTTGTCTTTCTTCGCTTGTGGTTTTTGTTTTGTGTAGGTATAATACAATATATGTTGGATCCGGGATCCCTCGGATGTAGATTTAATTACTTACAATAATTATTAACATATGATTATAGATCTTGAAAGTGGAAACTGATCTAAGATCATATACCTGTTTGCGTAATCACCGGTGGATGTGTGTCGAGGAAATGATCTTCCACGCACCAGATCTCTGCACACGAGATCTGGCTCTTTATGGTCGACCTCGAAGTCTTCTGGAGTATTCCTTAGCAACAAGAGAAATTCTGAGTGGGCAGAAATCTATTCTCTTTGCCTCCCAGAAGCCGCCGTCCCTCTCTCTCTTTTCTGTGAGAATGATTTCACGTACTGAACATTTCTACTTCTCTCTTATTTATAATAAGAGGTAGAGTGTTGGAAAGGTTAGGGCCAAGGCTAATGGGTCAGGCTATGCTCTATTGGGCTACTCCAGGGACCTTGAGGAGGATTTGGACTGGGCCTTCCAATATAATTAAATAATTCAAGTATTCTCTGGCCCCGAATACTCTATTTAATTATATTAATATTATAGTCTTTCCACTATAGTAAAATAATATTGCATCGCCGTCCAATCCCAAATTATGACATACCGGGCTCCTCTTTGAATTATATTATTTCCCGTGTTTAAGATATCGCATGTCCATTAATTAATCTAAGCTACTGACTGCTCCAATTAATTAATATCTTATACCGAGAGTGTACCCGTTCGACCTCATTATTATATCGGAACTTAATCCACCTGTAGGGTTTGATATAATAATCCTTAGAATGCCTCAAGGGGACATCATCAACTCGGCGCACCGAGACATGATTTCTAGCTATAATATTAATTATCATATTTATAAAATTATTACCCAAGATACGGAGATTCTTTGAGTTGCAATAACTCTCACTCATGGTAAATCAAAGCAATAACTATTATAAATACATAATTGAATATTATGACAACTAGAATTAAGAAATAATAATCGTCTGAGATGTGATCCTTAATAAGTCAGTATAAAAGGATTTATCTCACCTCGATCCCGTTCAGCGCAACTCTGACCGTATGCACCAGTATAAGCTAATAGCCAAGACCAACTATTATCCAGCTTATACTACAACCTTAACAAGTAATTTGTCGAGGATTACTTTCAGTTGCGAACACCATTTAACTATATAAGAAACCGATAATATGATCTTCCGTGCGACCACCCATACCAAATTATCTATAATATATAGTACTGGACATTTATTTGCATAACCATAACACGAATTAATATGCAAAACATATGACAAAATATTTATTTCCAAAACCGGAAGAAATTGTTAATAATACAAGCATAAAGTATGCTTTTCAGTATATCAACCCCAACAATCTCCCACTTATACTCAAAAGTATGCTTTCAAGTATACTACTACTACATTACAATTTCTCTCCCACTTATACTCAAAGCAATGTTGTCATACATCTAACTCCCAAGCCCTCCACATGTCTCACGAAATCCTTTGTAGGAAGTGCTTTCGTGAATGGATCAGCAAGGTTATCCTGAGATGCAATCTTTGAGACAACTACCACCTCTCTCTTTACGTAATCACGTATGATATGGTACTTCCGGTCTATGTGTTTACTGGCCTGATGAGATCTTGGTTCCTTTGAATTTGCAACTGCACCAGAATTGTCATAATAAATTGTGATCGCCTGAGGCAAATTCGAAACCACATCCAGATCTATCATGAAGTTCCGGAACCATACAGCGTCCTTAGCGGCTTCTGCAGCTGCGACATACTCAGCTTCCATGGTGGAATCCGCAATGCATTTCTGCTTTATGCTCCTTCAATGTATGGCTCCACCTCCCAACGTAAACATATACCCAGTGGTAGATTTCCTCTCATCCCTATCCGATTAGAAATCAGAATCCGTATAACCCAAAGGAATTAGACTGTCAGACTGGAAGACCAGCATATAATCCCTAGTCCTTTTCAGGTACTTGATTATATTCTTCACAGCAGTCCAGTGTTCCCTGCCAGGGTTAAACTGATATCTAGAAACCATGCCAACGGCATAACAGATATCGGGCCTGGTACAAAGCATAGCATACATGAGACTTCCTACTGCAGATGCATAAGGAACCGCCTTCATGTCATCCATCTCCTTCTGTGTTTTAGGACACATTGCCTTAGATAGATGTATTCCATGCCTGAAAGGTAAGAAACCTTTCTTGGCATTCTCCATGTTAAACCGCTTTACCACAGTATCAATGTAGGCAGCTTGGGATAGGCACAACATCCTCTTCTTATGATCTTTAAAGATCTTTATCCCAAGAATGTGACCAGCTTCTCCCAAGTCCTTCATTTTGAATTGTTTGGACAACCACATTCATATATCCGATAACGTCTCCACGTTGTTGCCAATCAGGAGTATGTTATCAACATACAGTATCAGAAACACCAAGTCATTTCCGTTGTGCTTTTTTTACACACAACTCTCATAATCACACTTGATGAATCCATATGATTGGATTACCTCATCAAAACGTGTGTTCCAAGAACGAGATGCTTGCTTAAGACCATAAATGGATCGCTTAAGCTTGCAAACAAGATGCCCTTTACCTTCGGCAACATAACCCTTTGGTTGTTTCATATAAATGGGTTTCTCAAGATTGTCGTTCAGAAAAGCAGTCTTGACATCCATTTGCCATATCTCCAAATCCATGTGTGCCGCAATGGCTAAGAGAATCCGGATCAACTTAAGCATGACAACAGGCGAGAAGGTTTCATCATAATCAATTCCTTCTTTTTGGCTGAAACCTTTCACCACAAGTCTAGCTTTGAAGGTCTCAACCTTCCCGTCAGGTCCTCTCTTACGTTTGTAGACCTACTTACACCCAACCGGCTTGATGTCTTGGGGAGCTTCTATAATATCGTACACATCGTTATCATGCATGGATTGGATTTCCGAATCCATAGCATCTTGCCAAAACCGATCATCTTTGTCTTGTATTGCCTCTTTATATGTCCATGAGTCAAAATCATCTTCCCCAATTATGATATCCGAAGATTCCCCATAACACAACCATCTTTCAGGTTGGATGATGACTCTCCCACTACAACGAGGCACTACTTGAGAGATAGTGTTAGCGTCAACACGAGGTGCAGTATTTGGTGTAACATCTGATACAGGTGGTTCAGACGTCTCAGTGTCCCTCATTTCTTCTAAAATGACTTCACTCATGGGTTTATGATTAATCATATAATCCTCCTCCAAAAATCGTGCATTAGTGCTAATGACGATCTTTTGGTCCCTAGGACTATAGAACATACCACCTCTCGTGCCTTTAGGGTACCCCACGAAAACCCGTAGTTCAGTTCTTGATTCCAACTTATCAGCATCTTTGTTCAGCACATGTGTTGGACACCCCCAGATCTGAATATGTTCCAGACTAGGCTTTTGCCCAGTCTATAATTCCCAAGGGGTATTAGGCACCGATTTGGAAGGAACCAAATTTAGAACATACGCTACCGTTTCTAATGCATAACCCCAAAATGAAGTAGGTAGATCTGAATAGCTCATCATTGATCGAACCATTTCTATAAGTGTACGATTTCTTCGTTCCGCCACGCCATTTTGTTGTGGCGTCCCCGGAGCAGTAAGCTGGGAAGTGATCCCAGCTTTTGACATGTATTCCAAAAATTCACCACTGAGGTACTCCCCTCCTCGATTAGATCGAAGGGATTTGATAGTTCTTTCATGACGATTCTCAACTTCCGCCTTAAATTCTTTGAATTTCTCAAAGGATTCAGACTTCTGTTTCATCAGATAAACATATCCAAACCTTGAGTAATCATCAATAAAAGTGATGAAGTACTCAACACCACCTCTAGCTTAAATCGACATTGGACCACACACATCCGTGTGAATCAAATCCAACACTTTCTCTGATCTGTTTCCCTTGGACTTAAAATTTCTTTTAACCATCTTTCCTTGCAAGCAAGATTCGCAAGTTGGTAATGGTTCCATTCGGAGTTCCTCCAAAGGACCATCTTTCACCAACCTTTGAATCCTCTTAAGGTGGATGTGTCCAAGCCTCAGATGCCAGAGTTGTGTTTGATTCACACTCGAAGAAAACTTACGTTTCTTAGAACATGATGATGTGCTATTCAATGCAGTATATGTACAGTTTATGGTATAGAGATTGTTAGTCATAGTACCAGAACAGATAACATCACCATTACGATAAATAGTAACATTTTCCAAAACCGAAAGAAACAAAATATCCATCAAAATACAATTTGGAAACCGAAATCAAGTTCGTCCGGAAATCAGGTACTAACAAAACATCTCTTAAAACCAAAGTTTTATTGAAAAATGGTAAACTGACAACTCCCACTGCAGAAACCACCACTTTCGCAGCATTTCCCATGGTGACGGTAATCTCGCCTGTACTAACCCGCCGGGTTTGATTGAACCCCTGTAAGTCAAAACATACATGATCAGTGGCTCCAGTATCTACAACCCAAGTGTTGTTAGAACTAGCCGTTAAACAAGTTTCGACAACTAGTGCATAAGATATACCTTGGCCACTGCCCGCCCTCATTTGAGGACAAGATGCCTTATAGTGTCCTTTCTGCCCACAACGGTAACACCTCCCTTTAGGCTTCTGAATGCCACCTTGAGGTCCCTTGCCTTTCTGAGTGCCACCCCCTTGATTCTGACTACCCTGCTTCTTCTTCTTTCTAAATCTCCCCTTAGGCTTAGAAGAAGTAGAAGCTGTAGTGTTGTGACCTGAGGTTCAGACTTGATCACCGTCTCAGCTTGCACCAGCTCATTCATCAGTTGGGCCAACGTGTAATCCTTCGGATTCATGTTGTTGTTCAGCCGAAACTGATTGAATGAATTAGGAAGGGATTCTATGATGATATCGACATGCGATTCCGCATCGATTTTGGCACCAAGAACCTCCAGCTCATTAAGATGACCAATCATCTTAAGAACATGTTCCTTCACGGGTTCCCCGTCAGACATTTTCAGCGTCAAAATTGACTTCATAGCCTTTTGACGCGCCTGACGACCGTGATGGCCGAACATCTCGTGAAGGCTTAGGATCATACCAGCTGCAGTTTCGACATTCTGATGTTGATGCTACAAAATGGTCAATACTGAAGCCAGTATGTTACATTTTTCCATCTCATCTGCCTTTTTCCAGCAGGTATAAGTCTCACTCTGTTCAGCCGTAGCTCATGCAGCTGGCTCAGGGGGGCATTCCTCAGTAAGGACAAATTTATGTCCGTCAGCAGTAAGGACAATATCCAAGTTTCGTTTTCCAATCAAGGTAATTGGAACCTTCGAGTTTGTTTTCTTTGAGAATTGAAGCAAGTGGATTGAAAGACATAATGTAGCTGAAAATAAATAAATAACACATGATCAATGTCATATACTTCGAAGCATTCATTATATTGTAAAACCTTAAATCAATATAATATGCAACCCCTGACTCCTCAAGATCTTATATGCAAGCCACGTAGGGTGGACGTTTACAAATAATCTCTATAAGTAGGTTTTTACGCCTTTAATTTCATTATCCAATCAACCTTCACCTTATGATTGATGAAATTAACAGTCGGTCACTCCTAGCCATGCAAATTTAATTAATTACCTTTCCGTCGGAATTTACATCTAAGTGTAATACCATAATTTAATATTCCGAAAAATACCATTTCATAAGAATAACCCTACCGTAGGGAGGTGATATCGATATGAAATTATTTTTCAATATTATCATATGAAGTTTAAACCAATGAAATCCATAATTAGCACCTCCGTAGGGATACGCCCGGATCAATGAGCAAATGCTAATTAATTCATTTTTAAACCAATTATGGAGGCCAGAATTAATAATAATTTTCGGAAAAATATAGAATTAATCAAAAATTAAAATTAATGTAATACTACTTAGTCATTTTAAACCAAGATTTTAATTCATTTTTCAAGCATAGCATGTAATTAAAAATCACGAATAATTAAACAACATGCTATCCATAAAACATCAAAAAATTAAGCACAAGATAATTAATTAAATAAATAATTATCCAATCATCATGGCCTTGAAATTCTTCGAACAAGCTTGAAAAATCGAGACGAGACGTTGAGCCGAAGTTGCAGGCCGAGAGGAAGGCCCATTGGGCCTAGGGTTCGGCCCGTTAGGGTTTTGAGAAACCCTAACTTCCGGAAACCCTAGCCGTCGTCCCCCTCAGCCCTTGCTGTCATCTTCAGCTATCCGCCACCACCGTTGCCGTCGTCTTCACACGAGCTTGGAGAGGAGATCGCCGAGTGCTTCTGCCGCCGTCACCACTCGAAACTTTCCGGAAAAATGCGGCTGAAACGCAGCAGCCCTGCAGCCACCGTCGCGCAAGGCGACAGTAGCTCCCGCCGCCGGTTTTCTAATGCCACGCCATTGCCCGTCGTTCCCTTCGATGTCCAGCAACCTTCCATGAACTGCTGTAGGGCACCGGCATCATAGAGATGTCGGCTTTCGAGCTTCAGCCGCCATAAGCTTGACGTGATCCGCTAGGGTTTTAAACCCTAGCCACGCCATCGCCATGAATGGTGATCACTTCATCACCGGCGCTGCTCCCACTACTTCTGCAGTTCATCCGGTGTGTCGACGCCATCGAGGAGAGCAACCGGGAGCAGCTGCGATGTCCGGTGATCGCAAACAGCCACGGTAGGGTCAAAACCTTAGCCGCGGTGTTTTATCACCGCCGCAGCGCCGCCAATCCTCGATCTCCGTCGTGATGCAGCCACTCTCTCCGCCACAACAACCATTGATCGATTACAAGAATTGAAAAATTTACATCAAAAATTATAATCGAAAAATGATTCCTATTCTAACACGATCAACCCTCGTGTGTTTACAACGCAGCCACAAACAAGCTGATTTTAATACATAATTAAAACCAATACATTCATATTAACCATGATAATTGGATCTTTGCAAAATCAAACAATTGCATCCAAATACAAATAATATGAATCTAATAATTATTCATAATTAAATCTACAGAGCTGAGTTGGCTCTGATACCAGTTGTTGGATCCGGGATCCCTCGGATGTAGATTTAATTACTTACAATAATTATTAACATATGATTATAGATCTTGAAAGTGGAAACTGATCTAAGATCATATACCTGTTTGCGTAATCACCGGTGGATGTGTGTCGAGGAAATGATCTTCCACGCACCAGATCTCTGCACACGAGATCTGGCTCTTTATGGTCGACCTCGAAGTCTTCTGGAGTATTCCTTAGCAACAAGAGAAATTCTGAGTGGGCAGAAATCTATTCTCTTTGCCTCCCAGAAGCCGCCGCCCCTCTCTCTCTTTTCTGTGAGAATGATTTCACGTACTGAACATTTCTACTTCTCTCTTATTTATAATAAGAGGTAGAGTGTTGGAGAGGTTAGGGCCAAGGCTAATGAGCCAGGCTATGCTCTATTGGGCTACTCCAGGGACCTTGAGGAGGATTTGGACTGGGTCTTCCAATATAACTAAATAATCCAAGTATTCTCTGGCCCTGAATACTCTATTTAATTATATTAATATTATAGTCTTTCCACTATAGTAAAATAATATTGCATCGCCGTCCAATCCCAAATTATGACATACCGGGTTCCTCTTTGAATTATATTATTTCTCGTGTTTAAGATATCGCATGTCCATTAATTAATCTAAGCTACTGACTGCTCCAATTAATTAATATCTTATCCCGAGAGTGTACCCGTTCGACCTCATTATTATATCGGAACTTAATCCACCTGCAGGATTTGATATAATAATCCTTAGAACGCCTCATGGGGACATCATCAACTCGGCGCACCGAGACATGATTTCTAGCTATAATATTAATTATCATATTTATAAAATTATTACCCAAGATACGGAGATTCTTTGAGTTGCAATAACTCTCACTCATGGTAAATCAAAGCAATAACTATTATAAATACATAATTGAATATTATGACAACTAGAATTAAGAAATAATAATCGTCCGAGATGTGATCCTTAATAAGTCAGTATAAAAGGATTTATCTCACCTCGATCCCGTTCAGCGCAACTCTGACCGTATGCACCAGTATAAGCTAATAGCCAAGACCAACTATTATCCAGCTTATACTACAACCTTAACAAGTAATTTGTCCAGGATTACTTTCGGTTGCGAACACCATTTAACTATATAAGAAACCGATAATATGATCTTTCGTGCGACCACCCACACCATATTATATATAATATATAGTACCGGACATTTATTTGCATAACCATAACACGAATTAATATGCAAAACATATGACAAAATATTTATTTCCAAAATCAGAAGAAATTGTTAATAATACAAGCATAAAGTATGATTTTCAGTATATCAACCCCAACAATATACACGCTGGATTAAGGGGGAGTGATGATGTGGTAGATGATGTAGCAGATACAGAGCTAGCTGCTGTGTGATCAAGCCTAAGCTCAATATCATAGTGGGCTTATGGTTAATCCAAGAGATTAGCTGGACTAAGGGGGAATGATGAGGTGGCTGATGAGTCAGCTGACGTGTGACCTGATGTGGTGGCTGATGTGGTAGCTAATGTGGTGGCTGATGTGGCGAGCGACCAAGTTGTAAAGTGGCCCAATATCATCTAGGGTTTCTAGAAGATAAAGATTGCGTGGAGATATGCTTAAGGAGGCGTGGGAGGGTGGTTATCTACTCTCATGCAAATCCTAACCCTAACTTGGTGGCTAAGTCTCAAGCTCTATATAAAGTACATGATTCATTGGGGATAGTGAACGTTTTTGGAGAGATTGAAAAGAGAGTTTTATTTGAGAGACCTCCAATTGTTTTAGGTTGAGTAATACTATCATTATACAACTAGCTTAGTGGATAGTTAGATTGTTTATGTTAGTAGCTTTTAATAGTTCATTTCCTCAACCTTGGTTTGTAATTATTCGTGAATTATAGTGTTTGTTTTTCCTTAAGGCACAGCAAGATATCATTCTAATATCTTGCAAAAGCCATCTTCGTGTCTTCTTTGTTCTTTGTTGTTTTCTATTATTTTCCGCTGCGTTTGTGTTCTACGAGTCTGTCTCTGTACAGAGCTCTGTGAACACCTCTGTGTTTCTGACCACTGGTTGATACCAACAATGCCATGCAATCTAACAACCTCTCTAAAGAATGAATCAGCTACATGAGATGCATCATCAAATTTATGACATGGAATGAAATGTGCCATCTTAGAAAATCTATCAACAACCACAAAGATGGAATCGCTACCACGCTTACTCCTAGGCAACCCTAACATAAAATCATAGATATATCAATCCAAGGTGCATCAGGAATAGGCAATGGTGTATACAGACCATGGGAACTCACTCTAGACTTAGCTTGCTTACATGTAACACATCTACCACAAATTCTCTCAACATCACGTTTCATATGAGGCCAAAAGAAATGTTCATGCAAAACAGCTAAAGTCTTAGCAATGCCAAAATGTCCCATTAAACCCCCACCATGAGATTCGAGCAAAAGCAATTCACGTAAAGAGCATTTAGGAACATACAACTTATTCTTCCTAAACAGGTAATCATCATGTCTAAAATACTCTCCACTCACAGATTTCTCACATGCTCGATAAATCTCACCAAAATCATCATAACTCACATAAAGACTCTTGATGCACTCAAAGCGAAGCAACTTAGCATCTAGAGTAGAGATCAAGGCATACCTCCGAGAAAGTGCATCAGCCACCACATTCTCTTTACCTTGCTTATACTTGATGACGTATGGAAATGTCTCAATGAACTCCATTCACCTAGCATGCCTCTTGTTCAGCTTGTGCTGCCCCTTCAAGTGCTTCAACAACTCATGATCGGTGTGAATGACGAACTCCTTAGCCCACAAGTAATGCTGCCACATTTTCAAGGCCCTCACCAAAGTATACAGCTCCTTATCGTAAGTTGGATAGCTCAACGTCGGTCCACTTAGCTTCTCGCTGAAGTACACAATGGGCCGCCCCTCTTGCATCAAAACTGTACCAATTCCAACACCAGAAGCATAACATTCAATCTCAAAAGATTTAGAAAAGTTAGGAAGAGATAATACCGGGGCGTGTGTCAACTTGTTCTTCAAAAGCTGAAACGCCTCTTCTTGATCTTCTCCCCAATGAAACTCCACATTCTTTTTTGATCACTTCAGTCAACGGTGCTGTAACACTGCTAAAATGTGGCACAAATCGCCTATAGAAGCTAGCAAGTCCATGAAAACTTCTAACATCTCCAACACTCTTCGGACTTGGCCACTCTTGGATAGCTCGTATTTTCTCCTCATCAACCTGTACACCCTGTGCACTAACAACAAAACCAAGAAAAACAAGCTTGTCCGTACAAAAGATGCACTTTTTTAGGTTAGCATATAACTTTTCTTTCCTAAGTGCCCCTAAAACAGACCTTAAATGCTCAACATGCACATCATGACTAGTACTATAAACGAGAATATCATCAATGTAGACAACAACAAATCTGCCAATATAAGCACGCAAAACATGATTCATAAGACGCATAAATGTACTAGGAGCATTAGTTAAACCAAAATGCATAACCAGTCACTCATACAAACCAAGTTTTGTCTTAAAAGCAGTTTTCCACTCATCACCTTCCTTAATCCTAATTTGATGATATCCACTACGCAAATCAATCTTGGAAAACACACAAGAGCCATGCAATTCATCAAGCATATCATCTAAATGAGGAATGGGATGTCGATACTTTACCGTGATGTTATTGATAGCTTGACAGTCACAACACATCCTCATCGTCGAGTCCTTCTTCGGAACTAATAACACCGGAACTGCACAAGGACTCAAACTCTCCCTCACGTGCCCCTTTGCCAACAACTCTCCAATCTGCCTCTCCAGCTCCTACGTCTCCTCTGGATTGGTTTGATAAGCTGGCCTATTTTGAAGTGTCGTATCAGGCATAAAATAAATCTGATGCTCTATCCCTCGAATTGGTGGTAAGCCTAAAGGTGCTTCTTCGGGAAAGACATCATCAAATTCCTGCAAAATAAAAGAAATAGAAGGGGGAAGAGAGTCTAGATCGTTAGTAGATAAAAAGTTCTCCTTGTACAAAAGTACAATCAAGGGCCTCTCCTCCTAAACCGCCAACTTCAGATCACTCGCCCTCGCCAAACACGACTTCTACATAACTCCCTTCTCCTTATTCTCCACCTTCTCCACCTTTTTCCCTTTCAACTTCAACTCCTCCGCCTCTTTTTGCAACAAAACTTGATCTTCATACACCTCTTTCGGGGTGAGCGGGACTAGTGACACCTTCTTGTGATTATACTCGAAAGAGTACTTGTTGGTGAAACCATCATGAGCCACTTGCCGATCAAACTGCCAAGGCCATCCCAACAAGATGTGGCTCGCCTGCATCGGAACTACATCACACACAACCTCATCCACATACTTCCCGATGCTAAACGGAACCTTCACTTATTTTGTAACCTTGACAATGCCCGTTTCATTCAGCCACTGCAATCTGTACGGCTTCGGATGGGATAACACAGGTAGCGCCAATTTGCGAACCATGGTCGTACTAGCCACGTTAGTACAGCTCCATCCATCTATGATGACACTGCATAAATGATCTTTCACTTGACATCTCGTGTGAAAAATGTTCTCTCGCTGCACCAATTCGTCCACATAATTTTGGACGCTCAGAGCTCTCCTTGCAACACAAATACGTCCCACTGGTGGTATGATCTCATCTTCCTCAGTGTCAGTACCAGTTTCCAAAGCCGACATCTCCGTGTCATCAGCCTCTTCATCGGTCACCACCTCTCCATTATCTCGCATGATCATCACTCTTCGATTTGGGCATTCACTTATAATATGCCTGAAGCCTTGACATTTGAAACACTTGCGATCACGATTACGAGTTTCAGGCATTTGAAACACTTGCCGAACTCATGGAATCTGATCGTGCCTTCACAAATGACTTTTTCTCTTCTTTCAGCCAATCATCCTTCTTCCATTGATTCCCTTTTGTCGAGGAACCACTCACAGTTATTTGGAACTGCTTCCAATTGCTCTGACTCTGCCTGATAGTGGACTGATTCTGCCTCGCTGCTCCCCTCCTCTTGAGCTGGTTCTCTACCTTTATGGCATTGTGTACCATCTCGCCCAATTCAAGATAAGGTTGTAGCTCCACAATATTTCAAATTTCCCAATTCAAACCAGACAATAATCGTGCCATTGTCGCCTCGCTATCCTCCTTAGTATTGGCGCGAATCATGGTTACTTCCATATCCTTAAAGTACCCATCCACACTTCTAGACCCTTGTCTCAAAGTCTGAAGCTTATTGTACAGCTCTCTGTAGTAATGAGCTGGGACAAATCGCTTCCTCATAATTATCTTCATGTCATGCCAAGTCTGAATAGGTCTCTCTTCATTTCTCCTTCGATTCTTCACCAACTGATCCCACCAAACAAGGGCATAATCCGAAAACTCAAGCGCTGCCAACTTCACCTTCTTCAACACAGAATAATTCTGAGCTTCAAACAGCAGCTCAATCTTCCTCTCCCATTCTAGATAAGCCTCCGGATCGTTCTTCCCTTGGAACAAAGGAATGTTCATCTTGATGTTGTTCAGATTATTATCCTCTCTGTTCCATCCTCTATATCCACCATGGCCATCTGGATCAACTTCGAGGTCTGTCTACTCCTCATAATAATCATAGTATGGCTGTCTATATGGAACATACCCTCGACCTCTGCCATTACCTCTACCTCGGTCACCTCGTCCACCTCTACGTCCGCTGCTATGAGGGGACTCAAACTGCTTGCTTTGTTCAACCTCATTGATCCTCGCATGCACCTCCTCCAACTCAGCTCTCATTATCTTGGCTAATTCGGATTTCAATGCATCGAACAAAAGCTTGTTGTTTGGATCGCCAACAGGTTGATCTTCTGGCTGGTGATTGCCGGCTCCATCTTTACCGTCCTGTCCCGACATACCTATTTTTTTTTAACACAACAAAGAAGAAATAAAGGTTAGTTAAAACAAAGCCTCACCACCTCACAAGCACTCGTGTATCGCTCAACAATGATTCACTCAGCGCTCGTGTATAACTCGATATTAATGGCTTTTACCCTCTAATAGTCTCACCTCTCTTGCCTTTTTCCACTCAAGTCTCTCTTAGAATCACTCAAATTCCCTCAATCTACCACTGAACTCTTCTTACCAACACACCAAAGAACACCGAAAGGAATTACAGAATTTTGGTTTTTTTTTTTTTCAACTGGACGTTATCACCTAAAGACGATGGAAATTGGCCCTAAATGTGAACTGAACACGGCATAGCGGTGTTAACCTTTTGGTCTCATTGAGACGTTTCTGAAAAGGTATTATGGAGAAGAACCAGCCAAGCAAATCAAAAGATACGTCCTTTTTAAGTTTTACCGACGAAACTCGAAGAAAACAAAGACGCAACTACTACCCAATGCAAGAATCACTCAAGACTCAATCAAGAAATGAAACATAGAACTAGATATGTTAAAACGTTGCACTTTCTTTTCTTTCTTTCTTTTTCTTTTTTTTTAATGCGACGTTAACTCAAACGAAGGACGAATACAAAAGATATGATTTTATTACTACACGAACGAATTGAAGCAACAGATACGATTCGATTTTTTTTATTTTTTTATTTTATTGATAATAGCAAGACACGCTGAAACGAAAGCAACAAAGGACTCAATCAATGATTTCGACTCGATACTACGACTCAATCAGAAATGTGAATGAAGAAACGAATCTGATTGTTTTTTTTAACTCTACAAACGACACAAAGAAATGAAAGCGATAAACGACTCGATCAAACACGAACAAAAATGCAGAATAGACAACAAACGAATCTGAGAACTTTTTTTTTTTCCACGACGAACAGATACGAAACGAACCTACGAAAACAAATCTAGAACAAAAAGACACGGAAAGAAAAGGAACAAATAACCTGGATAACGCAACCTGGCTCTGGTGCCAAATGATACGAACCTTGCTCGATTCGTAATTCGACACGCACGCAGAAGACACGAACTGAGAATACAACCGATGGATATCTCAATATACCTAAAGTCTAAATCCCATAAATGATATAGAATCGGCCTAAACCCCCTATACCCCAAGTGATGATCGCCTTAGTCACACGGAGACGATGAATGACACACAACGAGATTTGATTGGCTCGTTGATTCGCCGATAAGAGAATTTGTCTTGGAATAATCAAGAGGAACTCAAATAACTCTCAAGAGAGAATAAAACTCATAATTATGATTAACGATAGATGATTTTCGGCCATTACATATGTTCCCTATTTATAGTTCAAATAAACCTATCTAGACCTAGTCAAACTAGGAAATAACTTAAGCAAAGTCAAAGTATGGTCCAACCCACTTAATTAGCATAACAAAGCCCAAAAATAAAGTCTTTTAAGGCACAAAACATGGGCTATTAATTAAACACACGAAATTAAAACAAAAGTCTTTAATCTTCAGCCCGAACACACTCGATGAAATTGATAACTCGCGGGTTGTCCAATCCGCCTTCTCCAATGGGCTTCTTCATCCACTCTTGAGCCTAAACCACTTGAATCAAGCCTTGTAAACCTTCATTGAACTTCTTAGCTCGAGCTCTTGTCACCAGCCCACTTGGAACATGAATGGGATCTTGACTTCATGATTCTTGGACTCTATCATTAGCTTCCGCGTATATTGTGTTCGCATCATAAATTTTGGTATCAGAGCCACGTCAGTTCTGCTGATTGTGGTCCGATCCAAATAGGTTGGTGGTGTCGTGACGTAGTGGGGGCAAAAGTTTCAATCATTTAAAAAATAATAATAATAAGAGAAGATCCGATAAAAAAAATGATAAAAAAAAGAAGATATATTTTGAAGCCCTACTGTGTCACCTTTTGTTTCTTGAAGTTCTCGGGAGTTCTTGAGTGTTTCTTGATTGTTTCTTTCAGAGTTCTTGAGCCTTTTCATCTTTGTTTTGACAGTTTCGTCGGCTAGAGGTAAAACAGTTGCCAAATTTGACCCGTAGCTCTGATTTTTGGCCATAATATCATTCCTGAAGCGGAACGGCGCTCCGCATCAAACTCAACGCTTTGCCATGACATATAGGTACGGCAAGCCAAATTCCACCGTTTACTAGTTCAAATCAGCCGTCGAACTTTTCCGATTTTTAGGAATATTAGGAATTTTTGCAGTTTTCATCCAAGTAACTCATAATCTGCTATACTTGAGTATATTGGGTAGTGTAGAGTCAGTTTCTAAGTTGTTTTAAGTAGGGTTAGTGCTCATAACTTGTTACGAATTATATCCAAAATTCCTAGTTAGCCTTTCTTTCTTCTCTTCAGCCTTTCTTCTTTCTCAGCCTTTCCTGTTTGCTTAACCATTACCTAGCCACCATACCTATACACTTCCGTAATTGTTAGCCTTCTTATTTCCTTTACCTAGTTTGCAAATTACGCCACATTGCAGCAACTTTGTGTTTCCTACTATACATGTGATGCTTTGAGAGTTAAGTTCGAGTTCTTGATTTAAGCCGAGAAGTCCACGTCGGTTCTGCCAAGGGTTTGAGGTTTATAGACTATAGTGACTGCAAATTGAGTGACACACACGAGTGAATAAAAAAAACAAGTGATTGTGAGATTGTGAGGATTTTTCTTGTTTTCTTTTACGTTTGTTCGTTTTGCAGGTACCATGAAATCCAGAGACGGTTCCAAGTTGTATACTACACCTGAGATGGATTCATCGTCTCAGCCACCTTGGGATGTTAATTATCACTTTGATGCTTTGAGTGGTCGTGTAGAGGGTTAGATCAGAGAAGTACATAACATCATGGCTCAATTGTTGACCAAATTTGAGGAGCTCAGTATAACTCGAACACCACCACAGGCTCGAAATCCACATCAACATCAAGCACCTGCTAATCGAATGGATGACTTCGTACTGCTTGAAGACGCATCAGAGTCAGAGTCAGAGCACTTTGAGGATGAACGAGTTGAGGATAATACAGCTCAGTTCTTCCCACCTCAGAGAGACAAAAATGGCTTTGCAGCTCGAGGTAGAGATCGGGGTCGTGGTTATCGATTCCAGCCACATCTTCCGGCAGCTCGCAGGAATGTCTATCCAGAACATAATAGATATGGTAATGCAGATATCTGGTCTACTCAGCAACATCAAGACCACCATTCCAGATTTTGATGGCAAGCATAATCCAGACGCCTATTTAGACTGGGAGCGCAAAGTTGATAAGATTTTCGAGTGCTATGACTTCCTAGAGTCTAAGAAAGTACAGTTAGCTTCTCTTGAGTTCACTGGATATGCAACAACTTGGTGGGAGTTTTAGCAAAATAGGCGCAGAAGAGATAGATATCCTTCAATTGACAGTTGGCAAGAAATAAAAGACGTGATGAGAGGCAGATTCATACCAGTTCACTATAAGAGAGAATTGGAGAAGAAGCTCAGTCAGATTTGTCAGGGGTCCAGATCAATTGAGGAGTATCACAAGGAATTAGAGACAGCATTAAACCGGGTGGGAAAAGAAGAGACACTATTTGCCACACTCAACCGGTACATTGAAGGAATGAACCCAGATATTTCTTTTGAAGTCGAATTGAAGGACTTCGGTTTAGTTGAAGCAATGGTTCATTATGCATCTATTGTAGAACGGCAGCTCAGAGATGGACGTCGTTGATCCTTCCAGTCGATGCCTGCTAGGAGTCCTTGGAATCGAGGCGACTCTTCCACACCTACGATAGCCCCTACACATTCTAATAACCAGTCCACACAGCTAGTTCGTCATTCTGAGCAGTCTGCACCACAGCCCTCTCGCAGACCTGACTACACTTCGTCTGCACTGAGCAGAAATGTTCAGAATCGCCCCATACAGCCTAGTCAGCCTTATAATAGTACTCCAGGAAGAGCACGTGACGTTCAGTGTCACAAGTGTAAAGGATGGGGACACTTTCAAGCCCAGTGTCCGAATCACAGAGTTTTATTCATCACTGAGCAGAATGAGTTAGAGTCAGCGAGTGAAGAGGAATTCCAAGAAGAAGAAGAAGTTAAAGGGGATGCCGAATAACCCCTAGTTAGCAGCATCATGGGTGATGTTGTGGAGGAGCAACCGAAGCCAACGCATGTCAGTCTTGTTTCGATCCGAGCCTTGAGTCTTATTCGAGAGGAATAACAAAATGATCAGAGGGAGAACATCTTCTACTCACACTGTTCAATCCAGGACATGGTGTGTTCGCTCATCATAGACAGTGGAAGCGTGATCAACGCTATCAGTTAGTATACAGTGGGGAAGCTGAATTTGATCCCACAGAAGCATCCGAAACTATACCGATTGCAATGGTTGACAGACAAATGAGAGATCCGCGTCGGATATCAGGTACCTGTCACCTTTTCTATTGGTCGTTTTACTAATACAGTTTTATGTGACGTCATTCCAATGAAGGCGGCATATATTTTGCTTGGTCGTCCTTGGCAATTTGACAGGAAGGCGATACACGATGGGTTCACCAATACTTATGTCGTGACTCGAGAAGGACACACCATGCGATTGTGGCCACTAGCGCCGAAAGATGTGAGTGAAGATCAGCGGCATATGCAAGAAAAGTTCAAGGAAGATAAGGAAAAACGTGTTGAGGGCAAGCAACCCATTCAACCAAGACAGCCCACGATAGAGTCCCCATGCTCTAAGGGAAACTCGACCATTCCCAAGGCTTCCACCAAGGCTGTCCACGTTGCCACTTCTTCCAGTTCAGATACGGCGCACCGGAACTTGTTCATCAGCGTAAAAGGAGTTCAGACCGCCATTAAATCAGTTAATGTTATCGTTCTAGTTAATTTTAAGGCTAATGATACTCCTGATGTTGTTATTCCTCTTATTTTGCAGCTGTTAATGGAGGAGTTCAAGGATGTTTTCCCCACAGAGATTCCTAGTGGTCTGGCGCCAATTCGAGGAATTGAGCATCAGATCGACTTCCAGCCGGGAGGAGTCCTTCCAAACAGACCTGCCTACCGTACCAGTCCTGAGGAAACCAAGGAGATTGACCATCAAGTCAAAGAGTTGTTGGAGAAGAAGCAAATCAAAGAAAGCTTATCACTGTGCGCAGTACATGTCATCCTCGTACCAAAGAACAACAACGAATGGCGCATGTGCATGGACTGCCGAGCTATCAACAAGATAACGGTAAAGTATCACTTCCCTATTCCCCAATTGGATGACATGCTAGATGAGTTGTCTGGAGCGTCTGTCTTTTCAAAAATTGATTTACGTTCTGGATATTTTCAAGTGAGGATGAGTGAGGGGGATGAATGGAAGACTGTGTTCAAAACGAAACATGGACTGTATGAATGGCTTGTGATGTTGTTTGGCCTTACCAATGCCCCTAGTACATTCATGCGACTTATGAACCATGTCTTACGTGATGTCATAGGGAAGTATGTTGTGGTTTTATTTTGATGATATCCTTGTCTATAGTACGTGTGTTAATGAGCATGTTAGACACCTTAGGCATGTGTTTGTGTTGTTGCGTGATGCAAAATTATATGCTAATTTGTCTAAGTGTACATTCTGCATGGATGAGGTTGTATTTCTTAGTTTTGTTGTCAGTAGTCATGGAATAGAAGTTGATAAGACAAAGGTGAAAGCCATAGAGGAGTGGCCGACGCCTAAGTCATGTGCTAATCTTAGGTCTTTCCATGGTTTAGCTGGATTTTATCGTCGCTTTGTGCGTGATTTTTCATCTATTGCTGCACCATTGACTTAGTTGAGTAGGAAAGACAAGAAGTTTGAGTGGGGAAAAGCCCAAGAGCATGCTTTTAATCTGTTGAAGTCAAAGTTATGTAATACTCCTTTGTTGGTTTTGCCTGATTTTTCTAAGATGTTCGAGATTGAGTGTGATGCCTCTGGTATAGGCATTGGTGTTGTTTTGATGCAGGATAAGAAACCGGTTGCCTATTTCAATGAGAAGCTGAATGGAGCAGCCCTTAGGTACTCTATGTACGATAAGGAGCTGTATGCATTGAAAAGGTCTTTGGAGACTTGGCAGCACTACTTGAGGCCGAAAGAGTTCGTGATTCACACTGATCATGAATCATTGAAACATTTGAAGGGACAGTAGAACTTGAACTCACGTCATGCTCGATGGGTTGAGTTCATAGAGTCGTTTCCCTATGTGATCAAGTACAAAAAGGGAGAGGAGAATGTGGTTGTTGATGCACTTTCTCGCAGGTACGCGTTGTTTTCTATTATGCATGCACAGTGTTTAGGTCTTGAGCATATTAAGAGTTTTTATGTGAATGATCCTTTCTTTGGACCTATCTTTGCATCATATGATGGAAAATCTAGGGTTGTTGACTCGTACTATATGTCTGAAGGTTTCTTGTTTAGGGGTTCAAAGTTATGTGTCCTTAATTGCTCTATGAGGGAGTTGTTTGTGTTAGAATCGCATGCGGGGGGGTCTTATGGGTCATTTTGTGTTGCAAAGACATTAAGTCTATTGCATGAACATTTTTACTAGCCACGCATGAAAGGGGATGTAGAGAGAGTCTGTGCTAGATGCATTACTTGTAAAAAGGCTAAGTCTACGTCTAATCCATTTGGGTTGTATACACCTTTGCCAGCACCTACTGCACCTTGGGTAGACATCTCGATGGACTTTATTTTAGGCTTGCCTCGGTTTGAGTCTGGCAAAGATTCTATTTTTGTAGTTGTTGATAGGTTTTCAAAAATGTCTCACTTTATTGCATGCAGAAAGACTGATGATGTTGTTTGCAAATTTATTCTTTTGTGAAGTATTACGTCTGCATGGGATTCCTAGAACCATTGTGTCTGATAGGGATTCAAAATTCTTGGGACATTTTTGGCGTGTCTTATGGGGAAAGTTGGGTACCAAACTACTATTTTCTACTGCATGTCATCCTCAAACCGATGGTCAAACGGAAGTCGTTAATAGGACATTAGGTACCTTACTGCGTGCACTTGTTAAGAACAATCTTAAGTCCTGGGAAGAGTGCTTGCCATTCACTGAATTTGCTTATAACAGAGTTGTGCATTCTTCTACACACATGTCTCCATTTGAGGTTGTTTATGGATTTAATCCGTTGACACCAACGGATCTTATTCCTTTGCCTACTGATCATCTTTCGAGTTTGCAAGGTTCTCGTAGGGCTGAACAGGTTCAAGAGATGCATGCTAAAGTGAAACAGAGGATCGAGCTTCAAGGTGCTAAGAACGCAACAAAGGTGATCGCACACTGCAAGCAAGTATTGTTCAAACCTGGTGATAAGGTTTGGATACACTTCAGCCCGGGACGTTTTCCTAACTTGAGGAAGTCGAAGCTGATGCCTTGTGGCGATGGACCATTCACCGTGGTCGCGCGTGTTAAGGACAACGCTTACCGACTTGATCTTCCGGGTGAGTATAAGTGTTCTTCCACTTTTAATGTGGCTGATTTGTCTCTGTTTCCTGCAGATGATCAAGATGTTGAGGAGGACTTGAATTTGAGGATGAATTCTTTTCAGCAGGGGGGAATAATGAGACAGGACCTAGCATTGAAGAAATCAATCGGGACTTGCAGCTCGGAGGACCATTGACGAGATCAAGAGCCAAGAAGCTGCAAGGATATTTGCAATGCTACATTCCAAAGAGATTGGAAGATGAAGGAACCGGATGTCATCATTACAAATTGGTGAATTTCACAAGTGTAGAAGATAATATTTCGGAGGCCCATTAAAAGAGGAAACAAAACTGGACTTATAACTATTTTATTTTATTTTAGGCCCAATTATCACAACATGTTTAGATGATTAATTGGCCCGTTTTTTTAGGCCCATTACTTGGTATTTTCGGCCCACCTAGCTTAGTATTTATGTTTAATTTTCATTCATAACTTGGCAGACTTGATTGAATGAAATCAACTTTTACACTATTCTCTTGTCTCACATAAAAACTGAAGGTTCTTGGTAGGGTTTGTTGTTGGCAATTTCAAACTTGAATTCAATCGACTCGTTCGTGATATCTCATAGTATCCGGGTTAGTCGAGCCACGAAGATTGCTTGATAATCGCATTTCGGATCCTTGTAGATTCGGGGTTCGATTCTGGTAATTTTCATCCCTTGTTAATTCGAATTTCGTTAATCCATTGTTTGATTTTCGTTCTCAGCCATTCATCATCTTTCATATATCAAAAATATCCATTCTCCATCGTTCATATAACCATCCAATCCCAGAAAATCCTTAGAATAATTCTATATCCCTTTTTGAGCCCTAAATTTGTCCCGAAAATAACCACCGTGCCAAATTGAAAACTACTCGTGCGTTTCTTTTGAATTTTGGATATGTTCTTCATAACCCTAAGTAGTGACTTGTGTTAAATTTTGAGCTTAATAGGACTTGAATATCTTAGGTTTCTGATGACGCCTATTCAGTGTATTTTTGGTAGGTTTTGAGTATAATTGGATAGATCGGATTTAGATTGGAAATATTTTGGGGATTTAAATTCGGTTCATAGTATAATTAGAAGTCCTAATTTCAGTTGTATCTTTGGGTCGAATCCTTTCGTAACTGACGTTGTTCGTGTCCTTAGCTTCCGCGTATATTGTGTTCGTATCACTTACTTTTTTCGAGAAAAGCAGGAGATCATTAATGGCTCGCATAGACCCATGATTACTATCCATAATCATTTTTTATGTATTTATTTTTCATTTTTAGAATGGGGAGAGGTCTGAGGTTTTAGCACCCTCTTTTGCCCCTCATCCTCCCGATTCTTTCAAGTATTACAACTTGCTTATGCTTATGCATGATATCCAATAGCGTTACAGCTTTTCGTGGATTTTACTCGAGTGTATTTTTCTCAGTGGTTTTTTCTTGGAATATGGTGCCCTTTCTCGTTGGGTCTTACCCTTCTTCTTCCACCCCTTTTTACGAGATATTCCCCCACTCAGGCACATAACCATGTTAAGGCCTTTTATTACGAGTTTGCCTTATTCAGAAATAAGGGCTTATGATTTCAATTACGCTTCTATGCGAATTTTTGAATGTGCCTGGGTCTGCCAGGGCTTATGATCTATTCATTCTTATATCTTTTAAGAATGAAAAGAAGATTCATAAACAGGACTTACTTTAAAGTATCTCAGCAGAAAATCAACAGGTATTGCAAGATCATGTTCCAACGAAAGACGTTAGTACGTTCTTTAAATTCTTCCTTCTTCAAACTTCAAAAAAAGAAAGGTATGCAGAATCAATAAAGAGTATACATATGCGGAAAGCAGTATATCATAATCAACCAGAAATTCAAGAGCAAATATATCATGCACAACGGTCGATTGCTCCTTTGATGGCGTAACTCCTTAATCACCCGATCTTCTAGTTTCAAACCTTCTTCCTCGACCATATCTTCAAGTTCTATAGAAGAAAAACAAAACAAAAATTAAATAAAAATAACACAAGTCAAAAATTTAGAAAAAATACTGCTTAAAAACCGATCCCCGGCAATAGCGCCAAAATTTGGTGCGTCGTTTTACACCAAAAATAATTCCGACTTTTAGTCGGTATGCCCACACTGCTCAGACAGTGGTAAGCAAGATCGTCTCCCAAGGGATCGGCGAGATTTCTTCCAAATCTCCAACTGCCAAATATGGATTTTTATTAAACTAATTACGAAAATAAATTAGAAAAATAAATAAACAAAGAAATTAAAAGACAACTTGAGTTTTGGTTTTGAACAATTTAAAAAACGATTCCGGCAGCAACAAGTTCCACCCTAGCTCAATTATTCTGATCCTCGATGCAAAGATAACTCTAATTTATTGCAAACAAACCAATTATGACCACCGAAGATGCTTCTGACACGATCTTATTTCTTCAAAATTCTCGATAACCAGGAAGACGCTTCACTAGTTATTTCCCTAATCGACTGACAACCGTAAGAGACGCTCTATAGATTTAATGAGCCGACAACATTAACAACAAGAAAAACCCGATTCAAAACTGATAAACTCTGACGCAGGATTATCGAATTTAGACTATTATTCCCTTGACTTAAACAAGCCAATTTACCACTAATTAAATCTAACCACAGTTACGTATGACCGATTCAATTGACTATAAATTCATTCCAAACTACTAAATATTGCGCACTACCTAGCAGTATTAAACAATTCATAAAAATAAACGCAGAGAATAATAGATGCAAGCATATAAATTAAAGTATGAAAACATATTAGATCTCACAGAATAATTTTGCCAAGGCTTTGTCTTTGCCGGAATAAAGAAAACTAGCTAATTATCATACACAAATTAAAACCAAAAATAAAATAAAATGAAGAAGAAAAGAAATAAGAAGAACGGCGTGAGTCTTGCTCCCAGCCGCTGCTCCTCAAAACCAATACGTATGTCCTCCTCTTCTCTCTAATTCTATTCCTTATTATATATCTAGATGATTAACTTAAAATAAGGAAATAAAATCCCTAAACCTAATCTATCTAGGAAAGAAATAAACTAATAATATTCAAAAAGTCTATTAACTAAATAAAATACTAAAAATCACTGATATATTAATTAATCCCGTGTAGAATTAATTAATAGCCTTCTAGATGTTGAAAATCCCAAAATTCTTTTATTTTCGCTCAGCTTCAGTATTTCACAGGCGGTATGGGCACACCGCCTGAACTTCCAGCAGACCGTTTCTTCTTTACTTCAATTCCAGCTTCAAAATCTCTTTTGAAATAGCTCAAAAATGGCCCAAAATCATCTTTCTCCTACAAAAACACATTATTTCACAATTAATCCAAATCAATGCATTATCACTCAAAATGACATGAAATTCTACCAAAATATTCAATAAATAACTAGAGAAATAATGCCCAATCAATGATGATATGATTTATGACTGCAGTTTATGATGTAAAAGTATTTTAGCAAGCACATGATATATTTACATAGAAATCTATTATGCTAATCTTAAAAATGGCAAGTTCAATTTATAGCTCTAAGTAGTAGCTTTCAATATTTTTGGCATGTGTTCACTGAGTTGAGGGTTCCCAACATGAGTACTTAGTACTCACCCCTACATATTGTTTTCTAAAAGTGTACAGGTGTAGGGAATGAAGATGGGAGTGTATCGAGAGGAGCTTTTGTTCTCATTTTGAAAAGTGTCTTCTTGTATTTAAGACAATGTCAATAGTTTGAATTCTAGGATTATATGTCTGCATACATATAATCCCTTTTGATGATCCATTCCGCTGCAACACTCTGATGTTATTGTTGATATTTTGATGAACATGAAGTTGAGAATTATCTTTACCTGAACTCCAAGATAACTTTACTTATTTCATTGAAAGTTATCTATAATTGTTAATGTATAAGTTATTATTATTTCTAGGCGACTTAATTATTGTTGAAAAGTTATCTTTAAATTTTAATTATCCTTGATTCGGATCACCGAGTCCTTGAATATCCTTGCATACGAGTTGATTGAAATTTTAGATGTGTTGTTACATAAATATTATTGTCTTGTTGTCAATATTCTATTGTATATTAATTGATTAATTAAAGATAGATGATTGAAAATATTATTTTACTTCAATTCGTTTTTCCTTAAGTCGCGGTCTTTCCAATATAATCATCTTCATTCTAGGTTGGGCCGTGACATATAGTATTTTATAAATATTTTTAATTTGCTTAATAATAAAGGGCTATAAAGAGTAAAATGGGGGCATGTAGAATTACCCAACCCAAAATTTTCAATTAAGCCTTAAATAGTTTGTATTGTGCTTTTCATCTAACGGCCCAATCTATAATTGGTCTTAAGGCCATATTCATAGTGTGTGCTATGCTATGAACATCTCAAATTGGCATCGATTCAAGTTGTCAATCAGGGGCGGTTCTGGACCCTGTGCAGGGTGGGCAACCGCACAGGGCCCCCGAAAAATTAGGACCCCAAATCATTCTAACCTATACACTATGTATATATAAATTTTTTGCGATGTAATTAATGTTCTGTATGTGTAGCGCAACTGGCAAAAGGTTCTATTTGTATTATATTGGTGAGGGTTCGAATGTTAGGGATAGTAGTTTGTTTTATATTATTCTTTTTCAATTTTTTATTCTTTCTCAAATTAAGGGGCCCCACCCAATAGTTAGAACGTCTTTTTCTTTGATCATACACAATTCTTCAAACCCTGGCAAGCTTGTTTATTCATGTTGCAAGGAGTATATATGATTTATTCTTTATTTTCTATTAATCAATTGCAATACACAACCATCTTATTTTATGTTATAAATTCGTTCCTATTTATGTAGAATTACCATTATTTTGGGTGGAATAATTAATACAGTTTGTGAATTGTTATGCGAAGAGGACTCTCATTTAATCGGATTTTTCTTTTTGATTTCGTGAGGAAGAAAGATCAATAGAAACCCCACGTTCATTAAGTTTTGGCAGATAGTGGATTGATCAATCATCAAGAGCTTGAAATTATAAAAAGAAATACTTTCCGAGATATATTCTCGTTGTTACTATTTTTTTTTCTTATGTTTTCTATCTAGTTTAAGTTAACAATTTTAATAGATGAATCTTAATATTGTACGCACGCTCTAGATGTTGGTTACCAATGAATTCATTTAAAAATAGTGAGAAGAATTGATGACGAGAGTGTAGATAGTAATTTTGTTTTGAGTGAATGTTTTAGTCTTTTACTCCCCCGTCCCACCTAATTAGTATAACTTTAAGAATATATGTAAGGTATAAAATAATAAAAGTAAACTAATTAGGTGAGACGGAAAGAGTATGTGCTACCACGTAGTGTGAAAGTTAATTTTATGATGTAGCCAAACTATTTATAATTTGTAATTTTTATTTTTATTTTTTACCTTGTTGTTATGAAAAGAGGCCCGATTTTAAGAACCCGCACAGGCCCCCTAATAGTCTAGCCCCACCCCTGTTGTCAATGTCTTAACCCTAGGCAAATAAAATATTATTATTGGGTATTATATACTATCACTTTGGTATACATCATATATGTACGTATCACTACGTATTGCTAGATATGTCAACAAGTTTTTGATTATTGGAAAAAACTTAAAGAAAGTCATGAACCAACGTATTGAAATTCCTATATTGTATTTGGACTCAATTATTGACAAAAACCTACCGCCAAATTCAAGGGCTAAAGGTGGGGGGGTTGATTTTTTTTTTATTTTTTATTTGGAGAACTGATGTTTTAAAAAAAAATTATTGATATCAGGCAAATTTTTTAAATCGACGTTCATTTTTAGTGCATCATTAAAATTAAATTAAGAAAAGGGTACGAATTAATAACATAGATTAATTAGAAGCATATGCCATACATTAACTCTAATCTTCTCATTACAATTAGAAAAGCTTAACTAGAGACCCCCAAAGAAAAAAAGTAGTAGGAAAAATTACACCAAATTACAGTTATCACAGCTAAAAAGAAAGATTAAAAAAGCTAGTAGTACAATTATTATACACATCAAAATATGGCGATCGCTACAGTCAATCAACAGTAGTCCAATAATATAATTAAGCAACCAAAAACGACGTCGTCGGAGAGCACGGATCAACTAAGCAGCGGAAACCAGCGCTCGCGGAAATCGGACTGGTAAGAGATCATGAAGAAGAGGAGCACGAGCAGGAGGCCGACTCCCCACGGCGTTCCTCCGGCGCGGTGGAAGGAGTCCTGCTGCGGCAGGGGGATGAAGAAGAAGGAGGAGGTTTCGAAGGCGGAAAGCAAATGCACGGCGAGGAGGAGCAGCAGCGGCGACACCATCAGAATCAGCTTGATCTGATCGAACAATCCCTCGAAGATCGACTCGTAGTTGATGTACCACGTGATACCGACGAACATGGAGAGGATGAGGAGGAAGAACCAGAGGTGGAGCGGCGGCGGAGAGTGGCTGTAGCCGTTCGACATGGCGGAGTATGGTGTGGAGGGAGTGGTTTGGGTGTGGAATTAGTGGGTTTGGTTTTGTTTTGTGTGAAGTTAAAGAGCGGAGTATTTTGGGTGGTTGAGATTTTGGTCGTTTATATAGAGGAGGCAGGAGGGGTGATTTTGGTTTGTGCGTTGCACGCGCTTTTAGTGGAAGTGGTGGCCACGTAAGCATCTTTTCCGCAAATATTGTAGCTATTGGTTTATTTTTGTAAATAATTATATTAGAATTGGGGAAGGATATTCTTTCCAAAAACAAAAATTGATTGGGGAAGGAAATATATACTCCCTCCTATTCTAAATGTTGGTCGTTCAAACCATTTGCACTAATATTAAGAAAAAAATATTTTTCCTATTTTAACCTTGATCAAGTATTAATGATACCTTGAGTTCTTCAATCATTTTTGGACTACGGGAAAAAAATAAAAAATAATAATAAGACACTTCATCTTCTTGAACATACTACTGCTGGAAAAAGATTGATACTATTCACTGAATTAATTAATGAATGCATTCAACCAATGAGGAGTTGAAACATAAGGTCATTTAGATTAAAAAAGTTAGAACGACAAAGAATTTGAAAAAAGACAAAAGTGTAGAAACGACTAACATTTAGAATAGGAGAGAGTATTGAAATAAATAAATAGATGTATAATGGTACGTAAAATTAATTAATCGAGCTACTGTTCATCACCCTAAGCTTATGTATTTATATATGTTAAATATGGTGCATGATTCAAGTAATTGTTAAGTAGGGTTTAATTTTTTTTTAATAAAATTTACTTTTTGACAGATATATATATATAATAATTTTTTTTAAATATTATTGTCATATGAGTCGTGTATAATTTTAATTTAATAAACGTCAAATTATTTCCTAAAATAGAGTGAAATTATTTGTATAAATCCGGGACCATCCATTAGCGATGATCATAACTCAAACGGATTATTATCAAAACGATAGATATAAATTATTGTGATCACTTACGCTTGCGAAATTCCACTTCATTTAATTGTGGTTAATCGAAAAATATATATAAATTAATGAAAATAGTTAATAGAATAGGAAGAACGTAAACGAAAGTAGGGGTGCATGTGGCTTAATCGCTATTGATAAAAGAAAAAGGATTTTCTTCCGCACGAAGAATTGTGCGTGAAATTGGGGTTAGTCTTTTTTTTGCTTTGGAGGCATTATAATTTATAGGATTCTCTTTTCCTTTGATAGATTGTATGAATAGAAAAGTACAGAAAAATACGTAATGGACGGTGAAAATGTCGACTTTAATTAAAAAAAATGGGCCAATCACTGCTCTCCACCTTACACGTGTCGCCGACCTAAACCAGATCTCGTTGTCCCCGCCAACCTTTGATTGCATGGAGTTTGCTAGATTTCCTAATTCAATTATTAACTTAGAAAGATCAATATATATATATATATATATATATATATATATATATATATATATATATATATATGTAGTGCTTGTCCATCATATTTTTCTTTTCATGATCCGTCTCATCACATATTTAAATAATTTAACGTATTATGAAATAAAAAAAAATATTTGTGAAAAATAAAAAAATAAAGTTGATGCAACTGTATTCTGTACATGACATTCTATGTAAAAGTTGATAGTCATACACAATTTTATTAGTTCCTGCGTTCTGTTGATTTTTTAATGCAAATTAACTTATGTAGGGGTCTAAACTCTAAAGTCAACTATTTTTTTTTCTTTTCTGTTTTAAATTACAAGTTTGTATTTAGCTCATGACTTCAAATTATGTATACGCTAATCCTACTAAAGTTGAGCTTATCCAAACGAGGTAGGATATTAAACCTAATTGCAGGAACCTACAATTGATTTGTTGACTTGCACCTAGTTCTACACCTAACGTTCGTTTACAACGGATGTGATCATCTGTCCCAAATATGGTGTATTAATTGTGTAACAAAATTATTTTTTTAATTATTATTATTATTATTATTATTATTATTATTAATTTCGATGTAATATGATTAAGTGTAATATTATAGTACTATTTAACAATTGTTCATAATTCAATTAGGGTATATTATTATTTTTTAGCATTTCTTCATTAACTCATAAAATTATAATTAAATATTAAAAAAATGATAAAACTTTGATTGGATTGATGAACTCTAGTAACTTATTAGTGTGAATAAGATTGAATCATAATATCGAGAATTTGAAAAAAAAAATGAATTTGATACAAAATTAGTATAGTGTAATTTACATAGAGGATCCAAGTGCATCTCCAACGGTTAGTAAAATCAAATAATGAATAAAAAAGAAAAACAATATGAGGTAGACACTTTATTTTAAAGAAAATGAATGGCCATGAACAAGTCAAAAAACCAGAAAATGGATTTCTTTTTTAATTCTTTTGTGGTCATACTCATAGCTAAATTCAAATTTCATTTCCCACGATTAATATATATTGTCTAAGTCCTTTTTTCCATTTTTGCGGATATTTTATACTTTTTTTTTTTTTTTTTTTTTGAGGATTCGTATATTTTATACATATCTCATACTGATGAAACAAAATCCTACAATCCTAGACTAGAAGGAAATTATATGATCGCTGAGCACAAAAAAAAAAAAAAGAAAAAAAAAAGGAAATTATATGATCGAATCTTTGAGAGAGAGAGAGAAGGATTTAAACAAATTTTGGAGTGACTGGGTTGTGTGTACACCTGTCTTGATTAAAGGCAACTCATTAGAAATTGAGGACAGAAGAATAGATTAATTACGATTCCTGAAACTTCAGGAGAATATTCTGGTCCAAAATGAAAATGTAAGCCATATAAAATTAAGGGTTAGGATTATATTGAGTTCTTGACAGCTACATTTAATCAAATTTGTTACTATTATAGTCAATGTCCCTACCTAGAAAATGGGGTTCCACAGTCTTTTATTCGTTCATCTATGCTACATGCATGAATATAATACAATAACACGCATTAGTATCTCCACCAAATCTGTGCATAGCTATTTTTGGACGTAGTCCACATATCATTTTATCAACTAAATCATCATTTTATCAATTAAATCCTCACTTTATCAACTAAAACATCACTTTATTCAATCAAAATATCATTTTATTCAATCATTTTATCCACCAATCATTATAAAAATTAAAAATTGTATCGAAAAATTCTATACATATACTTAGTGTATAGTTAGTGGACGGAGAGTATATTTTAATTTCATTAGTTTGGAGTCTGAGATGACATATAGGTGGATGGTCCACAATTTTTTTCTAGTGAAATCTTAGTACAGTATTTCTATAGTTTTCAATACTTTTCATCAAACTTGCCCAACTTTTTTTTTTTTTTTTTTTTGTAAACATCTTGATTTTGTTTCCTAAGAATATAAATATATTCATATGTTATGAGATTGGAATCTCAATTAATCAGCTCTAATATATGTTCAATCTATACTAATAAGAATCCAAATTTGAAAATCATTTTCAATGGTGATTTTGTAAATAATATGAATTCAAAGGTTAAAAATAAAAATAAAGAACATGTCTAGATTTATAAAATTTGTCTTTAATAATTAATCCGAGAAGATATTGAGATAATAGATTATTCATTTGGGATAATTAATGTTGTTAGTTTGGTCAATAATTGAGTTAAATATTTAATGAATTAGAATTTTAATTTATGAATTTGGATAAAAAAAAATTATAATCCAAGATTTAGAATTATATTTATTAAATTCAAAAAAAATCATATAGGGAATTGATCATTGAATTCTTCACTTAGTAAAATTTGGGATAGTTTCACACAAATTAACATATACTAACATTTTAGCAATTTAAGTTAAGTCATTAGGCTGTCATACATTTGACATACTAAAAAATTGATTATATTACTACATTTTCGGTGTGCAGTTGTAAAGTTTTTCGAGAGATCGATACAAACACTTAGGTAGTGTTTGGTGATTCATTCAAGTTGTAGAAGGATGACTCATCTAAAGATGAGTCATGTGAATAGTGTCAAGATGAGGGGTTCATATTTCCATTTGGTAGCAAAAAATTAAAAGTAAGATGACATTATATTTGTGTTTGGTACAATATGCATAACTCTAGATGAAGGCTTAGATTTACCAAATTACCCTTATTAAATACCCCTACAGATTTTACTTTTTATCGTTAGGATTAAATAGTACACTTTATTATTTATTATTTATTACTCTGTATTATTATTATTATTATTATTATTATTATTATTATTGTTATTATAATATTATTGTTATTATTTATTATTTTATTATTATTACTATTATTGTTATTATTTATTATTATTTTATTATTATTATTATTATTATTATTATTTATTATTCTTGTTATTATTATTATTATTATTATTATTATTTTATTACGTTATTATTATTATTATTATTATTATTATTATTATTATTGAGTTATTATTTTTATTATTATTATTATTATTATTATTGTTATTATTATAATTATTACTATTATTGTTATTATTATTATTATTATTGAGTTATTATTTTTATTATTATTATTATTGTTATTATTATAATTATTACTATTATTGTTATTATTTATTATTATTATTATTATTTTATTACATTATTATTATTATTATTCTTGTTATTATTATAATTATTGCTATTATTGTTATTATTTATTATTATTATTATTATTATTTTATTATTATTATTATTATTTATTAATGTTATTATTATTATTATTATTATTATTTGAAATCGTATAAATACATAAGGGTAAAATGGTAAAAGAGAGAAAGTGTTGTGTTACTGTTCGAATGAGTTGAAGTCATCCGACCAAAAACGTCGGATGAGTTAACAAGCGAAAACAGTAAAATAGCAGCGGGTTTGGGCTTCATCTCGGGCCCTCCAGTTTATTTCATTTCGGTACCAAACACTTAGATGAACCAAGATGATTCACCTCATCTTGGTTCATCTTATCCACCAAACACACCCTTAAGTCATTAAAATTTCAGTTAGTAACTTATTTAGTCGGTATTAACTTATACTACAGTCGTCATTTGTGTTAAAAATTATTTTTATGGAGAAGTAATATTTTTAATAAACAGGACGTTGGTTTCTTCATAGAAAGATCGATGTTATTATTATAATTATTTTTTTTAATTTTAAGATCATTGTCATTATTACTTTTATTTCAATTCAAAAAGGTGATTAATTCTAAATAAAAACATATTTCATGTGAAATAGAGCATGATTAAAATAATATTGTTTTGACTAAGGAAATTCCAAAAATGTCTCTAGAGATACGATTCTGGTCAAATAAAATTGACAAAAACTTGGGTGAGGTCGGCCACATAGTGTGGCCGGGTTAAAGCGTCAATCTTTATACAGAAAAGTGCTAATTTATACGAATAAAAGTGTCAATCTTTAATATAATTATTTTACGAATAAAATGCAAATTTTTAAAAGTGTCAATCTTTATACAGAAAAGTGTCAATCTACACGAATAAAAATGTCGGTGTTTTAGCCGTCCGCACGGTGCCTCTGGCTGACCCAAGTGTGTCCCAATAAAATTTGGCCTAATGCCAAAATTTGAAATTGTTGAAATGGCGTCGTTTTGATTTTAAAAATTCTTATAGTTATAATTGGATAAGAAAGTTTGAGAATCTTGTTAGTTAAGGTAACATACATGGTCCAATGCTTCACGAGAGTGAGAAATTCGAAGGCCGAAAGTGCATCAATTATGACTATGATCTTATTTGGATCCACATCATCTCAAACCGGAATTTGTTTTATTTTCCAAAAAAAGAAAAAAGAAAAACAGAACAGTTAAAAAAAGTTAAATTGTTCATTTTTTTTTATAGACATAACAACATGACAAACGAAATCGTCTCATAATAAACTCATGACCACAATATCATGAGCTCTACTATAAAATGTTGCTCTACTTTTCTCCTCTCTCTCTCTCTCCAGGAAATCTGGTTTAATTTCATCTTTAGCGAAGGTCTAAAAAGCTAAAGCAAACATGACACTACACACGTTAAAAATAATGATTGAACAAGGCCTGGCTAGTCACACATATTATGTTACTTTTCCACCTGTTAAAGAAAATTTAGTCTCTCTCTCTCTCTCTCTCTCTCTCAAAAGTCAAAAGCCTAAATTAAATCACTGATTGAACAAGGCTAATCCTATTACTTAATTTCCACCATTTTTTGAACATTTACTCATCATCCCTTCAAAATATCTACTAGAGATTAGTGGGATTCATATACCAGCAACATGAGATCATATACATTGCTCTTAGCATTAGTAGTAATGGTGGTAGTAGCATTTGGATTGTGTGATGATACAAAGGAGGGAGAAGAATGTGCAGAGTCAGTGGTGGGATTAGCAACATGCCTTCCTTATGTAGAAGTAGGAGGAACTGCAAATTCCCCCACTCCTGATTGCTGCACTGCCCTCAAACAAGTGTTGAGCACCAACAAGAAGTGTGTGTGTGTGATGATCAAAGATAGAAATGATCCAGATTTAGGCCTCAATATCAACCTCACTCTTGCTCTATCTCTTCCTCAAGCTTGCAATGCACCAGCTAATATTTCCCAGTGCCCAGGTAATTAAATTAGTTCACAATTAATTTCACTCACATTTGAGTCAATTATGACAGTACTTGAGCTAGGCTGCTGAGTCAGAGTTTGAGCTTTTGTGTGGAATATATGTTTGATGTAATCTAGCTACCTACCACAGTTGTTCACTTTGGGGATTTGTAATTTATATAGTGGGTATTATGTTAAAATTAATGTGCTAAAGATAAATAAAGTTGATATACTACTATATACGTATTAATGGTAGTAGTACTTTGCAGCTCTGCTGAAGCTGCCTCCAGATTCAGCAGATGCTCAGATTTTTTACCAACTTGGGCAGAATTCCAACAATGCTACTCATGTTGCTGGAGGCCCTAATGACAATGGTATGATTCTCTAACTACTACTACTACTAATAATAATAATAATAATAATAATTTCTGGTACTTATTGAACAGTAGTTGAGCCTGGTCCATCAAGTGTTATAACTCCTGGAAGCAGTGGTGAGCTGGAAAGTGATGGTTGTTATGGCAATGGGAAGAGAATCATTGGACTGAAAATCTTTGGCGGATTGTTGTTTTTGTTGTCTGTTATCTAATTTATAATATCAATTTGAATTAGGATAAAACCTAGAGGCAGGGGACAAACCGATCGTTGTGGGGAGGGTCTTTTTCATTTTTCATGTATTACTCGTAATGTAATTTTCCTTTCGAAAAAAGAAAAATCTTGGTCATGTATTTGTAATTGGGTTGTGATTTTCTCGCACTTTTTGTAGTGTATGGAATTTTAACATCTTATTCAGTAATACTTACTTACCCTAAATAATTTTATTTTTCTTTTTATTTTATTTTTTTTAAAAAAAAAGATCAATAATGCTTCGTCATTTCCCCCTTAAAGTGACTCGAATCCCAGACTTATTGGTTTAAGAGGAAACATCTTATCAACTAAATTGCTCTTCATTGTCTACCCTGCATAATTTATAATTTTTTGCACCTTACTGAAACCTTTTTTTTTTTTTTCTTTTTTGAAAGGGAAACTAGTTTTCATTCAATTATTTGGATATTTAATATGAGGTAAACCCTAGAATAGTCACTTTTATAGGAGAAAAATCTTTTTTAGCCAACAATAACAATGGTCTAATTTTAGCCATTTTGTGTGCAAAAACTATTATACCCTTAATGAAATTTAATTCAATAAATAAAAAAAATTAAAAGCAAATCCCTAGCCTTTACCCCATCAATGCCCCAACGTCCACCCGTGGATTCCCATTCCTCTTTCTCTCTCTCTTCTCGCTCGCCTTCCACCTCATTTCAACCATTGCTGTTGCCGTCACCAATTGCCACCACTGCCACTGCCACCACCACCGCCACCTACCTTTTTCTTTTTTTGTCTCTCTCTATCTTCCTTCCTCTCTATCTCTCCCTATCTTTTCCTGCAAATTTGCACTAGCCACCACCTTCCTTTGCCTCTTTCTTCATTCTCGGCCCACCCATCCACACCGATGCCACCGCCGCCGCCATTTCGCCCCTCGATGTTGCCACGCACCTCTCCATCCTTTTTATTCTCTATCTCTTCTCTCTCTCTAGATCTATCTCTCATGCCTGCAAATCTCGTAACGCCAAATGCTATGGCCGCCTCAACAAAATCAGAAATACGAGGGTTACACGATTTTATGGTTGCTCGTATTTGTGCACCCGAACACGCTTGTTTTCTTTGTGTTCGTGTGTACGACCGGACTTCACGATCGTTTTCTTTGTGTTCGTGCACACGAACACGAGCAAAATGAGGATTGATCGTGAACCAGGCCCGTCTCAATCAATATTGGGGCCCTCTGCCATTTATAAAATTTAACCCTTAAATTTTGCCAAAATACTTAAAAATAATAATTGTACTACTATAATAATTTACAAAATATAAAACTAAACATTCAAATAGTTTTGATATTTTATTTGAAAATAGACATTCCACTTGATACAAATTTTGGAATTCCAAATACTAAGATAATAATTTTTTTGTTATGAAGAATAAAAAAAATTATCTTGTTAATTAAGGTGTTGGGTAGAGATTTAAATTTTTTTTTGGGAAAAGAAAAATGAAAAAAGAAGAAAACAAGAATAGTTGAAGAGAGACGTTTTCCAAGGTTGAAAAAAAAAAGTGTCGGGAATAAAAAGGTAAGAGGAGAAAGAAGGGAATTTTATAAATAAAAAAAAAACAAACAAACAAACAAAAAATAGATGGGCCTTGCCATAATTTTAAATTTGGGGCTCCATAAAATTTTGGGCCCTGTTCTGATGAACAACTTGGACCTGTTGAGAGGCGGGCCTGTCGTGAACACGGACATGAGTAAATGTGAATTCGTGCAATCCTAATCGTATTTGTTGTGTTTGTTGTTGTGTTAGCCGCGATACGGAGATCGATGGCAATGATAGTGATGGGCGAGATGCAACAGCGGCGCGAAGAGACGATGGCTTAGAAGATGGAGAAGAGAAAAGAGGGAGGAGATGAAGTGGCGGTGGCCACCGTCGGAGGAAACGTAAATTTTTCGTATATTGTAGATGAGGACTGATAGGATGTGGCCCAGAAGAAATAGAAGTGAAGCCCAATATCAAGCCCAATATCAAGCCCAAGAGAAATTAGGGTTAGGGTTATTTAAATCCTCTATAAATAGAGGAAAGAAACCTTATAAAAAGGGGACGGAAAGTATTCGAATAAAATTCATACTCTTGCTCCGTGGATGTAGATCTCACAAAAGATCGAACCACGTAATTTTTTGGTGTTCTTTTACATTCTCGTTACGCTTTTTAATTTCCCCAAGAAAATCAAGATCGAACACTGGCGCCGTCTGTGGGAAACGATTATTTTGTGTTTGAGATCGAAAATTTTCTGGGAAGAATTAAGCAAATGGGGGAGTGGGGCGAAAAGGACGGACATCCTAACCGCAGCACCAGCCGCGCCGCCACCGCTCCATCCTCCGCCAAACTGCACCTCCACCCGCCAAGCTGCATCACCACTATCGAAGGGACTAGCGGAAACTCAAGCCACAGCAGACCCCCAGATCTGCGACCCCCATACGCCGGCAATGCGCTGCAGACACAGTAGCAGACGCTGAAGCAGCAGTGGCGGACGGAGTTGCTGTACGCAGCCCAGCAGCACCCACCCCGCCGAGCTCCTCCGTCGGGCTCCTTGCTGAGCTGCACTCGATGAAACTGCACCAGCAACACCTCTATGCCGCACTGCAGCCACCAGCAGCAAAACGCGCAGCGGATCCTCCACGAGTTCGCACGGCGGTGCAGGACGCCGTCGTCGAGGCTGTGGCAGGTGGCGAACGAGCTGCAGCACTTCCCCGAGCTGCCGCACCTACCCCGCCAAGCTGCACTAGCAGCACCTCCTTGCCGAGCTTCACTCGACAAGCTGCAGCCAAGCTCTCCGCCAAGCAGCAGACCGAGCTCCCGCCGACGTTGCCGCAGCCCCGATGCCGAGCTGCTCTGACGAGCTGCAGCACCTGCAGCTCTCCGCCAAGCAGCAGGCCGTGGACACCCGCCCCCGTCGAACCGCACCTGCAGCTCTCCTCCGAGCCGCCGAGCTGCCGAGCTGCAGCACCAACGCTGATCTTCGGCGCAGCACCACCAAGCTGCACCTGCGTGGGCCGACGTCGCCGCAGCAGCATCCGGCCGAACTGAAGCTCTCCTCCGAGCTGCCGAGCTGCGTCACCTCCAGGCCGAGCTGCGAACCGACATCGCAGCAGCCCCGCCGAGCTCCAGGCTGAGCTGCGAGCTGATGTCGCCGCAGCACCGCCGAGCTGCAAGACGAGCTCCGAGCTGAGCTCCTCCGCCAAGCTCCCCGCCGAGCCCCCACCGGCGAGCTGCAGCACCTCCTTGCCGAGTTGCACTCGACGAGCGCGACGCTGCACCTCCGCCAAGCAGCAGACCGACGTCGCACCTGCAGCCCCGACGTCGCCGCAGCAGCATCCGGCCGAACTGAAGCTCTCCTCCGAGCCTCCGAGTTGCCGAGCTGCGTCACCTCCAGGCCGAGCTGCGAACCGACATCGCAGCAGCCCCGCCGAGCTCGCCGCCGAGCTCCAGGCTGAGCTGCGAGCTGATGTCGCCGCAGCACCGCCGAGCTGCAAGCCGACGTCGCAGCAGCACTGCCGAGCTCCCCATCGAACTCCCCTAACGAGCTGCACCGCGACACCTCCGACGAGCACCTCCGCTAAGCAGCAGGCCGAACTCACCCGCGCCATGCGCGACGCCACACCCGCAGCTGCATGCAGAGCTCGCCCACGCCGAGTTGCCGACTCCGAGCTGCCGAGTACGCCGAGTCAGCAGCACCACCGATCTGCACTCAACGAGCTACAGCCACCTCCAGGCCTGGCTGCGAGCCGACGTCGCTACGCCGCGCCAGGCTGTAGCCGGGAAGCAGCACCTCCATGCCGAGCTTCACTCACGAAGTCGAAGGCGACGACGTCATGAACGCCGGGCTGTAGCCGAGAAGCAACACCTTCATGCCGAGCTTCACTCACGAAGTCGAAGGCGACGACGTCATGAACGCCGAGCTGTCGTGATGAAGGGCAGCCGAGCTGCACCGATGTCGAGCTCGTGCTTCGACCGACTCCGTCGTATAAGTGCCGAGCTGCACTCGACGAGCCGTAGCCAAGTGCTCTCAAAAGCCAATCCTCGTCTCACGATGAGCTGCAAGCCGACGTCGCCGAAGCACCGCCGAACTCCCCATCGAGCTGCAAGCCAACGTCGCCGAAGCATCGCCAATCTGCGCTTTGCAACCTTTCGAAATTCCGGAAATTAAATTTCCGATGAATTTTCTACACAGCAATTTAATCGGAAATAAAAAATTCCCAAGCTGACCTGGCAGCTCGACCTCAGCCAGGGGCTCTGCCCCTTGGACCCCGCCAGGGGCTGCCGCCCCTTGGACCCCGCTATCGGGGGCGCTGCCCCCGAACCCCCGCCATGCCAACATCGTCGCTGAGGCACCACCGAGCACCGAGCCAACATTGCCACGAAGCTTCTACATCGAAGCATGACGCCGACCTCTCAACGCCGACTCATCAAGAAAAGCCCCGAGAATGTCTTCTCGCGAAAGGTCAATTCTTAATTCTAATTTCTTTTATTAGTTTTATATATATATATATATATACTAAAGCCAATCCTCGTCTCACAACGAGAAAGAGCTACCTAAAATTTAAACGCGCGTAGGGAGACCACTCCTATCGATAAATTCGACAAACAAGGAACACGTAAGCCAAAACTTCTTCTTTAGACGAAGTGGCTACGAAGGCCAAAACTTCGTCTCTAGACGAAGTGGCTAATCGAAAGCCGAAACTTCATCTCTAGATGAAGTGGCTAATCGAAAGCCGGAACTTCGTCTCTAGACGAAGTGGCTAATCAAAAGCCAAAACTTCATCTCTAGATGAAGTGGCTAATCGAAAGCCGGAACTTCGTCTCTAGACGAAGTGGCTAATCAAAAGCCAAAACTTCGTCTCTAGACGAAGTGGCTAATCAAAAGCCGAAACTTCATCTCTAGATGAAGTGGCTAATCGAAAGCCGAAACTTCATCTCTAGATGAAGTGGCTAATCGAAAGCCGAAACTTCATCTTTAGATGAAATGGCTAATCGAAAGCCTGAACTTCGTCTCTAGACGAAGTGGCTAATCAAAAGCCGAAACTTCATCTCTAGATGAAGTGGCTAATCGAAAGCCGAAACTTCATCTCTAGACGAAGTGGCTAATCGAAAGCCAAAACTTCATCTTTAGATGAAGTGGCTAAATGAAAGCCGAAAACTTCTTCTCTAGATGAAGTGGCTAATCGAAAGCCGAAACTTCGTCTTTAGATGAAGTGGCTAATCGAAAGCCAAAACCTCGTCTTTAGATGAGGTGGCTATTTTAAAGCCAAAACTTCATCTTTAGACGAAGTGGCTATTTGAAAATCGAAACTTCGTCTTCGAACGAAGTGGTTAACTTAAAGCCAAAACTTCGTCATCAAACGAAGTGGCTATTTCAAAACCGAAACTTCGTCTTCGAACGAAGTGGTTAACTTAAAGCCAAAACTTCATCATCAAACGAAGTGGCTATTTCAAAACCGAAACTTCGTCTTCGAACGAAGTGGTTAACTTTAAGCCAAAACTTCGCCTTACAACGGAGTAGAGCTATTTAAAAGCCTAAACTCGTCTAAGACGAGTACGAGCTAGCATTTCGACTTCATCGAAATTCCAATTTCGATGGGGCAAGGCAATTCAAGTTCGACCTCAAATCACACCCTCACTTCTATGTCTTTTTGGGGAGGGATGTGATAGGATGTGGCCCAGAAGAAATAGAAGTGAAGCCCAATATCAAGCCCAATATCAAGCCCAAGAGAAATTAGGGTTAGGGTTATTTAAATCCTCTATAAATAGAGGAAAGAAACCTTGTAAAAAGGGGACGGAAAGTATTCGAATAAAATTCATACTCTTGCTCCGTGGATGTAGATCTCACAAAAGATCGAACCACGTAATTTTTTGGTGTTCTTTTACATTCTCGTTACGCTTTTTAATTTCCCCAAAAAAATAAAGATCGAACAAGGACTATATTATTCTGAAGAGAAACGAGATCTGTGAATGCTGCTGCCATGGGGATATCCCTGTTTGTTTGTGGAGTCAAGTGAATAGAATTATGTGTTTGTTTTGTGTCCGGTAGTTTAATTAGTAGCTAAATTATTCAAATATTATCTTCTTCTTTTTCCTAATTTTTCGACAAAATGAGAGAGATGGATGAGAATGAGGATGGATGAGAAAAATGTATATTTATTGAGTAAAGACATAAATGTCATGAAATTTAAAAAATGACTAGAATTAGACCATTTACTTATTTGTGGTAAAAAAATACTTTTGTCTTATGAGAATGACTAAATATTTAATATTTCATCGCTATATTATTTTTTAAAGCTTCACAATATAAATGGACTAAATATATGCATATGCAGCCCATAACACAAACATTGATTGGGCTGCAATCTAATTGAAAAACCCACATCATCAATACAACCCAGAAAAAGAAAAAGAAATGGAAAAGGTCATTATTATTATTTTTTTCTAGAGAAAATAGAAATTGAGAATCGAGAAGAGCGATTGTTCTTTCTTCCCCAGCAAACAGTCTCAGCAAATATATATAGTAGTATTTGGATAGAATAACATTTGCATAGCAACAGTCAACAGAGTGATAATTCCCTCCGCTCCACCTCCACTCTCAAACGGTGAAATCCAAACCCCACCTTATTGAAGTTTGAACTTTGAACTTTGATTCCTGCCATTCTCAAATTATGATGTCTACCATTTCTCTATCTTCGACCGCCCTCAAGCTTTCGCTGAAGAACAATATTGGAACAAGCCCTCCATCAAACTTTCAGCTTTTTACCGGTAAATTTTTCTTTTCTTCATGTTTCTTCCATTGTTTTGCATTTATTTTCACGCGATATGCACAAAGCATGCTAGTCTTGCTTGCTTCTTTACAGGATTGGATATAGGAAGAAACAAAGAAAAGCATTGTAGGAAAGATTTATGTTTGGTACGGTGTAGTGAAGCAATTAGTCAGAGAATTGAGAAAAGGTATGCGGGTAATTCAAGAAGAGGGGATAAAGGTATAATTTTGAGTGAAGGGAGGGATGATGATCAGCATTATGGGCCTATATGCCCTGGTTGTGGAGTGTTTATGCAAGATAGAGACCCAAACTTTCCTGGGTATTTTCAGGAAAGAGAGAAGAAGAAAGTGAAGAGATCGATTGAGACTATAGAGGATTTATTGGATGAGAATCTTGATGATTTTGATGATTTCGATGAGTTTGAGGACTTAGATGATGTTGATGTTGATAGTGAAGATGATGAGGATGAAGATTTTGATGATGACATTAAGGCAGAGCTAGAGAAGCTTGATAAGGATAACGATTGGGAATCCGATTTGGAAGATGATGAGGAGGATGAGTATTTGAAGGAGTTGGATGGATTCACTCCTGCTACTGTTGGGTATGGCAACATTACGGAGGAGACTCTAGAGAAGACGAAGAGGAAGAAAGTGTCGAAAGCAGAGAGGAAAAGAATCTCTAGGGAGGCTGAACGAGAGAAGGAGGAGGTGACAGTTTGTGCAAGGTGTCACTCACTGAGGAATTATGGGCACGTAAAGAATCAGACGGCTGAGAATTTGATACCCGACTTTGATTTTGATAGGTTGATAAGCACTAGATTGATGAAGCCCACAGGGAATGCAGATGCTACCGTGGTGGTGATGGTGGTCGACTCTGTTGATTTCGAGGGATCATTCCCTAGACGTGCAGCCAAATCATTGTTCAAAGCATTGGCAGAAGGTCAAAATGGCAAGCAAAGTAAAAAGTTGCCTAAACTTGTTCTTGTTGCTACGAAGGTAGATCTTCTTCCTTCCCAGATTTCACCTGCAAGATTGGATAGGTGGGTCCGGCACCGTGCAAAGGCAAATGGTGCGCCTAAGCTTAGTGGGGTTTACATGGTTAGTTCTAGGAAAGATTTGGGTGTGAGGAATTTACTTGCATTCATCAAGGAATTGGCTGGGCCTAGAGGAAATGTTTGGGTTATCGGATCTCAGAATGCTGGGAAGTCGACTTTGATCAATGCATTTGCCAAGAAAGAAGGGGTGAAGGTTGCAAAGCTGACAGAAGCTCCTATTCCTGGAACAACACTTGGGATTCTCAGGATCGGAGGGATTCTTCCTGCTAAGGCGAAGATGTATGATACACCGGGACTTTTGCACCCGTATTTAATGTCCATGAGATTGAACAGGGACGAGCAGAAAATGGTTGAGATACGGAAAGAGCTTCAGCCCAGAACTTTCAGGATAAAGGCAAGTTATTTGATTCCTAGAATTTGGGCTGTAGCTTTAGATTGTTTTCGGCTGCTGAAACATAGATGAAAAGTAAATATTTTATGGTGAATAGACTTCTTTAGTGTTAGTTGATGATTCTGCACTTTGAACATCTTGACTTAGCTGATATTGAGTGAGGAGGGAAATACTATTATCTACTTATTTTTGTCTTTGAAATTAAGGCACATGAGGGGGTCGAGGCAATGCAAACAGGGGGATAACCTTGAGTAGAATCGATAGAGTTAGATTAGTATATGACAAAATCCCCAAATGAACTCAGTTTATATTGTTTCAGCTAATCTATATTCTGCTGTGATCTCAAGTTTCTTTTTTCCGTTTCATTCCACTTGACATTCTTAGATATTTTCTGTTGAGCTGCTTATGCAGTCTCTTCCTCTTGTTTCATTGATAGCACCCTCAGTTGTCGTGGCACTGTTGATCATATTCTTTATCAAGCTTAACGAGTACTTTAATTTAAATCGCACGCAGGCTGGTCAAGCTATACATGTCGGTGGCTTAGTTAGACTTGATCTAGACCAGTCTTCCATAGATACTATCTACGTATCAATCTGGGCATCAAGTAGCGTGTCTCTGCACCTGGGAAAGATAGAAAATGCTGACGAGATCAAGAACAAGCATTCTGGAATTAGATTGCAGGTGAGAGTCTGAGCCAGTAAACTGGAGATCCTCAGCATGTTGGTTTTTACCTTAAATCAATATTTTGACTAATAAGCAGTGTTTGATTGTTTATTAGTTGCATATCTGTTAACTCAGTGAGTCTGAATTTAAATTCTTCTCCGATGTTTTTCACTTGCTATACAGTATGCTTTACATGGGAATTTCTTCTTCTAATTGGAAATTTTGGAATCTAATTTTTAGTTGGTGTTAGCCAGTTTTGCCCTCTTGATCATATTATTTAGTTTTATTTCCCTTATCAATATGAGGAGCTATTCATATACATAGATCTTATTCAGTTCGACGTTTTTTGGATGCCGTTGAGTAAGAACTATCGTCATTGCTTTTCCAACTATTTAGGTATGTGTTAAAGAATTTTTATCCCGTGTCATTGCTTTGAAGTAGGAATTGCCAATCAAATGTGGCTGTGCTTAAAAGAAAAATTGCATCGAATAACCCTTTAATCTCGTTTTTATGATTCTTTCTCCATTCTTTTTCTTGATATCTTGACTTGCACAACACATTTGTATGGCAGTATAAATGGCTTTTAAACATTTATGTCATTTCTACTCTAGTGGATACACAGAGCACATCATGAAAAATTTGTTTGGTTTTACTTTTTCAGCCACCTATTGGAGTAGACCGAGTTTCGGAACTGGGTGAATGGGTGAAAAGAGATGTTAAGGCATCCGGAACAAGCTGGGACGTGAACAGTATCGATGTTGCAGTGGCAGGATTAGGTTGGTTCTCTTTAGGTTTGAAAGGTGAAGCAAGCTTAAGCCTATGGACATATGATGGCATCCAAATTACTATGAGGGAACCTTTGGTTCTTGATCGAGCATCGAATCTAGAGAGGCCTGGATTTTGGCTGCCAAAGGCGATATCCGAAGCCATTGGGAAACAGAACAAAATCGAAGCTCAATCTAAGAGAGAGGATGAAGATGAAAGTGCAGATTTGCTTTCTGGAATACCTATTTGAGTAGAAAGATAACAAGCTGACATAAAATTGCTACTGGAGGAGAGAGAGAGAGAGAGAGAGCCTTAGGTCCTGCAAAATGAAAGTGGATTGAATCTGCTGAGTTGGATCTAAGAATTTTCATGTAGTCTACTGTATTTTGTAATATTAAGGAATAATTTTGTATATTTTACATTTGAATGGTAGAGATACTGACATATCGTCATGGACAAGTTGAGCAATGGACGATCGCTTTCGTATAATATTTAAATTTGGCAATATTTCTTGAGACATTTAAGTCCCAGATTCTATCTCTTATCTATAATAGGTTTCATCTCTTATCTTGATTCTCTTTATAGAGTAGTATTGTTTTCGAATGGTTATTGTTGGATTGGATTTTGTATGGCGGCAAATTCAACCGCTTTACCGACATTGCGGTGTGGGCAATATTGCGGTGTGGGACACACTTGGGTTAGCTGGAGGCACCGTGCGGCCGGACTAAAAACAATGTCACTTTTATTCATATAGATTGACATTTTTCTGTATAAAGATTGACACTTTTAAAAATTGTTATTTTATTCGTAAAATAATTATGTTAAAGATTGACACTTTTATTCATATAGATTGACACTTTTCTGTATAAAGATTGACACTTTGGGCTCGGCCGCACAGTGCCTCCGGCTGACACAAGTTTTTGTCTTTTTGTATTTGTTCTCAAAGGTAAAACATTCTTACAGTTAGTGTGATTCTTATATTTCTATATATAGTAAGTTATCGTAATTTTAATTTTTTCATAGCTATAATATATAGAAAAATTGTCACAGTTGACCTCATGACTCATGACTTTGCTTCTCTTGCTTGTGATTGGCTGAAAATGTTTGGCGCCAACTCCCTAAGCAATAAATTATTGCAACAAACAAAGCTTACGATCAGTTCTCAGACTGCATTAACTTCTGCATATCTCATGCATACTGCTGGCTGCTCTGCTCTGCTCCTTCAATAAAGCAGGGCTAAATTTCATAGCTTGAACATATCCCACAAACCAGGCCTCGTTCTTCAACCCAAATTAAGAATGGATAATATATACCACATGTCGAGAAATATATTATGAATGTATTTTAAGAAATTAAAATTTATTAAAAAATTATAATAATATAAAACAAAGCTCATATGTGATACTGTTACATCAGCCGTGAACATGTTATATGTGTCCACAGTGGATAATCTATTAGTATTTCTACGTTCATTCACCCTCCAAATAATCGATAAATTACGATTAGTTAATATGATGTTGTTTAGCATTAATTCGATTTAATTGCATTAGCTTTATCCCTATTCGTCTAACATTAGTAGTTATAAGACTTTCTACAAGTAAGTAGTTTAAAATTTCGTCCACGAGTTAACAACGTTCGGTGTGAAATGTGAATATGTGCTTATGGTTTTCATAAGAGAAGTTAGGGAATGATATTCTTTATACCAATTATTGCGTTCCAAATGTGTACCAAATAATAAAATTTATTAGTTTTATAAATTTTTTTATAAAAATAATATTTTTATATTATAATAAATTATAATGAACATTTATAACTAAAAAATAGATTTTTTAAAAATAATATACCCTAATTTGGATTTATTAACCCTATTTTAGCTAATATTGAAATTATATGCTAAAAAATAATTATAAATCCTATTTGGATGAGTGAACCCTAGAAAATAATTATAAAATTAAACTAAATCATTATAAATTAAAGTTATTGAATAAAAATGTATAAAATCATTATAAATTAAAGTTATTGAATAAAAATGTATAAAATTAGTAGAAATTAAAGTTTGTTACACGATTGGAACACCGGAATGGGTATAGAGGATCCCAATTGGGAAGTTAGTTTACTTTGATATTAAAACTAGTGTAGTGCCCGTCGAAATTCGACGGGATTTAATATTTAAGTAAAAGTTAAAAATATATTTTTAATTATTTGTTTCAAAATAATTTTAAAATTCATTTCAATTTTTTTTTTCAATTATATGTATGCTTTTAAAAGGTTAATAAGAAAGCATCTTTCTCGTTTAATTTTCTATTTTTCTAGTGTAGCGCCCGTAAAATCGACGGAATCACTTACAAATTTTTAAGTAATATATATAAAAATATAAATATTTATTTTTACATAATTAATAATATTGCGACAATTTATAAGGAAAAAATTGTGTACATTTATTAAAAAAGTAGGTTGATGAGAAACAATATTTCTCCTTTATTTTATTTTTTTTACATAGTTTAAATGGCAAAACGATCGTTGTTCGTTAGAATTCAAATTTTCAAGTAAAGTCGCATGTTGTTGACAATATTTGAAAAATATGTTAATGAGACATCATTTTCTTTGATAGTCGTATTCATTCAAATTTTGTTTGTCAAGTCATCCGTTGTTCATATTAATTGAAAAACGGTTTAAAGAAGGTAACATTTTCTCGGGTAGGCCCGTTGTTTGCGGTAATTGAAAAATTAGTTAATAAAGGTAACATTTAAAATTTTGAATGTCGAGCCATTCCTTCTTCGCTATTGTGAGAGCTAGGCTCAAAATATTCATGATTTCAATTTGATTTACCATTTCACAATCCCTAACTGACATAAATTAGTAGATCGAGTCAATATTTAAAAAAAAAAAATTTAATATCATCTATATGAGAATGAAAAATATGGTAATGATGGCACTATTTTATCGGGGTAGTCGTATTCATTCAAATTTCGATTGTTAAGTTGTTCATTGTTAATATTATTGAAAAATAGGTTAATGAGGTCATCATTTTCTTGGGTAGTCGTATTCATTTGAATTTTAGATGTCAAGCCACCTGTTGTTTGCGGTAATTAAGGCAATATTTTTTTCGAGTAGTTATTTTCATTAAAATTATAAGTGGTCAATAACTTTAATTTCAACCCGCTCATTGTTTATTGAAATAAAAAAGAATAGGTCAATTAGAAACTTGATTTTCAAGTTGCCCATTGCTCATTGAAATAAAAGAAAAAGAATAGGTCAATAAGAGAAAATAAGTTTATGCAGTGTAGTATTTATCGAGTGGTTGTACTCTTTAATTTTAACAAAAATCTTAAACACTAAACAATCATACATTCTCGTGCGGAAAAGAAGTATAACAACTTGAAAAGATCGGAGGGAGCATAATTAAAAGCATATAATTTCTTATATATATAAGAATGGAAAATATGTTAATGATGGTACCATTTTCTTCAATAGTCGAATTCATTCAAATTTTTATTGTCAAGCCGACCGTTGCTCATAATTGAAAAATAAGTTATTAAGGTTAGCATAATTTTGGGCAGTATTCATTTGAATCAAGGTTTGAGCATAATATGCAGCATATAATTTCTTATATATATAAGAATGGAAAATATGTTAATGATGGTATCATTTTTTTCAATAGTCGAATTCATTCAAATTTTTATTTTCAAGCCGCCCGTTGCTCATAATTGAAAAAAAAATAAAAATCATTAAGGTTAGCATATTTTTGGGCAGTGTTCATTTGAATTAAGGTTTGAGCATAATATGCAGTAGCTTATCTCTTTTGCTTTTATTTGACGTATATTCTCTTTTCTTTTTCCTTTTATTATTGTTGTTTATTTATTATTTTTAATTGAAATTGGAGATGAGTAATTTTTATATAGTGTTTTTAAAAGGTCTAACCTTTTCAAATATATGTCTAATATATGTATATATTATATATATGCGTATATAAACATATATATATAATAATATTTGTAAACTAACATTAATATGTTTTTTAGAGTTCCACGATAATGTGTGGCTCCACAAATCAAATTATAAATTTTGTGGGGAAGATATTGAGCTATTTATATCGGTAATCCTTCATTGAATTCTTATAAAAAATCGATGTGGGATTGAAATCCTTATTTTATGGTTCCACGATAATGTGTAGCTCCCCAATCAAATTATAAATTTTGTGTGGAAGATATTGAGCTATTTATATCGGTACTCCTTCATTGATTTCTTATAAAAAAATCGATGTGGGATTGAAATCCTTATTTATGAATTAATTAGCCAAATTTAATAAAATAAAATTTATCAAAACCTCGTCCAAAATCAACATGCTAAAAAAATTTAAAATATATTTGCTTCAAAATTTTATAGTAGAATATGTGTATATTATTATTAGTAGATTCTTAGAATATGTATTAGTAGAATATAGTATAATATATTTCACGTATATGTATATATGTATTATATGTATTATTAATTTAGATTAGATTCTTAAAATATGTGTTCATGGCAAAAATAATATGCATGGAAATAATATATTGATGAATCGTGAGTTTATGTGAATTTATTATATTAAATAATGATTTAATATGTAAAAATATATAGAATTTAGATAAATAGGGAACAGAGGATGTACAGGGACGCCACGTAGACGCATGGATCATTGTGGTATCAGAAATCCGCTGCGGAATTATATATAAGATTTGGTCATATCGGGATATTATTATACCGAAGAGAATGAAATGATAATTTTACACCACATTTTACCAGTTTTGTAGAATGTTTTTTGTACCCTTACAAGCAATTTAAACATTCCATGTGCTATGCATTTATTTTTACAGAATAAATAATATACATGTATAATATAAATAAATAATTATACAAATTTAGGAAAAAATGAGAGTGTCGCCGTTTGCTATAATAAGGAATCTCCAAGTTGAGACTTGAGATGAGATCCTGCTTTAGGGGCCGCATAGTAATTTGAGCAGCCGTTTCTTAATTTGCGTTCCCAACGTAGACGTAAGCAACAAAGAGGTGGCGGTCCATCGTTATTCCAAAGAATCCTTCACTCCGCTTTCTGTATGTATATATGTATATATATATATATATATATATATATATATACATGCCCATTGAAATCAAGGAAGGAAAGTATGAAGGGAAGAAGAAGAACGCAGGCATCATCATCACTTGCAATGTGAGCCTACAATCGTCGCAGAATTCTCATCCCTTTCGCTTACCTCACTACGTCACCGTTTCAACTTTCAACAACACAATTTACGTGCAAAAACAATTTGTTGGGCTCTGCTCAAATCTCAAATCACCCGGAGAGGTACAAATTATCAAACTGTTTTAATCGGTGTAAACATATCAAGTTTTCAACTTTACCATGCCTTGTGTTACAACTTACATGATCACCTATGCTTCTTCCCCAGTTTTTCATTTATTATTAATGGAGGTTTTCTTAACGAAACCGCACGCATTAAATTACTTTCCTTGGAATTGCTCGCTCATGCTCTGTATTCTTGAGTTCTGTCGTCATACACAGAACACTGATTTTCTCATGATGGGATGAAGGCTGCAAATTTCATATGTGCATTTGTTTATTTTGAGGTAGTGAAATTTTGCTGCTCTGAGATTGAAATGAGGGATTTTGCTCGAGATATTATCAAATCAAAATTGCCTTTAAGGTGCTTTTCTTGGAGGATAAGCATATGCTGAATGGAAGCTTCCCATTTATAAAAGAGACTTTTTTCTCTCGGAATCTTTCTTTCACAGCCCCAGCAGCAGACTGGAATAATCAAAACAACTTTATCTATTTACCCTTATGAGGGACCATAGATGGAGGTTAAGAGGGATCCATCTCATTCCATATTGGTTATATACTAAAATACATGCACAAAGGGGTGGTGTTTTCTTGTTTTACTTTGGTTTCTTTCTGGAGCTCATACCTTCATTTTTGGTTCTTCTCCAAGATTGAGGCTTCTGATCAATAAGGAAAGGGAGAATTGATTAATTGTGTCGATCATGTCATCGTTGCAGTAGTTGAAACAAGAATGATTGACTAAAGATAAAGAGTTTTATTTCCTCAATTCCCTGTATAGAAACTTATGCAGAAGTTAACTAAATTAGATTTAGGACGCAGTTCATTATTGACGTATTAATTAAGTTTAAGCACTTGTTTCTGATTAGAGCTGAAGGCTGTGCATGTCAAGTAATGGCACCTGCTTATACAAATAGGTTCGGTTAGATAGGTTGGCATATAATTGAATCTTTAACATTTAGTGCTCGTTTGGTTCAAGTTGGGTAACAGAAAAAGAATGGAATCAAGTCAAGTAATGGAAACAATAAGGGTTCAATGATGGAAATGAGTCCCTTGTGAGGAGATTCTCTTTCCCCTTGTTTCCCCTCTTTCTTGAAGGGTAACAATTTGGGGGATTGCATTACCCGCAAGTAAGGGTAATGGATAACATATTATTCAAACCAAACAACAAGTAATGTAATCAATTAATTGTTTCCCTTTCCTTACCCATAAAATGGTGAATCACACAAGGGCTTAGTGTATTTAGATCAGAAGAATCATCTGCTTTTCTTTTGCCCAAGCCATGAAATTGAGATGTTCTTCCCTTTTAAATTAGCCTTTTGGCCCTTTTCTTTTTCTCCCTCTTCTAAAAGGGTTACAATACTTTTCCCCATCACATGCTGTTGAGTTTTACGTTTGTGGTTCATGAAGAATCAAATCCACAGCATAAGCTTTTGCAGAATGTTCAGTAGGATATAGATCCATTCTCTGTTATAAGGTCCTCTACCACCCTACTATGGTAGGATTTTCAGCGCTTAAGAACATATCTTACACTATGAAGAGTGTGTGATGTATTTAATTACCTCATGATATCAAACAGTTTCTTGTATTTGTGACAAAGAAATGGGTATAACTTGCAGGATAGACCAACAAAGAAAATCTCGAGAACTCTGAAACAGCATGACTAGGGGCACAACCGATGATCCATGCACCAAGCCTGTGGGAAGATGCGCCGTCTTTTACTATGGGGTGGGACACATGTTGAATGATGTAACTTCTGCATGCTGGTTTACTTATCTCTTAGTCTTTTTGACAGATATTGGACTTCCCCCAAGGTTCGGACTTCATTAGCTTATTATTCTCTATTCTTCTACTTTGATATGTTATTCATTTTCATTTTCAAAAACAGAAAAATTGTTTGTTTTTTTTTTTTTCCTTACCTTACCAATAATAGAACATAAAACAATAAAGTCTTCTAAAAATGTATCAATATGTAGCTTTTCATAATTTTGAAGTTTATATACTGTGATTTTGTAACAAATGTTTTCTTCAAAAGTGTAAGTGATGAACTAACTGAAACTATAAAACTTTGGATCTCGAAAGATTCGGTGAATCTCAGAGATTCAGGTTCCATTCTCAGCGGAGGCAATTAACTTTTTGAAGATCTTTTTTCCTAATTATGGTTAGTTGATTTGGGGGCCCTTTTTCTTGGGAAGGGAGGGTGTGCATGTTGATTTTGGAAGAGGAAATAACTAAAAAAAAATCATAATCTTGGGCAAGTTTGGAGTATCAGAGAGTCTAATAACTTTAAAGTTAGTTTTGGTTTCTTTTTCACTATTTGTTATCCTGGTGATTTCCCACGTTTGAAATCTATACCTTGGCTTTCTCCTTTAAGTGCTGCTGCTATAGTCATGCTCTCTGGTCAAATTGCTGATGGATTCACAACCATATTTGCCGCTGAACTGGTATGTATAGAAATTACTTTGCAAAGTTAAGTTTTCGTTTTATGCACTGAAACTCCATATTGAAGCTATTTACTCACATCTCAATAAACTTACGGAATTATCAGATCTTTGTTCTTCAGTGCTAAAGAGTTTGGTATTCTGACAGAATTGGTATGTGTTACTTGAGATTAGAAGGTGATATATAGTTTTTTTTTTTACTCATAGATAGACAGGTATGGGAGCTTTAAGATATGGCATGGCGCAGGATCTCTTTTGGTTGCGGTTTCATTTTCTTCCGTCTTTGGCGGTTGCTTGCCTTGCAAAATTATAGGATCCTTTTCCTCTACTGCACAAACCATCAGTTATAGCCTATTTGCATCAATTTTCAATGTTGGTTGGGCTGCTACTCAAGTTTCACACATGTAATTAAAGTCTCTTACTGTATTGATAATATTTTGTTGTGATTTATATTTTGGCTCATGGAAATTAGAGGATAGCAAATATAAAATCTAGTACAATGTGTTGTTGTAGGTCAATGGTGAACTGCATCACCCTGAATTCAACAAGCCGAGTAGTCATGACCAGTTGTCGCAATGCCTTTACAATGGTTACAAGTTGTACTGTGCTTTCATCCATTATATTAGTCTATTATGTGTGTATCAAGTAACTTTTACTTAATTCATGTTATCTGATTTCTAAATTCATGTTTTTTGTTAAAGGTTGCGAACCTTAGTCTATATGCTGTTGCTTTCGTGGTATTCAAGTTCAGCCCTCGAGGGTCCGTTATTGCTGTTGAACATCAGGTATATAAACTAATAGTTTCTTTTCTTGTCTTCCTATGAATTTTCTTTCGAAATGCTTTCTCACTCTGTTGTAACTTTTCAGTACCGCTGGATAGCTTATACGTCGATCTTCATTGGTTGTTGTTTTGTCAGTGTATTCCATCTTGGAACTGCAGAGCCAAGGTTGGTAATATATGTTGGAAGTTCTATGATGATGCTCTGATGGAAAATGTTGGCTTCCTTTTTTGCAATTACCTTAAACTCATGCTCTACATGTTGATTCTGAAATTCGGAGATGTTACCTTTCGATTCCATTTTTGCAGATTAAAAACAGAGTCCCATGAAAAAGGTCATGCCAGAATTTCTTGGACATACTGGTTTAACAAGCTCTTATACCACCAAGTAGCTCTTGTATATGTACTAACTAGACTTGTCACAAATGTCTCACAGGTTAGAATAACTGTTTATCAATGCTGTTTTGCTCGACTATTCCACAGAGACTACCTTAATCGACAAACTCACCTATACCTTTATTTATTTGTTTGTTTTTATTTTTTCTTGTGACTTAGGCATTTCTTGCTTTTTATGTCATCAATGAACTGAGGATGGACCAATCTGCCAAAGCTTTGGTACAACTTTCAAAACTTAATTAGGAGACAAAGCAATGAGATATTTGTGTAATGAGCTAGCATCGTTCCTTATGATCATCGTTCAATATTTTTGCATCTAGGTCCCTGCTGTCATCTATGTATGCAGCTTCATCACATCAATCATCCTGCAGGTACGCTCGAAGCTAAATTATGTACATAATTCTTACTCATTTTATTCAATTTAATATCTTCCCACAATTGCTTGCTCTTCATATAGGAGATGACCTGGAATAGTCAAAGGTTGAAGGTTTTCTACTCTGCTGGGGGCCTTCTTTGGATGATTGCTGGTGTTAGCGTCCTCTTTTTGCCTAGCAACATGAAAGCTTTTATGTACCTTTTATCAATAGTGATTGGAGTAGCAAATGCCTTGATGATGGTAAAGAAAGTTTCCTTATGCAACTCGGTAGAAATTTGAGGGTTATGATTTGCATATTTTCATGAGATTTTGGTTCCTATTTATGTGAAAATTTGGCTTCCTTTATTTTTTTCTTTCTAATCTCCATATTTCTGAATATTTTCATGAGATTTTGGTTCCTATTTATGTGAAAATTTGGCTTCCTTTATTTTTTTTCTTTCTAATCTCCATATTTCTGAAAATTAGCCTTTGGAATGGCCAGGTTTCGGGGGTGAGCATGCAGAGCTTCCTAGTTGGTCGAGATCTGAACGGATGTGCCTTTGTTTATGGATCGTTGAGCTTTTTGGACAAAATAATATGTGGATTGGCATTAAGTGTTCTAGAATCATATCAAAGTAAGTTTCTTTGCTTCTTACTTCCTTGATTTGATACTTGATATAATTTCACTGCTATAATATTACTATCTGTTACGGTATTCCACATTGATCCCACATGAAAGTGTGGAAGGGTATATAAGTGAGAGTCAACCCTTTACCTTTGGCCATGATTTTGGGTTAAGTTAGGGCTCCCTTACTTATATGCCTAACACTTTTCCCCCTCTTCAAATTTGTTTGCAACATTAAATAATTTAGGATTCCGTACCATTGGCTTTATTTGTTTCAATACGTTTGGCTTGCTAAGATCCCACTTACTTTTTCAATTTACATGATACTCAGAGAGCCAATAGTTCTGCCCCACGGATTTTCGTTACGTCCTCATAACTAGTTTGTAGCATTGAAATTTCATTTTGAAATTTTGTTCAAGATCATCTTCTTCTTTGATCTTAAGATTCCTACATGTGCAGCTTCAACTCCAGAAGCATGGAACTGTCGTCCTGCATTCTCTCTCTCTATCACCAGATACGGACTCGGTCTTGTTCCAGCCATCTCTGCACTAGTTGGTGTACTAGTGACACTTAGCATGAAGCTTCCGGATCCGACCCCAGCACATTTGCTCGCCCCTCTACTGGAATAGACTAGAAGATGTACGTATTCTTTGGCTAGTCAGAGGTTTGTCTCCAGTGGATGAAATCTAAGTTATATAATTGAACTGAAAGCTCTTGAAACGTCGAATTCTACTCCATGAACTGGTGTGGGGAAGCCAAGTTCAGCTGCAGATGATTAGTTCCGCTTACATGCATAGTTGCAAAAGATAGATGACTAGAGAAGTAATGCATATATGCTCAAGGCATATCACTGTCGCAGTTCTTGATTTGATGGCGACTCGTTTCGCGACATGTGCCATAGAATGTTCAGTAAGATTATTCCTAGTAGTTTCTATTTCAACTGCCATTGAAATATTTATTGTTACAGTGCAGATTTGCTAGAAGTATCTTGATTAATTTCAGAAGAAAGAATCTGTGAAATGTTAAGTGTTGTCTTTTCTTTTTTCTGTTTTTTCCTAGATAAGGACAGCCTTAAGATTTTAGTGCTTGAATTGGGGCGTTTGTGATCACAAAATGGAGAGGGTGAGCTTGAACCACATTTATCTTAAAATATCTATGTTTTTTGAGGGGACCAAAGTTTCATGGTTCAATCCTTTTGGGTTTAATCTCTCAACCAATTGCATGATATCACTTAATTTGAGAGTCTAGAATCTATTACTATTTATTTTTATTTTATTTTTATTTTTTTTATCTTTTTTCTTTTTCTTCGGTGTGTGTTCACGTATAATCTTAAAATTGGCTACTAGTGAGGTGGGGAACTAAATAGTCGCGACTTTAAATAATATTAAATGTTATTTAGAAGAAGGTTTTATGTCTCCGTTTATTTTTGTAATGGGTGGATCTTAAATTAGTTTTTGAGTCTTACTTGATGTGAGTTGATATAAAAGTGAGTGGAAAGAAAATTTGTTATGATTGTTAAATTTTATAACAAAACATATGTTATGTTTTTAATTAAAGATATTTAACAATATATTAGACATAAAATGAGTATTGTTTTAATTCTAATTTCTGTAAAATAAAAATAAAAAATACAAAAATCGGTTAACCGAGCTAACCCATTAGGATTCGGCTATTTTTGGTTTGACCCATTTGCCTTTTTTTTTTTTCATTTTTTTTTTCCCTACAAATTTTTAGATCTTACTAATATGTTTTTGTCGGATTATTCAGGTTGGCTAACCCAATTCGAGCTAAGTTAGCTTTCTTAATGGGCAACTTGATACTCAAAGTAAGTATAATTGTACGAGACACATTTCCTTCATCGAGCTAAGCTAACTTTCCTAACAGGCCACTTTTATCGATAAAATATTACACCACATTAATTTATTTTTATCATATAATTTAATTCGATTTTGTAACACCTTTTATTCTATCAAATTATCGTAATATTATCATCTCAAAAAAAACATACTATTATATTCGGAGTATATATTATTTAGTACTTTATTTGAAATATACTATAGAGTGATACATTGTCAACTTTTGACGGGATAATATTTTATGGATGGATGAAGTATACAAATTCGGAGCCTTTAGGCCAAATTTATTATGTAGAAATGATTCCCTATTCACGGTGGACACACTTAATATGCTCACCGCTGATGTGTCAATGACACGTAAGTTTTTTTTTTTTTTTTTTCCATTTATGGTTGAACTTTTTTTAGTAGTGTTTAGTTTTATTTGATAAGATTTAGTATTTAAGTTATATGTTTAAATTAGTTTCTTTAATTATCACATTGTCACGTCATCTGTGAGCAAAGTATGCTCACGATACAATTTTATTAGAGTTTTTTTAAATACTTTTATATTGTTATCACTTATCAAAACCCAAAACTGTTGGGTTAAAGAATTTGCGTCTCAAAACACATTTGAAGAAAATTAATATATATTTTTTCTGCTGTATGTATGTTAGCATTGAAAGATTGTCAATCGTGTCGTATTGTAAATATTTGTAATTAAAAAAAAAAAAAAAAAAAAAAAAAAAAAAAAACTAGATATCATAGAATTCCAACGAATTTAAGCATCGAAAGTCCGAATAAATTGCCCAAGGGATTTTCGATTGGTTTTTAAGGGATTTAGTGCGAGTTTTGTCTCGATAATCACGTTTGAAGAAAAATTAATTTTTATATTCCCGAAGTCAATTTGCAAATTGAGAAACAGAAAATAACTAAAGTTAATTCCCATAATGCATCCGCATACAAATTGAACGTAATTGCGCCAAACCATTTATTTTTTCTTTTTTTCTTTTTTTCTGAAATGGCGCCACTTTTCTTTTTTAGTAGCATATCCGCTCCTCTTGAGAGGTAAAAAAATCACGAGTGTTATACATTTCTTTTTAAAATCAAATTGAACGTAAGTGCGCTACATACATAGAAACCAACTAGTATTTGTGTTATAACAAATTTCTTGATGTAAATAATGTTATCTTACATATAATTCTGCAGCGGATTCTTGATACCACAACGATCCAAGCGCCTACGTGGCGTCCCTCTACATCCTCCGTTCCCTATTTATCTAAATTTTATATTTTTATACATATTAAATCATTATTTAATATAATAAATTCACATAATCACAATTCATCAATATCTTATTACCATGTAGAGATTCTAAGAATCTAATTCTATTTGGTATATAATTATAATTATCTTCAATATATACATCTATACCCAATAATAATATATATTTCCATGCCAATTACAATTCACTTTAAATCAATAATAATCAACATCTCCTCTCACAGATATTAATAAAAACTTTTAATATATTAATCACTTTAATTAACTCAATAATAATATATAATATTTTATATGCAATTAATATCACTTCTTTTTGGTTCGATGTTATATATATATATATATATATCATCAATATCTTATTACCATGTAGAGATTCTAAGAATCTAATTCTATTTGGTATATAATTATAATTATCTTCAATATATACATCTATACCCAATAATAATATATATTTCCATGCCAATTACAATTCACTTTAAATCAATAATAATCAACACCTCCTCTCACAGATATTAATAAAAACTTTTAATATATTAATCACTTTAATTAACTCAATAATAATATATAATATTTTATATGTAATCAATATCACTTCTTTTTGGTTCGATGTTTTATGAATATATATATATATATTCAAGGCATATCCTATAATATATTAACTAAATCCAATTTAAACCTTATATAATATATATTTCCATATTTTATATTACAATTCTTTTTCCTAACAAGATTCTACAACCACTTATTCATACTTTATAAATTAAAAGTTCTTATTCCATAATTTGCAGAATTCTTCCTCGCAGGTGTGAATTTTTTTTTTCCTTAGTTAAGTAGTGTTTGAATAGTTAATTTAGTAGGGTTTTTTTTTTTTTGGTATTTTCATGCACTCTTCTTTTCATAATTTGTAGAATTCCAGTATTCGGTTGGGAATTGATTGGTGGTTATTCAGGGTGATATATTGTGGGAAAAATTGCAGGTTATTGTGGATTTTATTAATACTGTTCATATGTTTGGGGTATATGTATATGATTTTCTGGATCACGGCTTTGTGCCTGTCCTATGTTTGAATTTTTTTATCGATATAGTCTCTTGATGGGAAAATTATTCCTATTTGCTATACACGATGACAATGATATATTAGGTTGGATTAGATTTGTGATTTATTTTGTGCTTTGATGATTAATTCACATTTAATTTATTTCCTGATGCTTTGCTTCCTGTTCATAAACTTGCTATTAGTTGGTTATTTTTTGTTCCATCAGTGTTTTCGTAATACCATGTTATGAGCTACATCAAATCTGCATTAATATCACTCTGAAGTAAACTATACATGATGATGTGTTGTATCAATTAACTTGCACTTTATTTAAATAGATGTCGGGTTATATCTTCTTGCAATGATTCCTACTCTTTTTAAGAGCAATAAAAATTTAGTGCTATGTGAATTTGATTTTCGATTATAATGCTTGAATGGTTTGTTTTCTTATGAAGTAATCTATATATCTATATATATAAAGTAGAAAATAGTGTCGACAACAAATGGAATTATCAGTTTGAAAAATATCAATAAAAAAGTAAGGAATAAAACTGTGGTTGTAAGAATTTTACAATTGTGAATTCAGAAAGATCGCAATGGTCATAAAGGACTTGAAATGATCTTAATGAACGAAGCGGTAACTTTATACTAAATTTTTATTACGATTTTCAGGTAGCCCGTTAGCCGAGAAGTTTTTAAATTGTTTTTAGTATGTATTGATTTCTATGATTGCTGAATTTTTGTATATATATATATATATATATGTTATGTTTTTAACTAAAAATATATGACAATATATTAGACACAAAATGAACATCATTTCGACCCCAACTTTTATTAAAAATACATTTGGTAAATTGGGCCAATGTACCAAAATTGACCTATTTTTTGGTACATTTAGCCAATTCGCTCTTTCTTTCTTGCTACAAATATTTAGAATTTATCCATATACTACCTTCATCCCACCTAATTGTCTCATTTCACTTTTTGACTTTTTTCGGCACGCATTTCCACCGAAACCTAGTACGAGTTTTAAAATATAATTTTGAAGTATCGTTTCTTTTACGGGATACTATCAGTAAAAGTGAAATGAGACAATTAGGTGGGATGGAGGTAGTATTTTTGTCAGGTTATTCGGAATGACTTGCCCAATTCGAGCTAAGCTAACTTTCTTAACAGACTACTTGAATATATTTTTATTTTTTGGACAAAAAATCAAGTTTGAAGTGGCCCGTTGGCCAATAAGTTTTTGGAATTCTTTTAATTTGTATCGATAGCAAATTTAAGATATTTTGATTACTGATTTTAGGGATTTGTGTAATTAAAATTGAGTATGAAGTTGTAATAAAATATTGATATTAGATAAATATTAAATATTTTATAAATATAAAATAATTCGGTTCGGATGAAACCGAAAACTAAAGACTTGGATCCGATCCAAACCGAAAGTAGTCTGATTAATCAATTGAACTTTATTTAATTTATTGACCTCATATCAATTTTTGAGAGAGACTACTTCATCAGGAAACTCAAATATAAAAGAATCATCTCAGTTTTATCCCGGATAAATATTTAAAAGACTTCACATTAACGAGAAAATTATGCCATTCCGGCTTATAATTTGTTAGTAGAGTAGGGACGGACGGATGGTTTATAGGAGTATATATGAAGGTGCTAAATCGAATTTTGAGAATATGATTTCATCAATAGGAAAACTCAAATATGATGGAGCTATTCTTAATCAATATTTAAATGACGGGCTACTTGACATTCTATCCTTCAATTATATCGAACGACGGAAGGATTTACTTTAAATAAATATAACCACGCGAAATTTTTTTTTACCTCTCATTGACCTTTTTTTTTCGACGAACATAATACTTGATATGAAAAATATTACCAATTGTCAACTTATTGCTACTACATTCATCTCACCCACTTAGTCCCGTTTTCAAATAGCACAAGAACCAAGGAAAAGAGAGATATGTGGATATAATTAATTTTGATGAGAGAGAGTTAATTATAGCCAAGTATTTTTTGTCATTTTAGGAAATTAGACTAATAAGTGAGACGGACCGAAACGGCAAATGAGACTAAGTCAATGAAATGGAGGTAGTATATTACAACGTATAATTAACAGCTTAACATTCAAAATGAGTATAACTACATGAGAGACGGGACCTCACCTAATCGATTTTTCTATTACAATGATCAACGAGCTACTTGACATTCAAAACGAGTAAAACTAATCGAAAAATGTCATACGCCTCATTGATCTTTTTCTTTTTTCATTTTTAAATTCAATTTAATGTTTTTTTTTTTAATTTTCAAATGGATCCTAACAATACTATAATCTTAAAAAAAATAATTTTATTATTATTTTACACGAAAAGTGAACCCCGTTGAATTTCGACGGGCACTAAACTAGTATATTTAATATATGGATACGAGACAGGAGAAAGAAATCAATGATATGATTTAACTTGAAACTAGATAAAGTAGTCTTGAATTGAGTTACCTATCTTTTTGGTAGAAAAAATAAAAACTCAAAATTTGAAGGTGTGAAGTGCAATTGCAATTTAAAATATAACTAAGGAGCGTCGCGAGGTTGAAACAAAAAATTCATCGAAATCGACAATCGAAAATTCAATTACTGTACTAAAAAACAGTAGATCGACCATTCTTCATTTTCTCTCTCCCTCGGTTCCACCATCTTCATCTTCGCGAGTTCTCCCTCTCCTCTCCTGCTTCTTTCTCTCTCTAGGATTTCTGTCTATCTTTCTCCAAACCAAACGCCTTTTTCCATTCCCAAAGTGTTGCCCTAGAGTGAGGTTATATCTTCCCAAGGCGCCAGTATTGGGTTAGTGGGTGGCGGCGGCGACTGGACTACGGTGGATCTAATTCAGCAAGGCCGAGAAGGAAGCAAGATGAGCGCGGATCTGGTGGCGGAGAGCACACATGGGAATCTGGACGAGCAGATTGCTCAACTTATGCAGTGCAAGCCTTTATCAGAGCCCGATGTATTCTTCACTTCTTCTTCTTTTTTCTTTTGTTTTCCAAGAATCTTGTTGATTTCTTGTTCAAATTGTCTTACGAGTATTTTTTTATGGATCTGGTAGATTTGTTCGGAGTTGTGAATTTCTCAACTTTAGTGGTATATGTGTCCTTATACTTCGTATTTCGTAAATTGGATGATTCTCCTGTAGGGTTTCTTGGGTATTTCTGGTTTTTTTTTGAAAATTGACTGATTCAATCGAGCGTATCATAAGCTCACCATCTTCTTGAAGTAAAGATCAGCCTCAGAGACTGAGGAAGAGAAGTAGGAGACTTGTTACTGTAACTGGTAGATTTTTATTAGTTGATTAGAGAATTCGGGGCCTTGGTTAAAGCTGTAATCGAGTAGTTTGCGCCTGCCACTTCATTTGGTAGTTGATAAGTTACTCTGCTCCCTTTTTCTTCTATTCAGAAAATGAACTTGGTGGTGATGGTCACTGATTACCAGGATAATCTTTTTTATTAACAATTGGCTAATACCTCTTCTCACATCAGGCTAGAACTAATCGCACCTTGTTTGCTATTGTAAAAAACTCATGAGGTATTGGTGTTCGTGATGTATCTGACTTGATGAACCTCTAACTTAATTATCATTTGCAGCTTAATTTATAATATTCATGACATGGTTCTCAATAGTACTGATGGATTGAACCTGTTGTATGATCTGTTATATTTTAGGAGTCTTCTCTGTGTTTATCAGCTGTGAGATGAAATGAGCATTGTTGATAGAGTATTAGTTATCTGCTGAATGCAGGTTAGGGCCTTATGCGAGAAGGCAAAGGAGATACTAATGGAGGAAAGTAATGTTCAGGTATAATTTATTTTTCTCCTGTTCTCATTTTCTGTTTGTTTTATCCTCAGTATGTGTTTTTAGCAATTCAACATGCATTTAACCGTTTGCTTGCGTTTTAAATTGTATTACGAGTCCCTCTATCTAAACTGTTCTACTTTGAAAAAACTGCTTCTTATTTTGTTTGCTCATTATTTTCCTATATTTTGAATCTCATTAAATTCAGGATTATTATTAATTCTTGATCTAGACTCTTCGCTGAGTGGCTCAATGCTCTTTCCTGGGTTATGTGAGGATATATATGAAATATTCTTATGCGAGATGCTATTTTGCTTCTTTGTTACTGCAGCCAGTAAAAAGCCCTGTGACAATCTGTGGTGATATTCATGGTCAATTTCATGATCTTGCAGAACTCTTCCGCATTGGAGGGAAGGTATTGCTCTGCCCATGACATTGATATGATGCTTAACCAGTTTGTGTATCCTGTACTTTTCTCAATTTTCAATTAAAATAGAATGGTTAATGCTCGACTAGTTTCTAATGTTGGTTTCATTTTCATTTGGACAGTGTCCAGACACAAACTATCTATTCATGGGAGATTATGTTGACCGTGGGTACTATTCAGTGGAAACTGTAACTGTAAGAACAAGCCAGATGACTCTTTACTTTGGAATTCTCTCTATATTGCATGCTTATTCATGGTAGATTATACTTGATTGTGAACATCACATTGGAAACTATGACTAAAAAACAAGCCCAGTGACTCATTTTGAAATTATTCTATATTGCTTGCGAATTTCAGGCATTGGCTGTTGAATATTTTGCTCACAGATTTGTATCTTACTACTATTTTATACTCCTCTCCCTTCACTTAGCTATCATTTTTTTTTTCTAGTTTCAGTATCACCCTGCATGTGTGGTCTGTCTCACAATGCTTTGTTAATTGCTACTATAGTATAGAAGTGCTTATATTCTTATTTTCCTGCAGCTACTAGTGGCTCTGAAAGTGCGCTATCATCAACGCATCACTATTCTGAGAGGAAACCATGAAAGTAGACAGGTATTCATATTTTTGCCTATTCATGTTCCCTCTTTAATTTACATTGATAAAAACCTGTTTTTCCTTTTACAAATTTGTTTATGTTTGAAGGCTAGTCACAATTGACATATCAACCTAACTTTTTCTTGAAAAATTATTTTTTTTAGTTAGTGCAATTTGCCTTCTAATTTTTACCATCTTATACTTTTCTTTGTGTAAATGCAGCTGATTTTAATGGTTAATATCAGTTATGTTTATGCTGCAGCTAATTTTCTAATAGTTAATTTCAGATTCTTTTTTGTGGTAAAGCGTGATTGCAACTGAGATAATGACATTAGAAGATGATGTTTTGCGTGGCATTGGGACTAACATTTGTTAAAACCAAATTTGGACCTAGTCTTAAAGTTTGAGATTGCTGACAGCCTGACCTCTCTGTTGGAGCTATTGCTATAGATCCAGGTTTTAATGTTTCCTGGGTTTTGTCCAATTTTTTCATGTTACTATGGGTTAGCTGTGTGTATGAGGACACACTTTCTTTTGTCTTTTTGGTTCCAGGATTTGTGTGTTTATTTGTTGATTATTTTGTATTCTTACCTTTGTTTAAATTCTATGTCGTGTAAAGTACTTAAAATGTTAATTTTTCTGTTGGGGAGAACACTAGATTTTTGCTACTTGTTATTACTGAATGCAATTCCTAAACTGTTTTTTTACCCGCAGATTACTCAAGTATATGGGTTTTATGATGAATGTCTCCGCAAGTGAGTTGATCCCTTTTCATCTGTTTCACAGTTTTTTATACTTTCGATGATTTGCTATTGTAATCTTTCTTGTGAAATATGAACTCTTGAGACTATGGGGCTGAGTTATTGTTACTGTTCGGGGAAACATCCTTATCAAAGATTGTGTACGAGTCAGTACGACCTTTATTGATAATTTAGGTGACTAGATTTGCACGTTTCTTAATTTTGAGAACTTAAGGAGATTCTTGCCTCTGAACCTTTCTGCATATAAAATAGGATGCATGTTAGAGCATGTAAATAATAGAAGTTGCTGAGGTTTTTGGACACTCATATGAAAAATTGGTCAAGTGAATGCATTAGGGGCTCTAGTTTTCTGTAAGTCATCTCTGTTCATGTGTTCTCACTAGGTTAGCTTCTAGTAAAGTATCTGTAGTGTCTCACAAGGAACCTTTACATTGTATGTGATTGAGTCGCATGTTTGGACTGATATGCACAAGTTTCTACATCCTTCATAATTATTCTAATGCCTTGAAAATCTCTCTTCGGTTATAGGTATGGAAATGCCAACGTTTGGAAGATATTCACCGATCTGTTTGACTATTTCCCCCTGACCGCATTGGTTTGTAGAACTCACTTTCTTTTGTTCTTACACAATTTCTCGCTGACATGTTTGCTATGAATGGTGTTTCAATAGTTATTCGTGGAGTCTTCTTTGTCATCAGTGAATGAAGAATTATTGCCTTTGTGTAGGTTGAATCCGAGATTTTTTGTTTGCATGGTGGATTGTCCCCGTCTATTGAAACTCTTGACAATATAAGAAACTTTGATCGTGTTCAAGAAGTTCCACATGAAGGCCCAATGTGCGATCTTTTGTGGTCTGATCCTGATGATCGTTGCGGTTGGGGTATATCTCCTCGTGGTGCTGGATACACCTTCGGACAGGTATCCTTATGCTAATAAAGGTTCTGGTTTTCATTCTTACTTGACTTGCTAATGCCTCATTTCATTCTATTATGCTACTCATTTTCCAGGACATATCAGAGCAATTCAACCACAGCAACAATTTAAAACTAATTGCAAGAGCTCATCAACTGGTCATGGAAGGATATAACTGGGCTCACGTAAATATTCAAATTTGTATTATACCTTTTTCTTTCTATATTACAGTTAGTGGGAATGGAATTTTACATATGATTTTGAACTTTACAGGAACAAAAGGTTGTCACTATATTTAGTGCACCAAATTATTGTTATCGCTGTGGAAATATGGCATCCATTTTGGAAGTTGATGATTGCAGGGAGCATACATTTATCCAGGTTTTGCTTCTATCCCCCAATTTGCATTCTCTTTCTATATCAACACTTGCATTACGAAAGCCATTATTTGATCATTTTCCCTTGTGATTTTATATGTTTAGTTTGAGCCAGCTCCTAGGAGAGGAGAACCTGACGTGACTCGGAGGACTCCCGACTATTTCTTGTAGCTCTGGTAATTGTAAACTCTTTTCGTCTGTATGATGTGTCGTCTTGGGGTGCCTGCATAGTCGTTGCCTGAGATCTGAGGTTGAAGGAATTCAAAACATCTGAAGGTGGTGAAAGAATACAAGCAAGATGAGGCTCCTAGTATTAAAGTTATATTCTAACATATCTTAGGGTTTAGAGGTCTAGAAGTTGGGATAGGGGATATGCTTCTGTGTATCATGTTCTATAATTTTTGAAGTGTTGATCCCCTTTTCTACTGAAAAAACTCTTCTGTTTTTTTTTGTTTTTTTGTTTTTTTGTTTTTTTGTTTTTCTATATTCATCCATTGTGAGGACAGGTGTGGTTTGTGAAATTAATGCAGAATTTCCATCAAATTAACCCCTTTTTCTTTTTTATCTTGTTGGTCAAATATTTTCGAGTTTAATTCCTATTCGTTCATTATTAATATATTTTGTTTGGGGCAAGTAACAGTTAGAAATTCAAATTATCATCTTTTTTTAATTATATCATAGTAATAATTTCACACTACGAAGTACTCATTAGTGAAGGATAGAACAGATCTTGGGCACAAAGGAAGACAATTTGACAGTATCTAAATGTAGAAATTGCATCTGTTTTATACCAAGAAAGAGAAGAAACGTTCGGCCATTTGAGCTTTACATGTCAAGCACTCAGCCATCAGGCTCTAGCTATGATATTTGCTTTGAGACTATGTTTAGATAGACTAAGCTATATATAGAGATAAGAGAGAGAGAGTTGCAAGGATCAACGAGTGAGCAAATGCCCAGAAAATGAGTCCCCATTCCTGAATTCAGCTGCTGCCTTATTATCGTTTAATGCACATTTCGACGACAAAGCTTTTAGTCCCTTGCAAGATTTCATGTGTGCATGCATCTTCTCTGGCTTGAATAGCTTCCCACATTGTCTACCATAATAATTTCACAAAAAAAATTCATTAGGTTATATTATCTCTACTCTCACTGAAGAAAAATGGCTCCAATATCTCATCTACTTACGAGCAATTCGGCCCTTTTACTGGCTTGTAAGCAGCACACAATGATTTTTGCTCTGCTGTTTTACTCTTGTTCTTCTTCAAATCCTCTATCCCATCAACACTCCTCCTGAAAAAGAACACAATCAAATCAGAATCATCATTTTCATAGAGCAACTTAACTTAATTAGTGATTTATTTCTACATGTAGACAAATAGTACGAAATACCTTCCACTAAAGTGTTGTTGAGCCCAAGTAGGATTCCCAAACACCCTTTGAGAGCCTCCGAAGCTATCCCTTTTGCTCAATGCAGAAGAATTAACGTGTTCCAAATCACTCGAGCACATGCTCAAGAAAGGCTTGTTTTGCTTCTTGATTGGTAAAACTGCAGAATCCTTGGTTTCTACATCTCCACAGCTGATGAGATTCTTCAGCATTTTTGAGGCACCACTCGAATTGCTCTTGCTCTTCGTGCATTGAGGCTTTGGTGTTAATTTCTTGCATAATTCGACAGCTTCAGCACCAATAGTGGCTAGTGGAGTAGTCTTTTCATCAATGGGGACATTTTTGCTTCTTTTCTTGCTCTTCTTACTCAAGAGTGTCGAGTAAAAAGGCGAAGGACGCTCCACTTTGTCATTGCTTTTTGGCTTTTCTTGTTTGGTTTTGCCCAAACTTTTCTCCTCCTCAATTTTTCCGGAATCATCTGTCAATGTGGATGACTCTGAGCCAAAAGATGGAGATTCTTCTTCGATTTCGGATGCTGATTTTGTGGAGATGTGAAGTGAGGCCTCTGATGAATGAGTTTGATTTTCTTCTTTGCATAGGGCCTTTTCCTCTTGTACTAAAGTTGGTAGATCTTTTCTCTTGCCAACTTTTTCCTCTGTGGTATAAATATTCTTTTTATGTCAGGACTGAAGATTCAAAGGCTATTGCAAAATACACCAAATTTATTTTCATTAAACAATTCAAGAAAATAAAATGATAAAAATAAAAAATCAATTACCTTTTATGCTAATGGAGGAAATTTCTGATCCTTTGAGTACATATTCATTGTCTGAAATTGGAGTAATGAGATCATCATCTAGCAAATCTTGCCACACATACCCAGTCTTATATCTCCTGCTCAAGAAAATTAATCCAAAATCTCAATTTCTATGCAACAATTTATATAAAGGGATCACCAAAAATATACACATATATATATATATATATTCTGCAAAAATTGTCAATAATGTTATGAATTAATTAATTACCTCTTGTATGACCAAGAAAATGAGTCTGGTATCTCCTTCCCTCTCAATTCCCCTAACCATCTCTTTACATCTGCATTATACAACTTAATAAATTACTAATACACAAAAACCATGATTCATAATCACATTAATTATAAATCATGTGTACAAACCTCTCAATTTAACACCATTTCTAGAGAGATGATGAACTCGAATGAGATGAGGGTGTTCGATACGTCCCTTTCGACTAAGAAAATAGACTATATGAACTCTCCTCACTTCTGCAACACCTTGTGCCTCCATTAATCCTCTCTCAAAGCTGGGAAACAGGCAACAAAAAGAACGAAAGTGGCCCCTTTTTAGGCTGACATATGTTCATGCAAATAAATTATATAACTCTAATAATTCTTTACTTTTTCCGGAAAAAACAAAAACAAAAGTTCGAATTAAGAGTGAAACCCAAGAAAGAACTCTATGTTCTGTGCCGGCCTGCGATTAGAGAAAAGCTCAAGAAAACATAAATAAAAAAAATAAAAATAAAAATCTCGTTTAACCAACTTGTCTGAATATAAAAATCAGTAAAAAAACATGCATGCATAAAATATTGCAGGCCTACAGCAGCATACGTACTTTGTGTAATTTTTTAATATTATAATTTGATAACAGTAAAATTCTTGCGAGAATCGAAAGGTCTTTACCATATAATTATGAGCTCTTAATTCGGTTTCTGCAGGAAAAAAGCACACACAACACACAGTGAGGGGGATTGTATTATAGTGTTGGAGGATATAGGTTTTTATTTTTATTTTACATAATTATACTAATATTAATATAGGGTTTTGTACATTTGGATTAGATCTATAACTATAACAAACTATAAATATGGAAAACTTGGTCTACTCCAAGATCTCTCATCTCATTTCGGAGTATATTGTTATGTGTATTTGGCAGTTTTTGACCAACCTTTTTTGTAAAGCAGACCTTGGTACATAAATATAATAATTAATATGATTCAATATTATCTAATCATATGGTATAGAATTAATTAAGATGGGAGTAGATTTTTGGGTTTGAATTTGCGTCTCACTATGGAAAAAATACGTTTCATTAATTATGGCAATATGATTTAGTTTGAGAAGAATCTTCATCCTTTTACTGAGTCATTATAACAAATCTCCTAAATTGCACAAAACTAGGGAAATTCTTTTCAAGATTAGGGTTACTTTAATTTGTGAGTGAATAAAATTTAGTGCAATACGACTAAACTTTTCCAAATGAGGAATATAATTGTTTTTATCTCCCAAAATATCTATAAATTAATAAGGAATGCTCTCCTACTCATTATAGGCATATTTGATGTGTCTACGGTTGACGTGGAAATAATATATTCAATGAAAATTATTATAAATATATACACTAAAAATAAATCAATCATACTAAAAAAAATTAAATTATAAATAAAAAAATTATTGACGTGACAATTTCATATCAGCGATATGTGGTCATATCAATGTGCCCACTGGGGATATGATAGCGTTTTAATAAATTAATTGATGCCGACGTGGTCATATCAATGTGCCCACTGGGGATATGATATCGTTTTAATAAATTAATTGATGCCGACTTGGTATAGATACATACTGTACAAACTAACTTAATGCATTTATATTTAATGTGCACTATATTAGTAGAACAAAGCCTTTTAGGAAGGAAAAAAAAAAACAACAATAATATTAGAACAAAGGATAGAAATTAATAATAATTGAATAATCTATTTTAATTTAAATGTGTACACATACATATAATTATAAATATACACACACAAAGTCATATATAAGTGGGTACCTGGAAAATCGGCTAAAGTGGAAGCTCTAAAGAAATATGCCAATTTCAGCTTTAGGAGAGAAGAAACAGGAAAATATTCAAATATATATATAGAGGTATAAATATAATGTAGTAAAGGCAATAGATAAATACAAAATAATTTGGAGAGAAAATATTGGAGTAACCATGACATGAGATGGATTTTCATGCATTTATGATTAATTGACAATCCATCTAACTTAACCATAATTTCTGTAGCTTGTAAAATTAGGGTTATTTAGTTGTTCAATTTGCAACAGTTTTTCAAAATTGATATGATAAGGACATGGCAGCAGCTTAAGGAAAGAACGATGAATTCACTCGAAAATGAAAATTCATTGTTGAATTGCCGACCAGAATTTAATTTTAATTAATTGTGTTTATTGGTAATATCTAATAAGGAGTTCTTATGATTCTTTAAGATAATAGTCATTTAGTTTCTTTTCCATTTCTCTTTTTTCTTTTTTATTCTTTCCCTTCTGCTCACTGCTCTCTGTTTTTTTTTTTTTTGTGTGTGTGTGTGTGTGTGTGTGTGTGGTGTCTAGTGCTCCATTCTCAAGGAAATATCAAATAATATGAACTCATGGGCGGATCTAAGGGGGTGTATTCAATCCGGAATTTAAAGGATTTTGATAGACTTTTTATAGTCCGTGGATTATGTTAATTCCATAGATTGTTTTAAATCTATATAGAATTTAAAAGATTTGATTCGATTGATTTATCGCTATTTTGATAGACTTTAAAAATCTATAAATTTTTAAAAGCAAAAAAGTCATGATAAATTTGAACACACAAATGTAAAAAATAAAAAATACTGAGAAGGTAATGCAGGTATTGAGTCGGCCTCCCACACCTCCTCCACAGTCCACTTCCCTCACATACTCACTCTCTCTCTCTCTTATTCCAGTAGCTTCTAATTCGTATCTCAAACATCAACAATTCTCTCTCTCTTCCACACAACAACAACAACTTACTTCAACTCTCTGAATGGCACTAGAAACTATCAGCTCTCCCACCGCTGCTCCTCTGTCGTTTGACTTCGACAACACTGCCTCTCTGCGCTACCTACAGGAGCCGTGGAGCAAAGGCAAGCGCACAAAACGCTCCCACAGTCATGAGCCCACCAAAGACGAGTACTGGGCTCTTTGCCTCATCATGCTCGCTCGCGGCGGATGGGCCTCCACCTCCGTCGACGCCGTAAGACTGCCTCAGAAGCAAGCGACACTTCTCCGCCGCAGCCGAATCTTCTAAATCGATGTACAAGTGTTCGATCTGTAACAAGGCTGTCAGCTCCTACCAAGCTCTGGGAGGGCACAAGGCCAGCCACCGCAAGCTGATCAACATCGCCGGCGATACTTTTTCTAAAAGAAAAATGGCTTGTGATTGTAGACTTTCAAAATCTGTAGTGGGGAGGAGAGATTTGTATAGGAATTTTTTCTTTATATTTTGTAATAGAAATCCTTTAAAATCCTTAACTTATTAAAATCCTTTAAAATCTTAGAGATATTCAATACCATGAGATTTATATGGATATTTAGAAATCATAATTGAATACCAATAGATTTTTATGGACTTTTTAAAATCTGAATTGAATACTTATAGACTTTGAAAATACAAAAAAATCTTTTAAAATCTAGAATGAATACACCCCTCTAAGGCTGTGGGGGAGCGTCGCTCTCTCCAACTTTTTTTTAAAAGGAGTATAATGAATGAGAATAAATTAAAAGAAGTATTTATACATAAAAATGGCATATATTTATATGGGCCCATAATCTAAATCCATTACGTTAAAGTGGACCTTAGGTATTAGTAGATCCAATATGCTTCATGGGCGGCCCATCAAGACTAGTTTGATTTCCGGAATAAATTCATGTTGAAATTATTTATCAAATTTACTATCTATGAGAATTTTGATTTTCAAAGTATGGGCTCTGAAGTCTCATGCTCTTGGAATGTAATTAATTTTATATATCTATACTAGCGAGCGAGTGGGATTCTCTATTGCTGAATTGTAGTTGCATATTGTATCACATAAATAGATTAATGACATGTGGTAAATCCTAAGGTTTAGAAATTTCAAATATTAAGGTATATATTTTTCTTATATAAATCTTAAATCCTAAATCATTGATTATGCCACATATCAATTATCCATAAATGCAATAGAAGATCCGAACTGCTGTAAAAGTATAAGTATTCTTATCATTTGTAAAGAAATGAAGATAATTGACAAGGTTTTTGATTATGTTCACGACATTACAACTGCAACATAGACTAATGCAAAATCCATTTTACACGTCTAAATTTGTGAAAGATCACTATTAAGTTCAGGTAAGCCACCGTCACAATTGTGTAATAATCCAATATCGGTTGAACCTATTTAATCAACACGTTAAAATCACAATTTCCATATCAGCTTACTAAATAATGTATAGTTGTGGGAGAGACATACTTTGTCAACTAAATCATTTCAATTTGGACATTTTGCTTCATTCATTTTTTAATTAATAAGTCCAAAATCAACTTTGATTTTTCTGAAAGCCATTAGTCTTTACTTATTGATGCACCTTGTATTCAACCCCGACGTCTACTTAATGTGAAATGACACTATTAAAATCGTTTAATAAAACTTGAACAATTAGCAACCGCTTCATAAATATTTATGGTAAAGTCCAAAGTTTCAAAGCAAAATGTAACACAAAGAGAAATGTATTAAGTTGGTGAATTGCAAGGTTTCTAAATGATAATTGATTGGTTAGAGTGATCAATTAAATCAAGTGAGTTGAACTTGTCTTCACCTCATTTTCAGCTGGATCATGTGATCCCCTTTTATTTTATCATATGATAAAGTGAAAAATATAGTATTTTATATTGTTGGAATTCGACACTATACCAAACACAAACATAGCCATAGGGTTAAAATTCACTTTACGCTTCTACTCTAGATGCTCAATTGGGTCGGGCCAGTGTGGGCCAATTCTATGGCCCATATAGAGCATTCCTAGACTAGGCTCCGATCTAGGTTTGTAAAACAAAAAAAAAAACAAAAAAACAAAAAAACAAAAAAAAAAGACGCTCAATAGAGTTCCACTCTAAAGGGATAACCTAGTTTGCCTGCACCATCCGTTGAATCGGGCTGTGCCCGTTTGACATGCAACGCGACTATTTTCATGCAAAAAATACAATTTAAAAAAAGAAAAAAAAAGACATAGCGATGCAATCGAGTGAGATCTTCTATTTCTTATTGTGTTTCAATCTTCTATTTGTTATTGTGTTTCTATCACGTACATCCAATTCCGAACTCCTAACAATCACATTATTACTTAATAAAACAAATATGAAAAGAAGAAGAAGAAACATTAAATTAAATTAGGCCACCAAGAATCAAGACCTTTTCATCACCAACCCAACTATCCTTCCCCTTAGGCCCCGTGGGCCCTTCTTCCCCAAGCACCTCATTAGGCAAACCCCTCATCGCCTTATCAAACGCACTCTTCAATTTCCCAGGCAACACTTTCTCCACCTTCTTTATCTCTTCCTCTACACTATAGCTTATCTTTGGGCCCCACTCCCTCAGATAGTTCACCCAAGCCGGCTCCACGTCATCAATCACCATATACCTATCCCCACTATCCAAATAAAACTTGCTCTTCTTACTATCATTTCTAATCCCAATGCTCCCATTCCCTTGTAGCACCAGCCCTTCCTTAGGGTACGCCGCATGCCCATGCAACGACGAATACGACACCGTTTTGTTCCCATTCACAAACTCCAGTTCTGATGCATCAACCCAAGCTCCTTTACTATGCTGAGCGAAGTACATTTTCTTCAACTCCCCATTCACGTTGCTTATCCTCAGCGTCACGTGCTCCCAATCCCCCACGTGCTCGCCGATCTTCCCCAACCCGACGTTGAAGAACTCGATTTTCGCCCTAGCGGGGCCGTTGAAAGGGTAAAATAGCCAAATCGCTATGTCGGTGAAAGTCCCACCAAACATTGGCTTGACATGAACATAGACACATGAGCTTGAGAGATCCCCCTTCTTCACTCTTTCCTTAGTCGCATTGTCCATCGGGAGGTCGATCCAGTACGCCCCGTCGTTGGCCCCTCCCTGAGGGAGGTTCGACCCCGTCGGATCGATCCTGACGGGGCTCGACTCCTTCCCCTTCTCGTAGAGAAGGGCGCCGTTCTCGAAGAACCACGAGACCGAGGAGGGGAAGTAGTGCTCGTCCGGGTGGAAATATATGCGAGGGGCGTACGTCTCCATCAGAGCCTTCACCTGCTCCGAATTAGGCATTGCATTAATAAAGTTTTGATTTATGCTCTTCAAACAAGCTAAACCCGAATCGGATCCATTGCTCTGAGCCATGAATGTTCCCGTAGGAACGCTCATGGCCTCAACTCCCCTGTTTCTCGGCCTTGAGCTGTGCACGTCGATCCCGTCCGAGCTCCCCCAGATCCAAGCCTTGTTCTCGACAGAATCCGTCAGATCGAGGCGGACACAGCGGATTCTGTCGAGACTGGGCTTGGAGGGGGAGCTCGTGACGACGTGCCCGACGGCTTTATAGCCGTCGGGAGGGATCGGGAGCCAAATGTAGCCCACCCCATCTTGTTTGATCTTCAGATTCTCACTGCTCCACACGAGTGAGTAATCGGTTGGTGGCTTTAAGGCGGCGTCGGCGCCGGAGACGGAGGCGTCTTTTCCGACGAGAACCCAACCGGAGAGAGGCTTGTTGTTGGGCTGGCTGTAGCTGCCGAGCATGAAGAATCCGTCGGGAATTGAAGAGGGATCGAAGAAGGTGGCCCCGAGATCATCGGGGCCGCCTTCTTTGGTAGCCCAGATTTTGTCGAAGGTGGAGACATGAGCGATGTGGAGGCCGCCTAGATCGATAGTTCCAGTAGCGAAGGCTTCACCTGAACGGAAAAACATCAAGAAACAGAGGAGAAAGTGTTGGTAAATTCTTAAGCTCATTAATGGAAGTCTAGGCATATTTAATGACGACGAAGAACCTGCAGGCCACGATGGCAATGCAGATGGGAGCTTGAACAATTTTTCGATAGGGAGGAGAGGGCTCTTCTTCTTTTTCTTGAAAATACCAGAGATTTTGCGACATACATTTGTTACTTTCACCATTTTTTTTAAAAAAAAAATAACAATATATTTTTGTTAAAAAAAAAACAGTTTGAATTTTTTTGTGGAGGAGGGATTGAGATAAAATTTAGGACCACAACACAACAGCGGCAAAAAAATTGAAGAAGAAGGGGGCGTAAGTTTCGAAGGAATATTTGAAGAAGAGAAGAGAAGAGAAGAAGAGTACAAAAGACAACGGCCAAGGAAAGAAAGCAAGATCGCTTTAGGGTTAATCTACGTTTCGTGCAAGGTTTGAGGAAAAGCCTGAGTTTCCTAGAGAAGAAGAGATAGATTCTTAATTTTTAATTTTAATTTTTTTGGCAGTGTAATTTCATATAAATACACAAATTTGAACATCATGTGAATTTGTTTGGATTTATTCGGATTTAAAAGTAGATCACGGAGGTTGATTTTGTTAAAGAATTGAGGAAATAAGGAGAATCGCATCGGAAATGATTGATTAATGTTTCGTAATCACCGGAGATAAAGAACTAATTATTTATTTATTATGCTAAAAGGTTAATTTAGTAATAATCGGCAGACGGTAATTAAAATATTAAATAGGCGATATATGGTACAGATTGTGGGGTGGTTGATCAGTAAAGAACACTTTTCCAACCTCTGTGATTAGCACGATTAGCATATTTGATTTGGTGAACCCATTATTTTTATAGTAGCAGTTTAATAAATAGCCATGCACTTATGCTTTCACATTATACAAGTCCACCCCTTGAGGTTGACATATAAATAAATTCAAAATCAAATCAAATTAAATCCAGTCATTCACATCTTAAATTCGAGTCATCTTTGCGTTGGTATTATATCTAGAAAAGATTTATTTGTGTCACGTACAATCATTATAATGAGGGGAGCATTCCCATCATCAACGGCACGAAATGGTATCCTCTATACCAACTTATGTTCCAATTGTATACCAAATATTAAAACTTATTAGTTTTATAATATTTTTTATAAAAATAAAAAAGTATTATATTATAATAAAATATAATAAACATTTATAACTAAAAAATAGAATTTTTAAAAATAATATACCCTAATTTTGGATTTATCAACCTATTTTAGCTAATAAAATTAAAATTAAATGCTAAAAATAATTATAAACCCTAATTTGGATGAGTGAACCCTATAAAATAATTATAAAATTAAACTAAATTATTATAAATTAAAATTATTGAATAAAAATATATTATAACTAGTAGAAATTAAAATTTGACACACAATTGGAACACCAAAATGAGAATAGAGGATATCAATTGTAGCAGCACCGCACCATCCGTTGGAGTTTAATAAAATTCGGATTCAATTTACATCTATCCGTATTTAATTGACATTATTATACACGACAATTGATATTTTTAAGAAAATTATGAGGATAGTGAATGTTTCATCTCGACGTAGAAGATATTTTTTTATTACCAATACATAATATTTATATAAATAATCATAATATTAAAAAAATACCAAATTGATAAAAACGTAGATTTCAATTACTGTGGGGGATTGACATTTTTATTCATATGATAAGATTATGTTTATCAGCAACCTCTGCATTATTAAATTAATTTTTCTCTCTTCTTCTATTCCTCCCAAAACTAATCACCTCTATTTTTATAGATTTATCCGTGATCATTCCAACCCCTCAACCACAACATCATTTATTCTTATTTAATATAATTTTTAAATATTCAACATAATTATATGTAACAGAAATAATTACTAATTAAAATTTTCACAAAATTAAAAAAAATTTAAAAGTACAAACATTAAAATTAACACAAAAATTGAAACATTTGAAACATGAAAATAAAAATAAAGAACTGATTAAAACATAATAGGAAAATTACACATTTAATTATCATCACCGAGTTTTTGCCATATATGCTCGATCAAATCATGTTGAAGAGCGTTCTGAGCTTGTTACGGAGTTGTGTCCTATTTGTGATGTATTTCTTCAGGCCTGCAATCCTTTCTATAGAAAATACGAATGTTCATCATCAGTTTCTTCTACATCTTCACTTTCTCTATTATTTTGAGTAGGCCGATCTTCCATAAATTATGTCTGATCGTGATAGTTTAGATAAATGTTTCTTTCATCATCTTCCATCATATTGTGCATAAGGCTCCTTGTATGCACCAACCCACTTAGTTACATTTTAATTAAGTCGCTTATAATGATTTCTTAGCAACTCCTTAGTTCTATCAGTATCCAACATTAACCTTGGATTTTCTCTTCCACTCTTTTTGAATAGCTCCAGAATACTATTCCAAAATGCGACATCCTTTTAATTGGCTCCAACATGCGGATTCTCACTGATGATACAATATGAAGACATAAGTGCTATGTCTTCATGAGTTGTCCAACTTTTTGAATGTTTTGAAGTGTTTGTTTGTGTTTTTTGAGCATTTTAAAAGAAATTTTGAGAGATATTTTCAGTCTGTTGATAATCTTCGGAGAAAGAAGATTGAGTAGAATTTTGTGGGGACTGTAAATTCAAAACAGTTTCGAAATTTAGAATTCTTGAGAGCTTTGGATATTATCAAGGTTAGAATAATAACTTTGAGAGGGGAAGAAATTTTGGTAATTTGAGAAAGAATTATCATTTGGATCTATTAAAAAGATAAAATTGAAGTAAAAGATATTTTTTAGTGTGTGCAGAACTATATGAAATTTGGTCTCTATTTATAGAGAAACAAAAGTTATGAATTTTAGTGTAATTTTATATAATATATTCCATCCATTTCGTCGAAAGGAGTTTATTTTTTTATTTTATATCTCGCATATATTCATGAAATATAGCCTTTTCGACGAAATGAAGGGAGTATTATGTATAAGATATGATAATATTATCACAATATCCATATAAAATTTATTCGGCCAATAAAATGATGCCACAAGTCATGATAATATGAAAAAAGAAAAAGAAAATTTAAGGTTGGAGGTCATGCCTTTTTAGACCGCTCACTCCCACTATTCATGATTTTTGCATTAATTTTAAATTGATCAACTAGCTATGCAGTCCTACTAGAGGTCGCCGATAAACAAGGTCTAATAATCGGTACTTTAACTAAAAATATGAAAGTAATGAATATTTTATATTGTGGGATTCAGCAATTACGGGGCCAACATAATAAAATTCAAGATTTTAAGATCCAACCGCATGGTAGGACCAGACTTACGTTTTTGTCTTATAATGACGTGATCTTGAATTTTGCTATGTCCCTAAATATTTGTCCACTTAACGGCATATGTAATAATTTAATAGTAATTGGTTTTTGCGTTCCCGTGATCACAAATAAATAGTTGGCGCACTTGAAGTAAAATGACAATAGACAAGGACGCAATAATTGTGATAAAACTTTTTGTTTAATTTCAACGATATATATCTTTAGCATCATTGATGTGCACTCATTGAATTTTGGAGGTACCACATTTTGTTGGTTACAACTTACAACGTAATTTGATATGTTTGCTTCAAGTAGTGAATCATGATCGCTTTATTTTCACTTTTTCTTTTGACACTTGATTCAAGTCTTCATTTCTGTTCCTTGTTTCGCATATGTGATGTATTCATCTTCATAGGAAGTTATAAATTATAATTTCTCTTTTTTCATTTAAAAAAAAAATTATATTCAACTTAATACTCCCTATATCCCTATCTATTTGAGTTAGTTGTTTTATTGTTTTATACATCGCGTATATTTAGCAAGTGGTTCAAAGAGGTTATGACGGAGGGAGTTCCATGTTTACCTTGTAAGATTGTAAACGAGTATTATCCTAAAGTCCGAATTGGACCTGAATTTTTCCTTAAAATTTAAGACTAATCATGATATTTAAATCTTACCCAAACACATGAGTTAAGTCTGATCGAATCTCTTATTTATCCCAAAATTTGTCAATTCTTAAGATCATCTATTGAATAAAGACTTAAGACATAAACTTGCAGTTGTCGTGTAAGCCTTAAGATCAAGGTGTTGTAGAATTCAACTCGGAACCATTTTTGTCAATATATTAGTATATATTTTAGTTCTTACAAATTAACAATTAATTTAAGAATTTTTTAATTTATTATGTTGAATAGTCTTAATGGGTCTGATTTTTACTTAATGGCCCGTATGTGTTCTTGTGTTTACTTGCTTGAGAGAGAAACTAGATATGGGCTCCATTCATTGGGGGAATTCTAATTTTTAGGGAACATTACTTTCTTATATTTAGGCCTAATGGGCTTATGTTTATGTGAGATCGTCTATCCATTTGATTGGTTCAGTTCAATTTTTGCCTTTTCTTCTCTCCTTGTTTCTTTCAAGTCAAATATAGTACGAAAAAATAATTTTGTAATATTTTTTTTTGTACAATATAAACCAAAATACCTGCCCTAAAGTGAGAAAGATCTACAGGGGATCCAACTCTCGACGAAAACGGACAAGAGACAAAAAAAGAACAAAACACAGGGAATAACTCAAAAGTGACCATCTCCAAAAACTAACATTATCACCTATCAACATAACCAAAAAGAGTGAATAAAAGCTTTTAATAAAATTCAGTTTGTAAAAGTGATTGTATAATTTTTAACACTGCACCTTTATGTAAGTGGTCAAATTAAAATACTATAAGCCAGAAACTGTTAATATACGTAGATTTATTATTATTATTATTATTATTATTATTATTATTATATGGGAATCAAGATTTTATTGGGTTTCAATAAAATAAAAAAAGAAGAAGAGGACTTAGTGTCAGGATAAACAAAAAAGAATGAGCTATTGGTGGGACTGCATCGATTCGGATGGAGCATCTCAAACTCCAATCAGGAAATGTAGGATTGATAAACGCAAAATTTGTGTGTGTTATATATATATATATATATATATATATATATATATATATATGAATGAATTCTATCCATAGGATTGGTTCCTGTGTTAATAATTTCTCACATGTTAAAATAGGAATGAATTCTATCCATAGATCTGAGTCAAATTAACGGTCACGATTTGAGTGGAAAAAATAGTTATAAGTATAAATTAATTAGCAATAAAGGTAATATAGGTAGTTTAAGCAATTTAATATCTTCTGTGATTATTGTGGAGCTGAATTCAAGGCCGTAAATCTGCATAATATCGTGAAGAAGTGAAAGGAAAACAATTATGTGCTTTGAACCATAATTCCAATGAACGATAATTCCATAGAAGAGAAACGAAAGGTACTTTCTCCACTATTTTCAGAGGTGTTAGTTTATTACTTTTAATCGCTGATCGATCTTATTTTCGTAGGTAATTAATGAACGTCAATAAGGAATAAATGAACACGAAAACAAAAGGAACACAAAAGGGATTACGTGGTTCGATCTATCGGAATAGATCTACATCCACGGGGCGGAAAGAGTATGGATATTATTGCTAGTATGAGTATTGGTTACAAGATTATTCTCCCCTTTTTATTCTATTCTAAACCCCTTTTTATAGATGCTCATATAAAGCTTGATTCTAATACCAGGTCTATTCCTATAAGGACTCTTTGGGCTTATCTCCATCTTCATAGTAGATATCTGAGTCTTCTACACTCTATTGGAGTCTGAGTTGTAGTCGATCAAGAAGTCTTCCTTGTTTGGTGAAGAAATCTCTTACTTGGTTGGGCCGAGCTGCGTAGGCCGAGCTTAAGTATCGTGACCCAATTATATTGAGCCTGATGCTTGGGCCTAGGAGCTGTGCCATATCCTATCACATCCCCTCCCAAAAAGATGTAGAAGCGAGGTTGTGACTTAGGGGAAATAATTGAGTTAGGAGTAGGGTAGTAGAAAAGTACCTTGCCCCATCAAAAAATAGATTTTACGAAGTCAAGTGTATAACGTACTGCCGAGGCCGAACACATAGTGTTAGTGCCTTTTAATTGTGTCGGTTGAGTTCCCAATAAAGCGGGGACACGATTAGACGTGTGAAGGTGAACAGGTGTGTTAGGGTATGAATAGCGTCCTTGATACGCCACTCCCATCACTTTATCAAAATTCAAACTTCTTTCAACCTTTTCCTCATTTCTCTCGTTTCCATCGCCGCCATCGTTGCCGGAATTCTTTTGTGCATTCGCTGTAAAAAGTTCTAACGCACACACAAGTAAGTTCATATGGCTTCTTCCTCTTTTATCGATGAGTCTCGCAGCGGTGAGGGTCATGATTCCCCACAGACCTTCATTCATTCTTGTTCTGTAGAAGTAGATGTTTTTACTGTAAATTCCGCCACTTCTTCGAAACGTAAGGTAGTTTTCCCCCCCTCCGTAGAATCATGCGGCAGGGTTTCCGATTTGCCTCAACCCTAAATACTTCTGCAATTTGAGAAATTACGAATAATTATTTATTTTTAAATTCTGTCGAACTTGTGGTTCCCCGGCCGGAGGATAGGGCTTCAGAACCCCCGATCGGATTTGTCACTATTTATGAAGACTGTTTACACCACGGTCTTCGTCTTCCCCTTCCTTCTGTTTATGCCGAGCTTCTACATAAGTTAGGCATTCCTTTAGCCCAGATCATGCCAAACGCGTTTAGGCAATTGACAGGTCTTGGCGTTGTAGCTAAACGCCACGGATTCAGCCTTACCCTAGGGCTGATCTTTAGATTCTTCCAACTTAAGTCTAGTCAAGGGTGGTATTACCTAAACCCTCGTCTTGACTTTAGAGTCAAGATGAAAACAAAGATCGCTAACTGGCAAATGAAGTTCTTCTTTTCCCGGTTCGGCGAAGTCCCACAATTCGTGTGGAAGGTGGGAAAGTTGGGGGAACAAGGCACCGAAGAGAGATTCGGTGACCTTGAAAAACTTTTGAAGGGCCTCGTTGAGGGAGAATTCTCCGAGCCCGAGCTTGTGAGAGCAGGGCTGAGCCCTTATGATTCAGCTTCCATGGTAGAGCCGGGGAAGGGTGAGGCCTCACTTCGTGCATTCCCCCTTTTTTTTTTTTTTTTTTTTTGTTGCATGCGTTTCGTAAACAGCATACTAAGTGTACTTTCGCTTTTTGTATTGCAGTGAAGTTGCTCAAGAACTTGAAGAGGACGAGGTCCGCCGTGGAGCCTTCTGCCACCGAGAAGGCGACATTCGAGGCTTCTTCGGATCGGACAGAGAGCGGACTGGGCTCGCCACCAATGGGGTCCCCGTCAGACCAACCCTTTACTCGTCGTAGGAAGGGATCGGGGATGGTTGCGGCCACACCAGTCGAGGAGTGCGCCATAACTGCAGTCCGGTCATCTGGAGAATTAGTGGATCAGCCTCATTGAGAACTGGTGAATCGGCGTCGGCCGTTCCCCGAGGTATTATACTTCGTCTGTAGCGCTGATACATTTGCCCTTTTTGTGTGTTAACACTTTTGATGGTTGATGTAGGGCGCCGAGCCCATAGCTTTGAAGTTCACCAATTTGATGGCAGAGCTAGCGAGTTCGGCTTCGGAGTTGACCAGCTTCCTCAATGAGGGGGTTGGTCGGTTTGACAAAATGTCCCGGGTCCACCGGGAGCTGGAGAACGAGAAGATTGGCCTCGCCAATAGATTGGCTGCGGCCGAGACTAAGGCTAAGGTTGCCTCTACAAAGGAGGCTGAGGGGCGGGCTGCAGCGGAAGTAGCAAAAGCTGAGGCGGCCTCATGGAAGGCCAAGGTGGCTGCAATGAAGGCCGAGGTAGAGGCAGCGAAGCTCCGGGAGGCCAAAATAGTGGCCTCGCAAGGACATGTACTCCGTGCTTATACGGAGAGGCTATTTCGGTCCGAGAAGTTTTGGGAGCTTGCCGGCCAACTAGCTTCGGTGCTGCATACTCGCGTTGTTGTCGACACCATCGACGACATTGCCATTGACTTCCCCGATTTGGATAAGTCCAAATAAAGGCATGAGGCGATGTCGGACGAGGCCGTGAATCGTGCTTACGCTGAGGCTCTAGTGAAAGGCATGAAGGTCGTCCCATTATTAGAGAGCCTAGCCTCATGTCTGATGTTCTTACGGCCAAGGCTGTTCGTGACTGGCCGGTTGACAAAGATGCCGACCTTGAGACCATGATCGCCGACCTCAATAATAATGCTAAGGAGCCGGAGACAGAAGACGCCAGGCTACATGATGAGGAGGCTGAGGCTGAGGTCGGAGCGGAAGGTGCTGAGCCGGGAAACGTCAAACCGGGGGCTAATGAAGCCGGTCTGGTGAACGCCGAGGTGCCTCTGCTTGAGGAGGAGAACCCCGGAGTGGTCAGTTGATCACCTCCTTTTTTGCTTTTCTTCCGTATAGGTCATATGTACTACGACATTGTTAGGGTGCCGTCTGTTGACTTAGCCTTTCGAGGCCTTAATAAAATTCCCATCTTAATGGAAACTTCTTACTTTGTGTAGTCTTTTCCCACGATGTTTGATGCTTCTCTGCTGGTTGAACAAATCAATAAGTTATCTCGAGTCCTCGAGGCAAAAGAGCATGAAATCGTGCACTTGAAGGGTCTCCTCGGTCATGCACAGAATGAGGCCGACGAGCTACATGCTCGGTTTCTTGAGCTAGAAGAAAAACTGGAAATTGCTGAGGAAGAGGTTAAGGACGCCGAGCGGATTGCTGAGGAGCATGCGGAGTATGAGGCAATTATTCACAATGCTGGTGGGAAGACTATTTCTGAAACCGAGGAAAAAGTGGAAGAGCTCCTCGCTCGATGTCGCGATTATAAAGAACAATATGGGATGAACTCTTGGAATTTTGTGAATAGGTCGACGCACTGAAGCAAGTGTCCAGTATGTACAAAATAATTGTGGCCAACCGTCCCTTACTAGCACGGTTTGTTGCTTCAAATGCTAGTGTTGTTTCATCGCCTAACCCCGGTTCAAATTCGAGGGTCGTTGATCACCATCCCCTGGAGTTTTTAGACCGAGAGCGGCAGCTGGCGACTGAATAAGGTCGAGGTCGTAGGAGTCAAACTGGCCGAGGCAAGGGTCGAAGCGCAGCTCGAGGACGAGGTAGAGGCAGAGGTAGGCTTAACATAGATGACATCTTAAATGTTCATAGTGACTTTGCTAGCGAGTGACTTAGCTTTAGTCAGCCTCCTGGGTCCTCTTCATCGTAGTGTAATTATTGTAATGTTTTAATTGATGATGGAATAAAACATAAGTTTTATTTATGTTGGTGAGTGTGCATCCTTATGGAGGGTATAACTCATGATCCATCCTCGTTTAAAATGAAGGTATAAGTAAATAGCTTGTCCTTGTCATAAGATGGAGGTAGACTTTAGATAGCTCGTCCTCATCATAAGACGAGGATAAGCTTTAGATAGCTCGTCCTCGTCATAAGATGAGGGTAAGCTTTAGATAGCTCTTCCTTGTCATAAGACGAGGGTAAGCTTTAGGTAGCTCATCCTTTTCATAAGGCAAGGTTTGGCTTTAAATAGCTCGTCCTCGTCATAAGACAAAGTTTGACTTTAAATAGCTCGTCCTCATCATAAGACAAGATTTGGCTTTAAATAGCTCGTCCTCATCATAAGACGATGTATCGATAGGGGTGGTCCCCTTACGCGCGTTTATAGTTTACCCTATTTTGGGGTTTCATTCATCCCGTCAGGATTTTCAATTATATATATGAGATAATATGCATACGTAGAAGAGAGAGATGTGCAAGATGCAATATGCAAAGACCAAACAATTAAAGGAAAAATAAAAACTTTATTGATAGAAGAACTGAAGTTTAACAAGTAAAAAGGACGACCTGACTCTTGACAAATGCAACCTAAATAATCTATATGGACTTGAACATTACTCTCAGCCACTTATGCAAAGTATCTCTTTAAATGAGTAATATGCCATACACGGGGTATTGGCTCACCAGATAAGTGGGCGAGCTTGTACGACCCTTTGCCGATGACTTCTTCAACTCGGTAAGGTCCTTCCCATGTGGCTTCGAGCTTGCCGAGCCTTACAACCTTGCTTACTTCGTGATTCCGAAAAACGAGGTCGTCTACTTGGAACTGTTGGTACTTGACTCTTTGGTTATAATATCGAGCCACTTGCTGCTTGTACTTGGCTTCCTTTATGTAGGCGAGCTCTCGTTTTTCTTCTACCAGATCTAGATCGGTTCGAAGATTCTCTTCATTGTCTTCGGCTGAAAAGTTGATAGTGCGAGGGCTCGGCAGGCCGATCTCTACCGGGATCACAGCTTCGGTTCCATACACCAGGCTGTAGGGTGTTTCACCGTTCGAGGTCTGGGGAGTTGTGCGGTATGACCATAAAACTTGGGGTAAGTTTGCTACCCAGTCTCCTTTGGCTTTATCGAGGCGAGCTTTAAGTCCCTTAATGATCGTCCGGTTGGTGACTTTGGTCTGGCCGTTCGCTTGAGGATGGGTTACTAAGGTGAACTTATGCTGAATATGAAGCTCTTCACACCATTATCTGAATGTTCTGTCTATGAACTGCGTCCCGTTGTCCGAGACGAGGATATGAAGTATGCCGAAGCGACATACTATGTTTTTCCAGACGAAGTTGAGGGCATTCTTGCTCGTGATTTTTGCCAAGGGTTCGACTTCTACCCATTTGGTGAAGTAGTCAATGGCTACGATGAGAAACTGGAGTTGGACAGGAGCTTTGTCTAGTGGACCGATGATGTCTATCCCCCATTGCATGAACGGCCACGGGCATTGCATGCTGGTGAGGTCGGTCTGAGGTAACCTCGGCACAGTCCCATGAATTTAGCATTCTCGGACATTTTTTGACGAGGTCTACCGCATCCTGAAACATCGTAGGCCAATAGTATCCCCATCGCATGACTTTTTTTGACAGTGTTCTGGCTCCGATGTAGCTCCCACATGATCCTTCATGTACTTCTCGCAGTACGTAATCTGTCTGGCTCGGTCCTATGCACCTTAGAAGGGGTTGGAGGTACGATCTTCTGTAAAGCACTCCCTATTCAAGAACGTACTTCGGAGACTTGTTTAAGATTTTCCTAGCTTCGAGCTTATCACTGGGTAGTTCGCCCTTCTCCAGATAATTTCGAAGAGGGGTCATCCAGTTTGGCTCGTCGTCAGTTAGTAGGTTAACCTCGGCTTCGTCTATACTTCGGAGTTTGACTTCTTCCATGGGAGAGCTCGTAGATGACGACACTAATTTGCTTAGGGCATCTGCTCGGTTGTTTTCCCTCTAGGGATGCAAATCAACTCGAAGTACGAGAAGTACTGCTGTAAGGTCTTGGCTTTGTGGAGGTATTTTTTCATTCTGTCACCTTTAGCCTTGTACCTGCCTAGCATGTGGCTCACTATGACCTGGGAGCCGCTGTAAACTTGTACAACTCGTATCTGCAAGATAACTAAAGCGAGTATAATAGCTCACCACATTCCGCACCGCACCACTCGCCAAGCAAGAAGCTTTGAAAGTATGAAACACTCTCAAAGCGTCACGCTTCGCAAGAGGCCGAAAAATCGAAGAGAAGTTAAACACTTCTCCACACACGTATTCATCCCTCCCCCCTCTACGTGTGTGACTCGCTACTTTCGGGTCCAACAACATTATTCAAATTTTAGGGGTTTTCAATTGCAGATGAATTTTCGAGCACTGCATAGATTAGTTTGAAGGAAAAGCTCAAATGTCTCCTACGAAGAAGAAAGCACAAATCGCAGATGCAAGTTATTGTTATTCTTTTTCCCTTTTGTCAATATAATTCGCAGATGTAGTTGATGATGTAATTATTGGAATATTGGTTTACACAGGAAAAATTGTTTGCTTTTATTTTTATTTTTATTTTTTATAATAAAGAGGATCAATAATGGTTCTCCATTTTCCCCCTTAAGGTGACTCGAACTTCCGACCTCTTGGTTGGAGGGGAAGCGTCTTACCAACTGACAACGATACTTTTAGTAGTGATTATAATATTTAGCTTAAGTAGGCTTATAACCCATTTTTAATGCTTAATTATATTGTTTGAGTTGTGCTTAATGCTCTATATTTTTATGTTTAAATACCTAAATTTATTATGTTTGTGTTGTGCATTAATTCTTGAACTAATTATTAAAAATTGAAAAACAATAATATTGTTTAAATTCACGAATATATGCTTACTATATAAATAACTTATGCTTAATGCTCTAGATGTTTATACTTAAATATCTAAATTTATCTTATTTGTGTTTGGCATTAGTTCTTGCAATGTTTATTAAAAATTGAAAACAATAAAATTGCTTAAATTCACGAATATATGCTTATTATATGCTTAGCTTATGCTTAATGCTCTATGTTTTTATGCTTAAATACCTAAATTTATCATGTTTGTGTTGGTAATTAGTTCTTGAAATAATTATCAAAAATTAAAAACTATAATATTGCTTAAATTCACGAATATGTGCTTACTATATGATTGAATTATGCTTAATGCTCTATATTTTTATGTTAATTAAATACCTAAATTTATTCTGTTTGTGTTGGGCATTAGTTCTTGAAATAATTATTTTAAATTGAAAACAACAAAATTGGTTAAATTCACGAACATATGCTTATTATATGATTGAATGATGCTTAATGCTGTGCACTACATTAAATTATCATAAATTACATTAAAATATTTTAGATCATTATTCGGTATTTATTAATATCATGAATATGCATAAGAAATTTTATCCGTCAAGAGTAGCCCCTTAATGCTTAATAAGTTAGAAAGCTAAATATTATATACTGCAGTAAAAAGCATAACACTAGACTTTATAAAACATGATTCTATAATGTATTAAGCATACAATTTAAGATTATACAAATGAAAAAAATAAAATAAATAAAATAACAACAGAAGTTTTTATATTTCAAATAAGTAAATGTTTCGAGTATAATGGCATAAATAAGCTGGAAATTGTTTATTTAAACAAAATGAAGTCTTATCCATAATAATTAAATTATCGCAGAACATAATAAATGAAACTAAGGGAAAATCAAATATATATTCAGTTTCCGACTATTGCTCTTCGCGTATAGCCAATCCCTCAATTACAGGGATGCCAAATAATAATAAAAATACGATTAGACACTAAGTGTTGAAATTAATGATAACTTATCTATTTATATCTCATTTTCATCATTCAATTACAACTGCAAATTTATTTAATTGGACGGACATGATTCATTCCTATTTAACATGTGATGATCTATTCCTACATGATCCAATCTCTCTCTCTCTCTCTCTCTATATATATATATAGAGGAGAGATCACGTATAAAAGCCCATTTTCGTAAGAAATGAGAAATGATTTTAACCATACATCTTGATTAATCTATGGTCGGTTTTAATTGTCATATTTTAATTAAGTTCTTACCATGTATAACTAATATTGGGTATTTTCGTATTTTTAGTTTATGATGTAACCGACCCCTTAAATTTGGGGTCTATATTTGTTAGTAATCATTATATGTTTTTATGGTTTTTATGTTTTTTATAATTTTTTTAATAATATTAACATCTCTACACGAACAGATTTTCATTCTAATTATTCTCTATCATTTTTGAATATAATAATGCATTAATATAACAATGTATATGCATTACAAAAATAAATGTTATGCATTATTGAGTTTTTTTTTTTTAATTAGTCAAAGAAGTGCATTATACAGAAAATTATAAATGAATTATATTATGTATTCAAATTGAAATTGACGACTTAGAAAATTCTTATTTATTGAATAATATTTTTACATCTATATATATATTTTTTAATTTATTCGTATTTTTTAAAGCATCATAATACAATTTAAATTGCATTATAACTCAATAATCAATGCATTATAATATAATAATCGGTGCATTATCATCCACCATATATCAATGCAATATTTTGATAGTCAGCCACCATATATCATAATTTTTGAAAAATGTGCATTATAAGATGACAACAAATGCATTAAAAACATACTAATAATGCATTATCATTAGAGAATTTTTTATTAGAGAATTTGTATACATATATGCGCCACCACGTATTTTTCTATTCTATAGGAGAAATGCATTCTAATAGAATGTTAATGCATTACAAAAATATGCAATAAAAAAGACAGTTAATGCACTAAAATAGACTGTTAATGCATTATGAATGCATTTGTATAACTTATTTTTTACACACACAATACTTATACTTTTGTAAAAGATAAATGCATTACAAATATGTACACAATGCAATACGATTTACTGACGACGAATACTATGAAGAAACTATTTTTATTAATTTTCATTCACACGCATGATCTAATTAATTATCTCTTAAAATGAAAAACGAATATGTTAATTAGGAGAGTGGTGTCGATTTTTAAGAATTTAGTTAGCCATATCCATAGATTTCGGCTTTTCCCCTTGAATTAGGATATAGTTATTTATTTTGTTTACTAAATTACCCCTTTTTAATGCAAAATGCTGACAGTTTCAATAAAATTCGATAAAAGTATATATTTAAGAATCAAATATTGGCGGTTAGATGTTAAGTAATCAATGGTCCAAGATTCTTCTTATTTCTCACACTAAACGACTTTTGTACCAGATCTCATCCCTATATATATATATATATATATATATATATATATATATATAGAGTTTGGTTCATATAGATTTAAGTCCTAGTGTGAGAAGTGCAAATTATGCTTAAAACTATACAAAATCATGCTTACAGCTATACAAAATCATGCTTACAGCTATACAGAATCATGCTTATGGTGCATTTTGTGCTTATAAGCATGATTCTGTATAGCTGTAAGCATGATTTTGTATAGTTTTAAGCATAATTTGCACTTCTCACACTAGGATTTATTTGCATGTGAACCTTTCCCTATATATATATATATATATATATATCAACTTCAGATATATTTCCACTTGTCATCCCTAATTTTTGTGTACTATTAGGCCCCGTTTGGTTTGATAGATTAGATAATAGCAAGATACAATCCAGGATAGGTCAAGATTGAATCCCGGATAAAAGAAAGTTGTTTGGTTGACATGTTAACTTTTATATGATTGATAATCATGTTTGGTTTGCAAGATTGTGTAATGTAGTATTATTGTTCATTTACTAATATACCCTTCTATAAGTTATTTAATATTATCTCAAACTATTTTAATTATATGTAATTGGAATATGATTGAAATAATATAGATTGCAATTATGAATGATAAAATTAATTATACCGTAAATCTAATGAGCATTTTCTATTAATTTTATATATCTTGTTAATTAAGTGACATATATTGTTAATTTGATTTAATAATTTTCTAATTGGAGTAAATCTAATTCTTCGTATCTGCTCCTAATTCTGTTAATTAGGGCTTCAATGTGCTGCAATTCAATAAATTGGAATTCTAGTCGACATTCTTTGAGGAATCACCGTCGCCTCTAGTCCACTCCTGGTATGACCACTGTATTCAGAGCTCTCAACCATGTATTGCTTTTCCAGATTCGTCTTCAATCCTCAAAAGCAGAAGGGGACTCACAGCAGAGGGACCTCGCAGGAATACCGATTATGCAAATAATAAAGGATAATATGGTCCAATCTTGGGGAATCGCGCGAAAGAAGACGGAGTCGCGGGGGTGAGGCTCCGATTCTAATCGGGCGAATTGTACCAGGCCGTGATTGTCGCAGGATTAAGTACCGGGCCAATATCTTGAAATCCAAACATGGGTTAGAAGGCAATCTGGGATATAGTTGGGCTATATCATGCAAACAAAACGGGGCCTTAGAGCATCTCCAGCACAACAAAGAAGGGGGCTAGCGCCTAGGGGTGTTCGCGGTCTGGTTTGGTGCAGATTGATACTAAAACCAAGTCAAACCATAAAATACGGTTTCTTAAATATTTGAAACCAAACCAAACCATTTAAATATGAAAACTGAACCAAACCAAACCGATTAAAACGGTTTGATACGGTTTGGTTTACGGTTTGTAATCTTATTAAAAAATTAAATTTCCAAAGTTATGTACGCATGTCTTTCTCTAAAATAAAACTAGAACAAAATAACATCATCGATAACATTCTTTTAAATCAAAATATTAGAAGTTCATATCAAAACAAGAATCATAAAATTTAACAAGATACCTTGTCTTCTGTCGTCTGTGTGACTTGTGTTACAATGCCGTAATTAAAAGAAATTAGGTTTTAGAGTTTTAGCTATTTCTATTAAAAACATAAATATAGAAAAAAAAAATACAAGTAATAGTAAATACTATTAAATATGGCCCAACAATTTAACTAATAGAGAATTCTTTTAAATGGCCCAACTCCATGCAAATATTTTACACTCCTTAACTTTAAAAATAATTAATAATTATTAAATATATTACAGTTTTACGGTTTACGGTTTGGTTTGATTTTTTTATTTTAGAAAACCAAACCTAAAATATAAACCATAATATTTTTAAAATTAAAACCAAACCATATTTTTCAAACCATAAACCAAACCAAACCAAACCACACAAATACGGTTTGATCAGTTTAAACCAAATTGTGAACACCCCTACTAGCGCCCGTCTGCGAGCGAGCCCTCCACGCGCTGGCGAGCCCCTGCGATGCGTCATTGCTGACGTCAGTTCTATATTATTATTATTTTTTTATTTTTGCATTTTCTGAAAAAAAAGAAAAAAAAAAATCAGAATTTGATTTTTGCACCCAACGGCCATATTCCTAATTTTCCCTATAAATGCATACCTTCACTCACACAATTTCTATACAAATCTCATACAACTCTCACTCAAATCTACCTCAAAGCATCCATCAATTTCTACATTTGTACTCCCAATTTTTTTTTAACTTTCAATATGTCAAGCTCTTCCGATCCCTCATCCGATTCCTCCTCCTCCTCTGGAGAACTCGAAGCGATGTACCAACACATACAAAGTAGCGCCGAACTTTGGTGGAAACATAAAGAAGCAAAGAAGAAGAAGGAAAAAGACAAGGAGCCGACAAAACGCTGAAGATATCCGTCGAGGCAAATGATTGATCGAGATCGAGTCACAGGAGCAACGCAATTGTTCAATGACTATTTCGCTGAAAGGCCCACTTACTCCGATGCTTTATTCCGACGACATTTTCGGATGTCAAAGCATTTGTTTTTGCATATCATGCAGGTGTTGGAGAGTCGCGATGAATATTTCCAACAACGAGTCGATGCACTCGGCTAGCCGGGTTTCTCAACCCTCCAGAAGTGCACCGCCGCTCTGCGTCAACTCGCCTACGGAGGCGCCGGCGACCAATACGACGAGTACTTGCGAATGTCGGAGACCACCACTATAGATTCTTTGAAGCGCTTTGCAAAGGCAATTCGAAGTATTTTCGGTAGTCATTATTTGAGGAAGCTAGACGGAGCCGATTGTGCATGAATTTTGGCAATGCACGAGACACGCCATGGGTTTCCAGGGATGCTTGGTTCGATCGACTGCATGCACTAGGCTTGGAAGAACTGTCCGGTGGGGCGGAGGGCCCAGTTTACACGTGGGGATAAGGGCCACCCTACGATGATCCTTGAGGCTATTGCATCTCATGATCTATGGATATGGCATGCGTTCTTCGAGGTCGTCGGATCGCTCAACGACATCAACTTTCTGAATCAATCGCCGGTGTTCAGCAACGTCATCAACGGAATAGTGCCTCCAGTTCATTTCACCGCCAACGGACACCAATATAACATGGGCTACTACCTCGCCGATGGGATATATCCAAAGTGGCCGGTCTTCGTCGCAAGCCCCCCACACGCCACAGATGAAAAAGTGGAGCGTTTCAAAGCAATGCAGGAGTCGGCACGCAAAGATGTCGAACGCGCTTTTGGCATATTACAAATTCGTTGGGGAATAGTCAGCGGCCCTTCATGACTTTGGTATCGTGATAGTATACAAGATATTATGTATGCTAGTTTTATCTTGCATACCATGATAATCGATGATGAAGTGGCGAACGTGACAAATTGGGCCTCTTCTGAAGAGGAGACTTGTCACGCCCCAGTTCCCGAGGGAAGGCACGTATGCCGTGATGTGGCAAGGGATTGGAATTAAGAAGCGGGGATAGAAAGGGGCTCATGGCTTGGGGATATTTAACCCAATTGTTAGGAAATTAAATACGGGATTGAGACCCACAACACGAACTACGGGGTAGATAAATCATACTGCCCGTACCGGCCGCCTATGTCTGAATACCCGTAGACATAAAATAATATAATATTTAACTACGGATCGGGACATACAGCTCAAACTATGGGTTTGGCTAAGCCGATCAACCCATGTTGGCCGATTTGTCTGAGTACCCGTAATATTATATATAACTCGTGGTGTACGAAAACATAGAGATTTTATTTATAGGCGTAGCGGAAGCTTTTATTATACATTAGCAACAACAACAGTCCTCTCCAGCTTTGTCTGTTCCACCAGCTCCTTAATCTGCAAAACATTTGGAAATGAATTGCAGGCTGAGTACTAATGTACCCAGTGAACTTGTGCCAAAAACATTTTATCATAAAAAGAATATCCATGATAATAAAGTATACATAGAAGGGTTTTGAAATATATTTACTTCCATGCACACAAAACCTCGTTTTCATGATTGCGCGCGCATGTGTATTACCATGTTACTCTTATATTGATCCCGGGACCTTTTCCCTTTTCAAATGGAGCCATGGTTTGGAGACAATGGAATATTTCATCCAGAGGTTCTCCCCTCAAAGTTAGAATCAATTGGTGATCAACCCAACGATTTCTAACTGTGCGCACAGCCTCCCGATTAGTATGTCAGACCAACCGAAAGACCCGATCGCATACATTATAAGAGCCTTAAACATATAATAACACATTAAAACATTTTCATGGATAATCTTATTTTATCAGAGCTTACTAACTCAAATAATACTTTTGTAAGTATAGAGCCTCACCTGATAACCTCTCTTTTATTCGATGCTATCCTCCTTGATAATAACTCAAACTTTAGTTGCTATACTAATCTATGCCTAACATTATAAGAGTGGAACTATGCTCTGATGAGGAGGAAACAAATGAAAATGTTAAGCTATATTTATAGGGGATGAAAGCTGCTTTGTCATATGCCTAGGTTTCAATACGTTGCAAACCTATATACCTATGCATTAAGTAATAAGGCTCCACGTAGAAAACTATAACAAGAGTCGGCAGTTAAAGGATAACATGATTATCACTTCAAATGCTATATATATACAATTGAATAATCTTAAACATATATACATACCTCACGTGACCATGCAATCCTTGCATGGCATGTATTTACGTAAATAGTATACTAAGAATATATCTTATACTAATGTGTTTATTATTATTATTATTATTCCAAATCCCCCAAGAAAAATGGAAAAATTTCTAAATTCATATATAAGACTTATTTTAATTAATTATATCTAATACGAAAATTTGGGATATTACAAGGCTTCTACTTATGCAAATGCTCGAGTGAATCGAGGAGTCCCTAGTTCGTTTCGGGCGTACGTGGAGCGCAACGCGTCGTTACACGATAGGACCAAACACGGCGATCTTTACAACGATTTGATTGCAATTATCGCTTTTAATTATTATTGTTTATTTTTAATTATTTGAAATTAAATTATACTTTATTTTTTTGAATTATGTTTATTTTAATTAAATAAAAAAAATCTAAAATTTGTGTTATTTTTTAATTGAAAATAGAGAATTAAATAAATAAATAAAATAGAATCGAAATCGAATAAAAAATGAATTAAAAATAATAAATTAAAATGGAGAGAGAGCTCTTGCACTGGAGATGTTTTTCGGAGAGAGCCCCTCTCCGCCGGAAAGTGGCCACAAGCCCCTTTTTGCGGCTGGAGATGCTCTTAGGGCACTCACAGCACGACTGCGACTTGTGGCTCACCGCCGCATGTGAGACCCGGAGCGAGTCCCAGCTGCACTGGCGAGCCCGGTGCTCCTCCTCTCAGTCTCTCTCCGGCAAGACCCCTGCGAGCCCCTTTTCCCTTTTTTTTTTGTTTGCCTTTTTCTGTTTTTATTTTTTTTTCCTTTTTTTTTGTTTATGTTATTTTTGTTTTCAATTTTTTATTTTTTTAATTTTATTTTTAAATTTGAATTTTATTTAAAAAATTAATATTACTTTATGTTCTCTTTGTTTTTTCTTTTTTCTTTTTATATTTAATTTATGTAATTTTAATTTTAAATTTGAATTCTAATTAATTTAAAATTTGAATTAAGTATAAGTTATGTAATCCAAAATTTTAATTTAATTAAAAAATTATATAATTTTTTTATTTAAAATTTGTTTTTTTATTGATTTTTATTTATATGATTTTGTTTTTCAATTCAAAATAAAATTATTATTATAATAAATTTGCATTTTATTAAAATGAATCGGAAAGAGCCTGTGCATTGGAGCCGATTTTGGGAAGAGACTCTCTCCATTGAAAAAGTGGGAGAGAGCCCCAAATGGGACTCTCTAGTGGGAGTGCTCTTAGAGCATCTCCAGCGCTGCCGGAGGGAGGGGCTCGCGCCCGCCTGCGAGCTCGGCGTGCGAGCCCCCTCCGCGCTGGCGAGCCTTTGCCCCTGCGTCATTGCTGACGTCATTATGACGTCAGCCGCCTTTTTTTTTCTTTTTTTTTTTTCGTGAATTTTCCGAATTAAAAAAAAATAAAATTAAAATTCATAATTTGAATTATGGGGCTAACGGCCATATTCTTAATTTTCCCTATAAGTTCATATCTTCACCCACAAAATTTCTACACCATTTCATACAACCACACTCAAATCTACGTAAAATCATCCATCTTAAAATTCAATACTAATATATCGTTTTACTGAATTACATATTTTTGAATGGCAAAGACTTGCATGAGGCCGTCCACATAATGTGGTTAGGCCTTGAAAGCTAATAAATTACTTGGCCCAATCCATTACTTGTATTGTTTTCAGTTGTACGCCTATTAAATTGTGAGCTTTGCGGTTGGGCTGCATCGTGCCACTGGCCGCACATGAGTGTGCCTCTTTTTGAATAAGTAAATAAGTTATTTATGAATTCGTTTATTAAAAAAATCTGAAAAAATATTGTTCCTCATCAACCTTTTTTTAAATCAAATAATGTGCGTCTTTACATACAAAATAAATAACGGGAGCCTTTAAATAAGAACTCTCTGTGTAATGCTTGGGATGTAACGTAATCTTTCGGGTGGTACCTCTTGTACCATTCGGACTCTCTAATATATTTACCTTTTCTGACCAAATATAACCATGCAAAAAGTTTTATCTCTCATTGACCTATTTTTTTTACCAACAGAATACTCGATATAAAAAATGTTACCAATTGTCAATATATTTATATATTATAACGTATATTTGACGGCTTAACATTCAAAATGAGTATAACTATACGAAAAACGGGACCTAACCAAATCTATTTTTCTATTACAATGATCAATGGGCTTCTTAACATTCAAAATGAGTAAACCTAATCGAGAAATGCCACACCTCATTGATCTTCTTTTTTTTTTTCTTTTTTTTCTAATTCAGTTTATTTTTTTTTCAAATGAATCCTAACAAACTATACTCTCAAAATAAATAATTATATTATTATTTTCCACGAGAAGTGAACCCCGTCGAATTTCGACGGGCACTAAACTAGTCGATAATAAAAGCCTACATGTACTCGGATCCCTATCCAAATGGAGCCCTACTAGAAATTGATTATATATTTTTTATTTAATCCTTTAGTAAAAGAATTATTTCAACTTACATGAAACCGATATTAAAAAAAAAAAAAAAAAAAAGCACATATGAAGCACTTGTCACAAGCTCATTGAAATCGAAATCTCGATTCTATTGTTGTCGCCTGACTTAAAAAGATTCATTTTTTTTATCATTATTATTAGTATAATATTTGACGGCTAAAACTTCGAAAACAACTATGGCGGCTGCCGGCCGTTTTAGCCGCTTCATCATATCATAGTAATACTATTATTTTAACTGCGCTTATTTTATGTGTTATTGTGTGGGTATGGACGTCTAATTTGTGTGTAACTGGAATTGGATAAATTAGCCATAACATTATGATTTTTTTTATTTTATTTTGGAGTTTCCTCTAAATAACGCTTATTTGTCGTTGACTCGGATATGCTTAAACTATTTCGTAGACTGAGACTTTAGTACCCAATATATTAGAGATATTGCAATTCAATATATTTTAGTTGCTGAAATTCTGTAGACAACCCCATACCTCCAAATCACAACCAGACAAATTAACAATGGCCGTTACAGCTTATTTTTTATTTTACTTTACAAATTATGCTATGAAAACAATGTTTCTTATTAAATTTGTAGTAGTATATTTCTTCATTTTTGCCTTTCCACAATTCCACTACGTGCGCCTACTGCAAAGCTATATTGTCATTATTAGTTGATACTTTATTTGACATTTCATTGGAGTCAATTTGACCTCTCACATGTAATTTGAGGGTTTTTTTTTTGTGTTATATATATATATATTCGTTTTAATTAATTTACCATATTATGTTGAAATTTATAATTTCAGTCAATTATGATATGAAAGTTAGTGATTGACTACTATTTGATGTTGAGCCTCTCAACCTTAATATAAAACAATATTCAATTGCTCTATTAAATACTCCCAACGACGATATATAAATAGACACATTGCATGATCCAAATCACTCACATTTGGATTCACAAAAAACCATAAATTCTCTTCAAAAAAAAATTAAAAAATCATAGCTTAATTTCAGCATCCAAATATGAATTACTCCTACATTAGTATTTCATCCTTAATCATCCTCCTCTGCACAATATTGTTTCCCCTTCCTCAAATCTCAGCCGTCGGATCAGGATCATTCCCGCTCAACGTCTGGCCCAAGCCCACCACATTCCTCTGGCCCAATCCACAGGCGATCGCGCTCTCCCCCAACTTCACCATCTCCGCCCCTCCCCACCGCTACCTCGCCGCCGCCGTCGCCCGCTACCTCGGCCAGATCCTGACCGAGCACCACCGCCCGCTAGTCAACCCGAACCTCAACCTGACGTCAGCGCCGCCGCTCACCACCCTCACCGTAACAATCTCCGACCCCTCCGCCCCGCTCGCCCACGGCGTCAATGAGTCCTACTCTCTCAACGTCCCTTGCGGCGGCGGGGCAGCGGCGCTGAAGGCCGAGACTGCATGGGGAGCGATGCGAGGGCTGGAGACGCTGTCGCAGCTGGTGTACGGGAATCCGTCGAGGGTGGGGTGCGGGTTGTACATTTCCGACGTACCACTGTTTATGCACAGGGGGGTAATGCTCGACACTTCGAGAAATTATTACGGAGTGGAGGATTTGGTGCGGCTGATTGGGGCGATGAGTATGAATAAATTGAACGTCTTCCATTGGCATATAACCGACTCCCATTCCTTCCCCTTGGTGGTTCCGTCGGAGCCGGCGATGGCTGAGAAAGGTGCCTACGGAGATGATATGGTGTACACGGCGGCGGACGTGAAAAAGGTGGTGGAGTTTGGGTTGGAGCACGGCGTTAGAGTTATGCCCGAAATCGATATGCCCGGTGAGTTTCGATTTTATATATACAAATTAAAGTGTGATTTTTCCAAATATTTAAAATTATTTCGGTTTTCAGATTTATTTATCGTATTTTTTTTTGAATTATTTTTAAAATAGCAATAATAAAAATAGAGAAACTGTACGTATTGCAGCACACACTGGATCATGGGCCAAAGCGTACCCAGAAATCGTCACCTGCGCCGACGTATTCTGGTGGCCTGCGGAAGCCACCTGGGACGACCGGTTCGCCGCCGAGCCAGGGACGGGTCAACTCAACCCCTTAAACCCTAAGACCTACGAAATCGTCAATAACGTCGTCCACGACGTCGTTTCCATGTTCCCCGACCAATTCTACCACGCCGGCGCCGATGAAATCACCCCTAACTGCTGGAAACTCGACCATTCGATTCAATCCTTCCTTTCCAAAAACGGAACGCTCAGTCAGATCCTCGAGCTCTTCATCAACTCCACTCTACCTTACATTCTCTCTCTAAACCGCACCGTAGTTTATTGGGAGGATGTTCTATTGGATGCTAACGTCAACGTCAACCCCTCGTTGCTCCCCAAGGAAAACGTGATTCTTCAGACGTGGAACAACGGCCCCAGCAACACGAAGAGGATCGTCGCCGCCGGGTACCGCGCAATCGTTTCGTCATCCGATTTCTACTACTTGGACTGCGGCCACGGCGATTTCGTCGGGAACAACAGCGAGTACAATCAGCCGCCCGGCGCGAATCAGACCGACGGAGGATCGTGGTGCGGGCCGTTCAAATCGTGGCAATTGATCTACAACTACGATATAACGTACGGATTGAGTGCGGCGGAGGCGGATCTGGTGATCGGAGGAGAGGTGGCGCTGTGGTCGGAGCAAGCGGATTCGACGGTGCTGGATCCGCGGATCTGGCCTCGAACTTCGGCTATGGCGGAGACGCTGTGGTCTGGGAACCGCGACGGCGCCGGAAAGAAGAGATTTGCGGAGGCGGCAGATCGGCTGAATGAATGGAGGTACAGAATGGTTACCAGAGGAATTCGCGCTGAGCCGATTCAGCCGCTCTGGTGCATCAAAAACCCAGGCATGTGTAACACATTACATTAAAATTCAATTCAGTATTAGCAATCTAGTCTGCACATTTGTTTGTTTTGCAATTCAGTGATCTTTTTTCCCTTTCCTATGTTCGTTTTTTTTATGTGATTTGTTGAAACCTGAATGTGTATTCATTGGAATAAAGAAAGTTGCACAAGTTTCTGAATTGAATATGAAATACTACTAATGTAGACAACAATCCAACAAAAGAGAAATAGATAAGATGCATTGTTTCCTTCATTTAAGGAACCAACACCAACACCACTCATTTTCCTATCTAATAGTAGTAATATGCACTAGAACTAGAAGCTTGATTCCAAGATAAAGAACTTAATCTTCTAACATAGGTACACCAATGAATAATTGACATGCAGATAAATGTTGATCTAACACCAACCTCCCCCAAAAATAAAGCTTATTCCTCACTTTGGGAGACAAAATCCTAGAACAAGGTTTTGCAAGGAGGAAAACCAAGATTCAAATCAATCCCATTCTCCATATATATTTTTTTTATATATGTGCTCTTTTCTTTTCTTTTTGATTCCATAACTCAGATCACTGGCAGTTGGGATTTCTTCCTGGTCCACCATAGTAGAAGTAATCGCCCCATTCCCCATTTCTCCCGAGCTTAATATCGTAGCAACTAGACTGCTCTGTGAAAGTACCGACATCTTTCGGAGCCCTCAAATTGTTCGACTCGTCTACGACTTGGATATTCCTCACGTAACTCGACTTACCAAATCCTTCACCCGGAAAATGGCCACTCCCCATTTGTGTGGTGGTATGTTGCCCATCCGATTCTGAGTTCACCACTTCTCCTCCCCATTCGATCATCGAAGCACTGTCTGATAGATACGAAAACAAAAATGCAGGCCAATATCCAAGCACATAGTCGTTCCCAAATTGCATCCACCAGTTCCCCTCTTTCGGGTCCTAAAAGAATTAAAAAAATCAGAATATACATACTTTTTTTACCAAATGTTCTATATAGCAAAGGTATTTAGTTTCTATTCTCAAAAAAAAAAAAAAAAAAAAAAAAAAAAAAAAAAAAAAAAAAAAACAAAGGCACTAAGTGACACAAGTCTAAACAAATGAAAAATGACAAATGCCTAAAGAAAAGCTGTCCAGCCTGAATGTGATGAAATGCATGTTAGAAAACAGAGCAGAGAAAAAAGCATGTAACAATGCAAATAATTGTCAGATTCCATGATAGTATAATATATCCAAGATCTGAATGAAGCTGATCTATCTGTTACATAATATATAATTCACTAAATTGAATTATCTTCATATTGTTAATCATGGAGTTGGAAGCAAGGGCCCATGTGTTTAATTTAAGTAGCAAAATATACCTTCCAAACAAGAATGCTGATATCATATTGGGAACTTCGATAGCTCGAAAGGGGGTAGATGCTGGCTCCCATCGCAATTTGATTGTTGACTTGAATAAATCCGGAGCACATCAAGTTGTAGCAACCTGTGGCTTGATAAGCATCACTCTGCAATTCGAATTTTTCAAATTTCAAGATAGATGCTACACAAAATATACGAATACCTCCATATGAATGCAAGCTGTAGATATGGAAAACGACAAAGAGATCGATTTCTCGTGGAAATTTTTGATGACTTACAGTCCAGTAGGTGAAGAGTCTCGTGTTGTTATCTCCGTATAAATCTGGGCTAACCTGATTTTCACCCCCAAATTACCATAAATTAGTCGAAAAAAGTCGTTTTTCGAGAATAATGAGATGAATAAATCAAAAGGGTTTACCTGCCAGCCAGCCTCAATGCTGTTGAGATCTGAGGCAAAAGAGCCACCAAGAAGCCAAAGCTGGGATAAGCTGAACTCATTTGTCTGTTGAATTTTGGGATCCCACACATTTATTGTAGCCTTTGCTCCATAATATTGACCTCCTTCAACATATGCTATGGCATGCTAAACAACTCCAACATTACAAAATTCAAAAAGATCAACAAAGATCACAATTTTCTGGAATAGTGTGCACACAAAGTCAAAACAATTTCTAGCAAGAAAATGACTATAGTAGAAAAAGAAGAAGGAAAAAAAAAAGAAAAAAGACACCCTTTTGTTTTGTTACAACTACAAACCCTTTTCCAAAGTACACACCTTTCCACTTTTCAAGACCCCAAATTCACAAAAGGGGAATTCAAAATTGATGAAATTTCAAATTACCTGATGCCCATTTTGGTTGATGAGATCAGGTTCAGGAGCAGCATAATTAGGCCTAGGAATGGATTTGTGCTTCTTCTTCCCAAACGATTGGATCGAACTTGCTCTCAGCAAATCATCTTTTCTTGTTCTTCTTACTGGAATTGTTCCTTGAGGGCATCTCCCTTTCTTGTGCCAAAGCTGAGTTATAGGCTCTGGCCCCATTTTTTTCTTCTCCACTCTCTTTCCATCTCTAAACAATCCTTCTGGGTGATAACTGGGCATCATCTGTTGCAATTCAATCACTCCAACAATCAAGAAAAATACTATGTAAATAGAATATATATATATATATATATATATATATATATATATATATGAAGAAATTGTACCTGAATTGTGTGATTCTTGAGATGAGGATGATCGAAAGCAGGTTGATGAGATATGTGGATGCAGTCTATGATATCACCATCTGGGCTCTACTTTTTTGCACACAAAAAGAAGGGCATTATTGTCATGTCAGCTTTTTTCACACACAGAAACACACACATATTTATCATGCAAGAATACCTTGATGGACTTGAGAGGAGGCTTGTTCAGCCGGCTGAGGTGCTGCTCAACTTCAAGATTCCGGCGGGCGGAGCTCCGCCGCCGTGCGGCGGACCCGTAACTTGGCGCCGCCAGCATGAACAAGAACCAAACAACCAGTTTCACCTTCATATCCATTAGGCCCAGCTTCTCAAAATGAAAGCTTTTTCAAGAATTGAGCTTTGAAAAGGCAGTGATCATTCACAGTCTACTTCTTTCAATGAGTTTCTTTTCTTTTTCTTTTTTGGAATATTCGAAGGGTGATGGAGTTGAGAGTTTCTGCTTATTTTATCCTCTGAAGTCTGAACCCATTTTGGTCTTTATCATGGTAATAAGTGGTTAACCTTTTCCCGGAGGTTCAAAAATACTAGATAAATAAATAAATAAAGGGGGGCATTTTATTTATATTTGAAAAATGAAAATTTGAGAGTTGGGAAAAATCCAATTTTGGGTTGCTTAACTTGCTTTGCTGCCGCCTACCGACGCTAGGGATTTATTTAGCTGTTTAGCTCGTGAGGAGGGGGGTAAAATGGGAAAATCAAGGACTGGATACGGAAAGAGAGAAAGAGGGATTAAAATTGGAGAGCGTGGGTGTGGGGGCGACAAAGGTGGGAGCGTCGTCGTTTTATTACCACTTCTTTTCTTCATCAGTTAATAGTCGTTTGTCGCTCCACTCCCCCACTCTAGCTGGTGATTGTCTTCTCGTGTTCGTGACTTGTGATGGAGGAGGAATCAGCTGCGGACATCACCATTTTCATACTGTGATCCTCGCCCGCCCTAGATTTAACATCTCCCAACATTTTCGCCCTCGTCATTGGTTGCTTCCAATTAATTCAACCTACCTTAAATTAGATTTTGAGTGTCAAGTGATCATATCATCATCGCTTCTATTAAAAAACTAGTTACCAAAAATTTAACTTAATTATAAGTTGGCAATTGTAATTAATGTTTTAACTTAATAAATTTTAATTTTAATTTTAATTACTGATGAAATTAAAGAATTTAAATACTAACTTAAAAAAAATTCATGATCAATATTTTTTTTTTCATGATCTATATTAAATTAATCGGGCCTTTTTTTTCTCAAAAATAAAAATAAAATCGGGCCTTAACTTTTTCTATTTTCGGAAAGAGCTTTATATGATTGGGATGTCTCGAAAAAGAAAATCTCCAAAATTAAAATGACTCTAAGTTAATGGGACGGAATGAACAAAACTTTTTTTTTTTGAAACAATGAACAAAACTTAATTAATTGAGAAACTCGTATCTTATTAGTTCCAAACACCTACAACCTACAATATTAACTAATTGTGGCATTGCATATACTCAATGACAGTCACAAGCTCTGATGTACGGATTCTTCAAAAAACAACACATTGCAGTATCGGATTCGCACCCGTATCGCATCTGGGTGCGATTCGCGGCGGATTCGCACCCGATTCGCCACATGACGTATCATTATTTAATTTAATATAAATAATAACGGATACACGAATCCGATAAAGAGGATTCGCGAATCCAGAGTTAATTGAGTTATTTTTGCTATAACTTAAGTTTTTAAGGGACTTTTTGCAAATCTTAAACATTATTTATAAAAAGAAAAAGGAATATAGAAGCAGAAGACGTACGTTGTATATTTAATTGCACTATTTATTATTTTTCATATATATTTAATTTATGATTTATATAAATTTTATGTATTATATAGACATTATATAATAAATATACAAATAAAAATAAATAGACGTATGTATTCTAGCCGAATCGTACCCTATAATTTTTTAAAAAAGCGTATCCTCACACTCGTATCGTATCACCCCCATACCCGCTCTCTTGCACTCGTGCAACATAGGTCACAAGATGACTTGACCTATTGATTGAAAGTGAATTATTTCACCAATCGAACTGCACTTTGTTATCATTTAAAATAATAGCAACATTAACATGAAACTAAACTAAAATATCCCGTCTAAGAATTGGGGATCTTTTTATTTTTACACCATTGACTTTTCCGATGCTATTTATTGAATTTAAATACATCTTTCAACAAAGTAATCACATAGACGGGAAAAAAGATACATGGAAATATATTGACGCGCATAATATAGCAGTAGTTGATTTAAAGCGATGTTAAAAGTGTGTTATTCGTAGATCAATCATTTAAACTTTTCAATTTGAGTTCACAGAAAAGAAGTTAGTACGTATAATTGTTATTATGTGATATTCCCTTAAGTGATGGAAAGGTGCATGCCTTTAAAAAAGTTGAGACGAGATAGTCAATATCTTATCATTGGACCATGTTGTCTCAAATCATCACTTGTGATTCCATCTATAATTACATCCTTAAATTCTGCAATTTTATTTGAAATCCCCCCCCCCCTTTTTCCTTTCGATTATCAAACTACCTAATTTTCTACCTCCATCCCTTAGCATTAGTCCCATTTAGAATGAACACAATAGCCAAGGAAAATGGGATAAGGAAATTGTTAGTATAAATTAAAGGACAAAATTAAGTATGCAATTACTATTCATGTGAGGGTGTGGGAGGGTGGATGTAATTGGAGGACCTAATTAAGCATGATAGGATGGTGGATGTGATGTTAATTATTTTTTTTTTTTAGAAATTGGACTAATAAGTGGAATGTTCCAAAATGAAAAATGGGACTAATAAGGAGGGATGGAGGTAGCATATAAGTTTTAATAGGTTTCTTTTAAAGAACAATCTATATTATGAATAAACCAACATGACTTAAGGGGAGTTGACTAAGCTTATTTTAAAGAGCTTGAGGGGTGCTTGGTATGATGGAATCCTCGTAGAATCTCCTTAGAGTTTATGATGTTCCAAAAACTTATAAGGTGTATGGTGATAGGCAGAGTTGGACCTACGTGGGGGCAAACGCAGACTGGAGTCCTCATAGAATCTCTAGGTACAAGTGTATGTTTCACAAAAAATATTATATTGGAATTATGCTAATGATTTTATTTTAGATTTGCATTTGCCACATCGACGATTTAATCTTTGGCGTGGCACCGGTGGTGAGAGCTTATAAGTTGTCACAATGTTTGGATAAAATAACTTATAAATTTAAAAGAGAACAAAAAAAGTATAATTTAAAAATTAAAGAAATTGAGAAAATAAAAAATTTGAAATCCATAGTTTTGTAAAAGTCAAATATAAATGCATATACTAGAAATATAAAAATAAAATAAAGCTATGTGGTGAAAAGTTAAAATTTTGAAAAAATACATTGGGACAATTTTTTTATTTTTTATTTTTTATTTTATTTTAAGAGCTTATCAGTTCTTGAAACTTATTTTTGAGGCTTATAAAAACTCAAAGCTTATTAATTTTGCCATTTGGTTGGCACGGATTCTGTAATGGGAAAGTATTTTAATCCTAAATTTTAAAATCCTGTGTTTGGTTAAATTTTAAGATAACAAGGAAAGGAAAATAAATCCTCAAAACAAGGAAAATAATACAACAATCCCGGATTCTTATTCCTCAACTATTGGTAGGTATTCTTTTTATGTGCTCTAGGATTTTAAAACTTTATCCTTAAAATTCAATTTAATTAAATAAAAAAATCCTCTCCCATATCTCTCTATCCAAATTGCTCCTTCTTCCTCAAACTGCCATTCTGCAACGCAGCCCCTCTTTGGAGAAAACGATAATTGCAGATGTGCTCTTCTTCAATAATCGATTTATGTGCTGCTATTAGCTGCCAATTTATGGAAACTTGTTTTTGTTTATAAGCGAGTGAATGAACAAACAAAATATTCTAATCATTTTCAGTTTATAAATAAAAATCAACGACATAATTTTTTTCTTACTTTTTGGATTTACATATAAAACAATAATTTTGTGTTCCCACTATGCCTCTGAATCTAAAAGTGGTGCTGAAAATTCTTCTTCTTTTTTTTTTTCTTATAGAAATTTTGATATATTGCAACTTAATGTAGAAGAAGACCGATTGGTTCAGGGACGGATAGATAGCAGGTGATGATGGAGAATAATTTTTTTAGTTAATTTAAAAATTAATTTTCTTTTATATTTTTTCAAATATTTATGTGACAATTTCCTTTGAACCTGCCAAATGCAAGAAAGGAATCTATTAGAATTCATTTTTCTTGAAATCATTTTCCAAGTAATCATAATCCTAAATAATTTTACTTTCGTGCCAACCAAACGATTTATAAACTATTTTAAGAAATTTATAAGTCTGAGGCAAACACCCCTAAGATTCTCTACAATAAGATTAATATCAATTATTTTAATAGATAAAATGGTGTTTGAATTATCGATCCTCTTCGATAAAAGAGTGTGAATTTGTGAAGAATCCAATTTAATTATTGGGTTTTGAAAAATGTACCAATTGAAAGTCAAGAACATGGGAAGCAAATTAATATAGTCCCACAATTCGTTTGTAGTATTAGATATTGGAAGACAACCAAAATTAATGTTGTTGGCTCTTGTTAGAAATTGACAAAAATAACTGTGTGTGGAGCTGCTTCTTTGAGCCTGCATATATCCATAAAGATTTTTTTATTTATTTATATTATTTTTGGAGAATATATACATAAAGATTAATTTGAATTATAATTTTTTCTCTCAAGTTTATAATTTTAAAGGGGTCGGTTCACTTGAATATTGAGTCACTCACTAGGCTCGTGCCAAATTGCGCTCTGTTCAAATAGAAAAACGATATTTTTAATCAAATTTTATTGTGATTTTAGTAGAGCAAATATTCACGTGTCGATTGCATAAGTGAAAGTGATACTACTACAATAAATAATAACCTTTTATTTTATTCTTGATATTTTCAATAAAAAAAAAATTAAAAAAAATTTAATTATTTGTTTCAAAATATAATACTTTAAAAATTCATTTTAAAAAATATTTTCAATTCTATATGTTTTTAAAAGGTTAATAAGGGAGAATATTTCTCGTTTAATTTTTTATTTTTCTAATGTAGCGTCCGTCGAAATTTGACGGAATCACTTACAATTTTTTAGTAAAATAAATAAGAATATAAATATTTATTTTTACATAATAGTATTGCGGCAAGTTTTAAGGGGAAAATGTGAGCATTTAAAAAAATAAAAATAAAAATAGGATGATATAAAAAAATAGGTTAAAAGGAGAGATATTATTTTCTCATGTATCTATATTCTTTTTTGAATATTGATCGATCTTATTTTCGCAAGGTAATTAATGCTCGAAAACTGGGATTTAATGAACACGAAAAGGGACACGAAGGATTTACGTGGTTCGATCTATTGGGATAGATCTACGTCCACGGAGCAAAAGTGTGTCTGGATTTTATTGAGAGTATGCGTATAGCTTGTACAAAGATTGTTCTCCTCCTTCAATCTATTCTCAACCCCTATTTATAGGTATTTACATATGTAACCCTACTAGGATTACAAGTCTTTTCCTATTAAGACTCTTTGGCTTGATCTCCTCCTTTATTGGATAAACACCGAGCTTCTATATCTCTTGGAGCTTGAATTGTAGTCGATGTAGGAGTTGCCTTGGTGTAGAAGTCTCTTTGAAGTAGGTTGTAGTTGACTGGGCCGAACTGCATAGGGCTTTAGTTGGGCCGAGCTGCGTTGGCCGAGCTTAACTGTCGGGGCCCAATTATATTGGGCTCGATGCTTGGGCCTAGTAGCTAGGCCATATCCTATCACATCCCCCCCAAAAAGATATAGAAGTGAGGGTGTGACTAGGGGTAGAAAGTTGAAGTAGGAGTAGGGAAAGTGCATTGCCCCGTCGAAATTAGAATTTCGACGAAGTCAAAATGCATACCGCCTCGGTGGGACGAGGTCGAGCAAAATTTCGCAGTGCCCCTTTAGAAATTAGATTTCGACGAAGTCGGAATGTGTACATCCTCGTTAGGACGAGGTCAGTATGAAGTGTGGCGGAGTGGCTTGGCGCAACTCAGCATGGCGGACAAGGTCGAACACAGGATGTGTCAGTTACATTAAATGTGCCGTTTGGGGTCCCGATAAAGTAGGCACGTGCGTGTTGTGGGGGGAAGTTGAAAAGGCGGAAAGTTACTAAAACTTCATTCAGATGCCACAATCATTCATTTTCGAAATTCGGAACCCTAAAAATTTCGGCAATTCATCTTCTACCTTCACGCTTGCAGCGTTGCCGTTGTTGTTGCACCTGAATCCAGTGAACCGTTTTGTTGTCACCACAGTCGTCCATCACTTAAAAAGAAAGTTTCCATGGCTTCCTCTTCTTTTATTCGCGAGTCGAGCGGTAGTGGTAGTCAGGATTCTGGTGAAAGGTCCATGTCACCGCCGGTATCCCATCTGCCAGAAAATGTGGACGTAGATGTATATACTGTAGAGTCGGACGTTCCGTCAAAGTGTAGGGTAGTTTTTGCTTCTCCCATTGATTCAGTCGGAACAGTGTCGAAGTTTTCTTCAACCCTAGATTTATCCGCAATTTTGAAAATTGCGAAAAATTATTTATTTCCCGACTGGATAGAGATTATAGTTCCTCGGCCGGAGGATAGGGCCTCAAATCCTCCGATTGGATTCGTAACTATCTACGAAGATTGTTTAAACCATGGTCTTCATCTTCCCCTTCCCCCTGTTTTCGCCGATCTCCTTCGGAAGTTCGGCATTCCCTTAGCTCAAATAATGCCGAACTCGTTTAGGCAGTTCACTGGTTTAGGCATAATTAGTAGTCGTCACGGGGTCAGCCTGTCAGTATAGCTGATCCTGAAATATTTCCAATTCAATTCATTCAATGGGTGGTACTACTTGACACCCCGTCTTGACTTTAGAGTCAAGACGAAGTCAAAAATCCCGAACTGGCAGTCTAAGTTCTTCTTCTGCCAGTTCGGTGAGGTCCCACATTTTGTGTGGAATGTGGGTAAGTTGAGGAACCAAGGCACCGAAGAGAAGTTCGGTGCGCTTGAGGAAGTGTTAACGAGTCTCGTCGATGAAGAGTTCACCGAGGCCGATCTTGCGAGGGCGGGGCTGAGCCCTTATGATCTAGACTCCATGGTTGAGCCGGTGAAGGGTGAGGCTCCACTTGGTCTGTTTTTATCCTGTTGTATGTTTTCCATGTCATTGTGATAAGGCTCCCACTGTGTTTTTCTGCAGTGAAACTACTCGGTAAGAAGAGGACAAGGTCCAGCTCTACTGAGAAGCCAGCGTCCAAGGCTTCTTCGGAGTGAACAGAGAGCGGACTAGTCTCATCACCAATGGGGTCCCCTCCAGAGCGACCCCTCGTTCGTAAAAAGAAACTACAGAAGTTGGCTGTTGCCACTTCAATCGAAGAGGAGGATTGCGATGTCACTGCAGTCCGGTCATCTCGTGGTGTGGGAGGCCAGGGTTTTGGAGAACTGGTGAATCGGCGTCGGCCGTTCCCCGAGGTAGCATCGTACCTTCATCTGTACTTCGGCATCTCCTTTATTTATTTATTTATTATTATTTTTTTTTGCTAACATTAATATTTTCTGATGTAGGGTGCCGAGGATATGGTGATGAGGCTGAGTGATCTAGCCTCGAAATTGAGCGGTTTCCTAACATCCGGGGTCGACCACTACAACGAGATGGCCCGGGTTCGCCGCGACCTGGAAAATGAGAAGGGCGGCCTCGCCAACCAATTGGCATTGGCCGAAGCCAAACTGGTGGCGGAGCGGGCTGCTACCGAGGCGGCGAAGATGGAGGCGAACTCGTGGAGGGCCAAGGTGGAAGCGGCGAGGTGACAGGAGGCCGAAATGGTTGCCGGGCAAGGGCCGCTGCTTCAAGCGTATACAGAGAGACTGTTCCGGTCGGAGAAGTTCTCAGAGCTTGCTGGGCAGGTGGCTTCGGTCCTGAACGCTCGTGCTGTCAGTGACACCATCGACAGTATCGCTGCTGATATTCCGGACTTGGATAAATCCAAGTACTGTTATCAGGAGATGTCGGATGAGGCCGTGCACTGCAAGTATGCCGAGGCCCTACTGAAGAGCATCCAAGTTATCCCTCTGTTGGATAGCTTGGCCTCGGCGTCCACTGTTCTGACCGCCGAGGTGGTTGAAAATTGTCCGGTCGACCGGGACGATGAGCTGGAGGAGCTGATCGCTGACCTCAACCGCACCGCGGAGACCGAGGCGGAGGATGCTGACCACGAAGAAGTGGAAGCTGAGGAGAACGAGGAAGCCGAAGTCAGGGGTGAGGGTGAAACTGCTCCGGCTACTGATGAGGCTCCTCGTGAGGATGAAGAGAACGTCGGAGTGGTCAGTTGATCACCCTTTTTTTTTTTTTTTTTGTAGGGCAGTTGTACTACGGCATCGCTAGGATGTCGTTTCACCTCTGCCCTAGTGGCTATAAAACTCGAAGTTTAATTGAAATTATTTTTGTGTTTATGTAGTCTTCTTCTTCTCTGGAACTTTTCGATGCATCTCCGTATATAGCTCAAATCAATAACTTACTACGAGCTCTTGAAGCTAAGAATGTCGAAGTCCTTCATTGGAAAAACCAGGCTGGCCATATCCAGGACGAGACCAACGTGAGACTTAAAGCCGCTCAAATCAGAAATGACGAGCTTCAAGCTCGGCTCTTGGAGCTTGGAGATAAGTATGATGTCGTAAAGGAAGAAGCTGATAAGATCGCCGAGGAGCACGCTGAGTACGAGGCAATTGTCCGCCGAAACGGCAGGAAAACCATTGCTGAAGTGGACGCAAAGGTAACAGAGGTCGCAGCTCGGTGTAAGGAATAACAAGAAAGATACGGGGCGGACTCCTGGCAGCTCCAAGATCAGATGGCCGAGCTGAAGCGAGTAGCTGGTATGTACGAAGTGATCTTAGCTCGGCGCCTGAAGTTGGCTGCCCGGTTGGGAAATGACGCTTGTCCTTCAAGTTCGTCTACTACCACCGGTCCCTCGAGGTCGTCGACTCCCGCGGGTCGATCGGACATGAGATTCATGCGCCACTCTAAAGAGTTTTATGAACAAGAACGACAATTGTTGGCTCGACGAGGTTGAGGTCGGAGTCTTCAATCGGGTAGGGGTAGGAGACGAGGACGAGGTGGTGGCGAACGAGGTCGAGGCAGCTTCAATATAGATGAAGTTTTAAATTTCAACTCCGACGATTTTCCCACAAGATGACTTAGTTTTAGCAAACCCAAGCCTTCGAGTTCGTCTTAATCACCATGTATTGTACTTTTCCATTTTTGAAATAAAACGGATTTTTTTTGTACTCATATTAGCCTTTTACCTTATTTTTAACATAGATATATTTCTTTGTTTTAAACAAAGGTAGGCCATAATGAGCATTACCTCATTATAAGACGAGGTTTTGGGTTTGAATAGCACGACTTCGTCAAAGAAGAAGTTTAGGCTTTAATTAGCACGACCTCGTCGTCCGAACGAGGTTTAGGCTTTGAATAGCACGACTTCATCAAAGACAAAGTTTAGGCTTTAATTAGCATGACCTCGTCGTCCGACGAGGTTTAGGCTTTGAATAGCACGACTTTGTCAAAGATGAAGTTTAGGCTTTAATTAGCACGACCTCGTCGTCCGACGAGGTTTAGACTTTGAATAGTACGACTTCATCAAAGATAAAGTTTAGGCTTTAATTAGCACGACCTCGTCGTCCGACGAGGTTTATGCTTTGAATAGCACGACTTTGTCAAAGACGAAGTTTAGGCTTTAAATAGCACGACTTCGTCAAAACCAAAGTTTAGGCTTTAATTAGCACGACTTCGTTAAAGACAAAGTTTAGGCTCTTCTCTGTTTTAAACAAAGGCCGTATCTTTGTTTTAACCGAGGTGGTGCCTCCTCGTTTTAAATAAAAGTAGTTCTTCCTCACTTTTAACAAAGTTGGTGCCTTCGTTTTAAGCAGAGGCAGTTCATACTTCTATTTTTAACAAGGTTAGGTCAGTACGCGCGTTTGGAATTTACCCCAAATATGGAGTTTATTAAGTTACTCTCGTCAGGGTTTTAGAATAAAAGATCAAAATACTAAGCATAAGTGGGAGAGAGAGACATGCAAGATATGATATGCAAGGATTTAAACGAATAATAAAGGAAAAATAAAACTTTATTGATAAAAAACCGAAATTTAAAAAAGAAAAACAGCTGACAAGACGACCGGACTCTTGACACCTACGACTTTAAATGAACTGATCCTAGACATTACTCTCCTCCACTTATACAAAGTATTTCTTCAAATGAGTAATGTGCCATGTGCGGGGTAAGGGCTCACCGGATAAATGGGCGAGCTTGTACGACCCTTTGCCGAGGACTTTTTCAACTTGGTTTGGTCCTTCCCATGTGGCTTCCAGCTTGCCGAGCCTTTCCGCTTTACTGACCTCGTTGTTCCGAAGTACGAGGTCGCCTGCTTGAAATTGTTTGTACTTAACTCTTTGGTTGTAATACCGAGCTACTTGTTGTTTGTACTTGACTTCTCTTATGTAGGCGAGCTCTCGTTTCTCCTCCAACAGATCCAGTTCGGTTCGGAGGTCTTCATCATTGACTTCGGCTGTGAAGTTGAGAGTGCGCGGGCTCGGCAGACCGATCTCTACCGGGATCACTGCTTCGGTTCCGTACACCAAACTATAAGGTGTTTCGCCGTTCAAGGTCCGGGGAGTTGTTCGGTATGACCATAGGACTTGGGGTAAATTTGCTGCCCAATCTCCTTTGGCTTTGTCGAGGCGGGTCTTGAGTCCATTGACGATCATTCTGTTCGTAACTTCGGTTTGGCCGTTCGCTTGAGGATAAGCTACTGAAGTGAACTTTTGGTGAATGTGGAGCCCTTCACACCATTCTCTGAATGTTCGATCAGTGAACTGCATTCCGTTATCCGAAACGAGGATGTGAGGTACACCGAAGCTGCAAACCACATTTTTCCATATGAAGTTGAGGGCGTTCTTGCTTGTGATCTTTGCCAAGGGTTCGGCTTCGACCTACTTAGTGAAGTAGTTAATGGCTACAATGAGGAACTGGAGCTGTCCAAGAGCTTTATCAAACGGTCCGACGATGTCAATTCCCCATTGCACGAACGGCCACGGGCTTTGCATGCTTATGAGGTCGGTTTAAGGTAATCTCGGCACCGTCCCATGGATTTGACATTTTGGGCACTTTTTGACCAATTCGACTGCGTCTTGGAACATTGTAGGCCAATAGTAGCCCCAACGCATGACCTTCTTTGATAGTGCTCGAGCTCCGATATGGCTTCCACATGACACTTCATGAACTTCGCGTAACACATAGTTTGCTTGGTTCGTCCCGACACATCTTAAGAGAGGTTGAAGGTATGACTTTCTGTACAGAATTCCTTCTTGTAGAACATACTTTGGTGACTTGCTTAAGATCTTTCTTGCCTCAAGCTTGTCACTGGGTAGCTCGCCCTTCTCCAAATAATTCCGAAGAGGAGTCATCCAATTCGGCGCATCATCATCAATTACGAGGCCGACCTCGGTTTCCTCTATACTTCGGTGTTTGACTCCTTCCACAGGAGAGCTTGTTGACGAGGATGCCAATTTGCTTAAAGCATCAGCTCGGGTATTTGCTCCTCTTGGGATTCGTACCAACTCGAAGTAGGTGAAGCTTTCTTGCAGACTCTTAGCTTTTTGGAGATACTTCTTCATTCTGTCGCCCTTTGCCTCGTATGTGCCGAGCATATGGCTGACTATGACTTGGGAGTCACAGTAGACTTGTATAGCTCGTATTTGGAGACTTTGAGCGAGGCGAAGTCCTGCAATTAAGGCTTCGTACTCCACTTCATTGTTTGTGGTAGGGAAGTCGAACCGAAGTGCATAGGTTATCTCCTGCTCGTCTGGACTGAGAAGTATGATGCCTGCATCGCTTCCTGATTTTCCAGAAGCCCCGTCCACGTATACCTTCCAATAGTGTATGGGCGGTTTACTTGTAGGTTCGGCTCCGACAATATCCGAGGCGGTCTCGGGTGGCTTCGGTGCTTCCGTAAAATTAGATTCCACAAGGAAGTCAGCTAAGGCTTGGCCTTTGATAGCACTGCGTGGACAGTAGCTGATGTCGTGCTCACCCAGCTCAACTGCCCATTTCGCAATTCTCCCCGAAGCTTCAGGCTTCAATAACACTTGCCGAAGTGGGAGGTCGGTGAGGACCTGTATCGGATGTGCCTGGAAATAAGGTCGTAGCCTCCTCGCAGCGTTTACTAACGCTAGTGCGATCTTCTCTAATGGCTGATACCTCGTCTCTAGTCCTTTGAGTGCTCGGCTGATGAAGTAGACCGTGAGTTACCGACGTTTTTCTTCACGCACTAGGACTGCACTTATAGTCTCATCTGAAGCCGCGAGGTATATGGATAGAGTTTCACCTTCGTGCGGGACCGACAAGGTTGGAAGCTTGGAGAGGTACTTTTTCAGGTCGGCAAACGCTGATTTCTGTTCCTCTTCCCATTTAAAAACCGGGTTCTTCTTAAGAATCTTGAAGAACGGGAGTTACTTCTCTGCCGCTTTCGAAAGGAACCGACTTAGGGCAGCTAGGCAGCCCGTCAATTTGTGCACGTCGTGAATCTTCTCCGGAACCTTCATCCCTTGGACAGCTCGAACCTTGGACGGGTTAGCCTTTAATCCTTCTTGAGAAACCCAGCATCCTAAAAATTTTCCGGATCGGACCATAAAGGTGCACTTTTCAGGATTCAGCTTCAGGTTGACTTTCCGAAGGAGGCCGAGGATGATCTTGAGATCGTCGGCACAGGTGGCTGACTCTTTGCTTTTGACGACGATGTCATCCACATATACCTCCACATTTTTGCCGATGTGGGGCTCGAATATCTTGTCCACCATTCTTTGATAAGTGGCTCCAGCATTCTTTAGTCCGAAAGGCATTTTCTTATATGCGAAGACACTGAAGTCAGTGATGAAAGCTATCTTTGGTGCGTCTTCGTCATTCATCAAGACTTGGTGATATCCCTTATACAGATCTAAGAAGCTGAAAACCTTGTGGCCGACCAGAGCCTCGACTTTCTTGTCGATGTTGGGGAGGGGATAACAGTCTTTGGGGAAGTGTTTATTTAGATCGGTGTAGTCAATACACATTCGCCAACCTCCTCCTTATTTCTTCACCATCACCGGGTTAGCAATCCACGTCGGATACTTGACCTCGAAGAGTATTCGTGCCTCTAACAGTTGGTGCACTTCGTCATGTATGACCTGGTTCCGGTCTGCTGCGAATACCCGCTGCTTTTGCCGGATTGGCTTTACTCCGGGGTCAATGTTCAGCCGGTGTGTGATAACATATGGTGAAACTCCAGTCATGTCAAGCGGTGACCAAGCGAAGACATCTTTGTATTCCCGAAGTAGTTGGACGATTTGCTTGCGAAGTTTGGCTCCTCCAGCGAAGCCAACTTTGACGACCTTAGTCGGGTCATTTTCGTATACTACAACGGCTTTCACTAGCTCGTAGAATGCAGAATTGTCTTCCAACACTTTGGGTTTCTGTAATTGCTATGCCTGCGGATGCTGAGGAGTTCCAACACCTCGTAGGGCGATCTGCATGCACTCCTTTGCTCTTTTTTTGTCGCCGCGAACTATAATCACCCCATTTTTCGATGGAATTTTGATCGTTAGGTGGTACGTCGAGCATATTACCTTCATTGCGACCAACCAATCTCTTCCTAGGATGATGTTATAGGGGGAGTTCACCTTTACGACAAAAAAAACTGACGAGCTTAGTGGATGACAATGGGTGCTTACCCACTGTCACTGGGAGTTGAACTATCCCTTCGGTTTGCGTCTCTTGTTGGACGAAGCTTCTCAGGGGAATTGGTGCTGGTGTTAAAAGAACTTCTTCCACCCCTAACTTCTCAAAGCAATCCTTAAAGAACACGCTTACCGAGGCCCCACTATCGATGAAGATTCATTGGACGAGCTTATTAGCCACCACTGCCTCAATCATAATCGCATCTTGGTGAGGTATCATTGGTGGCACCGGGTCGTTCTCCGAGAAAGTAATGGCCTCGTCCTTTTTGAACCTTTTCTGTAAAGGTTCGTCTGCAGGGGGACTTCTGGCCTCGGCCTTGAGTGACGACTTCGTTGCTCCTTGTGGGAGCCCAGTAATGGCGGTGATGATTCCGTCGATCTGGGTTGATCTTCGTCTCCCTCCTCATCATCAGGCCTGGGCTTTTTGTCGACATGGGGGGCGCAATTGTTCCCTCCTCAGATTCTACGCTTTCCCCTACCCTGAGGTCGGGCATCATGTTGGCCGCGACTTTGGTACTTTCTAAACGTACCGTCGCGCACCATGTGCTCGATATCCGCAACTAGCTCCCTGCAGTCTTCTGTGTCATGGCCGTAATCCTCATGGAATCGGCAGTATTTGTCCTTAGATTGGTATTTCGACCCACCACGTGACATGGGCTGAGGTCTCCGAAATAGGTTGGTATGAAGCTCATAAATCTCTGTCCTTGGCTTTGTCAGTGGTGTAAACTGGGTCTTCTCCGGAGTTTGCCGAGGTCCAAGTCGGGATTCAAGTGGGCCTCGCTGCAGTCTATCTAAGGCACTTCGGCGGCTTTGACTTCGGTCATTGCGCTCTTCTTTCCTCCGATAGGATGGTTCAGGCTTATCAGCCTCGCGCTTCTTCCTATCCGCTTCATCTGCGCGTGCGAAACGATCCGCGATGCTCCACAACTGCTTCGATGTCTGAGGCTCTTCCCTGACGATCTCCTTGTAGAGAGCACCAGATTGGATGTCATTCTGGAAGGCCGAGATAAGGACTTCGTCGGTCAAGCGATCGACTTTCAGGCTTTCCTCGTTAAACCTAGTCATAAAGTCACTTATTGATTCTCCTCATCTCTGCCTTATGGAAAGAAGTTGGGCCGGGGTGGTTTTCGCCTCGGCTTTCTGAAAAAATCTGCGTTCGAAAGTTTCGAGTAGGTCTGCGTATGATCCAATACTGCATGGAGGCAGGCTATCGAACTAACTACGAGCGTTATCGACGAGCAGTTCGGGGAATACCTTACACATGTAGGTATCCTCGCTGAGACCTTGATTCATCATATTATATTGATATTGGGATAGAAAATTCCTCGGATTGCATGAGCCGTTGTAAGGCTTGATCGGAGGTACTCGATACTTCTCTGGGAGAGGAGTGTAGAGTATATAGTTGGTGAAGGGAGTAGAGGTCTTACTGTAAACAGTGAATCTCCCTCCTCGGTGATCGTCGTCACGCCGAGGTGAAACAGTGTGACGGTGAGGTGGGGTGATGCTACGCCGAGGTGAAGGTCAGTAGTTTCCTCGGCGTTTATCATCGAACCTCCTTTGACGAGGTGCCGCGTCTCGTGCGCCCACGATTTGGATGCTTTGAGAATCGTGTTGCTGATGGGAACGGGATGTAGCTCCACGTTCTCCATGTCGTATTCCAGCTCTTTGTTGGTTGGCAAACTGGAGGAATTCTGGGCCTTTATATGCCAGGAAACTCTTCACTGCATCTTCTAGTTCATGCGGCTGAAGCTTTGGAACTTCCTCTTCGTCATGACCACTGTTGTGACCTTCTTGGCTGGGGTGGAGTGGTTTGCCGAACTGGTCCACCAGGATGTCTCCCACATGCCCTTCTGGAGTCTACGCATGTTCCTTCCCGGGGCATTTTCGATTAGAGCTAGGCGGCTGGCTGGAGGCTTCGGTTGATTCTTGAGGCGTTTGCTGGGCGTTTTTATGCTAGGCTTCCCTCTCCTTAGCAGCGGCAGCGGCAGCCTCGGCGGCGGACTTGTGAGCAGCAGCAGATCGTGTTGATTTCCTGGCCATCGTGATTGCAGCAAACTTGCAAAATTTGATCGAGATTCACAGATTTTCAGTTTCCCACAGATGGCGCCAGTGATCGATCTTATTTTCGTAAGGTAATTAATGCTCGAAAACTGGGATTTAATGAACACGAAAAGGGACACGAAGGATTTACGTGGTTCGATTTATTGGGATAGATCTACATCCACGGAGCAAAAATGTGTATGGATTTTATTGAGAGTATGCGTATAGCTTGTACAAAAATTGTTCTTCTCCTTCAATCTATTCTCAACCCCTATTTATAGGTATTTACATATGTAACCCGACTAGGATTACAAGTCTTTTCCTATTAAGACTCTTTGACTTGATCTCCTCCTTTATTGGATAAACACCGAGCTTCTATATCTCTTGGAGCTTGAATTGTAGTTGATGTAGGAGTTGTCTTGGTGTAGAACTCTCTTTGAAGTAGGTTGTAGTTGACTGGGCCGAACTGCATAGGGCTTTAGTTGGGCCGAGCTGCGTTGGCCGAGCTTAACTGTCGGGACCCAATTATATTGGGCTCGATGCTTGGGTCTAATAGCTAGGCCATATCCTATCAAATATCAAGTCATTCATTGTTCTATGTAATTCAAAAATTGGATAAAGAGGTGTAACATTCCTCGAATTATTAGAAAAATAGGTCAATTAGGTGTAACATTTTTCTTAGGTAGCTGCTCATTTTGAATGTCAAATTATTTATTTTTTTTAACTCTTTTTTACATGGGTTATCCTATCGATTCTCTAAAAAAAACAATATGATATCAATTGGGAAAGTTATAAGTCCAAACAATCGGAATACAAAAATACAAGAATAGCCCAAGATAGATAATAGTATTTCTCAAGTCACTCGTTGTTTACATTAACAAAAATATTAGGTCAGAAAAATATATCATTTTTCGAGTAGTTTAGTTTAATTGCAAAAAAGTAAACTTTTTTTTTTTTAAGGTGTAATGAATTTAAATGTCAAGACGGCCATTGATTATCGAAATACAAAAATAGGTAAATAGAGATAAATTTATCTAAAGTCAATCGTTATTTACATTAACAAAAAAATTAGGTTAGAAAATATGTCATTTCTCAATTAGTAGTTTAATTTAATTGCAAAGAAGTATTAACTTAATTTTTTTTAAAAGGTATACTCGATTTAAATCTCATGCCTCCCGTTGATTATTGAAATACAAAAATAGGCCAAGAGATATAATATTTCTGAAGTCACTCGTTATTTGCATAAACAAAAAAAAATTAGGTCAGGAAAATATGTAATTTCTCGAGTGGTTTAATTCAATTGAAAATGAATTTTTAAAGTTCTGTCATTTTGAAACAAATAATTAAATATATTTTTGACAACAAAGAACAGCTTAGTTGGTATGACGCTTCATTTTGAAACAAATAATTAAATATATTTTTGACAACAAAGAGCAGCTCAGTTGGTATGACTCTTCATTTTGAAACAAATAATTAAATATATTTTTGACAACAAAGAGCAGCTCAGTTGGTATAACGCTTCCCCTCCAACTAAGAGATCGGGGGTTCGAGTCACCTCGGGTGCGTGAGTGTGTGTGTTGTGTTTGCCTGATAAAAAAATAATAATAAATAAATATATTTTTAAATTTTATATCGTAAATTTTGAGTAATATATATATGTAACGCCCCAATTTTCATAAATATAATATTGGTACGTTAAAATATACTTTATTCAATAATAACTAAAAAAAAATCTCGGAAGAATAAATTGACAAAAATCCAGCGGAAGTCTCATACATTTAAAAAAAAAAAAACTAGCTTATTTATTCGTCTCTACGACAATCACCTCGCCGCTCATCGCCCGAATCTGCTACTGAAAAGATAAAATAGTTTTGGGGTAAAACTCAGTGGGTTGCATTTATCCATATTATAAGAGTTAATACAAAAGAATATATGTAAACATGTAGTATTTATTTTTTATGTCAAACAACTCGTTGCTAAGGTAGTTATAGTTGAAATGTTGTACTCGATTTAAATGTCAAGTTGCCCGTTAATCATTAAAATACAAAATAAGTCAAGAGAGATAATATTTCCAAAGTCATCCGTTTTTCACATTAGCAAAATTAATTAGGTCGGGAATATATGTTCTCAAGTAGCAATTTAAATGTTAAGCCGCCCGTTGTTCGATGTAATTGGAAATAGGTCGAGGAGATTTTCCGGGCAGTAGTACTCAATTAGATTGTCAATTTGCCCGTTATTTGAGTGTTTGTTGTAGGAGACAGTAACAACTCATTAGGTTAAGGAGGGTTGTCATTTCTTAAATAGTAGTATTCGTTTTGAATGTGAAGTTATGTGTTGTTCGTTGCAATAGAAAAGTAGGTAGGAACAATATATATTGAATGTTCGTCTTTATTTCAAATGTTAATTCTCTCGTTGTTCAATATAATAAAAGATAGCTCAAGAAGATAATATTTTTCGAATAATTGAATATATTTTGAATATTAATCCACTTATTAGAAAAATAGGTCAATTAGGTGAAGCATTTCTTATGTAATTGCTCATTTTGAATGTCAAGTTATTTTTTTATTTTTTATTTTTAACTCTTTTTACATATCATATTGATACTGTAAAAAAACCAATAATATGATTAACTTGCATAAATTACATATAAATCAATTGGGAAAGTTATAAGTCCAAACAATTGGATGCCGCCCGTTGATTATCAAAATACAAAAATAGGTCAAGAGATATAATATTTCTGAAGTCGCTCGTTGTTTACATTAACAAAAAAATTAGATCAGAAAAAATGTCATTTCTCGAGTAGTTTGATTTAATCGCAAAGTAGAACTTAAATTTTTTTGAAAGTTGTATTCGATTTACATGTCATGCCGCCCGTTGATTATAGAAATACAAAAATAGGCCAAGAGAGATATTTATGAAGTCACTCGTTGTGTACATAAATAAAAAAAATGTCATTTCTCGAGTAGTTTAATTCAATTTAAATGTTAAGCCAACCGTAGTGTGGTGCATCTTTGATATTTGTTAATTTTTGGTATAGTTTCATAAATAATCGATGTGAGATAGTTGAAACTAAATAAAATAAATGGAAATATTTGATGAGAATAAATATTTTTTTATATTTAATAAACTAATTTTAATTTAGTTAGATTTTGAGAAAGTAGCAACAATTATGATAATATTATGTTTTTCATAAAAAAATATGAATATATATAAAAGTTGGGGGATAAAAGTTGTAGATTTCAATTCATATTTCATATTTAATGCTTTTGAGATAAATAGACGAAAAGAAAGATGAACACAAAAAATTGAATTAAAAAAATACTGTAATTTGTTGAGATAATAGGGATGATAGTTGATGACATTATATTATGTTTGGAGAGAGATCCAAGAAATGTCGCAGGGTATTAGAGATAATGGCGGTTAAAGAATAAACTAAATAATTGAATATATACAGGTGATTTAAATTATGAGACTTCTATTCAAATTGAAATTCTATGGAGATATATATTAATCAGATTAAAGTATTAATTAGGCAAAATTATGAGAATTTAGCAAAATAATCAAGAAAAATCGTGGTTGATCGACTTTTATTTTGCTATTATATATATATAGATAGATTCGTACTGTAGCATTTATCGTTCATATATATATATATATATATATATTTGGCCAGTTCATGCACTTTATTATTTTTTTGGTCACTTTATTTATATTTTTCTTGTAAGAGGTGAATTTAGTTTTCTTATTTCTTATTATACTAATATACTTGGGCTATTTGAAATGAACAAGTTTTCTTCTAAGTTCATGTTTGATTCACATTTTTTGAGCAGGGAAAGAGAAACAATTAATTGATTCCCTTACTTTTTGTTTGGTTTGAGTAATATGTTATCAATTTACCTTACTTGAGAGTAACCTAATCCATTACATTGTTACCCCTCAAGAGGGAGGGAAACAAGAAGAAAGATCATTTCCATACTTGATTCATTCCCTTTCCGTTACTCTACTTGAACCAAACAAGCACTTGAGATGAATTGATATAGGAGTATAAGAGGAAATTACAATTAACTTTTAATTATAAACTAAATAATTATCTTAATTCCGACTTACAAGATAAATCCTTCTCTTAGTTCCAACTTTGAAAGATAACTAAAGTTTATATTGTTTGGCTGTGTAGCATTATATTTATTTATTTATTTTAGGTGGGAAAAGAACAGGATCGAGATTCCCTTTTACTAATGTTTGATTGAAAAATGATGTGGATGACTTGTCCTAATTAAATTCCTTTTTGTAGTTAATAATTAATCAGTGGCTATTCCACTTATGAGAAAAAAGTAGGCGCATTAATATTACAAATCACGGGCCTCAGCCTCACTAATTATTTGATTGATGATGATAGATCAATCATACTGAGATACTGTACTTTTACCAACAAAATTATGTAATTTACTCAAATTTGTGCTAAAACTAAGATTTTTTGTTGTTCAAATGCCTATTTCCAAACTTCGATACATCTTCAATCGCACTACCAAAAAAAAAAAAAAAGGAATTTATTTACAATAAACTAGTAATGTTTTATTTACTCTAATGCTCCGTGTTTGTTTGTTCGTTCGTTGTTGTTGTTTTTTTTTTTTTGATTATTTTATTTTATACTATGAATCGTTTTCATTAATTGGGTATATTCCATTTCTTTTTTAATATTCAATAATCAATACATACGCGAAAAGCTCTCACATCTACATAAAAATGTTGGATTAATTTTATGCTTGTAATTATTATTATTGCTTGTAATTAGTGTATCATTTCTAAGAAGTACTCCCTCTGTTTTTTACGATTTGTCTTGATTCATTTGGACACACAAATTAAGACATTTAATAGTAAAAAATTTCAATATGTAGTGCCCACATATCAAAATGAGTGGGGATTAGTTAGAGATAAATATACTGTTAGTGATAAAAGTGATATTTGTTGAGCCAAAAAAAGAAATAGAATAAGTCAAAAAAAACATCTAACAATGGAAAACATGACAAGTAAAATAAAAATAAAAATAAAAATAGAGGGAGTATATAAATAATTAATTCTTAATATTGACATCAGATAGCATTAAAAAAAAGATACTGACACTATATAGGCCAGTAGGCTAGTTGAGGAGAGAAATACAGAGTTTAGAAAGGCCCAAGTATGGCCCAATAATATATTAATTGCATTAAAAGATATGGGGCCTAAAATCTGTTATTAACAGAAATTAGGCCCATAACTCCAACTGTACCTCCGAACTCAATAATGCTGTGGGCCTAACGATGTTTTATAGGCTTAGATAATTCTATGAAGACATAAACAACTCAATAAGAAATGGCAAAAACTTAGGTGAGGCCGACATATGGTTGAGTCAAAGTGTCAATCTTTATGCAAAAAAGTGCTAATATACAAGAATAAAAGTGACAATCTTTAACCTAATTATTTAACAAATAAAAGTGCCAATTTTTAAAGTGTCAATCTTTATGCAGAAAAGTGCTAATTTATACGAATAAAAGTGTCAATCTTTTGAAGTCACTCACCGTGCGGCCGGGCTGACCTAAATGTGCCCCGAAAGAAATAGATAAAACGAATTTCAAACATATTAGCATCGTCTTATCATCCACCGGGAAAAAAAAAAAACAAAACAAAACAAAACAAAACATATATCATTAAAAGTTCAAATGTCTAGTAAGGGATCCTAAATTATTATTCCTCCCACTCTACTTGAGCCATTTCCTAGTATAGAAATAATTAGGCCCTATTAGTAGTGTAATTAAGGGATTCTTAATGGCCTAATTAAGATTTTTTGTTTCATTAGAGTATTTATAAGGTTTGGAAATATGAATTTATTCTAATTTTATATTTTTCAAAATTAAATAAAATAATTTCATAATTATAATTGATAAAGTATTATTACTATCTTAATATCTGTGGCCACTCTACCAGGCTCAAGTAGAGTGGGACGGAGGGAATACTACATATTAGAATTTTCTTTCTTTACAATCCTTGTGAACACTGCTAACATATCGATTTTCGTAATGACAATGTTGCATGTTAAACATGTGACACTCCTCATCTCAAGTAACAATATTACATTAGCGATAAACATATTAATTTTGTTTACAATGGATAAAATATTGATCATAATATATTGTAATGTGTTTTGAAAGCATATCATAGAACCAATACAAAATTTCATCAATAGAGAATCAGGGACGGAGCTATGAATTTGAAAATGGCAGGGCAAGATAAAGCGAAAAATTCAATAAAAAAAAATTTAAGATAAAAAGTCCCAATATCTCAAACACTATATGTGAAGAAATGAACTCAAATAAAACACACAAAAAAAAAACCTCAACTTATATTAATATACCAAAAAAAAAAACTCAAAACAATACAAATTAGATGATAGTCAGTAGATATCAAAAACTACGTAAGGTGTTATTCCCTCCATCCCCCATATATATGTGAGGAGAGGAGTGACACGCAGATTAAGAAAAAGTTGGTGTAAAGTGAGAAAAGTAAGATAAAATAGGGAGTAAATGGAAAAAAGAAAGTGGGAAAAGTGGGAATAAAGTGGGGGTGAATAAGTAATTTTGATAAGAGAATCTCTCTATTTAAGGTATAGACGTCCCAAATAGGTAATAACCACATATGTATGGGGGACGGATGGAGTATTAAATAACAACACTTTTTTCAATAACCGTTGTTAAATAAGTGTTGTCTATGAGTTTTTTTTGTAGTATTATACATAGTATATACACTTCCCAATTCTAAATTGTACCCCCCCGTCTCCCATACATGTGTGGTTATTACCCGTTCGGGACGTCCCCCATATATACGTGACTTTCATAAATAGAAAGATTCTCTTATCAAACTTACTTATTCACCCTCACTATATTCCTATTTTTTTCACTTTCTACCTACTTTTTCCACTTTCTCTCATCTTTATCTTACTTTTCCAGTTACACCAACTTTTTAATAAACTGCGTGTCATTTATCTCCCCACATATATATGGGGGACGGAGGGAGTAACTTTCTCCCCACATATATATGGGGGACGGAGGGAGTAACTTTCATGTCTTCATGAGATTAAAGTCATTTATAATTGAGTCCATGTCAAAACTTTTAGCAATTTCTTTCTCGATATACACCATCAGAGAACTGGACAAAAGGTTATTCCATTCTATTATGCAACCTTGACTTCACAATCTTCATGGCCGAGAACATTCTGATGTAGCCGTATAAACCGGAAGAGTCAAAATAAGTCTAAGCAACCTAACAATAAGAGAGTAAATTACCGACTTACATCAGAAAATGTTGCAACATGATGGAAGTGAACATTTTCCTTAATGTCAACTTCATAATGTTCCAACTGGTACCTAAGATGCAAGTGTCTTAACTTGAAAAATCAGGCGGATATAACTTCCGAGCTAACCTGCAAGCTTTATCAAACAACTCATAGTTGCGTCGTGGATTCAAAGATCTCAACTTTAACAATTCAATTGCATCTTCATTAAATCTGAAGTTCATTTCCTGTAATATGCAATCTTCCATTAAATATGTCGATTCGGTAATGGTGCTCCCATGTGACAGGATTGTTTGGAGAACGACCTCTACTCGATTGACGCGGACCATTCATATTAGGAATTTTCAGCTTTCCGGCTGCTCACTGAAACTTTTCACATTCACCAACAACCCATTCCAACCAATTTCTTCTAAATTTTGGATGATCTCATTCATAGTCGATATTGCATCCATTGCATTAACAATATCTTGAGATATACACTGTAACATTTGATAGAGATCATCCTGATGGAGTCCAAGAATCATGGAGTCAAGATCCCGTTCTTGTTCCAAGTGGGCCGGTGACAAGAGCTCGAGCTAAGAAGTTCAAGGAAGCTTTGCAAGGTTTGATTCAAGAGGTTTGGGCTCAAGAGTTGATGAAAAAGCCCATTGGAGAAGATGGACTGGACAACCCGCGAGTTATCAATTTCATCGAGAGTGTTCGGGCTGAAGATTAAAGACTTTTATTTTAATTTCGTGTGTTTAATTTGCAGCCCACGTTTTGTGCCTTAAAAGGCTTTATTTTTGGGCTTTGTTATGTTAATTAAGTGGGTTGGACCATACTTTGACTTTGCTTAAGTTATTTCCTAGTTTGACTAGGTTTAGATAGGTTTATTTGCACTATAAATAGGGAACATATGTAATGGCCGAAAATCATCTATCATTAATATAATTGTGAGTTTTATTCTCTCTTGAGAGTTATTCGAGTTCTCTTGATTGTTCCAAGACGAATTCTTTTATCGGCGAATCAACGAGCCAATCAAATCTCGTTGTGTGTCATTCATCATCTCCGTGTGACTAAGGCGATCATCACTTGGGGTGTAGGGGGTTTAGGCCGATTCTATATCATTTGTGGGATTAGACTTTAGGTATATTGAGATATCCATCGGTTTATTTTCAGTTCGTGTCTTCCGCGTGAATGTTGAATTACGGATCTGCGAAGGTTCGTATCATTGTGGGGTAAAACTCACAATTATATTAATGATAGATGATTTTCGGCCATTACATATGTTCCCTATTTATAGTGCAAATAAATCTATCTAAACCTAGTCAAACTAGGAAATAACTTAAGCAAAGTCAAAGTATGGTCCAACCCACTTAATTAACATAACAAAGCCAAAAAATAAAGCCTTTTAAGGCACAAAACGTGGGCTGCAAATTAAACACACGAAATTAAAACAAAAGTCTTTAATCTTTAGCCCGAACACTCTCGATGAAATTGATAACTCGCGGGCTGTCCAGTCCGCCTTCTCTAATGGGCTTCTTCATCAACTCTTGAGCCCAAACCTCTTGAATCAAACCTTGCAAAGCTTCCTTGAACTTCTTAGCTCGAGCTCTTGTCACCGGCCCACTTGGAACACGAACGGGATCTTGACTCCATGATTCTTGGACTCCATCACATCCATTATTCCTAATAACTCAATAAGAAAGTGTAAGACAAATATGAATTCAAAGTACATCATCACATCAAAAGCTTTATCAACCACGGCTCTAGAAGAAGCACTTTTATCATTTATGATCTCTCCCAATACCGCAAGAATAGAAATCAAACATCTTAAGTAAGGTATGCATAGATTTCAAATCAGGGCTCCATTGTGTATCACTTGGCCTGAACATTGTAAACTTCCAATTTGATTTTCTCCTTTCCGGTTTTGAGTTGATCAGTTGAAATCAATTCTTCAATCCGGAGAGCTTGTGCAATCTGCAATTGAACATGACGTTTTTAAGAAGAATCAACCACATTAATAATGAGAAGTAGATGTCATGAGAAAAAAATGCTCAACATGAATGACACTTTGAGATGTAGCCACTAGTTTGCAATCGATGAGCAAAACAATGCATGTAATATGCATATGGACACTCTTTCAAAAATGGAGCTTGCAAACCATTCCATTCTCCTCTCATGTTACTAGCACCGTCATATCCCTATCCTCCGATATTTTGGACGTTGAGTTCATGATTGGAAAGAACTTCACATATCTTTGTCTTCAAAGAAGATGCCTTTGTGTCCTCCACATGAACTATATCAAAAAATCATTCCCGAACAAGCTCATCCTTGTCAACAAACCTCAAAATAATAGCCATTTTTTCGTCTTTTGGATTCATCTCGAGATTCATCTACTAAGATCTGATCACCGATTTCAGCTCGAATGAATTTATGAATTTTACTTTTATAAAGTGATAAGATCTCCTTTTGAATCACATGAGAGACATAAGTGGCATTTTTTGGAACATTTTCTAATACAACTTATGCTATTTATTCATTATAAGAAGCTGTGTGCTTTACCATCTCCAGAAAATTGCCACGATTATAAGAGCCAATATGCTCATCACGTCCTATAAAAGCAATACCTTGGAAAGCACATAATTTGACGACATTGAAACCTTTATCCGTAGTCTATTCTTCTCACAACATGCGATGCTTATTTATCTATAGCTCTATGAATGTGTTGTTGTAGTGAGTTCATCAAATCAGTACAACTTTCCATTGCTATTTTATGAGCAGAATTGGGGTTACTTCTAATATGGATTAGAAAAGCATTTTTTTTTCTCCATTGTTAACTGTTTTTCGAGCTCAAAAACCACCAATTACAAATATATTAGTTGCAAACTTCACGTTTATCTTGCCAAAAAGAAAACAAGGAAAGCAGAATGCAGCATTTTCAGAAGGTGAGTGTAGGTCCCGATAAGTAGGTCATTGGTGTATGGGGGGGGGGGGAATACACTAATTCGCCAATAGTTTTGACTTTAGAAACAAAATTGATCTTACTGAGTTGTCAGCTCAGCTTATCAGTGTAGCTCGGTTTATCCAGCTCAGTCAGTAAACTGGTGAGCTTGCTAAACCGAACTGTGTGTGGAAGTTTGGTGGACAGGTTGGCTACCTCTTAGAAAATTCTTTCTTTGGTCTGGATCTTTGTGCAGGTTGATTATATCAATGAGGTGCAATGGAATGAAGGTTAGTTGAACATTGTAAGGTCGACTATAAATAAAAGATAGAGAGAGAGATCGAGACAGTCAATTTAGCGTGGTTCGGGAAATGTCCCTACATCCATGTCAGATACCGTCGTATCTGAAATTCCTTACTTCTCTCTTATTTATACTGGCTGAGTACCAGCCTCAACCTTCGTCAATCTTTAGACTTGAGCCGAGCACGAGTTCTAGGTCGTGACCCTTACAACCTCTCATACATTCTTACATACAACCTTGCAGCTTAACAGATTCTTCTTTACTTGGACGAATATGTAGTAAGCTTGTGGAGAGTATTCTGTGAGGTTCCAGAATCTGAAATCTTGAAGGTCTCAACACTTAGGAAATGGCTTGGATTCGAGTGTTGAGTTTAGCTTTGAAGCGTAAAGATTTCTGGATAGATTTGGCTTTGAAACTCTGGTTTCCTCTCTCTATTTTTCTCTCTTTCCCGTCTATTTTCCCCTTCTTTCGATTCTGGTATGGCTTGAAGTATTTATATGACTCCAATTTGAATTAGAGCCGTTGGAGTTGCAGAGGTGTCAGAACCGTACTGCTGACTGGACTTCTAGCCGTTGAGGTTTTCTGTACAGCTTGAACCATCGAGGTTGGCAAGGCACAACTTAGTTCGGACTGGGAAGGTCGACCTTTTTTACCTCAAGCTGTCTTTGTTTTCTGTGGTCTTTAAGCTTGATCTTTGTATTAGAATCTTCATCTTGAGAAGCTGTTGACTAATAGCAACTTGACTCACAGCAGCTTGACTAAGCATATTGGCTTCAGCAGGTTGGCCTATGCAGGTTACACGAGCAGGTTGACTAAGGAACATGTTGACAGATTGATCTAACTAGGTACAAGGTTGCACTACCAACCTTGATCTTTATATGGAGCAACCTGTCCGAGTTAAGCTTGACTGATCCAAACACATAGACCAGTCTGTTCCTATCAATCCTATAACTAAGTCCTATAACTAAGTGTGGTTTCTAATAACATCATCAAAACTAAACTAAACAGGGTTCCCAACAATTTCCCCCTTTTTGATGATGTCGAAACCAACACTTTACAAATAGTTCCTAAAGATAAAAATATAAGATCAATGAACTAAAAGTTCAGTAAGTTGAACTTGCTTTCTGTGCTTTATGCTCATCCTGCATCTTTCCATGTTCTTTATACATCTTTCTACGCTCTTCCTGCATCTTGATACCACTAGTGCATCTATCCTGCATTTTTCCCCCTTTTTCTACATCTTTCCCCCTTTTCGACATTATCAATAAGGGTCTGTGCTTTCTGGCGAAAAGAAGAGTTCTTTTCCTTGAGCTTGACTTGCTTGGAAAGATCATTGCATTCTCTGTTTCCCCCTTAATTGTTGATCTGGTGTTTTACGGATATATCGGCTGGGCTGGCAAATCAGTGATCATCCCCCTTAAAATGTGTCAAGGTTGATAAGCTTGAATAGGAGGCTAGCTTGGTTGCGAGATCAGCTTGATTGAGAGGTTAGCTTGATTATGAGATCAGCTTGATTGACTGAGCAGACTGATCAGGTCAACTCTAGAAATAAGCTTAGCTGATCTGTTGCTCTCGATCTGCATCTTGAGACAGCCTTTCCATTATCTTGTTCACCACGATCATCGATTCGATGCACCATCCTTTGGGTTCCCAACAATGAGCTCCTCCGGAAGATCATGTTCTATCTTCCTTGAGTGATCTCTTCTTCATATTATTCAAGTTCAGGCTTGATCTTGGGATCCACAAATTTAGAATGAGCTTGAGGGATGAGGTATGGAGCTGATAGACTGATCTGTGAGTAGGGAGTTAATCTATTATGATTGAGCTGGTGAGGCAACTCGATGTCCTTGCATCAGTTCCCCCTTGATATGTGATCTGGTTTTGATCAGTTTGCTCTTTTGTACCACTTGTATTGTGATCTGCTTGTTGATCAATTGAGAGTTTCCTGTACAGACACGCAGACTTATTAAAATAACAACATGTGTTACCGTCACAGTCATGTTCACTTATTAAGGACTTTAATTGTGCAGCTCATCTTAAAGTACCCTAGAAATACTCCAAAATTTGCTTCGCAATTGAAAGTCTTTAATTTAGATTTCCCATTGTCGTGAGTGTAACACTAGCAGCAACAGAAATTGGAAGTATTAAAGTAGGCTTAGCATTTTGTTGAGATCGGATGCTAAGTGGGAGGTCAAGCTCCCTTGAAGAGGTTGAGGAGCAGGTTGATAGCAATCTGCATGATAAGATGGCTCCTCAGCAGCTTGGATTCTCTGATACTTTTGACCTTGATGAGCAGCTTGGAAGAAATCTCGAAAGAGAGACTGCTTATATGAATCACACTGGTACCATCGATCTTAGTAGCCAGCTTGGGTGACTAGAGCTGGTGTTTCCAGCTTAACAATAAGCTTGTTTCAGTCGGCTTTGATCAGATCTGGTCTGTTTGACTTGTAGTGGCCTGACCTGCCATAATCACAACAAGTACCCCAAAGGTTAGTAGAATTGAAATTCAAGGGATTTACCAGTGCTCTGCTAATCAGGGCGGTCGAGGTTGTGTTTGTCGACTCTGTGCTTGTTCTCGCGATAGAACTGCTTATACTTGAGCATTCGAGATTCCAACCTCTCCTGCTTTCTTGTCATCATCGCGAGATCTTGCAGCAGTTCGTCCTTCCTAGTGAACTCTTTAGATAAGTTGGGAGGAACATCTTTGGCCAGATCAGCTCGAAATGCAGCATCTTTTTCTTCCCCTTGATACCATTTCTTTTTAGCTTTACTTCCTTTGTTAGAGCAAGCTGGAGTTGATCCATGAATACGAATGATCTCGTACTTATTCCCCATGAAAATGTCAAAAAGCTCTTCGGTTGTGAGCTTATTGAAGTCAGGTCGGTTGGGATGGAGGGCAACATACACATGCCAACTTGCTGGGAGGGCACGAATGATCTTGAGATTCAACTCTCGCTGAGTGAATTTGTCCTTTTTGATAGCAGCGATCTCGAGAGTGATCTTCATGAAGCGATCTCTCATCTGCTCCACAGTCTCTCCAGGCAACATCTTGAATTCATTGAAATTGTTGCAGGCCATGGAGAGCTTGTTCTCTTGCGACTCTTCAGATCCTATGCTGAGAGACTTTAGAGTATCCCACATTTCTTTTGCAGTTTGCAGATTTCTGATCTTGGCAAGGTGAACTCCTTTGACTGTGCTTGAGATGAGCGCTTTCGCATAATTGTCCAGGCTGGCTTCTAATCTTTCCTCGGCAGTGTACTTATGAGGACTCTTGACCACTTGTTTGAACGTGGCCTTGCCTAGAGATTCTCCTTCAATCTGAACCTTTTCTCCGTAGATAAGAGAGGATCCATTTTCAATGATATCCCACATGCGAATGTGACGAGCTTGCAGGCACATGCGAATCCTGAAGCTCCAATCTTCATATCCCTGTATAGAAAAATCTTCGCAATTGCAAACAAGTGCAGTTTCCATGATGACAGGTAGATATGAAGGTTACGAAAAGAATTTTCCTAGATCAGTTCAATTTGACCAAAAGTTTTGAAAAGAACTTTTAGTAAACAGATACGATGGTCAAAAGAACCACCGCTCTGATACCACTTGTAGGTCCCGATAAGTAGGTCATTGGTGTATGGGGGGGGGAATACACCAATTCGCCAACAGTTTTGACTTTAGAAACAAAATCGATCTTACAGAGTTGTCAGCTCAGCTTATCAGTATAGCTCGGTTTATCCAGCTCAGTCAGTAAACTAGTGAGCTTGCTAAACCGAACTGTGTGCGGAAGTTTGGTGGACAGGTTGACTACCTCTTAGAAAATTCTTTCTTTGGTCTGGATCTTTGTGCGGGTTGATTATATTAATGAGGTGCAATGGAATGAAGGTTAGTTGAACATTGTAAGGTCGACTGTAAATAAAAGATAGAGAGAGAGAGATCGAGACAGTCGATTTAGCGTGGTTCGGGAAACATCCCTACATCCACGTCAGATACTGTCATATCTGAAATTCCTTACTTCTCTCTTATTTATACTGGCTGAGTACCAGCCTCAACCTTCGTCAATATTTACACTTAAGCCAAGCACGAGTTCTGGGTCGTGACCCTTACAACCTTTCATACATTCTTACATACAACCTTGCAGCTTAACAAATTCTTCTTTACTTGGACGAATATGTAGTAAGCTTGTGGAGAGTATTCTGTGAGGTTCCAGAATCTGAAATCTTGAAGGTCTCAACACTTAGGAAATGACTTGGATTCGAGTGTTGAGTTTGGCTTTGAAGCGTAAAGATTTCTGGATAGATTTGGCTTTGAAACTCTGGTTTCCTCTCTCTATTTTTCTCTCTTCCCCGTCTATTTTTCCCTTCTTTCGATTCTGGGATGGCTTGAAGTATTTATATGACTCCAATTTGAATTAGAGTCGTTAGAGTTGCAGAGGTGTCAGAACCGTACTGCTGACTGGACTTCTAGCCGTTGAGGTTTTCTGTATAGCTTGAACCATCGAGGTTGGCAAGGCACAGCTTAGTTCGGACTGGGAAGGTCGACCTTTTGTACCTCAAGCTGTCTTTGTTTTATGTGGTCTTCAAGCTTGATCTTTGTATTAGAATCTTCATCTTGAGAAACTGTTGACTAATAGCAGCTTGACTCACAGCAGCTTGACTTCAGCAGGTTGGCCTATGCAGGTTACACGAGCAGGTTTACTAAGGAACAGGTTGACAGATTGATCTAACTAGGTACAAGGTTGCACTACCAACCTTGATCTTTACATGGAGCAACCTGTCCGAGTTAAGCTTGACTGATCCAAACACAGAGATCAGTCTGTTCCTATCAATCCTATAACTAAGTCTTATAACTAAGTGTGGCTTCTAATAACATCATCAAAACTAAACTAAACAGGGTTCCCAACAGTGAGTACTCCAACCAATCATGAAACTGAGTATACCAAGAAACAAGAAACTTCCTACCATTTTTATCAACATGCATTTTGGATTGTGGTACCTCAACTTGATAAGGACCTTGCTTCAAATAGGCTCATCTTATTTCATCTCTTTTGTTCACAGGATACTCCCAAATCATTTTACGTTTACCTGAAACACGTTTGAAAGCAACTTGAATAAAATCTCAAAAGTGTATTGAAGAAATCAATGCCTTTGCTAAAGATGTAGTAAACCTTCACACGCATTTCAAAAATTTGAGGCTGAGTAAAATAGAGAGACTCACCATTTCACACTAACACTATAAGACACAATAATGCTAAAAAAGAAAGCAAAAATTTAAAATATTTTAAGACCCAAATTTTTTAAAAGAAAAAATTGTTCAATTGCTCTGTAACAACAAAACTTCTTCACCCAATTACTGCTATTTTCATATGCAATCAATAATTTTCCCTAATTTACTTAAGGTACATAAAGATTAAAAAAAACAAAACTTACCAATGGGTGATAGATATCTTTGTTTCTTCAAGGTTGATCCTTCTAGGTTTTTCTTTGTATTCTTTGTTGTAAATGATAAAAATGAAAAGACAATGGGAAAGTGAGGGAGAAAAGTGAGAATCCAGCTAAAAGAGAAATAGAAAAATAGATACAGTAGGGTTTTTTTGGGAGATGATCCCCTGCTGTGTCTAAAACAATAGTAGAGGGTGATGTGGGGCTAAAGCGTTCCATTAACTTTGCCTTGTTTTTTCTTTCTTCCTTGTTTTTTGTTTCTTTTTCTTTTTTCTCAGAGGCGTTGGGAGGAGGCAAGATGAAGTTGAAAATGGGAGGCTTATGGATTTGTGTTACATGGGTGTTGTGGAAGTGGCAAAACGATGTGAAATATGAGCAAAAGGAGTGGGACTTTCGACGTATTGAAGAAGAAATTAAATACCGGTTCTGGAGTTGTTGTATTGATTAAAGGAGAAACGAACATGAATGGTAGCTTCCAGGCATATAATAGTTGTAGATTGTGTGATGCTTGGTTGAGGGGCTCTAATGTGTAATTCGGTACTTCTTGTACCTGTTCCTTTTTGTTAATAAAATATGTTTTTTCTCAATAAAAAAAAAAAGCCAAAATGGCGTCGTTTAGGTGCACATCTGATACGAACCTTTGCAGATCCGTAATTCAACACGCACGCGGAAGACACAAACTGAAAATAAACCGATGGAAATCTCAATATACCTAAAGTTTAATCCCACAAAGGATATAGAATCGGCCTAAACCCCCTATACCCCAAGTGATGATCGCCTTAGTCACACAGAGACGATGAATGACACACAATGAGATTTGATTGGCTCGTTCATTCGCCGATAAAAGAATTCATCTTGGAACAATCAAGAGAACTCGAATAACTCTGAAGAGAGAATAAAACTCACAATTATATTAATGATAGATGATTTTCGGCCATTACATATGTTCCCTATTTATAGTGCAAATAAACCTATCTAAACCTAGTCAAACTAGGAAATAACTTAAGCAAAGTCAAAGTATGGTCCAACCCACTTAATTAACATAACAAAGCCAAAAAATAAAGCCTTTTAAGGCACAAAATGCGGGCTGCAAATTAAACACACGAAATTAAAACAAAAGTCTTTAATCTTCAGCCCGAACACTCTCGATGAAATTGATAACTCGCGGGTTGTCCAGTCCGTCTTCTCCAATGGGCTTCTTCATCAACACTTGAGCCCAAACCTCTTGAATCAAGCCTTGCAAAGCTTCCTTGAACTTCTTAGCTCGAGCTCTTGTCACCGGCCCACTTGGAACACGAACGGGATTTTGACTCCATGATTCTTGGACTCCATCATTCCCCTCCTCGTGAAGAGGATTTGTCCTCAAATCCAAGTCATCACCTACATCAAAAGGACTCAAGTCAGTAACATTAAATATAGCACTAACATTATACTCACCGGGCAAGTCCAATTTGTAGTCATTGTCATTAATGCGCTCCAACACTTGAAAAGGTCCATCGCCTCGAGGTAGCAACTTCGAACGCCTTTGCAACGGAAACCTTTCCTTACGCATATGCAGCCACACCCAATCACCGGGTTCAAACACAACGTGTCGACGCCCTTTGTTGGCTTGTTTGGCGTACTGCTCTGTTCGCCTCTCGATGTTCATCCTTGCTTCTCATCAACCCTTTTTCGGCCATCAAGATCAGTATGCTCATGCTCAGGTAAATGAGATAAATCTAATGGAGTTAAAGGATTAAAGCCATAGACAATCTCAGAAGGTGAAAATTGAGTAGTAGAATGAACAGAACGATTATATGCAAACTCAACATGAGGCAAACATTCTTCCCAAGACTTGATATTCTTCTTAATGATAGCTCTAAGCAAAGTAGATAAAGTCCTATTAACTACTTCAGTTTGACCATCAGTTTGTGGATGACAAGTAGTAGAAAATAAAAGTTTAGTACCCAACTTATCCACAAAGTCTTCCAAAAATAGCTCAAGAACTTAGAATCTCTATCAGAAACAATAGTCCTAGGCATGCCATGCAATCTGACGAACTCTTTAAAGAACAAATCAGCTACATGAGATGCATCATCAGATTTATGACATGGAATAAAATGTGCCATCTTAGAAAATTTATCAACAACCACAAAGATGGAATCTCGACCACGCTTACTCCTAGGCAAACCTAACACAAAATCCATAGATATATCAATCCAAGGTGCATCAGGAATAGGCAACGGTGTATACAGACCATGGGAACTCACTCTAGACTTAGCTTGCTTACATGTAACACATCTACCACAGATTCTCTCAACATCACGTTTCATATGAGGCCAAAAGAAATGTTCATGCAAAACAGCTAAGGTCTTAGCAATACCAAAATGTCCCATCAAACCCCCACCATGAGATTCAAGCAAAAACAATTCACGTAAAGAGCATTTAGGAACACACAATTTATTCTTCCTAAACAAGTAATCATTATGCCGAAAATACTCTCCACTAGCAGATTTCTCACATGCTCGATAAATCTCACCAAAATCATCATCACTCACATAAAGACTCTTGATGCACTCAAAACCAAACAACTTAGCATCTAGAGTAGAGATCAAGGCATACCTCCGAGAAAGTGCATCAACCACCACATTCTCTTTACCTTGCTTATACTTGATGACGTATGGAAACGTCTCAATGAACTCCATCCACCTAGCATGCCTCTTATTCAGCTTGTGCTGCCCCTTCAAGTGCTTCAATGACTCATGATCGGTGTGAATGATGAACTCCTTGGCCCACAAGTAGTGCTGCCACGTTTTTTAGGCTCTCACCAAAGCGTACAGCTCCTTATCGTACGTTGGATAGCCCAACGTCGGCCCACTTAGCTTCTCGCTGAAGTACGCAACGGGCCGCCCCTCTTGCATCAAAACTGCACTAATTCCAACACCAGAAGCATCACATTCAATCTCAAAAGATTTTAAAAAGTTAGAAAGAGATAATACCGGGGCGTGCGTCAACTTGTACTTCAACAGCTGAAATGCCTTTTCTTGCTCTTCTCCCTAATGGAACTCTACATTCTTTTTGATCACTTCTGTGAATGGTGCTGCAACACTGCTGAAATGTGGCACGAATCGCCTATAGAAGCTAGCAAGTCCATGAAAACTTCTAACATCTCCAATGCTCTTCGGACTCGGCCACTCTTGGATAGCTCGTATTTTCTCTTCATCAACCTGTACACCCTGTGCACTAACAACAAAACCAAGAAAAACGAGCTTGTCCGTACAAAAGATGCACTTCTTTAGGTTAGCATACAACTTTTCTTTCCTAAGTACATCTAAAACAGACTTCAAATGCTCAACATGCTCATCATGACTCTTGCTATATACTAGAATATCATGAAAATAGACCACAACAAATCTGCCTATGTAAGCACGCAAAACATGATTCATAAGACGCATAAACGTACTAGGAGCATTAGTCAAACCAAAAGGCATAACCAACCACTCATACAAACCAAGTTTTGTCTTAAAAGCAGTTTTCCATTCATCACCTTCCTTAATCCTGATTTGATGATATCCACTACGCAAATCAATCTTGGAAAATACACAAGAGTTATGCAATTCATCAAGCATATCATCTAAACGAGGGATGGGATGTCGATACTTTACCGTTATGTTGTTGATGGCTCGGCAGTCACAACACATCCTCATCATCGAGTCCTTCTTCGGCACAAGTAGCACAGGAACTGCACAAGGACTCAAACTCTCCCTCACGGGCCCCTTTGCCAACAACTCTCCAATCTGTCTCTCCAATTCCTTCGTCTCCTCCGGATAGGTTCGATAAGCTGGCCTATTTGGAAACATCGCACCTGACACAAAATCAATCTGATGCTCTATCCCTCGAATTGGTGGTAAGCCGAAAGGTGTTTCTTCGGGAAAGACATCATCAAATTCCTGCAACACAAAAGAAATAGAAGGGGGAAGAGAGTCTAGATCGTTAGTAGATAAAAAGTTCTCCTTGTACAAGAGTACAATCAAGGGCCTCTTCTCCTGAACCACCAACTTCAGATCACTCGCCCTCGCCAAACACGATTTCTACACAACTCCCTTCTCCTTATTCTCTACCTTCTCTACCTTTTGCCCTTTCAACTTCAACTCCTCCGCCTCATTTTGCAACAAAACTTGATCTTCAAACACCTCTTTCGGAGTGAGCGGAACTAGTGACACCTTCTTGTGATTATACTCGAAAGAGTACTTGTTGGTGAAACCATCATGAGTCACTCGCCTATCAAACTGCCAAGGCCGTCCCAACAGGATGTGGCTCGCCTGCATCGGAACTACATCACACACAACCTCATCCACATACTTCCCGATGCTAAACGGAACCTTCACTTGCTTTGTAACCTTGACAATGCCCGTTTCATTCAGCCACTTCAATCTGTACGGCTTCGGATAGGACAACACAGGTAGCGCCAATTTTTGAACCATGGCTGTACTAGCCACGTTGGTACAGCTCCCTCCATCTATGATGACACTGCATAACTGATCTTTCACTTGACATCGCGTGTGAAAAATGTTCTCTCGCTGCACCAATTCATCCACATAATTTTGGATGCTCAAAGCCCTCCTTGCAACACAAATGCGTCCCACCGGTGGTATGATCTCTTCTTCCTCAGTGTCAGTGTCAGTTTCCAAAGCCGGCATCTCCGGGTCATCAGCCTCTTCGTCCGTCATTACCTCGCCCTCTCTAATGATCATCACTCTCCGATTTAGGCATTCACTCATAATATGCCCGAAGCCTTGACATTTGAAACACTTGCGATCACGATTACGAGTTTCAGGCACTGATGTTTTATCTTGAGTTGCGGAACTCGCAGAATCTGATCGTGTCTTCACAAATGACTTATTCTCTTCTTTTGGCCAATCCTCCTTCTTCCATTGGTTCCCTTTTGTCGAGGAACCACTCGCAACGGTTTGGAACTGCTTCCAATTGCTCTGACTCTGCCTGACAGTGGATTGATTTTGCCGCGCTGCTCCCCTCCTCTTGAGCTGGTTCTCAATCTTGATGGCATTGTGTACTATCTCGTCCAATTCAAGATAAGGTTGTAGCTCCAAAAAAATTTCGAATCTCCTAATTCAGACCAGACAAGAATCGTGCCATTGTCGCCTCGCTATCCTCCTTAATATTGGCGCGAATCATGGTTACTTCCATATCCTTGAAGTACTCATCCATACTTCTAGACCCCTGTCTCAAAGTCTGAAGCTTATTGTACAACTCTCTGTAGTAATGAGCTGGGACAAATCGCTTCCTTATAATTATCTTCATGTCATGCCAAGTCTGAATAGGTCCCTCTTCATTCCTCCTCCGATTCTTCACCAACTGATCCCACCAAACAAGGGCATAATCCGAAAACTCAAGTGTTGCCAACTTCACCTTCTTCAACTCAGAATAATTCTGAGCTTCAAACAGCAGCTCAGCTCCACCTTCCTCTCCCACTCTAGATAAGCCTCCGGATCATTCTTCCCTTGGAACAAAAGAATGTTCATCTTGATGTTGTTCAGATTGTTATCCTCTCCGCTCCATCCTCTATATCCACCATGGCCATCGGGATCAACTTCGAAGTCTGTCTGCTCCTCATAATAATCATAATCTGGTTGCCTGTACAGAACATACCCTCACCCTCTGCCATTATTACCTCTGCCATAATCACCTCGTTCACCTCTACGTCCGCTGCTATGAGGGGACTCAAACTGTTTGCTTTGTTCAACTGCATTGATCCTCGCATGCACCTCCTCCAACTCAGCTCTCATTATCTTGGCCAACTCTGATTTCAATGCATCAAACAAGAGCTTGTTGTTTGGATCGCCGACAGGTTGATCTTCCGGCTGGTTATTGCCGGCTCCATCTTTACCGTCCTTTCCCGACATACCTGTTTTTTTTTTTTTTTTTTTTTTTTACACAAAAACAAAGAAGAAAGAAAGGTTAGTTAAAACAAGGCCTCACCACCTCACAATCACTCGTGTATCACTCAACAATGATTCACTCAACGCTCGTGTATCACTCGATATCAATGGCTTTTACCCTCTAATAGTCTCACCTCTCTTGCCTTTTTCCACTCAAGTCTCTCTTAAAAGCACTCAAATTCCCTCAATCTACCACGGAACTCTTCTTACCAACAAACCAAAGAACACGGAAATAAATTACCGATTTTTTTTTTCAACTGGACGGTATCACCTTCAAACGACTATTTTTGGTCCTAAACGTGAACCGAACATGGCATAGCGGTGTTAACTTCTTGGTCTCGTCGAGATGTTTCCGAAATGGTATTATGGCGATTGAGTGGACAAGTAGATCAAAAGTTACGTCCGTTTTAAGTTTTACCGATGAAACTCGAAGAAAACAAAGACACAATTACTACCCCATGCAAGAATCACTCAAAACCCAATCAAGAAACGAAACTTAGAATTAGATATGCTAAAACTTTAACTCTACGAATGACACTAAGAAACGAAGCAACAAACGACTCGATCAACTAGAAGATGCAAAATATGGACTTCTCTTATCTAAGGAAACAAATTAACGAAAGAAAGGAAACAACTCAAATATCCCTTAATCAGAAGAGCAAATCGAACAAACTTTCTCCTTCAGATTAAACAAACGTCACCCTCTTTTTTCTTTTTTCTTTTTTTTTTGGCAGCAACGAACAAAACACAAATCACAAATCAAGAACACGAACTCTTTTTTTTTTTTTTTTTAATGAGAATTCGACTCAACGAATTAACACAATAAGCGACTCGATTCAGATATATGACACGAACGAAGAAAGCAACAAAAATTGACGAGACTCAATTCGACTCACAACGAAAACTGGACAAAAGACACGAACGAAAATAAAAGAGAGATACGAAAAACCTGAACGCCTAGAATCGACGATCTGGCTCTGGTGCCAAATGATACGAACCTTTGCAGATCCGTAATTCAACATGCACGCGGAAGACACGAACTGAAAATAAACCGATGGAAATCTCAATATACCTAAAGTCTAATCCCACAAATGATATAGAATCGACCTAAACCCCCTATACCCCAAGTGATGATCGCCTTAGTCACACGGAGACGATGAATGACACACAACGAGATTTGATTAGCTCGTTGATTCGCCGATAAAAGAATTCGTCTTGGAACAATCAAGAGAACTCGAATAACTCTGAAGATAGAATAAAACTCACAATTGTATTAATGATAGATGATTTTCGGCCATTACATATGTTCCCTATTTATAGTGCAAATAAACCTATCTAAACCTAGTCAAACTAGGAAATAACTTAAGCAAAGTCAAAGTATGGTCCAACCCACTTAATTAACATAACAAAGCCCAAAAATAAAGCCTTTTAAGGCACAAAACGTGGGCTGCAAATTAAACACACGAAATTAAAACAAAAGTCTTTAATCTTCAGCCCGAACACTCTCGATGAAATTGATAACTCGTGGGCTGTCCAGTCCGCCTTCTCCAATGGGCTTCTTCATCAACTCTTGAGCCCAAACCTCTTGAATCAAGCCTTGCAAAGCTTCCTTGAACTTCTTAGCTAGAGCTCTTGTCACCGGCCCACTTGGAACACGAACGGGATCTTGACTCCATGATTCTTGGACTCCATCAACATCACCCTGCTATGTTTGATCCCCACAGCAGGGGATCCAAATCTGATTTTTTTAAGAATTTTGGTAGAAAGTCAAAGTGGTCAAAGTGGGACCACAAAACTAAAATAGATTGAGATTTGAGGGACTAAAATATTATAAATAGGGGGGCAAAATTTAAGAAAAATATAAATTAATACCATAAAAAAATTACCTAGACGATCATCGAGTTGAGGCCCGGTATGTGGTTCCGTCTCGGTAGATAATGATTATATTTACTTATCAAAATAAAAATTCGAAATATTTTAAAACCCAAATTTTTGAAAAGAAAAATTTGATCAATTTGCTTTGTAACAACAAAACCACTTCACCCATTTACTGCTATTTTCATATGCAATCAATAATTTTTCCCAATTTACTTAAAGCACACATAGATTTTTAAAAAAGATTACCAATGGGTGATAGATATCTTTGTTTCTTCAAGGTTGATCATTCTAGGTTTTTCTTTGTATTATTTGTTGAGAACAATTAAAATAAAAAGACAATGGGAAGGGGAAGGAAAAGAGAAAAGTGAGAAACCCGCTAAAAGAGAAAGAGAAAAATAGATGCAGTAAATTACTTTTTAAGTGTTTTGGTAGAAAGTCAAAGTGGCCAAAGTGGGACCGCAAAACTAATATGATTGAGATTTGAAGGACTAAAATATTATAAATAGGGAGCAAGATTTAGGAAAAATATAAAAAAAATTCTTTTACGGGATACGGTATCCCGTAATAGAATTTTTTTTCTTTCAAAAAATCATTTTTAAAACCCATCATCAAGACGCGTGGAAACGAATGCCAAAAAACGTGTCTAAAGATCGTGGACGGAGGTATGAACAGTCCTGATCATTTTTATACTAAAAGAGCATTTTTGGGCTAGACCGTTATAAATTTTGGCCATACCTATCCAAAAGCTATGGTGGCTCAGGTCGTGCAGGCCTGGCCCACTGTAAAGCCAGCTCGTAGTCCAATATTTCTTTTTTACATGCTACCTCCGTCCCGTTTAAGTTGAGACACTTTATTTCGGCACGGGTAGAGATGTCAATTTAGCCCGAGACCGACGGACCAATCTAAATAGCCTGATAAAAAGGTGGGTCGGGGCTAAAAAATTATAGCCCGAAAATAAAAAAGCCCGATAGAGCCGGACCAAAAAAAGCACGAGCCGGATAGAGCTAGACCGAAAAATACTCGAGCCCGATAGAGCTAGACCGAAAAGCTTGCGGGTTTGCCATGGGTCAAAATTCATGAGATATTTCATTACTTTTACTTATAATTTGATAATTAAGTTGTGTTTTCAATTATTATTGAGTACTATATTTTATTTTATTTTATTTTATTTTTCTTTATGAAAATGTAATCATCATTTAAATTCTACATGTTTTTCCTTCAACACTAGGTAAAAATTAAAATAAAGATTATTATTTAGGAAAGATGCTTGTTGAATTCTCAATATTTACGAAATTATTTATTGAGTTTTATACAAACTGATGGGTTGCCCGATTGACATCCCTAGGTATGGGATAGGAGGCTCTCTTTGCCGCTGGTGAGCCCACTGCTCCATTTCATCATCACAGTAGGGAGCGGTGAGGGACTCCCCAATTAGATGGCGGAAAAGAGCCCTTTGGAGGCAAAAGAGGCGAGAGATTTTCAGATGGAGAGTGATGAGAGAAATGAGGAGAGCGGATGAGATTTTCATACCTAAACGATGGGAAAAAAAACTCCGACGGCGACAGAGGTGAGGGTGGAAGGGACGAAGGGTTCTGGCCGACTAAGGCTGTCCTTTGGGACAAATCCATGGATTTTCAGCCATTGATGAGAATAGGGCAACAAATTGAGAAGAGAATGACGAAGCATATTAGGATACTCAAGGGAGAGAGAGATATGGTAATTTTTGGGTTAGGATTTCAAAATGAGCGAGCTAAAAATGGGGGGTTGGGTATTTTTCAACAGATTAGCCATAATTAGTGTGTTAATTTAAAAAAAATAAGGGATAAGGGCCTAATTAGTTGACTCTAATTTTTCATCAATAATGAATTCTATGCCTTAATATTTGCCAAAAGACTCAATTTGAATGGACACTTCAAAAAGGAATACGTCTCAACTTGAACGGACATAGAATAGTAAATTAAGGAGCAAGTTGAATATGCACCAAATCATGTTCATCACTATTTAGGCCAATTATCACAATATATGGGCTTAATTTAATCAACTCAAGAAATTGAATCCTCAAGAAATTGAATCACAAAAATATATTATCATTATCACTATCACAATACATGGACTAATTTAATCAACTCAAAAAATTGAATCACAAAAATGCATGTGATAATGGTACAAAATAGCCACTTAACTTAATAAAAAATAAATTCTAGCCACCAACTTAAGAATATATAAATTCTAGTCAATTTACATGTAAACGGACAAATATACTCTTAATGAAAAATAGAATAAAATATAAATAAATGAAAAATTAAGATGATAACTAACAAAAACCGTACCCATGCTGTCAACCGCCCACCCCCATCGACCCCCACTCTCTTTTTCTCTCTCCTCTTTCCTTCACCCACTTCCTCTTCCCCAGTATTATGTTGCATCTCTCATCTTTTGTTTCTATGTTTTTATCTCCGTCTGCGTCCACCGCTGCCCTCGTCTTCTCCATGGGCTCGAATAGGTGAACATGGTGCGAACAGATCTGGATCATGGCTCCGATGGTATAATATCCCAAATTTTCTTATTAAAATTTAGCTTTTATTATTATTATTATTATTATTATTATTATTATATATGTGTGTGTGTGAATTAGAATGAGTTTCTAAACTAAAAATATATATGCATATCTATACATATGTATATATTTAGCTAATATACGTGTAATACATATATTAGTATACTAAATTAATATTATATTATATATGTCATGCATGAATAAATATATAGGTAACTAATATGGTTACCATGCATGTACTAGTTAAAATGCATGGCTTCTAAGTTTATCTATACTTGTCGGCCACCTTATGCATTAGATAAAAGTTCATTTTATCAAGTAAAAACTTATCTACCTAGCTAATATATATACGTGTTTTATTGTCCTAAATATGGAGTGTTGACTCACAATGCTATATAAGATGACTAATCAAGCCTATTATATTTTGGGGCTATAAATACAAGTCTTTCAAAGCCATTTTATTCATTCCTTGAATTTACAAGTTATTATCCCAAATATTCAATACGTATGCTATAAATACTATTAGTAGTACTATATTATTAAAGAGCATCTGTAGCATCCGACAAGAGATTAAGGATTTAAGTATCTCAAGTTATCAGGTGAGATTCTATACTTACAAAGTATTGTTTGAGTTATTAAGCTCTGATAAAATGGGATTATCCATGAAAATATTTTAATGTGTTATTACATGTTTAAGGCTCTTATAATGTATGCGATCGGGTCTTTCGGCTGGTCTAACACACTAATCGAGAGGCTGTGCGCACAGTTAGAAATCGTTGGGTTGATCACCAATTGATTCTAACTTGAGGGGAGAACCTCTGGATGAAATTCCATTGTCTCCAAATCATGGCTCCATTTGAAAAGGAAAAAGGGATCCGACGGTGGTAATGTCCCGGGATCAATATAAGAGTAACATGGTAATACACATGCGCGCGCAATCATGAAAACAAGGTTTTGTGTGCATGGAAGTAAATGATTTCAAAACCCTTCTATGTATACTCTATTATCATGGATATTCTTTTTATGAAAAATATTTTTGGCACAAGCCCACTGGGTACATTAGTACTCAGCCTGCAATTCCTTTCCAAATGTTTTGCAGATTAAGGAGCTGGTGGAACAAGCGAAGCTAGAGAGGACAGTTGTTGTTGCTAATGTATAATAAAAGCTTCCGCTACGCCTATAAATAAAATCCCTATGTTTTCGTACACCACAAGTTATATATAATATTACGGGTACTCAGACAAATCGGCCAGCATGGGTTGTTCGGCTTAGCCAAACCCATAGTTTGAGCTGTATGTCCCGATCCCGTATTTAAATATTATATTATTTTATGTCTACGGGTATTCAGACACAGGCGGCCGGTACGGGCAGTATGATTTATCTACCCCGTAGTTCGTGCTGTGGGTCCCGATCCTGTATTTAATTTCTTAACAATAGGGTTAAATATCCCCAAGCCATGAGCTCCTTTCTATCCCCGCTTCTTAATTCCAACCCCTTGCCACGTCCCGGCATACGTGCCTTCCCTCGGGAACTGGGGCGTGACAGATGGAGGGGAACATGAACAGACTCGCGACCTCTCACGTTGCTGGGCTATCAGACGCGGATTGAGCCCCATTTGGGCATATTGATTCTCGATCGGACTAGACGGGCGCGATTGATGCTCGATTGAGCCCGATGATGCTCGATCGATCCCAATGGTGCTCGATCGATCCCGATGGTGCTCGATCCTGCCCACAATAATCGATCGCGCATAATTTCAATTGAGTTGCCCTGGCTTTTGATCAAATCTTTTGAGGCTCGATCGAATCGAGTTGATCGGCTTGGGCTCGATCAAGCCAACTAGAGTTTGATCGAATTTACTGTGGTGGATAGCATTGAGGCTCGATCGACTTCCTCGAGCTCGATCGAGCCTATTGCAGCAGACCGAATGAGAACAAACTGACATGGGTTAGAATAGATGTCAATCGAGCCAATCGCGCGCCCGAAATCTATTTGAGCCTGCAAGATTTTTTTTGAAACGGTTCACCTCTTAGTTTACTGGAATCTCCTATTCACCGCTGGAGTCGGATTGATCTTCTGGCATTATGGCGCGTAGCGGTGTTGGGATTGAATATGGCGGCTTGAAATGCAGTCGACGGCGAGAATGGCTCTTTTGATTGGGCACATCGAATGGTGACTCGATCAAGACAGTGAATGTCGGCGATGGTGGATCATTCTGTGGCAGACGGCGGCTCGATCGGCAGCGAGGTGGGAACAAAAGGAGGCAGCTTGATTTTCCGACGGGCAGCGGCGCGAATTGTAGTTGCTCGATCGATGAAGATGCCTGAGAATTTCGATCTTTGGTGAAGACGGCGGCTCGATCGATGGCGTCTGGGCAGCAATGTCGGCGACTCGATTGACGGCGACGGCGATGGAGGCGAAGGCGAACTCGATGGATTAGGGCGGCGGCGATTTGGGTAGTTTATGTGAATTTTGTTTCTCGTCTGGTAATTCTATATTTACTAGATTTTTATTTATTATATTTACTCTATTTTTATTATTTACATATAAAGGGTAATTTAGTCTCAAAGCATCGAAAATGGCTACTATTTATATATTTTTATGTTAGTGACTAGTTTTTAATTTTCACTAAGCTATATGGCTATTCTGGATTTTGACCCAAAATGTATTATCATTATCACTATGACACTATCACAATACATGGGCTAATTGAATCAACTCAAGATATCGAATCACAAAAATGTATACTGCCACATAGGTGTGTTCTTTCATTCACACCCCTCTTAATTAATTCATTATTGGACCTTCAATACCTCACCATCAACACAATTTTAGTTTCATAAGAAAAAGAAACTCTCTCTCTCTATATATATATACACACACATAATAATAAAATTTATAAATACTACTTCATCCGTCTTAAGTATTCCGACGCCCTTTCCTTATTGGGTTGTCTCAAGTATTCTGACACCTTTCATTTTTGAGAAATAATTAGCTAATTAATAGTACAATTAGTAAATCCCTTATTACACTTAACATTATCTAATTAAATCTCATCATCCACTCACCTCACAGCACGTATCCCAATATAATTTAAATTTAAAAAGTTTAAACTATCATAACTTTCTCGTTTGTTATTCGATTTTTATGATTTTTATACCAAATTAAAGGTCTTGATACGATATTTCATTTAAGATCAAATATGAATATATTTTTATGCATTTATGATGTTATAGTTTAAAAATATGTCTAAATACATAAACCACATCACATCCTTATATACATTACACTTTACACACTAAACACCCCCGTCTTAAGTTCCGTGCCGAAAAGAAAGGTATTGAAATACTTGAGACGGAGGGAGTACTATATAGGATGAAATCAAAGAAGGGAATGAAGAAGAGGTTTGAACATTAAAAGGGACCTACCGAAAGTAGCTTTTATTGCCATGTGAATGGCCAACCACAAGAAGCAATGATCAAAATTTCAATAGGGAAGTCCAAATACTCCACCGACCCTAAATAAAAGGAAAAAAGGAATTCAAATTTTATTACAAATTAATTAAATTAAATCTGTACCCTAACCCAAATAGAGAAAAGAAAATGGTAGGTTGGTGGATTTGGGCAGAGAATTTGGGAATAGCGTGGGCCCACTACAACATGCCACTTGGCTTTCCAGGTGTTCTCAAAAAAGCCTTCTCCTTTCTTCATTCTAAATTAGTAAAGCCTGCAATTCTGTGTTTGATCAAATCTTTACAACCTAGAATCCCCATGTGATCCCTATACATCCCCCATTTCTTTTTAATCATCAAATTTATCGACTAACTTTGCTCCAAAATAAATAATAATACAACAACAAAGAAAAAAAAAAAACGTGATGACTAGTTACTTTGATTAGTTTGAATGACTCCTTATGTATGTTTGAAATTGTAGATAACAAAATGTATAAACTATATTAGTCAATGAGGGATATGAATCAAATATTTTGATTTGTTTCTAGTATTGACCACATATTTTTCTAGAGGGGTATAAATGTCAATTCAGCAGGGTGATATTATGTAAGTGCAAGACATGTTTAATCTTGTTAAATCCATTGATTAAAGAGAAAGTTAAGGGGCCAAACCAATTTTTCTTTTTAAAGAAAAAGCAAATTAAAACATTTTGCTATAGTCCCATTGAACTTTGCTTTTTTGCCTGCACATCATAATTAGCAAGAATGTGAGATGAAGAATTGCAAGCCTAAAAGGTCCACTTATTAGCATGCTGCAATCATAATTATATTCCATTCATCAAATTCATCTTCTTCCATAACCAAATCCCCCTTCAAAGCACAGGCAGTGAGTGTGTATGTGTTGTGTTGTGTTCTGTATGAACGTAGTACTTTCGGGCGCCATGTCAGCATCCGACGTGGACCGAGAAAATAGGAGGAGTTGAGGGAAGAAGGCTGCCATTTTGCTTTTGTGTTTACATCACCTTCTTCATTGCCTTGCCTTTTTGGACTGCCTTGAGACAGACATTCCTTTTTTATTTCTACATTCTCACAACTCATCAATTCTTGATTTCTTTCAAATACTCTCATTCTCTCTCATCTCTCTATAGTCTATAGAGTTGATAGTTTTACTCATTTTGTGTTCAATGCTCATGTAGCCTTCACCAGAAATGGTAAGTAAATTTGTGATCTTGATCCATTTTCTGCAAAACTAAACTTGTTGTGATGATCAGTAGTAAAGTGATGGTCTTGTTGTGTTTAATGGATGATTCAGGGTACTCCGGTAAACATTATTGTTGGATCGCATGTGTGGGTCGAAGATCATGAAGAGGCGTGGATCGAGGGACAAGTACTGGAGATCAAAGGATCGGATGCAACCATACTTACTACAAATGGCAAGACTGTGAGTCAGTCTCACATCTATATACTTATTACCAGCTTTCTTTACAGTTTACAACCATGCAAAATGAGTCGAAAAGCTTTCTTCATTTTCTGAATAGTTTGAATGAAATACTGATTACTTTGACAGCATCAGATTTGCTGCAGATGAAACTAAATGGCAAAAAAAAAAAGTGGCATCTGGTTAATTTATAAGCAAGGAAATGGCAAAGACAATCAAAATTAATGGAGTCATAATATTTTTATTTATTCAGCTATATGTTTTATTGGAAAAATTAGCATAGCAGCCATCAACCTTCAAGAAATCTCAATGACTATTTTCTGAAGCATGAACTGTTTAAGCAACTTAGAAGGTTAATAGCCAATTCATAGAAGTAGGAATGTTCAATCCAATCCAATATAAAGATTTGAGAGAAATCATAATTTCAGATAGTTGCAGCCATTTCAAGTATATATCCAAAAGATACAGAAGCACCCCCAGCCGGGGTAGACGACATGACCAAGCTAGCTTACCTCCATGAGCCAGGGGTCTTACACAACCTTGCATCCCGTTTCGCTCTCAATGAGATATATGTAACTTCTCTCCACACAATTTCAACGAATAACTTTTAGCAGAATCCTATGAGGGAACATGTGATAGAGAATCTTGGACTCTTGCAGACTTACACGGGGAACATTTTGATCGCTGTGAACCCTTTCCGGAGATTGCCACATCTGTATGATATCCACATGATGCAGCAGTACAAAGGGGCTGCTTTCGGAGAGCTCAGTCCTCATCTCTTTGCAGTTGCAGATACTTGCTACAGGTTTGTGATTAGTCAGTAATATTTGATTATAAAAAAAAGAAGAAAAAAGCATCATGTTTGAAATTCACAAGTTGATCTTCATGTATCAGGTCAATAATCAATGAACATGGAAGCCAGTCTATCTTGGTGAGTGGAGAGAGTGGAGCTGGAAAAACGGAGACAACAAAGATGCTTATGAGATATCTTGCATTTATGGGTGGGAGGTCCGGAACAGAAGGAAGAACAGTCGAACAACAGGTTCTTGAGGTGAGTACAGATAACTCAACTCTATCCTTAGCCTTGGGCATTTCTAGCATTTCTTATTCCAAAGACTCACAGAAAAGATGAGAACTTATTTTATGTTTCTTTTCAGTCAAATCCAGTACTTGAAGCATTTGGCAATGCAAAAACTGTTAAAAACAACAACTCCAGGTAAATGCATGCACATAATGTTTCCAATTCAAGTTCGACTGTGTTAAAATATGGGCTTACAAGAAGTTCGAATGTACCAGTCGTTTTGGTAAATTTGTAGAAATCCAATTTGATAAGCAGGGGAAGATCTCTGGGGCAGCAGTTCGAACTTATCTTCTAGAAAGATCGCGTGTTTGTCAAGTCTCTGATCCGGAGAGGAACTACCATTGCTTCTACATGCTTTGTGCAGCGCCTCCAGAGGTGACGAGGATTTCATGTTTTGAATCTGTAGGATCACCATATAAACTTAGCACGCTAGCTAAATGCACCATTTCAACTGCAGGAAGTGAAAAGGTATAAACTCGGAGATCCAAGAACATTTCACTACCTAAATCAAAGTAATTGCTATGAGGTGTCAAATGTAGACGATGCAAGAGAATACCTTGAAACCAGAAATGCCATGGACATAGTTGGAATCAGCCAGGAAGAGCAGGTAATAAGATTTTGGAAGAAGCCTCGAGTCAGATTATTCATAGTTGACACTCTTGTTTCTTTCAACTTGAACCTTTCTGTCGCCTCTTTTTTGAGTAGGAGGCGATATTTTGTGTGGTAGCTGCTATACTCCATCTGGGGAATATTGAGTTTGTGAAGGGGAGTGAAGTGGATTCTTCGAAGCTCAAAAATGAAAAGTCGCGCTATCACCTTCAGACAGTTGCTGAGCTACTCTTGTAAGAAATAAATCTCTTCAGTTTTGGCACTTGATACAGCATTTGAGGTTTGTGATGTTCTTCAATGTTGTTCGAACTGCATTTGTGCAGGTGCAGCGAGAAGGCGTTGGAAGACTCCCTCTGCAAACGTGTCATTGTTACGCCCGATGGAAGCATCACAAAACCACTTGATCCAGCTGCAGCTGTCACAAGCAGAGATGTTTTTGCAAAAACAATGTATTCAAGATTATTTGATTGGTGAGTGAATTTTCTCAAGACTTATGAGAGTCGTAGAGCGAAGATATAAGATCAAATCATAGTAGGACTGTAGGAATACTGCAATCCTGATTGTATACAGTCTCATAAAACGATTAAATGATGCATTTGTAGAAAAAAGACAGAAACAAATGATTGAATTTCAAGAAATAAAAGAACTGCAGTGAGAAGAAAATTATTATGCATAACTGCCACTTCTTTTAACTATTATGACAGGATTGTGGACAAGATTAACAATTCTATCGGTCAAGATCCGAACGCTAAAAGTATAATTGGGGTGCTAGACATTTACGGGTTCGAGAGCTTCAAGATCAACAGGTACTTTATTGCTTTTACTTTGGACATAACAGAGGTGTTTTCACTTCAAACTAACTTGTCTGCTTACTGCAGTTTTGAGCAGTTGTGTATTAATCTGACAAATGAGAAGTTGCAACAGCATTTTAATCAGGTAAACTGAGGTTTGAATTAATGTCTGCACCATGTTTACTCATGTACATGTACTCATTAATTGGACAAACATACTTCACTCTTACAGCATGTTTTCAAGATGGAACAAGAGGAGTACACGAAGGAGGAGATCGACTGGAGTTATGTCGAGTTCGTAGACAATCAAGATGTTCTAGATCTTCTTGAAAAGGTTTATATGTGTATGTGTTGATGATGATGCATGCTATTCTAATTAAATTCACAATGCTAACAACACTATTTGAATATTTACCTGCAGAAACCAGGAGGAATAATTGCTCTTCTTGATGAAGCCTGGTAAAATAGTTAAAAGAAAAAAATTAGAATAATAGAGTTTTAAGAAGATATATAGCTGATGTTTGTCCTCTTACAGCATGTTTCCAAAATCAACGCATGAGACCTTTGCGCAGAAAATGTACCAGACTTACAAAGCGCACAAGCGCTTCAGCAAGCCGAAGCTTGCTCGAACTGACTTCACCATAAACCACTATGCTGGTGATGTATGTAAGAGAAAAGGACAAAGAAAGTTCATCAAAATTTTCAGTAAAACCTACATTTCTTATTGTTCTCTTCTGTGTGAATAGGTAACATATCAAGCTGATCAATTCCTCGACAAAAATAAGGATTATGTCATCGCAGAACATCAAGCTCTCTTGAACGATTCCGAGTGCTCATTCGTTGCAAATCTTTTCCCTTCATTATCTGAAGAAACATCGAAGCAGTCCAAGTTTTCCTCCATCGGTACTCGCTTCAAAGTAGGTGAAAATCATCAAACTGCAAAGTTATCTTTTCTCAAATTTCTCATCATAAATAATGAAAATGCAGCAACAATTGCAATCTTTAATGGAAACCCTGAGCACGACAGAGCCACATTACATCAGATGTGTGAAGCCAAACACAATTCTGAAACCTGGCATATTTGAGAACTACAATGTCTTAAACCAATTAAGATGTGGAGTAAGTCACGATCTCATCTCTAAATAAGTATGTTTTAATTTCTTGTATTTACAAAACATTTGATGACACTGTGGCAGGGTGTATTAGAGGCCATAAGAATAAGTTGTGCAGGTTATCCAACAAAAAGAACATTCGATGAATTCATAGATCGTTTCGGAATGTTAGCTCCAGATATTGTAGATGGGTAAGAAATCTCACTCCATCAAATTTAGCCTAATCTAGCACTCTTTCTGAACCCCTTCAAGTAACATTTTTTTGCTATTTCGCATTATAGGTCTGATGAGAAATCAGCATGCATTGCAATATGTGACAGAATGGGCTTAAAAGGCTATCAAGTAATATATATCTTTCGAGTTAGTATAATTCAATTACTCACTAGCAATTTAGTATTAAAATTTCTTGCAACCTCAGATTGGGAAAAGCAAGGTGTTTCTGAGAGCAGGGCAGATGGCAGAGTTAGATGCTAGAAGAGCAGAAGTTTTGGCTCGTGCAGCGAAGCGCATCCAGAGGCAAATTCGAACTCATCTCACGAGGAAAGAGTTTGTTATTCTGCGAAAGGCCTCCATAAATTTCCAGAAATTATGGAGAGGTATGAGACATGTGACAAGCTTTTAGGTAGTTCTCCAACAATGAATGATTGCCTTAACAAGTTTTCTGGTGCTTATAATTCTACACAGCGCGAATTGCACGCGTGCTTTATGAACACATGAGGAGGGAGGATGCGTCGATCCGCATACAGAAACATGCACGTTCTCTTGCAGCGAGAAAATCGTACACCAGATTACAGGAGGCGGCAGTTGTGATTCAAACTGGCTTACGAGCAATGGCAGCACGGAATGAGTTTAGACGAAGAAGACAGAATAAAGGAGCAACAATCATTCAGGTAATTTTGAAACTATATTTCTTGATTGGACTAATAGATTTAAATTCATCACGTGACAAAAGTTAACTTATCTGTTTCTTTCTGCAGACGCAATGGAGAAGTTTCTATGGCACATCTGCATATAAACAGCTCAAGAAGGCCAGCATTTCACTTCAATGCCTGTGGCGAGCTAGGATAGCGAGGAAGGAGCTTCGTAAGTTAAGAATGGTAAGTATAAATATTCCTAAGAACATGTTTTCTCCTACAGTTTTAATTGCTAATAAGTACAGGTATCATGGCTAATATTTTGCTAATACAGGAAGCAAGAGATACGGGAGCACTCAAGGAAGCGAAGGACAAGCTGGAGAAGCGTGTGGACGAGCTAACGTGGAGATTAGACATTGAGAAACACCTACGGGTATGCCACAAACTCACTCTTTTTAAGTTGAGCCAACAACAACAAAATTGAGTTTGGAAATAGTAGTAGTTCGGAGTTACTGTGTAAGTATTTGAATATCTAATTGAATTATATGACTTATTGGAATTGATCGTCTTTGTAGATGGATGTCGAAGAAGCTAAGGGGCAAGAAATTGCGAAACTGCAGAATGCGTTACAGGAGATGCAAACGCAGCTTCATGATGCTCATGCTGCGATTGTACACGAGAGAGAAGCTGCGAGGATAGCAATCGAACAAGCCCCACCAATCATCAAAGAGGTGCCGGTTATTGACAATACGAAGGTGGAGCAGTTGACAAATCAAAACCACGAGCTCGAGGTAACATCAAGAATCTACATTATACTATATCTACACTAAGATAGCGTTTTCATCTATTGATTGTTTCTGGCCTAATTCCAAACGCACATTTGCAGGAAGTGATCACTGAATTGAAGAAGAAGGTAGAGGAGTTCGAGCAAGCTTATTCGAAGGTGGAAGAAGAAAGCCATGCTAGAATCAAAGAAGCAGAAGAAGCACAAATGAAAGCTTCACAACTGCAAGAGATGATTGAAAGGTATCTGATTTTAAGCATCTGTATATCTAGCTTTATCGGAATTCTTGATTATGTTATAACTGTATTGGCTTTACAAATCTTCAGATTAGAATCAAACCTGTCTAATCTCGAGTCAGAGAATCAAGTGCTACGTCAGCAGGCCTTGGTTACATCAGCTAAGGAGGACTTCACTGAGGAAATGGAACTGTAAGAATATACAAAACAGGCAAATGAAGTAACTATGGAGAAGTAAAAATTAGTGGGCTAAGCATAAGTGGCAGAGTGATTGCTAAATCGAACGAAGAACTTAGCAGACTCATGCTGCATATTTTTAACTAACATTATAGAATCGAATAACTAGTTCCAGATATTTGATGGTTGAGATTTTTTTTTTTCATACCAGACTGAGGGAAAAGATCAAAGACTTGGAGTTGGAGAACGAGTTACTTCACAGTAAAAAAGTTGCCGTGCAGCAAAGACAGAGTTCTGATGATCGAGTTTTTGCACCAGTCAAGGTACAGTAGGTTTCAGTTGTTTGTACTAATTACTGAGTTCAGTACGATTAACTGCTGTACAAACGCAGAATCTGGATAACGGATACGAGAACCATAATGGGCTAGACATGATGGACCATCAACCAATAATAAAAGTAGAGCAGCAGATCAATGAAGTGATGAAGGTTCCATTCAATAACTGCTATAAATAAGTTTTTTGTTAATGCTGTCATTTGATAAGTGCAATTTTTGTGTAGGATACGGAGAATATTCCGCCTCTTCTGTCTAAACAGAGATCCTTGACTGATAGGCAGCAGGTAATAGAACTGCCTTTTACTAAAACCATGGAAGAAGGGAAAAAAAAAGCATAAAAATATTGCTATAAAAACTGACTGTATTATTCCTCTGAATAAATCAGGAAAATCATGATGCACTGATTAAATGTCTTCTTGAAGACAAGCGCTTTGATAAGAATAGGCCTGTCGCTGCTTGCATCGTCTACAGAACTCTCGTCCAGTGGAGATCCTTCGAAGCAGATAAAACTAATATATTCGATAGAATTATTCATGCAATCCAATCATCTATAGAGGTAATAGATCGGGAGCGTAAACACTAAGGCTCCACAAATGCATGTGTGTCAAAATTTAACACTAATATTATATGCAGAACCAGGACAACACGAAGAATCTGGCATACTGGTTATCAACGACTTCAACTCTTTTGTTTCTTTTGCAAAGAACAATCAAGGCAAGCAATACTTCAGCAGTGGCTTCGAGAAGGAACCGAAGTTCGCCTATCTCCCTTTTTGGTAGAATGGCACAGGTAAAATCATCAATCTGAATCAGTCATCTGCATAAAGATATGAGCAGCCTATTTCATGTCTAGTGTTCGATTCTCAGGTTCGATCATCTTCTATGATCATGGGACTATCTAGTGGTTACAGTGGGATGGAGGGAAACCCGATTTCAAAATCGAGGATTGAAGCAAAATACCCAGCTTTGCTGTTCAAGCAACATTTGACAGCCTGTGTTGAGAAAATATACGGGATGATTCGTGATGGCTTGAAGAAAGAGATCAGTCTATTTCTCAATTTGTGTATACAAGTAAAAACTTGCCAATCCTACAAGATTACTAACAGACTCTTTTCATAAATCTTGATTAATATAACAAAATCTTATAAACAGGCACCGAGGGCTACGAGAATCAGACCAGTAAAAGGTTCCTCGAAAACCATCTATTCACATATCTCGAAACAACAGAGGTCTAGCATACACTGGCAAAATATAGTCCAAAGCTTGGATCACACCATGGGAATACTGTCTGAAAATTATGTAAGCAGAAGCATCTTTCTTTCTTCTTTCTTCTTCTTAACCGTTTTAATATTGACTAATAAATCTGTGTTTAGATTGCACCAACCATCACAAGGAAGATTTTCAGCCAAGTATTCTCATTCATAAATGTTCAGCTCTTCAATAGGTAACAGAATAATTCCTACTTCCCTTCATACTTCAAAAAACTACTTTGAAAATAAATTGCACCTCTTCTGGCACTGTTGTTCAGCTTACTGCTTCGCCGCGAGTGTTGTTCATTTAGCAACGGAGAATATGTTAAAGCTGGTTTGCAAGAACTAGAAAACTGGTGTGGGAAAGCGACGGCTGAGGTAAATTACTAATCGAAGAAATACTTATACAAGAATCTAGAAGGTTCAAATTTCTTACAAATTTTCCATTCTTATCCAGTATGCTGGATCCTCGTGGGACGAACTCCAGCACATAAGACAGGCTATAGCTTTTCTGGTATGCTCATATACGAATCTAGTTTCAGCTTGCATTGAATTTGATAAGAATGGCAACTGATCAAAGCCATGATTTACCTTTTGCAGGTCTTGCATCAGAAAACTCACAAGTCCATGGATGAGATTAGAAGTGAACTCTGTCCGGTAAACTCGACCTTTTGCTGTATTCGTTCTAGTATTATTTAAGAGGATTAAATGATTTTATTATATCGAGACGAACAATTAAGACACAACACCAAGCTATTCTTGATTGTTTATTGTTTTCGTTTATTGATCAGGTATTGAGCATTGCACAAATATATAGAATTGGAACCATGTTTTGGGATGATAAATATGGAACTCAAGGATTATCTACAGAGGTAGTAGTGGTTCTTTTCTCCCTATTTGCATTGCATATTTCTAAAAGGAAGAAAAAACAAGAAAAGTAAATCATCATATTTCGTTTCAAATGCCATTTTCAAATGCAGGTAATAGCAAAGATGAAAGCTCTGACAGTAGAAGATTCAGTTAGTACACCAAACAATACTTTCTTGCTCGACGCGGATTCAAGGTATTCAAATTTTGTATGCGTAAAAACAGAACAGAAGAGAACATATCAGGTTGCAGCAACTAACAAAAGAACGTGTTTAAATGAAATTGGCAGCATACCTTTCTCCATGGACGAGATATCGCAATCTTTCCAAGATATCAACGTATCCGATGTGAATCCGCCGCCTCTTCTTCGTCAGAGATCAGACTTCCATTTTCTGCTGCAGATAGCAGAATCATAAATTTGGAATTCTCCAGTTTTGATAGATACTATTTGGATGGTGATGGTGAGAGAGTGAGTGTGAATCAGTGAGTGCTCAAAATGTAAATGTAAATCCCCTTTCTTTCTTTCTTTCTTTCTTTCTTACTTTCTTTTCACTTGACCATTATTTTCTCTGTTTTGATTCTTTTTCATACTTAGATATCAATCAGTTTTGGTTTCAATGCATGAAATCCTTCTTTTGTCACCTCTAAATCATTTTGAATTAAGTAGCCTTTTTTTTTTTTTAAATCATTATTTATCTTTTTCTGCATGTCAATTACAATATCATGCACAACATGCGAAATTCGAAATACTCATAATAAGAAAAACTAGGGTTACAATTCTTGATCTTTAAAGGGGAGGGGACATCAAAAAATTGATCTTACCCAGTTTTTGCTCTTGATAGATTGGAGCCTTTAAAAATTGATTTGTCGTCTGTTCCTTTTTCCGATCAATGAATACGAACTAGAATGTTTATAAACTATTCATTTTTCAACTTATTATATGCTTAACTACTCTTTTATACACGGAAATGTAAAAATTACCCTTTTAAAGAAACAAATGTAAAAGCTACCATTTGAATTATTTTAATGTGTAATGAGTCTCATTTTTTATGTTTTAAAAATAGCAATGGGGCCACTCTTAATTATTTTTCAATTATGAAATCTTGACAGACGCCTCTCTTACTTTTTTAAAAAAAATTAGAAACTCAAATTATGAACAGTATTATTTATACTGTATGCATGCATGAGTGAATGTTGAATGAATGCTGCTTCATGTACAATCTTGACTGTTTTTTTGTGCAAATAACTCAATTTTCGTGTGTTATATCACAGACGAAACAGTAATAAAGTAATAAATTTTGATATTCTATGCCAACTACACCACACGAAACTCAATATATACAACACTTAAAAAAATTGCGATAGAATTCAAAAAAAACCAACTCACCAAAATAATTGTTCGGAGAAGAAGTAAACACATCTGAGCTGAGGAAGAGGAAGACGAGGGGTTATAAGGGTTTTTTCCCGAGGAGGATATCGAGCTACATTGCTTCATCTTGTTTTTGGATTATCCAATAATATAGGCAATCGTTTAATATCAAATTTATATGCTTAGTTAGTAAGTAGTTTAGGGATTTATTTTGGAAATTAATTGAATTTTCTTAACATGTCGTAATTCAATTTTAGGAAATAGTTTATAGATTTATTTTGAAAATTAATTGATTATTATTATGTTTAAATTAATTATTTTAAGTGTTTTAATTCAAAATTAGTATATATTTTTAATGTTTTGAATATTAAAATTTATACATATGTTTAAAAAAACAAAAAAAAAACATTTTGGTATAGTCAACCGGTCATTCCGGCGCCTGCCGACTGGACATAAATTTCGATCGCCGAAAAATATCATTTCTGGTCACCGGATTGGCCGGTTGACTATACCATTAATTTTCTTATTTTTTTTCTTATTAATTATTATTTGGTTTAAATTAATTATTTTAATTGATTTAATTCAAAATTAGTATATATTTGTAATTTTTTAAATATTAAAATTTATACATATGTCTACAAAAAAAAATGAAAAATTTTGGTATAGTCAACCGGTCATTCCGGCGCTGGAAAATGCCGACCGGACATAAATTCCGGTCGCCGAAAAATGCCATTTTCAGTCACCGGATTGGCCGGTTGACTATACCATTAATTTTCTTTTCTTTTTTTTTCCTTAGTATGCATTATTTGTTGTATATAATTTTTATGTTTAGGAATTAGTTGATTGATTTATTTTGAAAATTAATTGATTATTATTTTATTTAAATTAATCATTATAATTGATTTAATTTGAAATTAGTATATATTTGTAATTTTTTAAATATTAAAATTTATATATATATCTACAAAAAAAATGAAAATTTTTGGTATAGTCAACCTGGTCATTCCGACACCGGAAAATGCCGACCGGACATAAATTCCGGTAGCCAGAAAATGTCATTTCCGGTCACCGGATTGGCCGGTTGACTATACCATTAATTTTCTTATTATTTTTCTTAGTGTGTATTATTTATCGTATATAATTTTTATGTTTAGGAATTAGTTGATAGATTTATTTTGAAAATTAATTGATTATTATTTTATTTAAATTAATTCTTTTAAGTGATTTAATTCGAAATTAGTACTCCCTCCGTCTCATTTGAAACGTCTCATTTTCCTTTTTCGTCTGTCTCACTTCAAACGTCACACCCCAAATAAAGAAATAATTATCAATCCCTTATCTCTCACTAATTAGTCCAAATTAACTAGTTGCCCATAATTAAAAAAAAAAAAGTAAAATGAGCATAGATATTTCTGTCCCATTCAAGAAAAGAAAAAAGAAAAACTGAATGCTGAGAGAGAAACAAAAATTATCCTCCCCAAATTTTCTGTAAATTCATCCCGTCCCCAAATTGCTCAAGAACACAATCTGCAACTCCTTCCCCTACCTCTCCGATCTCTCAAGTGCAACCACTCCCTCGTCTGGCTGAAATCTTTGGCCACCTTGACTCTGGCTGAAATCTTTGGCCACCTTGATTCGCCCCACTATGGAGAGTTCTTCTTTCCGAAAAAAAAACCCTAGAATAGAATCCACCACCCTCGATTCTGAAAAAAAAAACCCTAAAATTGACTCCCAAAGTCTCGAATCATTTGGAGATTTTCATTGTGCCTGCTGCTCAAGAATCGCCGTCGGCTCTCTTGGCCGCAAACGGCGAGCCCCTCAAATAAATATTCGCGAGGAGGCTCGTCGGTACAGAGCGAGGGTGCAGCCTTTACCCAATATTTCGACCACGGAGGAGCTTTGGACGGCCTTGAGGGAGATGAGAGCACATGCAGCGGAGGAGGAGAGGCATCAATGCCTCAATTATGAGAAATTGTCGGAAAGCGCTCTAGAGATGATGAGGATATTGTTGCCTGCCTATTTTACTCTGGTGAGATCTAGAATTGGTAGTTGCATTGCTGTTGCAATAATGGGTCTTGCTAGGTTTGTTGCGATATGAAAATTGATCAGATTTTCTTCTACATTTGTTATTTATTTATTTTATTTTTTTTGTAATTGAGTCATAGGTTTTTTGCTTCATTATGCTGGTAGTGTACTAGGAATGAAATTTCTGTGATTTTCTTCGCATTTTTAGGAAATTTCCTGTGCTTTCTTTTCAAGTTTCTATATCGTCTCTAACTCAGAAGTCCGATCCTAAGAGCATTCAGCAACCAAAATGAGGCAAACATGAATATTTCTTTTAACAAATAACCGTGAGATGCTATTTCTTTTAGCTCATTCTCTGTAGCAACAACTTCTTCACATGTTGACAGCAGTTGAGCTTTTTTCCCCTTCAGTTCTTTCTCAACATGGTTTATTTGAATTTGCAGCTGCTTCAATTCTGTCTCTGTCTTTCCAACAGCTATCTTGGCATCTCACAGTTAGGGGAATTGTATTTGAGAACTTGCTGGGTTTCAATGAACTTCCATTATCTAATAAGCTAAGCAGGGGATTTGGGTTTTAGGAAAAATACAACAATTCATAAAAGTTGGATTTAATAAGCATGTTAGGGAAGATCCCTTAATTACAAAAGGGTTAGGTTTTACAAAATAGGGTACTTAGAATCTGAAAATCCCTTAATTACAAAATATACTACCACTTCAAAATAGTTTAGGCTTCAGTAGTTACAAAAAAGTCTTCTGAAATCTGGAATATGAAGTCCCTAAACAGATAGTTATGCCCCTATTTATTCACTTCATATGGGATTGATGCCCAAGTCATGCATTAGCTCCTGTATTCCTTCCATCTTTCCCTCTGATATCAAATACTGAATGATGTCCCTAACCAATGCTTCATCCACTTCCAAATTAACCGGTAGTAGTCCTTGCCTTATAAGCTGCCCCTTCTTTATGTGAGGGATGTTGTACCTATTCTCTCCTCTCAGCTTAAGTATCTCAATCATACAGCTTTGGAGGCTTTAAAATACATTATTCAGTGAGGTAGGAGATAGCTCTCTGAATGACTGCATCACTGCTCTCAACAACTCTAGTAATGAATAACTAGAGGTTTTATGCTGTAGGCTTTGTAGTGCTCTAAACCATCCCAAATCATTAATATTGAGATCAGGGGAATTGGGTGGTTGTCTAATTAAATGAATGTCAAACCCATCACTGCTTGCCACAGCTCTGAAATCTGGATCATCATCTTTTATATGGAGTTTAGCATAGTCCTGCTGGATATAAATTGTCTTTGAAGCATGAATATGCCACTTTGCTTTAATAGCTGGTACAATCTGCTTAAAATAAATGCAAAACACAATAATTTTGCCTTAGAATTAACCTTAAAAACTTATCTTCCTCAGCCTAGCCCCTCTGCTGCACACATGCTTTAAATGCATTGCAATAAATGAAATGCATCCAAGCAATAAGTGCAATAAATCAATAAGTGGCAACATTCATTGCTGCCACACATTTTGTCCTATAATCTACACAATCCATTCTATACATTACCTTATTAATTAGGCAATCTTTAATAACCATTTTGGTTATGGAATCAATAGGCTTGGTCTCCATTGTGCCTACTGGCCTATTCTTGCTGCCCCTCTTTGCTGCCACTCTCTTTGTGAATAGAAACATGCAAATTTTTCCATCAAATAGAACACTTCCATCATCTGCAAATAAAGGCCTAGAAACAGCACACATAAACATAATTTTGGGTATGAAGGCTTTGTTTTTGGTAGTTCTATGAGGTGCCACCTCATTTGGAGACATGTAGAATTTGTGTTTAGGCTTCGTGATATAGAACCACTTTTCATCGATATGAATTGTGTTATGCATGTCCCTAAACTTGAGATTATTTTGAATTCTATCATGCTCAATGGCTTGTAGAACAAACTGCATCCTCTCCAGTTCGTTGTTATCCACATTTGGTTTCAATGAACTAGTGTGAGCTTTGAGCATGCCTTGTTGATACCTTCTCCCCACAGTTGCTGGCTTCAGTCCAAGACCTGCTGCAACTCCCCTTATTGTGCCTCTTTCTTGAACTTTTAAGCTTTCCAACTTTTCATAATCTATGGTGATTCTCTTTCTATTCAAGCCATATTTTCCACTTTTAAAAAAAACTGACTTACCTTCTTCTTTCATCTTCTTTGCTGCAGCCCAAACACAATTCACAGTTCGTCGAGAAATAAGAAATTTTTCTGCAACTTCTTTGATGGCGCCATGGATGAGCTTCCCATTTTGTTGATTTGAATGAAGAAATTGAATTGCCAAGTTTCTTTGCTCTGTAGTTAAATTCTTTGCCCCCATCTTTCTTTTCTTCTTTCTTTTCTAAGTGTAAGAGAATTTGGAGCAAGAAATCTGTGCAGTACTCTTATTTATAGGTTTAAGTTTGCAGCATTTTGGTGGGAATATTGAAAGTGTTAAAATGTTTGAATTTGGGTTAAATTTTCGTTTGGAATTGTGTCCACAAAAGTTGATTAGATGTTTTTAGGATGATGAAATTCTACTTTTGCTTTCTATTCATTTTGTTGGTAAATTTTAAGAAACTCGACAAATATACATGAAATAAATATTTATTTCCTTTTGATTTCTGAAAAATAAAATTAATGAAATTTATTAAAATAATAAAATTGTGCTGAATAATAACTAAAAAAAAAACAGGAAAAGAAAAGCTAGATATACAATACACTACAAACTAAGCATTCCTTAATCTAGCACTCCATTCCTTAATTAAAGTGCAAAAAGTAAATGGACCCACCTAAATTTATTACATAAATATCATTCCTTAATCAATGTGCAAAAAGTAAATGGGACGTTTCAAATGAGACGGAGGGAGTATATATTTGTGATGTTTGAATTGAATTTGGTCTCTTAACATTTCGTATTTATGAAATTGAACTTATGTGTTTAATTTAGTAATTTTATATTTATTTGTAATTGTTAAGTCATTAATTAAGTTTTAATTATTTGACTACAGATGGATTTGGTCTACGTGAATGTTAAATACGGGGTAACTAAGATGATTGTAATTATGAAGGCGGCCAAGAGATAAATATCTCATTATCTTCCTCTCATGGGATATCCATTTACAACTTGAGACACAACATATCTCATTGGCGGGCTCCAATTTCGATCTGAGGACGACCAACCACGGACGGATTGTGAAATCACGTTTGACAAGAGACGGGAAATTAGTTGAATTATGCAATGCTGGTTTTACGCCAACGATATTCGTGAAGACGAAAGATGGAGCATCATCTTCACATGTTGGGCCATCATCTTCATATGCCGGGGCATCCTCTCTATATGTTCCTACCTTCGATCAATCGCAGCCGTACGGGGGGTCATTTGAATTTTACAACCAGGACGCCGATTGGGTGGCAGAGCTGGATCAGATCGGGAGGGCTGTTGCTTCCAGTAACTAGATAGGGGGCGTGTATCTCGGCGAGAGCACCAAGGATGGTGGGGATCCGTTTCATCATGAAAATATCGTCCAAGAAAATGCTATTCCAGACCTCAATCAATCGGTCGAGGATGACTAGGAGCAAATAGATGACGAAGATTACATCCCGGAACCTGAAGAGAGCTCGTAGACCTCGGAGAGCGAGGGTGAGACCAATCTATACCTTGATGGTATGCACATGAATAAGGCCTTATTCGTTGAGTGGACCGCTTGGATACATGAAGAAGGGGGTATGCAGAAACTCCGTGGGATAATGTTCCCAAATAATCCAGAGGATGAAGCAGTGGTCGATGCGGACACCGACCACATGAGTAATTAGATCGTCCCATTAGTCTCTGCCCGGCCTCGTGATTCAACAGTTGTAATATCCCGAATTTTTCTAGCAAATATATAGTATAATTCAAGTAAGTCTTGCTAGTAAATAATTAGTCTATTAATATTGAAAATTTATTTGCACTTCAAGAAATATACTTACAATAGAAAATAAGTTAATTTTGTATATATATACTAATATGTGTTTCTAATTAATATTGGTAGATAAAAAGAGAAAAGTTTTAAGTAATTCCTTAAATTTACAGTTATAAAAATGTAATGTCTCATGTGTATAATCATAAGTAAAGCCTATATATTTTAGCTTTAAGGAATTTTCTTACCATTAGTTAATATCTATAGTATATTTGTATGTATATATATATGCTTGAATTATTATTATTATTATTATTAGTTACTATGAATATATATAAAGTTATACATATCTTTTGAGGAAAGCTTGTATAATAGATGTACACGTATTGATTGTAGCCGCCATTTAATTTCTTCCATTTATATTGAAATACTATGTTAACATGTATATAGGTTTTTACATTTATATAAATAATTTCCTAAAGTAGTGTGTATATATATATACGTATATGTATATTAATAGGATACAATTTAGGTGATCTAGGATTGAAACCTACGTAAATTGCATATACTATGAGTATTAATATACCTAAAAGAAAGTTTAAATTTGTAGATAATATAAATAGTATAAGTCGTCACTTTTTCCTACCAATTAATTAAATAGACCTTTTACTAGTGGAAATTATGTATAATGACTAAGTTAAGAAGATAAAAAGGTATACGGATATATATGAACGTGTGTAAGTACGTACACCACAAGTAGCATACATGCATGTGTATCATATTATAATATATATATATATCATCTTTGCTTCGTGACTTATCGAACCAATTCACTACGTGGCGGTTTGATAAAGAAAATAGGTTTGATGACTATAATAGGCTATTATAGATGACAAGGCAATATTTTCCCTATAAATACTATGATAGATCTAAAATCTTCATTCACTCAGAACCATCTTCGAACTACCATAAGAAATATAACTTCCGACAATAGGAGAAAACTCTTAAGGTCCTAGACAAGAAGGACTATAGTATAATAATCTAGCTATTCTCAAGAGTTGCTTCAGGTTACAGGTGGGTCTAAAATGTTTTCAAAGCATATGCAATATTTTAAATACTACCTCCATTTTGTCGAATATGACCCCTTTCAATATGGCCTATTGTGGCATGCTTTTACACGTTTCTTGATGATGGGTTTTAAAATGGATTTTTGAAGATTTTAGAGTATCCCGTAAAAGAAAAAATCTTCAAAAATCCATTTTAAAACCCATCATCAAGAAGCGTGTAAAAGCATGCCACAATAAGCCATATTGAAAGGGGTCATATTCGACGAAATGGAGGGAGTACTATTTTTATGTATAAAATGCAATTATCCATAAAAATGTTTTGTGTGTATGTTCCATGAAATGACTCTATGGATCGATCGAGATTCATTGTTAGTATTAGATATACTAACTTTGAATTGTGCGCACCCCGGTTACATACGATGCCTTGATCACGTCGTATGTTAACTAATGGCGAATTCCTTGAGTTTCGACTCGGATTTTCTGCAAGTACTGGGATTATTTAGGGTTTCGACCCTGAACCCGGTCTAGATGAACCAAAGGTGATTTGTAGCCTTGGTTGAGTCCAAGAATGAACATCACACACCCCAAAATGATATTTGTATTTTCAAGAGTTGTTTTCTGCAAGCCTCTTGATATACCATGTATGGATAAATTGCTACTTTTTAAAATGCTTGCCAAAGGGGCATGATCCACTGAGTACATCAAGTACTCAGCCCAAAACTCTTTCAAATGTTTTTAGGTCTGGAAGCAGGTGATGCGCAGCAAGGCTGAGGCAGAGGGTTGTTGCAAGACGTTGTTAAGTTTTCGTTATGTTATTTTGCTCATAACTCTGATAACAAGACTACTAGTTTGGTAATAATAAATAAGTCAAGGGCGTCATCTTCCAACCCTCTAGTTATATAATATGGTTTATTTGTTTCCTAAACTTATTTCTCTCTTCCCATTTTACTTATTTTGGATGGAGAGTGTCGTATATCAGTTCCTTTTGGAAGCTCGAATTCCCACTCAATTATGGTTATCCCATTTTTCAAAGTGGATGTCGACTCCTCTAGTTTACTGAAAGCCGGTTTACCCCATCTTTCACTTTATGCAAGGTGGAGAGTGCCATGCAATGGTTCCACTTGGACGCTCTATTTCCTACTCACTATTGGTAATTCCAATGTGTCGTAGTAGATGGTCGACTCCACTTGGCGACTTGACACTGGTTTACCCCACCATTTTGTTTATAATGTCATTTTACGTTTTAAGATACTCGTAAAATGGTCATAAATTAATATTATCCCCTTTCTTCCCCGCTTCTTTAATCCAACCCCTGTCACACCCTGGTTCACAGGAATCGGGGCGTGACAACAGTGTATCACCAGGATCTCATGAATATTGACGAGCTCTCGAGTCACTCAGTTTTCTTTTCCAAGGATGAAATCTGGATCGCAGTCGGGTTGTGGCATTTGAACAGGAGGAAAGAATACAGGGTCATCAAATCAGATATGACAAGAATGCTAATGATGATTATCGGAAGAATGCCCCTTCAGACTTTTTCTCACTAGCGAGGGCAGGCCTTGGACTATTTCAATATTCGACGAGGAGCACACATGCAGCGAATTCAGTCTAATAAATACCGTTCACAAGAGAAAGGTCCACGCGTTGGTGATCGGTTCAATTTTTGCGAAAAGATTGCTCCGTGATTCTCAGATAATAAAGCCACGAATTATTCAGAACGAGTTGAAATCCGAGTTCGGCATCGATGCCAACTATGATGTGTGCTTGAAGGGATGGAATGCCGCGATCGAGATGGTATACGACAAACACAAGGAGTCCTTCAATGATCTGCTCGGTTATCTCTACATGCTGAGGAACACTAATCCTGAAATGGTCACTGAGCACGAGATTAGTCCAGATGGCTGGTTCAAACAAGTTTTCATTGCTGTAGGCGTGACGCGATTCGATTGACAAAATGGATATATTCGGCCAGTTATAGTTGTTGACAGCATGCATCTAAAAGGGAATGCCCACGGTTTAATGTTTGTAGCTGTGGCGAAGGCTGCAAACGAGCAACTATTCCCTTTGGCGTATGGAATAGGGCCGACTAAGGATCACGAGTCGTGGACATGGTTCATGCAATGCCTCCAAATGGCATATGGTCCATGTCCGAGTACGTTGTTTGTCTCCGATCAGCACACATCTATCATACATGTTATCCAAGTCATGTTCCCCGAAGCTAAGCACGGGTTCTGTTACTATCATCTTGCCAAGAATCTCGTGATGTACGGAAAGAATGTTGGCGAGCAATTTCATTATGCCGCATACACGTATGATAAGACAGACTTCAGGACATTCATGTCAAGGATCCGTGCCACTAGCAGGGTGGTTTACAAGAGATTGATAAATATCGGAGCTAAAAATGGTCTCGATCTATGTACGATGCTAGACGATTCAGCAATATGACATCCAACGTTGCATAATCTTTTAATAATACCCTTCTATGGGCCCGACATCTGCCGATCTACGCTTGTCTAGATGTTGTTAGGCTCTTCATCGAAGAATGGTTCAATGAGCGACGGGAAAAGTGCAGGAATGACAACCATCCAATCACAGAAGAGGCGAGGAGAAAAATGGTAGTGCAATTGGAAATGGCAAATACCTACAAGACCACGCGGATTGGTAATGCTCCTCATTATAAAGTGAGAACGGCTCGGCGGGAAATTAGGGTGGACCTGCAAAAGCACGTGTGTGAATGCCACCGGTGGCAGTTTGATTGTCTCCCTTGTGCTCACACGATGGCGGCAATCAAGTAATGAAATTCAAAGCAATTATTTTAATTCATTAAATTTCAGCACAACAAGCATATTTTAACTCCTGATTTTTTTAATTGTAAGAAGAATGTAGATAACGTGGTGGATTACGTCTCCATATTTTATAGACAGACAACGTACGAGGCGTGTTTCAGCGTGCCAATTCATAGTGTTCCGAAAAAATGTCTATGGACATTGCCGCAGTATTACAAGGACATTAAGGTCCTACCACTGATTCCGAAACGTCTACCGGGTCGTCCGAGGGAAAGAAGAATCAGAGGCAGAGGCGAACGAGGTCATCGTTGAGGTTGTAAACCTCGTAGATGTCTGCACAGCGACGAAGCTGGACACACCGAACCCTAACTGCCCCAATTTATCTGAGTAGTAGTTCTTTCAATAATTAAATTTAAATGTTTTTTAATTTCTTCAATGATTTAACTTGAATTTTCGCTTAATTTGTTAGTAATTAATAATATTACTAGTATATGTTCCCGTATGATGCACGGCTAAGTACTTTCTGAATTAAATAATTAAATGCTTTATTTAGTGATGGAAATAAGTAATAGTTTAACCGATTTAATCTTTATCTAATAGTGATTTAAAAATTGCATGAAAATAGGAATGATCGATCGTGGAATTTTAGAGTGATTTGGACGAAGGAAAAATAAAGAACGCAAGAGTTTACGTGGTTCGATCTTTGATTTGATCTACGTCCACGGAGAAAAGAGTTTCTTGTAATAATACTCTCGAGTTACAGAATCTGTCTTTCAATCTATCCTAGCATCACTATTTATAGGCACCCAGTAGCAGTTACAGCCGAGGTCGTGGGGTGCCACATCAGCAATCGTGTGTTAGAGATAGTGGGTTGGAGATCGTGGGTCGGCCGAGCTTCTATGCTCTTGGGCTGCGCTGCTGGATTGGGCCGAAGTGTCTTCTGGGCCTTTCAATGGGCCGAGCTTATTTGCCGAGGTCCAATTACATTGGGCTGGTGCTTGGGCCTAGTAGCTGGGCCATATCCTATCACATCCCTTCCAAAAAGTATAGAAGCGAGGACATGATTTATAGCTGGGATGTAGTCGAAGTTCATATCGCCTCGTTAAACGAAGTAGGGATTGAACTGCATTGCTCCCGTCGAAATTAAGATTTCGATGTAGTCGAAGTGAATGTCGCCTCGTTTAGACGAGGTCGGGATCGTATTGCATTGCCTCCGTCGAAAGTAGGATTTTGACGAAGTCGAAATGCATACCGCCTTGTTAAGACGAGGTCGAGCTCGGACTGCATTGCCCCGTCGAAATTAAGATTTCGATGAAGTCTAAGTACATACCGCCTCATTTATACGAGGTCGAACTCGGACTGTATTGCCCCGTCGAAATTAAGATTTCGACAAAGTCGAAATGCATACCGCCTCGTTTATATGAGGTCGAACTCGGACTGCATTGCCCATTTGAAATTAAGATTTTGACGAAGTCGAAATGCATATCGCCTCATTATACGAGGTCGAGTGCTAGCTGCATTGCCCCCGCCGAAATTAGGATTTCAACGAAGTCGAAATGCATACCGCCTCATTTATACGAGGTCGAGCTTGAATAGGCTGGATAGAAAGGGCGCGACTGTTGGAGTCCAGAGTAAGTGGGACACGTGTCGCTTCCCTATGCGGGCAGGTGAAGAGGCGGGATTTGAAAAGGCGGAATATTTGCCTATAAAAGCTTCCAGCGTACGCCTTAAAACATTTTTCCCCCCAATTTACTGTCCCGACTTAAGAGAGAGAGAGTAAAAACCCTCAGTCAGAGTTCTGCATCTGCCGCCGCCATTCGCACCATATTTCCGTGAATTTTTTTGTGAAAGCTGCAACAAGTAAGTTTCCTCCTCTGTAATGTCTTCTTCTTCATCTTCTCTCCCGGTAGATATGGATAGGGTGAACACGGGGGTTTCGCCCTCACCGTCTAGGGTATTTCCGGCGAGGGTTTTTTTGAATGTGTACACACGTTCGTTGATCCCACCCAGCCTTTGAGAAATCAAATTCCTCCCCTTAGTTGGGTCCGACGCCGCCCTTCAATATTCCTCCACCATGAGTGAGTCGCATATGCAAAGTTTGGCTCGGAAGTTTTTGTTTCCGGAGTCGACAGAGTTGGTTCTACCATGTATAGATGATAGGGGTAGTTCGCCTCCTGTAGGATTTTTTACTGTGTATGAAGACTATCTTCACTTCGGTCTTCACTTTCCTTTGAATCACATTTTTTCGAACTTCTAGAGAAGCTCGAATTGTCTATAGGGCAGTTAGCACCGCCCTCTGTCAAGCAGATTGTCGGGTTTTGTGTCGAGGTCGGCCGCCTTGGTGGTTCAGCTTCTTTAGAATTGCTGCTTAAGTTTTTTAGACCTAAGCGGGGTCCGACGGGGTGGGTTTACTTTTCTCCCCTCCATGGGTTTAAGTTGGAGACGCCCTCCAAGGTGCCGAACTGGCAGAAGAACATTTTCTTCTGCCGGACTGAAGGGGTGCCTTTATATCCTTGGTCCAAGGTCAAGTTCACGCCTCAAGTCACTGAGAAACCAATCAGTGATCTTGAGACGAGCTTGGTGAACCTCAGCCATATTGAGAGGGACTTTTCTGAGTCCGATCTTGAAAGGTATGGGCTGAGCCCATATGACGACACTATGACCGCGGATTTAGGTGAGGCCCTGCTTCATATATTACATGAGGTGTTATGTGTTTGAGGTTTAATATGTGTTTTTGTGTTTGCAGTGAATCCCCAAGATCTCCAGGCCGCAGTATAGAGGAAAAAGAAGAGGGCGAGGCCCTCTCATGGGGGTGGTCGGCTTTTGGGCCAGGATGCATTCCGGGAGATGTCATTTCCTGAGGTAAGTAGTATTCGGTAGATTAGACATTTATGTCAAGTGTATGTTCTAACATTTCTTTTCTTTGTGCAGGAGGCCGAGGTGGCTGTGGCCGGACTGAACAGCCTGGCAAACTTCGTTACTAACAGAGTTGCCAAATCCCATAAACTCTCTACCGAGGTCGAGGCAGCGAAGGCCGATCTTTCGGCAAAGGTGGCTGCGGCCGAGTCCAAGGCCAAGATGGCGGTAAAATGGGAGGCTAAGGCCCTCGCCGCCATTGAAGAGGCAAAGAAGAAGGCTTCCGACCTGGAGGCCGAAGTTGCTGGGTTGAAGACCCAACTCGCCGAGGAGCGGGAGAAGATGGCCCGGGCGGTTGCTGGTCAGGGTGGCATGCTCCGGGCCTTTGCTGAGCGGATATTCCGGTCCCGCCACTTCAGTGGGGCCGTTACACAACTGTTGGGTGCTATGAGCACCTCGGTCTCTGCCGCAATCATTGATTTGATTGCCCAGGATTATCCAGGCCTGGATAAGGCCAAGTATGGGTATGAGGCATGCTCTGAAGAGGAGATGCTGCGGGAATATGCCGAGGTGCTTGTGGAGAGCACTTCGAAGGTACCAGTGGTGGAAAGGCTGGCCGAGCAGAGGTCCCTTCTATCAGAGACGGCGGTTCAGAATTGTCCCATCGATAGGGATAACAAGCTGGAGGCCGCGATCGCCGGGCTGCCGAAGGACCCAGCCACCGACGCCACTGGAGGGAGGTCGGGGGAACATGATGCCGAACCAGAGGTCGGCAGGGATGAAGGAAACCATGAGGGGGTTTAACTGACTCCTCCCATGTGTTTTTTCTCCCCTTTTTTTTTTTTTTTTAGCCTTGTACTTCGTTACCGTTAGGGTGACGCTTCTTTTGCCGTATTCGGCTTTAAATAAAAATGCCTCTTGTTGAAACTTGCTTGTATCTATTCTTTGAAGTATGCTCCTGATTTTTACGATGCTTCTCACTTCGTGAGAGAAATATCCGAACTTCGTCGAGTTGTTGAAGTAGTCGAAATCGATGCTTCTAACTGGAAAAAACAAGCTGATAACATCGAGGTCGAGGCTGGAGTGAGACTTCGAGTTGCTCAGGAAAAACTTGACGAAGTGTATGCTAGGTATTTGGAGCTCGATGACAAGTACCAACAAGCTCTGGATGACATCAAAACTTTCAAGGAGATAGTCGAGGAGCATACGGAGTATGAGGCCATAATTCACCGAGCTGGGGGATCCACGATTTCTGAGACCTATAGTAAGGTGAAAGACCTCAAGGCTCGGTGCCGAAGTTACAAGGAGCAATATGGGAATGACTCCTGGCAGCTTCGGGATGAATTTAAAGAGCTCGTGCGGGTAGCGAGCATCTACGAGACAGTCCTTGATCGTTGTCTGAAGTTGAAACGACGTATTTTATCGGAAGCTGAGTTTTCAACGTCGGCTACCCCTGGTTCGAACTTGAGGCACCTTGACCGCACTTCTAGGGAATTCTTGGAAGGTGAAACTTCAAGTTCGGCCAACCCTGATCCTAGGATTGTCGCACGCCACTCTCAAGAATTTTACATTCAAGAGCGGCAGTTGGCGCCTGGACGAGGTCGAGGTCGAGCAAGCCAAAGTGTCCGAGGTCGTGGAACTCAGAGTGGCTGAGGTAGAGGTCGAAGTTCAGCTCCCGGACGAGGTAGAGGCAGGCTTAGTGTAGACAATATTTTGAACTTTAACTCTGGTAGGGACTTTGCCAGAGATTGGCTTAGCTTTAGTGAGCCTAGGCCTCCGGGTTCCTCGCAATACTTGTACATTTTCCATTTACATGAAATAAAACGGAAATTTTGCACTTTTATTTGAGCTTTTTATCCTCATTTTTAACTTAGGTAGATTCCCCTATTTTAAACGAAGGCAGCTTACTTCGCCATGAAATAAAGTTCGGCCTTAAGTGGCTTACTTCGTCATAAGATGAAGTTTGACCTTAAATAGCTCACTTCGTCATAAGATGAAGTTTTGGCTTTAAGTGTCGCACTTCGTCATAAGACGAAGTTTGGCCTGAAGTGGCTCACTTCGTCGTAAGATGAAGTTTGGCCTGAAGTGGCTCACTTCATCATAAGACGAAGTTTGGCCTTAAGTGGCACATTTCGTCATAAGACGAAGTTTGGCCTGAAGTGGCATACTTCGTCATAAGATGAAGCTTGGCTTTATATAACCCGTCCTCTTCATAAGATGAGGTTAAGGTTATATGGGTTCCTTATTTGTCGAATTTATCGATAGGGGTGGTCCCCTCACGCGCGTTTTGATGTTACTCCAAAATTGGAGTTTGTTTTTGTATTCCTCGTCAAGAATTTAGTATGTGTTTCGAGATAAAATGTACAAGTGGAAGAAATATGCAACACTAAAATATGTAAGACTTGAACTTTATTGATAAAAACAAGACACTTTTTTAAAAAGATGGACACAATCAACTTAACAAGCTATTTACACACACCTGCTTCCACTTATAGATAATATCTCTTCAAATGAGAAATATGCCAAGTTCGGGGTATTGGCTCACCTATTAAATAGGCGAGCTTGTATGACCCTTTGCCGAGGACTTCTTGAACTCGGTATGGGCCTTCCCAAGTGGCTTCTAGCTTGCCGAGCTTCTCCGCCTTACTGACCTTGTTATTCCGAAGCACGAAGTCGCCTATTTGGAATTGCTGGTGCTTCACCCGGTTGTTGTAGTACCGAGCTACTTGTTGTTTGTATCAAGCTTCCTATATATAGGCTTGTTCCTGCTTTTCTTCTAGCAAATCCAGATCAGTTCGAAGTTTCTCTTCGTTGTCCTAGGCTGCGAAGTTAAGCGTTCGGGGGCTCGGCAAGCCGATCTCTACTGGGATCACTGCTTCAGTTCCATAGACCAAACTATATGGTGTTTCACCATGTGAGGTTCGGGGAGTAGTCCGGTAAGACCATAGAACTTGGGGCAAGTTTGCCGCCCAATCTTCTTTGGCCTTATCGAGTCGGGTTTTTAACCCTTTGACTATTGTTCGGTTCGTAACCTCAGTTTGGCCATTCGCTTGAGGGTGAGCTACCGAGGTGAACTTTTGTTGGATATGGAGTTCGTCACACCATTCTCTGAACGTCCTGTCTGTGAACTGGGTTCCATTATCTAAGACGAGGACATGAGGTATGCCAAAGCGACAAACTATGATCTTCCAAATGAAGTTTAGGGCGTTTTTGCTTGTGATCCGTGCCAGAGGTTCGGCTTCCACCCATTTCATAAAGTAGTCGATAGCTACAAAGAGGAATTATAGTTGGCCGGGAGCTTTTTCGAATGGGCCGACGATGTCTATTCCCCACTGCATGAACGGCCAAGGGCTTTGCATGCTGGCCAGTTCGGTCTGTGGCAACCTTGGAACCGTCGCATGGATTTGGCACTTCGGACACTGTTTGACGAGGTCGATAGCATCCTGTAACATGGTGGGCCAATAGTATCCCGATCTCATGATCTTCTTGGATAGGGCGCGAGCTCCGATGTGACTGCCACATGACCCTACATGGACTTCGCGCAATGCGTAGTCCGCTTGGTTGGGCCCCACACATCTTAGGAGAGGCTGGAGGTAGGATTTTCTATACAGCACCCCCTGTTCTAGGACGTACTTGGTGGATTTAGTCAGGAGCTTCCTAGCCTCGACCTTATCGGCTGGGAGTTCGCCTATTCCTAAATAGTTGTGAAGTGGAGTCATCAAGTTCGGTCCGTCTTCGGTTACTACATTAACTTCGGCTTCATCAATACTTCGGAGTTGTACCTCTACCACTGGAGAGGTCGTTGAAGACGATGCGAGTTTGCTCAGTGCATCAGCTCGATCATTGTCTCCTCTTGGGATTCGCACCAACTCGAAGTATGAGAAGCTCTGTTGTAGGATCTTGGCCTTATGGAGGTATTTCTTCATTCGTTCACCTTTGGTCTCGTACTTGCCTAACATATGGCTCACTACGACTTGAGAGTCGCTGTGAACTTGAATGGCTTGTACTTGGAGGGCTTGGGCTAGACGAAGTCCAGCAATTAGAACTTCGTACTCCACTTCATTATTTGTGGTCGAGAAGTTGAACCGGAGTGCATAGGTGGTCTCCTTCCCTTCCGGGTTGATGAGTAGGATCCCGGCTCCGCTTCCTTTGTTGCCTGATGCCCCATCCACGTAGACCTTCCAACAGTCTTGCGGCGGTTGGTTTGGTGCTTCAGCCTTTGATTTGTCTTTGGCAGGTCCGGCGGGCTTCTGCACCTCCGTGAACTTAGCTTCTACTAGGAAATCGGCCAAGGCTTGCCCTTTAACGGCCTGACGAGGTACAAAGGAAATTGCATGCTCGCTGAGTTCTATAGCCCATTTGGCGATTCACCCGGATGCTTCTGGTTTTGTGAGCACTTGCCGAAGTGGGAGATCGGTCATCACTTGTATTGGATGCGCGTGGAAGTACGGTCGAAGTCTCCTTGCTGCATTTACCAATGCAAGTGTGACCTTTTCCAAAGGTTGGTGCCTCGTCTCTGGTCCTTTGAGGGCTCGGCTTATGAAATAGACGGGTAGTTGATGATGTTTCTCTTCTCTTACCAGGACTGCACTGATTGCCTCGTCCGAAGCGGCGAGGTATAGGGAAAGGACCTCGCCCTCTTTTGGTACAGATAAAGTAGGGAGGTTTGCGAGGTATCTCTTTAGGTCGTCAAAAGCTTTTCTCTGCTCATTGTTCCACTCGAAGTTCGGCGCCTTCTTTAGTATCTTGAAGAACAAGAGTTGAATTTCGGCGGCCTTAGACAGGAAACGACTTAGCGCGGCTAGGCAGCCCGTCAGCCTGTGCACATCGTGGATTGACTTCGGCACTTGCATTTCTTGGATGGCTCGGACTTTTGATGGGTTAGCCTTTAAACCTTCGCGTGAAACCCAACACCCTAGAAATTTTCCAGATCGGACCATAAAAGTATACTTTTCTGGGTTTAACTTTAAATTCACTTCATGAAGTAGGCTAAGAACAACTTTGAGGTCGTTTACACAAGTGACAATTTCCTTGCTTTTAATGACTATATCGTTTACATACACTTCGACAATTTTACCGATGTGGGCCTCGAATATTTTGTCGACCATCCTTTGGTATGTAGCTCCAGCGTTCTTCAGTCCGAAGGGCATCTTTTTATATGCATAGATACTGAAGTCCGTGACGAAGGCGGTCTTCGGCGCGTCCTCGGTGCTCATGAGGACTTGGTGATACCCCTTGTACAGGTCTAAGAAGATGAACACCTTGTGGCCAACAAGAGCTTCTACCTTTTTGTCAATATTGGGAAGGGGGGTAGCAATCTTTTGGGCAGTGCTTGTTGAGGTCGGTGTAGTCTATGCACATCCACCATCCCCCTCCCTGCTTTTTCACCATTACGGGGTTGGCCAACCAGGTCGGATATTTCACCTCGAATAAAATATCGGCCTTTTGCAGTTGGCGGACCTCGTCATGGATCACTTAATTTCTTTCAGCTGCGAAGGCTCGCTGCTTCTGCCGAACTGGTTTCACCTCGGGATCGATGTTGAGGTGATGAGTGATGACGCTTGGTGCCACCCCGGTCATGTCTAGCGGCGACCAAGCGAAGACATCTCTGTATTCCCGAAGTAGCCGGATAATTTGACTTCGGAGCTCATACTCTCCGACGAACCCTACTTTGATGACCTTGGCAGGGTCATCTTCGTATAATGCGACGTCTTCGACCGGCTCGACGGATAGAGGCGACATCGGCTCCACCTCTTCGGGGTTATGTAGATGCTATGCTTGAGGGTGCTGATTCCCAGCACCTCGGAGTGCGACCTGCATGCACTCCTTGGCCTGCAGCTGGTTTCCCGGAAGTGTGATCACTCTTTTTTTAGATGGAATTATGATCGTCAGGTGGTAGGCCAAGCAGATCGCCTTCGTCGCTATTAGCCAATCTCTCCCTAAGATGATGTTATAGGGGGAGCTGGCTTTTACGACGAAGAAGTGGATTATCTTCGTAGTAGTAGATAACGGGCTATTCCCAATGGTCACGGGGAGTGAAATGATGCCTTCCGTCATCGTTTCTTGCTGTGTGAAGTTCTTCAGCGGCATGGGTGCCGGCTTTAGACGTGCTTCTTCGATATCGAGCTTATCGAATCAGTCTTTGAAAAGCACACTCACAGAGGCTCCACTGTCAATGAATATTCGGTGGACCAACTTGTTGGCTACCACGGCCTCGATTATGGTGGCATCTTGATGAGGTACGGCATGGGGGACTGGGTCATCGCCAGAAAAGGTGACGACCTCGTCTTTCTTGAACCTTTTCTGGGCAGGTTCTTCCCGCTGTTGACTTCGGGCATCGGTTTTCAATGATGACTTCGTTGCGCCTTGAGGCAGACCGGTGATGGCAGTGTTGACTGCATCATATTGAGGCTGGTCTTCGTCCTCGTCCTCGTCATCATGCCTTGACTTCTTGTCGTGATGGGGGGCGCAGTTGTTCCCTCCCCTATTCTTTTTCCTCTTACCTCTCCCTCGAGGTCGGGTTTCTTGCTGGTTGCGACTTTGGTATCTCCCCAGGGTACCGTCGCGCACCAGGTGTTCGACATCCGAGGCGAGATCTTGGCAGTCCTCGGTGTCATGACCATAATCGTCATGGAACTTGCAGTACTTCTCTTTGGATCGTTGTTTCGATCCACCTCGGGACAAGGGTGGTGGCTTCTCGAACAAGTTCGCATGAAGCTCGTATATTTCAGCCCTGGACTTCGTCAGCGGTGTGTACTGACTTCGGTCTTGGTTGGGCCGAGGTCCTAGGCGAGACTCAAGGGGTCCTCGCTGTAACCTTTCGAGGGCACTTCGGCGACCTTACCCATGGTCGGTGCGCTCTTCTTTCTTCTTCTTCTCATTATTTTCGGGCCGATTTGCTGCCTATTTTTTCCGATCAGCCTCGTCCGCCTCCGCGAATGTATCAGCAATCCTCCATAGCTGCCTGGAGGTCATTGGACGCGCCTTCACGAGCTCTCTGAAGAGAGTCCCGGACTGAATGGCGTTTTGAAACGCCGAAATGAGAACATCATCAGAGAGACGATCAACTTTAAGGCTCTCATTATAGAATGGGCCAGGAAGTCACTGATCGTTTCTCCTCGCCCCTGCCTTAAGGTGAGGAGCTGGGCCGGGCTGATTTTTGCCTCAGCTTTTTGGAAGAAATGGCGCTCAAAGGCGTCGAATAGGTTGGCGTACGACCCTATGCTGCCGTTATGTAGGCTGTCGAACCAGCTTCTGGCGTTGTCCACCAGTAGCTCGGGGAAGACTTTACACATGTAAATGTCTTCGGCGAGTCCTTAATTCATCATGTTGTACTGGAACTGTAATAAGAAGTTGTTGGGGTCGTGTGACCCATTATAGGGCGGGATAGGAGGTACTCTATACGTCGACGGGAGGGGAGTATAGAGTATCCTATTGGTGAAGGGAGTGGAGATTCGACCGTAAACGGTAAATCTTCCCTGGTAAGGGTTTCCTTCGTCACGCCAAAGTGGAACGGTGTTTTGACGAGGTGACGTTGAACCGTGCTGAGGTGAAGCGCGGTCGTTGTTCCCACGGCGATTGTTGTTCCGTCGCCTTCGGGGAAGTTCGGCAATCCTGTCTCCAACGATCTGGAGACTTAGGGATCGCCGCTGTGACGGCTCGACTCTGTCTTCTCCACCTCGACTCTGTTGTCGATGTTGATCGACAAACTTAAGGAAATCTTGTTCGTGGAGGTCCAAGTACGCCTTCAGTGCATCTCCAAGCTCGGGTTGGAGTGCGGCGTTTCTGGGTCGGTGGCCACCCTGGCCTGGCTCACTGCCGCTACTAGCGGAGTCACCGGACTGGCCTGGTGACAAATCCTCCTAGTGGCCTTCAGGAGTTTGGTGGATTATGGGCTGCTGGTCATGTCGGACTTGGGAAGCAGTTTGCCAAACTTGGCTTACGTCGGCTTCCTCCTCATTGGCCAGCGTGTGAGGTGGATTGGTGGGCAAGCCAGCTTGGCTCTGCTTTGCCTTGGCAGCAGCGGCGGTGTTGGAGCGGGTTGGTTTCACCATCGTTTCTTCACTCGAAAACGTTGATCGATTTCACAAAAAGAATTCCAAGTTGTTTCCCACAGACGGCGCCAATGATCGATCATGGAATTTTAGAGTGATTTGTACGAAGGAAAAATAAAGAACGCAAGAGTTTACGTGGTTCGATCTTTGATTTGATCTACGTCCACGGAGAAAAGAGTTTCTTGTATTAATACTCTCGAGTTACAAAATATGTCTTTCAATCTATCCTAGCATCACTATTTATAGGCGCACAACAACAGTTACAGCTGAGGTCGTGGGGTGCCACATCAGCAATTGTGGGTTAGAGATCGTGGGTTGGAGATCGTGGGTCGGCCGAGCTTCTATGCTCTTGGGTAGCGCTGCTGGATTGGGCCGAAGTGTCTTCTGGGCCTTTCAGTGGGCCGAGCTCATCTAGGCCGAGCTTATTTGCCGAGGTCCAATTACATTGGGCTGGTGCTTGGGCCTAGTAGCTGGGCCATATCTTATCAAGGAACATCTAATTAAGGGAATACTTATACGATTTTTTGCTTTTAAAATTGAACGTGTAAAAACAAAATAAAAAAGATTTGTTATGAATTAATTTATTATTATTTGTTATGTATTTAAATTCAAATTTCAGAGGAATCTTTTATACAATCGAAATTCATCAACATATATGTAATTAGTAATTAATAATCTATTTATAAATAATAAGATTTAAATAAGATGGAAAAACTAGTAATTGGTATTAATTAAAACCTAAAAAAATAATCAAGGTAAATATGACAATATTCCATGTAACGCCCCAATTTTCATAAATAAATAAATTGGTTTGTTAAAAAGAAAACTCCATTTATTAATTACTAAAAACCAACATAAGTCTTGGGAAACTCAATAAAAATACTGAAACTAGCAAAGCGGAAGTCTTGACTAAAAAAAATAACATAATTAGGAATTAATCTAGCTTATTAATGATTAATCCCGACTCCACCATCATTCACCACGCCGCTCGTCGCCCGAGTTTGCTCCTGAAAAGATAAAATAGTTTTGGGGTGAATACTATAAACTCAGTGGGTTGCATTTATCCATATTATAGGAATTACTACAAAAGAATATATGTAAACATGTTCTTCTTCTTATTAGAGGTGGCCAAATGCGGGTTCGGTTCCACATAGCTGGACCCATACCCTAACCGCCGTATAGGCGGGTGCGGGTACGATTTCGAGTACGACAGATGTGGGTACGAGTACGAGTACAACCTGGCGGTTCCAGCGGGTTTTACGATTATTATTTTAAATAATTAAAAATTCATTTAGTTGTTTGCAATTAAAAAAATATTATTTTATTGCAAAGAGTTAGACAATCTAAATCAAAACTAGACCTCTAAACACTAAATTAGTGGAGGTCAAGTTATTTAAAAATTTAATCTCGAATGATTGAGCACCGTTAAAATATATTTGGTGAAAACTGAATGGAAAAATCACTAAAGAAGGCTAAAGAGTGCATGTCTAATTAAAATTAAGTAATAAAAAAATACATTTTTAGGTAAAATACATATCAAAATGGCGGGTCTGCGGGTCAGCGGGTATAGGAACCGGCAGGTTGCGGGTCCAACTTTCAGTACCCATATCCGAACCGCCGCCTTCGGCGGGTACGGTTCCGAACCCGAATCGGCGAATACGGGTACGAGTACAAACCCTCCGGGTACGTGTATGAATGCGTGTATGGGTTGACGGGTACGATTATTTTGGCCACCTCTACTTCTTATTCTTATTTTTTACGTCTGTAGACGAAACTTCCTTTATTTCACGGTGACTGAAAATCCTGCACGCAACAATATTTTTATTCAAGTCTAACATATTATCCACATCCTCTAATTCGGGGCATCCACTAATGCAGCGCTCGATATTCATTATTGTGATTGGACCGTCACTATTGAGACAATCACTTCTAACGATATTTTCTTTCGGAGCAAAAGCCATCTCAAAGGAGTATAGCCATGAGTATTGCAGACCCAATATCCCCTACCAGCTAACCAATATGGCAAAAGGATTCTCAAGGGCATCAATTAGAACTTAACTTGTCCCTGCGCATCATCGTTGAGATCCCAATACAACGGATCCATAACAAGCAATTTTTTTTCCGTGCAAGTCCACAAAACAAACAATATATCGGTTGCCACGTTGAAGAACCCATGGAATGATAATCTACATAATTACAGAAATACCATAATTAATATAAGTTGATATATTTTAGATATTAAATACTAACAATATGAATAAATGTCTTCAAAATAAATATAATTTACAAAAAAGTTTACCATGCTTGCGTTCCACCAGTTAGGAGAATCAATTGCCAAAAATCCACCCAACATTAATCTCGTCATCTGTGGGTTGGGTCTCCAGTGCTCTCGTATGTAGCTTCTAATAAGACCAGGAAAGTGGGGGCCACTCTGTTCTTTAGGGGTAGAACCAAAGAGAGCATTTGCCGTTTCAATCAAGGATGCATAGTCCGATTTAAGATCCATCTAAAAGCATGAACAAGGTATACATATTACAAAAAATAATTAGTAAATGCACACGGCAGTGAAATATGTCAAAATCAATATAAAATTAACAATATTACGATGACAAAAGTAGGGCATATGATCAGTCTTCTGTCCCGCCATTCAGGATATGCATCGAGGCCACTTTTTAGCTTCTGACGCAAGGTCATTAGGGCAAGGTCAAAAGTCTACGCAGTGAACACATAGATGTTAGAACCAAAATTGCGACTATAAAATTAAAATGATATTAAAATTCAATTAAGGTGTATTTTGCATACCAAGATATCCCATTGTTGATCCTTGGCTATTATCCAACAATAAATGCCTTGAAGCTGGAGACCACCTCCGATGGGGGCCAAGCCAGGACTTGGGGCGGCTTCTATTGCCTGAACCAGTCGATGAAGCATGACTCCCTGACTTTGACTTTTTAGGAGGGACTTTTCGCCTCTCGGATCCACTAGGCCTCAATCTAGTAGACTACATGAAAAGTTAGGAAATTAAAATATTCTTCATGGACGGACATGTATACAATTGAGGGATTTTTTTTTTACTTTTACTAATAAAGTGTAATTAATTCATTTGGGATGTCATGTATTCAAAATAAACTAGAGTGTGGCGTATATTTATATAGATTGCATGTAAATGAGATATTGAGATCTATATTGAAAAATACCTGCCTAAGCTCGACTTACGAAGCACGTCTCGGTTGTTCACGGATTGTAATGTTAGGGTGAGTGGCGGTCGAGGATGACGGGATTGGAGTTGAGAAATTAGGCTTGCTGGACAAGAACTCGGGCATAGAGTTCTGGGGCGGTTCATGTGTATCTCCAGAAATCGGTACATAAGTCTAACCGAACGGAGGAATGTAGGTCGATAGGGGCCCGCTAGTACTGACTGGAGAGAATTGAGGGTCTTGTACGATAAATGAATATTCGAATAAGCATATATGAAATGAAACTAAATGTCAAAGAAAGACAACACTCTGATATATTATGCCTGCCCGAAGATGGAAGTGAATGCCAAGAGTATACATTGCTCGATGGCCAATGTAGAGTCATAGAAGGCGCTTGTGTAGATAGGGAGAGAGGTGTCTGTTTGAGCACCTACATGCTCGAGGGGCTCATTCACTTCAGGGCTCGTCGAAACAGCAGTGGATGTGAAATCTGATTCCCGTGCAGAGACAACGTTGAGGGGAGGGCTCGACCGTCGGGGTGAGTGGATTGGAGTGGCCATAGTGGAAGTCCCGCAGCTGACTTAGTCAATGCCCTTACTGATCGTTTTACCTATCCACTTATTTACCTTCGCGAGGAGTTTGTTCTCCGACGCTCTCAGCTCTTCCTTGTACTTTTGCATCAGAACCTCGTTGTCACGATGATTGGCCTCTTGTACGATACCAATCCATTCATCTCTAGACAACCCTGGCAGAACCCCCTCCTGACCGCCGCTCCTCATGGAAGAACCCTCTCCGACATGAAAGCCACTGGCTCCTTCTGGACGGGATGAAGATGTGCCATCACCAGATAGATTTCCTTGGAACCTTGTAGACCGGGTACTCCGTCTATGCCGAGGTTCTAAGTCTCCGATGGCATGATGAGGCACGGGAATGGCCCGCGGTCGACGAGCATTCAACGACGATGTACGCACTGGTCAGCACATGAAACTTCACCATCAAGGGTTGTACTTGATGTACCGATATAAAGTAATCATTTTCAATCTCTTTACCGTCGGGAAGGATCATCGAAATATCTTCTTCATCATCATCAAAGTGTGCGTACACATCATCACCAGTAACGCCCGTAAAATTATTCAAAAATTTCCATCTCAGACACCTTGACACGTCATTTGTGGAACACCTATCCGCAAATGCATCACCAAACCAATCCATCACCTTTAAAGCCCAAATCATCAATGCCCAGGACAACCCGTAAATGTGATATTTCTTGCTCGTTGTCGTAAACGTCCTCAAATAGTACTGCAGGGTCTTGTACGTGTACGCACCCCAAGGAAAAGCATTGAATTCTTCTGTATCATCGATCAGCTCCCACAACCACAGGTAGATAGAAGTCTGGTCGTCGTAACCGAGAATAAAACAATTGGCCATCAACAAGTTTGCCAGCTTCACACGTACTTCCCCATTTGCATCGGTGCAGCGTAACTCATTTCTCTTAAGTTGCGAGATCAACCATGTCGCCTTATGATTTTGGCCGCCATAGACGAGCTGGAAAAAAGGCGATTCCTTGGGTTCCTGGCAATCCGGGGATCAAACTCTGTAGGCCCCTATTTCAACCTCGTAATCAGGGCGTGATCCTGGATGGTATACTCTACTTCTTGGCCCCTAATGTGGAACCAAATTCCTTGCTCTGTAACAATAGCGCGAGATATAACCGAGGTCAGCAATATTCTACTATTTTGCCCCGGCTCCCAATGGAGTAAATGTCCGAAATGTCGAGCTTGAAATCTATCGGCTAAATGAGTACTGGTGAAACTTTCGGTCAGTACCTCTCTCAGATCATCCAAGATTCCGCACCTATAATAGTTAGTCACTTCCATTCTCCTGTTGATCAAACACTTCGACGGAACCATGGGGGCTGAGATTCCTATAAAATAGAGATACAATATATTATTATTAATAATACAAATTTAAGTATTATGTTTAATAAGTAATCATAATATTTAATATATTAAGTTACTTAAGCATATAAAATCAAATTAGATAATATAAAATATATATTAATTTTGAATTTTAAATTTTAAACGCATCAAATCGTTAATTATAAGTAAATTTATTAAGTAAATTTTAAACAATTATTTATGAGGGCATCAAATCGTAAATTTTAAGCATCAAATCGTAAATAATCATAATGTTTAATAAATTAGGTATTAAGCATATAAAATACTCCGTAGTATTTAACATTAGCCAAATAATTACTTAAAAAAATAATTTAAACAAAATAATAATCAATTATTTTTCAAAATTAATTCCTAAACATGTAAATTAAATCTAATAAATAATACGTACTTTGAAATTAAATCATTTAAGAGAATTAATTTTAACAAAATAATAATCAATTAATTTCCAAAATAAATCTTTAAAATAATTCCTAAACATAAAAATTAACATTAATAAACAGTACATACTAACAAAAAAATAAGAAATTTATGGGTATAGTCGACCAGTCCATCCGGTGAACGGAAAAGGGTTTTTCCGGCGATCGGAATTCACGTCCGGTCGACCTTTCTGGAGCTGGATTTGACCGGTCGACTATACCACAAAATTTGTCTTTTTTTTCTATACATATATATGAATTTTAGAATTTTAAACATTACAAATATATACTAATTTTGAATTATGTCACTTAAAAAATTAATTTAAAGATAATAATAATCAATTAATTTTCAAAATAAATATTTAAAATAATTCCTAAACATATAAATTAACTTTAATAAACAATTATTATTATTATTATTTTTGATCAAACAAATTTTTTGACCGCACCATTTAATAAACAAATAATACTTAGAAAAAAAGATGATATTTATGGGTATAGTCGACCGGTCCATCAGGTGACCGGAAAAGGCTTTTTCCGGTGACTGGAACTCACGCCCGGCCGACCTTTTTCGGAGCCGAATTTGACCGGTTGACTATACCAAAAAATTTGTCTTTTTTTTCTATACACATATATGAATTTTAGAACTTCAAACATTATATAATAATTTCGAATTATATCACTTCAAAAATTAATTTAAAGAAAATAATAATCAATTAATTTCAAAATAAATATTTAAAATAATTCCTAAATGTATAAATTAACTTTAATAAACAATTAATACTTAGAAAAAAGATGATATTTATGGGTATAGTCCACCGGTCCATTAGGTGACCGGAAAAGGCTTTTTCCGGCGACCGAAACTCACGTTCGGCCGATATTTTCCGGAGCCGGATTTGACCGGTCAGTTATACCAAAAAAATTGTCTTTTTTTTTTCTATACATATATATGAATTTTAGAATTTCAACCATTACAAATATATACTAATTTTGAATTATATCACATAAAAAATTAATTTAAAGAAAAATAATAATCAATTAATTTTCAAAATAAATATTTAAAATAATTCCTAAACATTTAAATTAACTTTAATAAAAAATTAATACTTAGAAAAAAAAATGATATTATGGGTATAGTCGACCGGTCCATAAGGTGACCGGAAAAGGCTTTTTCCGGTGACCGGAACTCATGCCCGGCCGACCTTTTCCGGAGCCGGATTTGACCGATCGACTACACCAAAAAATTTGTCTTTTTTTTTTATACATATATATGAATTTTAGAATTTCAAACATTACAAATATATACTAATTTCGAATTATATCACTTAAAAAATTAATTTAAAGAAAATAATAATCAATTAATTTCCAGATAAATCTTCAAACTAATTCCTATACATATAAATTAACTTTAATAACATTACATACTTAGAAAAAAAGAAGAAATTTTTTGGTATAGTCGACCGGTCCATCCGATGACCGGAAAAGAGTTTTCCTGCGATCGGAATTCTTGTCCGGTCGACTTTTCCGGCTCCGGGATTGACCGGTCGACTATACCAAAAAATTTGAAATTGTTTTCTAAATATATATATGAATTTTAGTATATCAAACATTACAAATATTTACTAATTTCGAATTAAATCATAACAATTCACTGAAGAATAAAATTTAATAAAATTGGTAACAAATAATTCGTAACAAATAAATCGAGATCCCCATTAAATAAAATTTAAATCATAACAAATAATACAATTTAAATTCATAACCAAAACATAACAAAAAATTAATACTATATTTTTTAAAACATATCAATATTCGTCGTGGTATTACTTCGATGGAGATCCCCGATTCATTTTCCGGCAAGAAAAAGTGGTCTTTATGGTCATGGTCGATTAATTATTGTGTCGACATCACTCTGGTGCGGTTGAAAATGTACAATGCTTGAGGAAAGGAGGAGAGATGTTATATGTTTGAGGGCCGCCGGAGTTGTTACTTGCTCGTTGATCGGTTGGGAGAGTAGGTAGAAGGGAGTGTTGGTTGGAGAGTATTATGTTTGAAGGGTGGTATGTGTGTGTTGAATTATAAGAGATAAAATAGGGTTTTTGTGTGTGCGTGTGCGCGTGTATAGAGGGGGATTTTATTTGAATTAATATAGAAATGCCAAAGCACCGACCCTTCCATAGAGAATCAGATTCTCACAAATTCATGAAATTTCAATGCATACAAAACAACAAAAAAACAAAATTGACCGGCACAGTTTTCATGGGGAGACTGTCGAGAGCATCCAAAAAAAATGGGTTCATAAAATACAATACTTTATTATGTAAGGGTAATTTTACCAATAATTATTTTTTAAGGAGTTTAAAAAGGGTAGAAACACCATGGCACCCTTTTTTCAATTCAAAATATTGAAATATTCTTTTTTTGAAAGCAGAAATATTGAAAATTTAAGAAAATGTTGTTATTTTGAGCTGTTAACGCTTTTACGCATTTCGTATTATAATTAAAGAAAAAGAAATACCCATTTCTAAATTTCCGATAAATCATATTCCTCGCCGCCGCTTAAACCCTGCTCGCAAACTCTGCTTTCCATAGTCGATCCGGCATCGCCGCCGCCCTCCGCCCTCACCGACCGGTATCAACACTCAGTTATAAGTTACTCTCGTATATATGGCCATTTGAAATCAATCGACCAACTTAACGAAGTCCTTCTCGAACTAGTTCCAATTCAGCCGGAAGGAAAATGTCGTTCCACTCCGTCGTGATACAGAAACTCATCAACGCGAACGCCCACGTCGGCCGCCGCGTGACTCAGAACCACTTCAAAATCTTCACTGAGGGCACCCGCAACGGCGTCAGCATCATCGACTCGGACAAGAGCCTCGTCTGCATCCGCAACGCCTGCGATTTCATCTGCCAACTCGCCCGCAACGATGCGCGGCTGCTCTTCGTCAACACCAACCCTCTCTTCGACGAGATCATCGCCCAGATGACCAAGGCCATCGGAATCAAGAACGACACCACGTGGCGCCTCGGAGGCTTTTTGACCAACAGCTCGAGCCCTAGGCGGTTCCGCGGCCGCAACAAGAGGTTCAACATCTGCTCGCCTCAGGCGCCGGATTGTGTAGTGATCTTCGACACGGAGAGGAAGTGCTCGGTGATCAAGGAGGCGAGCCGCCTGCAGATTCCGGTGGTCGGATTGGTCGATTCGAGCATGCCCTGGGATACGTATAGTAAGATAACGTACCCTGTGCCAGCTAATGATTCGCCGGAGTTTGTGTATTTGTTCTGTAATTTGATCACAAAGACTATATTGAAAGAGCGGAAGGGCACCATGGCTGAGAGGGGCGAGGTGACTACGACAGGGTAAGAGAATGTTTCCTCATCACTGCTTGTTTCAACTTTCGGATTCACGAGGATTGTTCTTCAATCGTTGCTTCATTAGCACCTTATATTGCAGTTGGTGTAATCGGGTGCGAGACTAGAATTTGTATAGTGCTCAATGACTGTAGATAACTCGATGTTTCATGGGCCTTATGTTTTCGTTTTTATATGCTTGGTTGAGCTTCTTATATTTGATAAGTTCTTTTTTTTTAGTTACTCAGAGAGGGAAGTCTTTTGGTACTTTTTATGCCTCTTATTTTGAATGTTTGGCTTTAATATAATTCAGTGGGCTTGGAATGATTTTTGACACTTTTTTCTGGAGAATCTGTACTAGGTCCTGCATGAGATACTAGAAAAGACTATTCAACTTTGGTAATCAAAGTTGTGATTTTCCCTCAAGAAACTAATCAATTTGATTCCTTTTGATTTATAAATAGCAAGTTTTGAACAGTTGTTTAGAACATTGTGTTATTTGTTTTTCGATTCCATTTGTTATCAATTGGTATAAATGTACTTAGCTCTTTGATTGAATTTGCAGGGGAGATGTTGAACTAGATGACCTGACGGCTTCATCATCAAGAAAAATTGTGTTTCCTTATGACCAATTACCGGCAATTTCTGAAGGTAAAGTACAACTGCTCGATCATCTCCCTTTCCTTCTGCCATTGCACTTAAGGATTTATTTCTCTTGGTAGAGTGTGTAGTGAAAAGGTTATCTCATATTTGGGACTTTGGGCGGCTGAGCTTTGTTTTATCTTTTCAAGGCATTTAAGCAACCTTGTATGCTACATTGCTACTTAACAGAATGGTCTGATAATGAATGTATGTTTGTGATGAATTAATAGAATGAAAAATTATTGCTTCTTTGCGCCGTTGCATGAAGAAAGCAACTGTGCTATTCTTAACATCAGCTATTTACATTCGTTTTTTCTTTTTCAATTGTAGTACTCCCTCCGTCTCATTCATAATGTTATATATCATTTGGGAACGGGGAACAAGGAGAGGGTGTAAAGTGTGGAAAAGTGGTGGGATTCACACTTGAAGAATTAACTTTTTTCAACAAGGACAACTCAAAACGGAAAACATGACATTTGGAATGGGACGGAGGGAGTATTTTAACTAGCTAAGGAATTCTAAATTTATACAGTACAATGTTTTGTTCATTCAATTTCAAGAAATAATTATCTTTTGTAATTTCAAACTTATCTGAATTCCAATTGGAGCATCAATGTTTGAAGTTTTGAGGTTTATTGAAATGAGCACTCATATCTATAGATATGAGCAACACTATAATAAGATAATAACTTGCTTCTTTTGTTGCCTTTTTATTTGCTTTGTTTCACATTCAATTGTTTTTATTTTTTTTAACACTATAATATTTTTCACTTCTATAGATATCTCAGAAACTAAGGAGCTCTTGGAAAAGCTTGTCGTAGTGAAGTTCAATGGCAGTCTGGGGACCAGAATGGGATTTAATGATGCCATGTAAGTACTCCTCAAAGATTAGGAAAATACTTACTATTATTATTCTCCAATTTGAATTATTGATGGTCCAGGTTTAGTCTCTGAATCTGTGGAAGCTGTGTCTTTCATTCCGTTAAGTAGAAGTTCATCCATGTGCCGGAAGATAATGTGATTGTGTTACAAAATTTTGATCTATGCACTTTTCTTTAGATGAGTTCCTCTGAATTGATAACTTTGACTGGTAAATATTTTTAATATAAATTGAAGTTCGTCATAAAATATCTATCTAATGTTTCCAAATGAAGATAAACTGATAACTGCTCTGTTGACGAATGATGATTAAGTCTCTGAATTAAATTATGCTTTGTAAAGTTTATCACTTCTGAAGGTGACATGTAGACTTGTATTCTAGTGGGTGAAGAAGCAAGGAAAAAAAATTGATTCATTTATTATGAAATTTTTTTTTAGGAAAATAATACGTGGCCATAGTTTTGAGAGTTCATCAATAATTCGTTATCTATGTTTTCAATTGTTGAGCTAGCTACTAGATACACTTGAAGTTGGTAATTGTTTTGTCCAAAGGAAATTGTCATGGAAACTAGTTCTAAATGCTATCTTTCTCCAGTTCCTTTGAAGCACAACATCTCAAGTTCCAAACATAGTGAAGTAAATTTTTCTGAATTTGTGACTTGTCTTATCCATCCTATGCTTCAATAAGAAGTGAATGAGGTTATTACTATATACAACATAACATTTGGACGTTAAGTTTTGTTGTTTCCTGTGTTTTATGTCCAGCTGTGAGAGTGCGATTCTTGTATGTAAGAGTGATTAAGTCTAGTGGTAGACCTCTATGCTAGTTTTACATCATTTTTCTTGATGCAGGTCCACTATGGACGTTGGTGGCGGTGTGACATGCCTTGACTTGATAATCAATCAAATTGAGGTCTCTTTCCTGTCAGTCATGTTTCATTTTCACAATCTAGCATTTCGTCTTGTTATTGGCAGCTCCGCACTGGAGTTGCTGTAGTCTGATCTTTGCTATCTGATTAATATCTGTAGACTCTCAATGCAAAATATGGGAGCAATATTCCTCTGCTTTTCGTGAATACAGTTGATGCACATAGGAAAGTATTACAGGTAATTTTTTCTTATATATGCATCTGGAACTGAATTTTGTTGGGAACTAATAGTTGGTGTTTAAATGATGGCAGTTCCTGGCAAAACACCCGAATAAGAACATCCATTCTGTTGAACAGGTTTGATGTTTTGATCCTTTTGTTGCTTCCCTGTGTGATTCATCAGAATCCACTTAGTTTTGAATCTACGAATGTTTTGCAGAGCATCAATGATCTAAAAGAAGCAAAAGAATTAGCAGTGCCCTCAGCTAAAGGCCAAGATAACAAGGATGAGATGTATGTTTTTCAGTACAAATATAGTTAATTTCTAACTGTTGTATTATATGTGTATGTGTCTTTACCACCTACGGAATAGATTGGATAATGGACCTCTAGGCAAAGATTATTTCCATCCATTTTCATTTAGATCCCAGTTGGTTTTCACAACTAAACAATAAGTTCGCCATTACAGGTCAATATCAAAATCTACATTTAGTCATTTACAAAACTGAAAAACTCAAGATGAGGGATATGATATTGGGCTGGACTGTGGCTTTGTTCAGTATCTCGCTCTTTAGTTATTGAGTAGTCTGGTTCCTTTCTTTTTTGGGAGAACTGGCTAAATACTTTTAATACCTAATGATCTTGGTTAGAGTAACATTGACAGTTAAAAAGTTATCTAAGGAAAGAGCCATTTGGATTTGGATTTTATTTTTTTGCCAGTCAACTTTTAACGTTATGTGATGTTGCTTTTGATCTAAATCTATATATGGTGGCTTAGTTTGTTCCTCTTTTTTGTCTTTCTCCATCTTTACTAAACATATGCTTTTCAAGTATGATCTCCAAAAAAAAATCTGAAGAATCTGCCATGGCCATGGACCTCAGTGAATACTTATTTTGTTTTTTCAGCAGGAATACAAAATTTGGAGCTAATACATTAGCTTCTTTCTGAAGAATAAATTATTGATTGAGAATTATAATGTTTTTTTACTTCATGTTTCATATGTTATTGATGCATTAGCTTCCTTCTGTAGAATGAATTATAAATTGAGAATCTTAATGTTTTTCTTTCTTCATGTACATGCTATTTTGCTAGTGACATTATGTGTGCATATCAAATACGTGCACATTAGGTTCACTTTTCTTTCTACTTGTGAAGGAATTCATTTAATCTTGCTGAGGTCATCCTCCCATTGGTAGCTAGTGAAAAATTGGAAAATCTAGCATTGCAGGTCTGTTTTCACCCCTTTCCGGATGCCTTCTTAATGAAAAAACTCATTTCTCATTTTATTTTGGACTTTGATGAGATTTCTTTTGTCAACAGGGCAAAGAGTATGTCCTATTGTTGGGTTCCGATAATCTTGGTTGTGTCGTTGACCCCAGTATCCTTTGTTATGGACCACCATAACTTTCATTCTTTGAATTTTGATCCTCTAAATAGATTTTCCCCAGTATATTTTATAAGATAGGAATTTATGACAGTTGAGCTCCTTAATGCAAGGTTGCAGAAATCTTGAATTATCTGGTTCAGACCCATATTGATCTTTGCCTGGAGGTATTCTCAACAAATTACCTAATTTGGTGATAAACTTTTGTTGGTAATTTTTCCTAATAATTTGCTGCCAAAGTTTTGTTTTAATTCTTTCTATCATGTGTGCAGGTGACACCTAAATCCTCTGAAAAAGAAGAGAGCCAGCATTCATCGGATGAAACAGAGACTCTGGTTTGTTTTGTTTTACATTTTTATGCATTATTTGAAGTCTCATATTGATGCTAAAAGTGATTCCTCTTTTGTGGCGTGCAGCCAGTCAGTTTCTCTTTCAAATATTTTAAGCTCTAGGTGTTTTTTTTTTGTTTTATTTTTTATTTTTAAAGATATTTAGCTCTAGGTTTTGGTAAGAGTAATTGCAAAACTATCTAGATGATGCCTAAGAGAGGTCCTATTAAAGTATTTTTAAAGGACAAGAAATAAAGAAGACTTTAGCATCAAAAATTTCATTGTGGGCTATGAAGTGTTGACGTCAAAATATCTGTACTCTACAATACCTGACAATGGACAAGTAGGAAAATCCATTTAGGCCCTCGGTCAGGCCACAAGCTTGATTCTTAAGGCAGGGATTGGTTATCAAAAGTTGAGTAGCTTTAATGTTTTATTCAGATTAGTGATTGCACTTACATATTTGATTATTTTGCTGGACAACTGGAGTATTTAAACCTAATATTCTCCCCAAACTTTGCTTCTGGTGCTGTTCAGTTGTTCATCTATACTTTATTACATTCATGTGTAACATATCTTTTGGAAAATGAATGCTGTATGCCTATCTTAGATATAAAACATTTGGGGAATTGAATTTAGCTATTCATTGTAGTTACGAAAGTAGGTACTCATGTGTCACAGTTTCCCACATAATCCTATAATTTTATTTTTATGGTATTTCTTGTGGGCATCTTGCAGATTGCAACTCCAAAGGAAAATTGGCGATTTACCGACACCCTGTAAATTTTGTTCTTAGCAACTTGTTTTTTTTTGCTTGTTTTTTTTTTTTTTTTTTTTTTTTTTTTTTTTTTCATATTCAGAAAAAAGAACCTATATCTTCCATCCTCAGGTGGATGAGCATCGGATGTATGGAAGATGAACAACATCTCAGTCTCACCATTTCCGAGGTACCAAATGTTTGGTTTCATCAGGAGGCATCTCACCATGGCTAGATTCTTACCTTCTTTCGATTAAGCATTTCTTTTTGTATTTCTCAAGCAATTTTTTTCTTTATAAAAGATTTATTTCATGTCACCTACTATTTTATATGGTTTCACTAAATTTCCGTGCTCCTGCATCACTAGTTCCTACTTGTATTTACAGCTTTTCGATAAGCATTTTGCATTAAATGTTCCCAGAACAAGACATCATCCAGTTGAAGCAACATCGGACCTATTTTTGCTACAGGTTAATACTAGATCCATCATGAGTCCCATTTGTGTTTTTAATATTTTTAATGTTATATGCATTACCCAATTTCTGCTATGCAGTCAGATCTGTATACCTTTATTGAGAACACTCTGACTCGAAATCCAGCAAGGGAAAACCCCGTTGATCCGTCCATTGAATTCGGACCAGTACTGAGAAATGTAGAGTACTTTCTAAACCTGTGGAGCTTTTTTGCAATGTTTTCTGTAAACTTGTGTTAAGATTCATAATTCTTTCTTCTTTTTCAGGTCAATGACTTGAAAGAGCGCTTCAAGTCTATACCCAGTATTATTGGACTTGACAGCTTGAAGGTGGCTGGTGATGTTTGGTTCGGAAGTGGTGTAATTCTTAAGGTATCACAGATTCGACTAGACCAGAATTGGCATTTTTTTTTTCGAGCAGCACTTTTATGAAGAAGCATAATTTTGAGTAGTAGGCAAACACGGAAAAACTGCTTGGACTTGGAGTAACGACTTATGTGAGGACGGATACTGCTTGTGGTATACATAGTTGTAAATAAAGTATGAAGATGAAAATAATTGGATATTTAGTTTCATCTTGTGAACTTCCAATATCAATCTAATCAATGGGGATTATCTGATAGGCTCTTCATGCTAGACGAATTTGCCTTGGTCAAAAGTTCTGAAATGCTCCAAGAGGGATATATCAGGATTAGCAAAATCATGTTGACTAATGTTTTTGTCAAATTTGTATGACCTTTTGCCGTTGCATTTCTGTGTTTCTCAGGGGAAAGTCATTATACAGGCTTTACCGGGTGTGAGGATCGTAATTCCTGATGGGGCCGTGTTAGAAAATATGGTATTTTTTTTTATTTTTTTTTTGTAAAATTCAGCTTGTTTACAGTATTATGTTTCAGAGAACTATGTTGATTGAATGCAATTCTTCCTCTATAACAGGCTATAACTAAGCAAGAAGACCTTCAAGGAGTATCGATTAATGACCAGAAAATCGAATGAACACTGTCGAATGTTCGCTGTTGCCGGAGTTTGCTTTAAGTTTACCAGATTAAGGAACACTAATTTCACTCATATCCAATTATCCCTGTTAGCAGGGAAAAGGAAACTAGCACCAATAATGAAGAGATGTTGACGGTTGATTTAATTTTCAAGCTTCCCAATAGAGTTTGAAACACTCACGTGATTTGTTTTCAACCTTTTCTTTTCGCTGTAGCATTGATTTTAATTTCCAAATAGAATGGTTCTTTAGTTTGTGCTTTAAATTACAAGGGAGATGCATTATTTTAGAAATTATAGAGGGAATGAATTTGTTCAATTTAGTAAGGAAGAAAGTAGTTGACTGCAGAACTTGTATAGTTATGTGATTGGCTTCTTAATTTATTATTATTATTTTTTTGGAGCACCAATTGGCTTCTTAATTTTTCATTAGATTCAATTGGCTCATTTGAATTTGCGAAATGCTGTAACTAGACTTTCAAACTTCCACTTGGTTCTAAAAACGATTAAACTATATCATTTCGTCTTAAAATGATAATCATAAATAGAATTATATTATACTCCATTTGTTTCATCATAATATAACTATTTATATAATACTAGCAAAAAGTTATATACATTCGCACATAGTAAAATTTACTACTAATTTAGTAATTAATCCTCTAGTTTAAACATTTCTCATTCGTTATTGAATCTCACATTTATAAATATAAAACTCAATCATTCAAAATCATAATTAAACTTCCAGTCCATATATTTAATTCGAATAGCTTAAGAATAACAATTAATTTAAATAAAAAATAAACTAATCAAAATAAGATCAACTTATTTAAAAGGGTTATTGACATTTAAATCCATGAACTTTGGGGTGTTTCCAAAATAAATTCCGTGAACTTTTATATTTATGTAATTGGCTTCTCAATCTTTCATTAGATTCAATTGTCTCATTTGAATTTGCGAAATGCTGTGACTGCACTTTCAAACTTCTATTTGGATCTAAAAGTGATTAAACTTTATTCTTTTGTCTTGAAATGATACCATAAATAGAATTAATTATACTCCATCCGTGAGAAGAACTGCACTTTCAAATGATTGAATTTCAGGAAATAAAAGAACTGCTGCAGTGAGAAGCCAAATATTCTGCATAACTGCCACTTCTTTTTAACTATTATAACAGGATTGTGGACAAGATTAACAATTCTACCGGTCAAGATCCGAACGCTAAAAGCATAATCGGGGTGCTAGATATTTACGGGTTCGAGAGCTTCAAGATCAACATGTATTTTATTGCTTTTTCTTTGGACATAATAGATGTTTTTTTTACTTCAAACTAACTTGTCTGGACCCTTTTCGCATATTACAGTTTTGAGCAGTTGTGTATTAATCTGACAAATGAGAAGTTGCAACAACATTTTAATTAGGTAAATTGAGGTTTGAATTAATATCTTGTTCATTTTTAATCTCATATACATGTGCTCATTTATTGGTCAAACATACTTTACTATTACAACATGTTTTCAAGATGGAACAAGAGGAGTACACGAAGGAGGAGATCGCCTGGAGTTATGTCGAGTTCGTAGACAATCAAGATGTCCTAGATCTTCTCGAAAAGGTTTATGTGTGTGTGTGTGTGTTAATGATGATGCATGCAATTCTAATTAAATTCATAATGCTAACAACAATATTTGAATACTTACCACTTTCTTGAAGCATTATTGCTCTCCTTGATGAAGCCTGGTAATATAATCAAAGAAAAAAAGTAGGACAACATAGTTTTAAGAAGATATGTAGCTGATGTTTATCATTCTCTTACAGCATGTTTCCAAAATCAACGCACGAGACCTTTGCTCAGATAATGTACCAGACTTACAATGCGCTTGAGCAAGCCGAAGCTTGCTCGAATTGACTTCAATCACCATAAACCACTATGCTGGTGATGTACGTAAGAGAATAGGGCAAAGAAATTTCATCAAAATTTTGAGTAAAACCTACATTTCTTACTGTTCTCTTATGTATGGATAGGTAACATATCAAGCTGATCAATTCCTCGACAAAAATAAGGATTATGTCATTTCAAAACATCAAGCTCTCTTCAATGATTCCGAGTGCTCATTCGTTGCAAATCTTTTCCCTTCTTTATTTGAAGAAACGTCGAAGCAGTCCAAGTTTTCCTCCATCGGTACTCGCTTCAAAGTGGGTGAAAATCATCAAACTGCAAAGTTATCTTTTCTCAAATTTCTCACTATAAATAATGGAAATGCAGCAACAATTGCAATCTTTAATGGAAACCCTGAGCACAACAGAGCCACATTTACATCAGATGAGTGAAGCCAAACACAGTTCTGAAACCTGGCGTATTTGAGAGCTACAATGGCTTAAACCAGTTAAGATGTGGAGTAAGTCACTATCTCATCTCTAAATAAGTGCATTTTAATTTCTTGTATTTACAAAACATTTGATGACACCGTGGCAGGGTGTATTAGAGGCCATAAGAATAAGTTGTGCATGTATCCGACAAAAAGAACATTCGACGAATTCATAGATCGTTTCAGAATGTTAGCTTCAGATATTGTAGATGGGTAAGAAATCTCACTCCACCAAATTTAGCATAATTTAGTACTCTTTCTGAACCCCTTCAAGCATTTCCATAATTTAGTAATCTTCTCTGCTCCAAATAAATTGCCAAATTTGTTTCCTTCATTATGAGGCAGAAGGACGTTGTTGCATTATCATGTATTTCGTGAATTATGTATGCGACAAAGACAAGTTCTACGTAGTGCATTAATTATTTGTTTTTATGCACATATATGTTGTAGTTTTAATGCACATCTTTTACATAAAACTAATTAAATGAATAAAGAGAGAATACCCAAAAGTAGCCATTTTCACAAGACAAAAGTGAATAATAGCCACCCATTAGTAAACAGTCTAATTATAGTCATTTTTGATATGTAATGACATTTATACCCTTAATGAAATTTATTAATAAAATTAAAAAAAAAAAAACAAAAATCAAAAACCTATTCTAATCCCCTGCGGTCAACCCCCCCCCCCCCCCCCCACCCACCCCCATTCATCTCTCTCTCTCTCTCTCTCTCTCTCTCTCTTTCTCTTTCTGCAATTCTGGAAACAGACCATCGCAGCTTCAGCCACCGTCCTCTGCTGGCTGCCACCCCTCCGTGCCGTCGCCGCCACTGCATCTCGTCAATCGGCACCGCCATGTTCCCATCCCTCTGTCCCTCATCTTCTCCCTCCCATCTCTCTCTCTATCTATATCTCTCCCATCTTCAACAAATTCTCTCTTCTCTCTATCATTTCTAGAAGTTAATTGAAGTTGTTATGTCGCCGCCTTCGTTTGCAAGGGATCGCCGCCTCAGCTTCTTCTTCCGGTGGTCTCGCTCTCCACCAATTGTGCAAAATCAAAATTTAAATACGGTAGGGTTGCACGATTTTACGGTTGCTCGTGTTCGTGTGCACGAACACACTCGTTTTCTTCGTGTTCGTGTGCACGACTCGACTTCACGATTGTTTTTGCTCGTGTTCGTGCGCATGATCACGCTCATTCTGCTCGTAATCATGTGCGCGACTGATTCACTCGTGTTCGTGTGCAGCGGTGGGTCTTCATCTCCAATTTGCTGCAGAAGTTTTAGGCATGCTATATGCTTCTCGCCGGCGACAACTAGGGGTGACGCGGAGAGAGAGAGAGAGAGGAAGGTGCGGAGAGTGAGAGATTTGTTACTCTCTGCTGCTGCAGTGATGGCTCCGACGGCGACGGGATTATCAGATGAGATATGAGGAGAGAGTGAAGAAACAAATGAGGAATTAGGTTTTACAGATTTTTTTATTAATTTTATTTCATTAAGGGTATTATTGTCAATATAAGTGAAAAATGGCTAGGATTAGACCATTTTCTTATGGTTGGCTAAAATTAACTTTTGTCTTATGAAAATGACTATTCTAGGGTTTGCCTCATGAATAAAAGCTTAGTATATTTAAAATTGTTGTGTGTGACAAAGACATGTTTCATAGATAATTTCATAATGCATCAACAATATTTATAATGCATTTCATGTGAGTTTTGTAATGCATTTGACTGTCAATATTATAATGTCAAATACGTTAATGTAATTATGTTGTATTATATTGCATTGCTATATAATTTATAATGCATTAGAAATATAAGAAAATATAGTCAAATACGTATTGGGACTAAGTTTTATAGCCATTTGCCTACAACTTAAGAAATAACAAAATATACCTAAACTTTTATATATGGGACTAAAATACCCTTAAGTGTAGTAGCTTTATACCTCATCATCTCCACTCTATTTAGATTAGATTTCGAATTCAATCTTTTCCACCTCTCTCTTTCTTTTGATCGGCGCTCGGAACTTGTCGACGGTGGCGGCTAGTGATTGATTATGGACGGCGGCGTCGGGGTTGCGACTTGAGGGGAGTTGGAGCTGCTGCTTTGTTTGCTGCCAGAATAAGAATAGCAGGTGAGAGGAGTTCCGATGAGGGTCATGATTCTGACGTAGATGAGGTCCGACGATTTATTCGACGTGGACGAGGACGACGACCTTTTCGTCTGGAATCCGACCAAGAGGCCGACGTCATCTTTTTCGGTCGTGGATTAGTAGCGGTAATACAATTTTTGATCACCTAGGTCTTTTTTTTCCTTTTTTTGTTTTCCCCCCCGGTTTGTTTGATTTTATGTTTTTGTGTTGTTTTCATAGTCGAAGATGGCATGTCCTGCGGTGGTCATGGTGGCGGCGAGTAACAGTCCTTAGCCGCATAATTTGGTATGTTTTCGGTTGGGTTTTTTTGCTTTGTATGATTTTTTTCAAGATTATATAGGTTTTGCACGTATGTTATGGTTCAATTCTTACATTAAATACGTTAGGTAGCATTGAATGCGAAGCAATAAATGGTTTGTATTGAGGGTTGTAAGTTTGGTTAAATTCTTACTAAATTTGTGTCCCCCAAAAAATTCACAATTTTATGTATTTTCTTACCATCGTTATGAGAAATGGTAAGCATTCATATATTATCGTACCATCTTTTATCATATAGAGCATTTAAAAGAAATGCTTGAAGAGAAAGACAAAGAGAATGCACTACTCTCTGCAAAACTAGCAGATCTAATGGTACGCCATGAAAATCTTATCGAGAAGGAAGCAAACTTACAACAAAGAGTGAACAAAATGAACAAAAGAAAAGACAAACTAGAAGAAATTCAGTCCGTTCAAAGAAGCCCACTGATCAAGACGAGAGTCAGGTTCAGTGGTCAAAAAGAGAAAAGTCAAAGCGTTGACTGCCAGATCACTTTTGTTAAGGAAAATGCAGTAGTCGTCAAGCCAGCTCATCACAGTTTACCTAACAAGAGGATTCAGCTGAAGAATCCAACTCGTTAGCCACAAGCCATCGTGATAAAGGAGCACAAGACATCGAGCTCCAAAAGTCAACAGAACAAGAAGCCTGCTGCTCAAGCAAACAAAAAGAAAGACTGCCCTACTTCAGAAGAGCGCTCCAAATTCAAGAAAAAACAGCATGCTTTCAAGTCTCAAAGGATGCAGCCTGCTCCTCAACACTATTATGAGGAATGGCCGCAGTATGTTGGGTATGGCTACCAAGGTCAGTGGTATCCTCAACAACAATACCAACCTGACATCTCCACCTGCTCCTGCCAGTACAACCAGCAGGACTGGAATCCCAACCGATGGTATTCATCTGGATATTATGAGGAGTCGCGCTATGATTTCTATCACCATGCTGCTCACCAAGGGTACTATGAAGAGCCCTACTGGAATGCCGATCAGTATCAACCTGCTCTGCATTCTCAAAAGAAGAAGAAGTCTCATAAAAAGAAGAGGGCTCCATCTGCTGAAAAGAGAACTCAAACTGCTGACAAGGCACCCATTTATGAATGGGTTCCTAAATCTGTTTAATTGCAGGGTGGGAAGGAAGAAAAGAGGCAGCCCGCTGCTGGCGGAACTATCTGGATTATTGACAGCAGCTACTCAAAGCATATGACCTGTGATCAGAACCTGCTGTCGGACGTGGTCGAGTGCAACGGACCTTATGTAGGCTTTGGAGGAGACGACAAAGGCTACGCTAGAGGATGTGGTAACTTGCAAGTTGGTAAAATAACTATTCAAAATATTACATATGTTGATGGCCTAAATCATAACTTATTTTCTGTAAGCCAGTTTTGCTCGAGTGGTATGCAAGTAGAATTTGCAGCTAACACGTGTTTCGTGAAAAGCAAGGAAGGAGAAATACTCCTTACCGGAATTGAGCAGGATAGGTTATATGTAGTCGAGTAGACTAATCTTAAGGAAACCTGCCTTGTCTCTAAAGCAATTTCTGAGACAGGTTGGCTGTGGCACAGAAAGACTGAGCCATCTGAATTTCAAAGCCATCAACAAGCTCGCTCGAGAGAAGTTAGTAGAGGGACTCCCAGACCAAGTATTCCTAAGATATCATATTTGTGATGCTTACCAAGCTGGAAAGTAGACAAGAGCATCATTTCCCAGCATTAGAGCTCAATCTTCAACCCGAATCTTGGAGCTTCTTCATCTGGATCTCTTCGGTCCAGTCACTCCTTCAAGTATTAGTGGTAGAAAATATACACTTGTTGTTATAGATGATTTTTCTAGATTCATCTAGGTTATTTTCATGTATAAGAAAAATGAGACTCTGGAGAAGCTACCCGCTCTACTCAACAAGTTGTGCAATCAAAATAACACCACTGTGGTATCAATTTGTTCAGACCGTGGAACCTAATTCATCAATCACATGATCGACTCATACTGTACTGAAAAGGGAATCACACATCAAACTTTAGCAGCTCGCACTCCTCAGCAGAATGGAGTGGTTGAGTGTCAAAATCGGTCGCTGAAAGAAGCAACTCGTACTATTCTAAACGAGACCAAACTTCCCAAGAAGTTCTGGATTGAAGCAGTCAACGCTGTTTGCTACACCCAAAACAGATCCACTATCACTATTTGCCATGGGAAGACGCCATATGAGCTGTGGAGAAACAAGTTGCCTAAGCTTAGATATTTCAAATCATTCAGATGTTTGTGTTACATCCACAATAATGGAAAATCTCAGTTAAAAACTTTTGATAGCAAGTCTGATCCCGGAATTTTTCTAGGATACACTGAGACTAATACTTATCGAGTTTATAACAAGAATACCATGACTGTGGAGGTAACACCTCATGTTGTTTTTTTGATGAATCTGCTTACATGCACAGGGAATCAACTGCTAATCCACAAGCAGGAAAGGGTGATGAACCAGCTGGCTCCCAGGAATCAATTTTAGACGATCTACTATTTTGGAGCCCAGCTGATAAAGAAGAAGAGCTTGCAAATCGAAGCGGAGAAATTGGAGGAAACAATCAAGGGGGAACCAGTGCATCTCCTAGCTGTACCGAACTAACTGAATCCATCCAGTCTGCTTCTCTACAGCTCATTTCTAAAGAACCTGCTCCTCCACCTCCAGTCTAAGATTTCGCTGTTGATCAACTCATTGAACAACTTGAACAGCTCAATCCTTTTGTTCCTCAACCCCTACCCGAGTTTGATGACCCAGTTGATGAGCCAGAACCTGAAGTATCTGTGGAAGAGCTCTCTCATCGAAGAAGATGGGTTGATGCTCACCCAGAGGAGCTCATTGTTAAGAACCCAAATTCTAGTGTGAGAACTATAAGGTAAATAGGATAAAGCTGTCTCTTCAGTTGTTTTCTCTCTCATGTTGAACTTAAAAATGCCATTGAAGCATTGATGGATCCAGATTGGACACAAGCAATGTAAGAAGAACTCCATGAATTCTCAAGAAATGAAGTCTGGTCCCTCGTAGATTGACCCAATCATCAAGGAGTCATCGATGTGAAATGGATCTTCAAAAACAAGCGTGATGAGAGTGGCGAGGTTGTCCGCAACAAAGCAAGATTAGTTGCAAAGGGATACTCTCAACAAGAAGGGATAAACTATATATGAGGAAACCTTCACTCTAGTTGCAAGACTAGAGGCCATTTGACTGTTTCTAGCCTATGCAACACATCAAAGATTCACAGTCTATCAGATGGATGTGAAGAGCGCATTTATAAATGGAAGACTCAAGGAGGAGGTCTACGTGGAACAACCTCCTGGTTTTGAAGAAAGAGATTTAAGCAAAGTCTATCGTCTGCATAAAGCCGTTTATGGATTAAAGCAAGCTCAGCTCCTCGAGCTTGGTATGAGACGTTAGCAACCTTCTTGCTAGAATCAGGATTCAAGAGAGGAAGAGTCGACAAGACGCTGTTTATAATCAAATAGAATAACCATATCCTTCTTGTACAAATTTATGTTGATGATATTATATTTGGATCTAAATCAAAAAATTTATGTGAAAGATTTGGACAACTCATGACAGATGAGTATAAAATGTCCATGATGGGCGAAATGGCTTTTTTTCTAGGGTTGCAGGTGAAGCAGTCGACTGAAGGAATGTTCATTTCACAAACCAAATATGCACTCAAGCTCACTGAAAAGTTTGGTGTAAAGGACAGCAAACCAGTGAAAATTCCCATGCTCGCAAATGAGAAGATTGATATGGATCTAGAAGGCAAACCAACCAACATAACTCAATATCAAGGGATTATTATTTCATTACTTTACTTAACAGCCAGTCGACCTGACATTTATTTTGCAGTAGGTGTCTGTGATTGATATCAAGCCGCTCCCAAAGAGTCGTATCTCGAGGCAGCCAAGAAAATTCTTCGTTATGTGAATGAGACTATTAACCTTGGATTATGGTACCCTTGTGATGATAACTTAGAACTAACTGGTTACTCGGATGCTGACTATGGAGGATGCAAGCTGGATAGAAAATCTACGTCTGACACCTGTCAATTTCTTAGCAGCAAGCTGATATCGTGGTTTTCGAAAAAGTGGCAGTAAGCTGATATCGTGGTTTTCGAAAAAGCAGACCTCTGTAGCAACCTCTACCACAGAAGCAGAGTACATGGCAGCTGGTAGCTGTTGCGCTCAAATTCTTTGGCTAAAGCAGCAACTCAAGGATTATGAGGTTAACATCAGTGAAGTTCCAATTTTCTGCGACAGCCAGAGTGCCATTTCCATTACTCAAAATCCCGTGCTCTACTCAATATGCAAACATATTGATGTAAGGCATCACCTCATTCGCGACCATGTAGAGAAGAAGGATATAGTGGTGGAGAAGGTGCCCACTGAAGGATTTTAGGCATGATGCTGGTGCTGCGGGTGCAGCTGGAGGACATGAAGGACTTTGGTGCTGCGGGCATGAAGGATTTTGGTGCTGCGGGTGCAGCTGGAGGACATAGGAAGAGACCAGCTACTACAGTTGTGGATAAGCAGCCGGTCAAGAAATCCAAGCCCATCATACTAAGGAAGCCTCTCCAACGTCAGCTCGCTCCAGAGTTGGATGAGGAGGATGTTCAAATTCTTAACCCTCCTCCCCACTCTCCCACTGTTTACGTGGAACCAGCTACACAGATAGATGAAGATCTTAACTTCCTCTCCAACAAGGCCCTCCTAGATTCCATGTTGGAAGCAGCTCGCAAGGAAATCACCAATGCTTTTCCTGGGATATAGGAACTTCTGATGGCCAGGAAACTTGCCACTGATCTCTAGTTCATTCTAGAAGTGAGAAATTCTGACATGGCTACCCTGAAATGCCTAGTGGAAGTCAAGTCCTTCGACCAACTGATGGTGAAAGAAGCCTCTCTCAAGCAGAAGTTGGAATTTCAAGATATTCAAGACGCGCGTTCTCGCTTCCGCTCCATCATTCTTGCCTTCATTAAGCTGGAGGTCCCCAAGAAAAATATCAATCTGCAGCCTCTGTACGTACAAGAAAAGGACCTCTATCTGAGTTCTCTTCACTCAGAGTATGTTCAAAGTCCCTAGCTGGGAGATGGTTCAAAGTCTCCAACTGGTGATGCTGTTGTACCAGCTGGTCATGACGCTAGTCCTTATCCTATAAGAACATCAGCTCCTGGAGGAGAAAATCAAGAAGGCAAACCTCGTTCTGAGGGGGAACAAGCTGAAAAACCAGTACAGTCGACTGCCGGTGCTATTGAAATTATCCACACTCTGGGAACAACACCAGAAGGCTACTTCCAGCTTGTTAACCCCACAGTCCAGCTGTCAAAGCAAGAAACAGAGGATCTTGTCATTAATCTTGCCAATGACATCTTCAACTCTTTCTTAGAGACTGTAATCGAAGCAGCTGCGACCTCCATCTCTAAGCTGGATGTCAATATTCATGCCAAGCTCATCAAATTTCATGACCACTTTAACAAGAAGATCGATCTGGTCAATGAGCATGGTAATGCAATTAATGATCTCACTATTGAACAGACTAGGTTGCTCAAAGCGCAAGTGGATGGTCTAAGCAAGAAGCTGGAAACATCCATCTCGTCCAATGAAAATAAGGCCAAGGAAGTGGTAGTGTCATCTGCCATTGAGGCTGTAAAGAATTCCATGGAGACAATTGCTGCTGATGCCGCTCAGAAGGCTGTTGGCATCTTCTCGGAAGTTCACCTATCGAAACAATTGAAAGAAGTCCTCCATGATATTCTAAGTTCTCTGAGCGAAGGATTTGTCAATTCACTGCGACCAAAATACAGCCGATCACAAGGCTCTGGTTGATGAAGTGAATGCTGCTGCTGCAACAACCTCAAAGATAACTGAAGAAATGCAGGGCAACATCACTGCACTCCTCACTGGTCACGTGGTTTGAAGGAGAAATTGGCCAGACTTGAAGAGGAAAATAAGTCGTTGCAACTGCTGCTGAAAGAAGCTCTTTCTGATGATGCCGAAAAGGGGGAAGAAGACACCCAAGGCAAAACAGCGGGCTCAAAGATCCAGCTGCTGATAAACCACCTCCATCCCCATCATCTTCCTCTGACGGTCTTTTTACCTTCGGTGAAAATCTGCAAGAGGATTTGCTGAAAGAGCAGGGTAATGAGTAGCAAGGGGATGCTCCGCAGGAGGCTGAGACTGAAGAAGAGAAAGCTCACAAGCGTGTGGTCGAGCAGATGATGGATGCAGGGATGCATGTCGATGACGCCAACGATCCTCACAAACAACAAATTTTCTTGGCTGAGCTTGCAAAGAGGGAACTAAAGAGAAAGGCTGATGAACAGTGGATGTCAGCCTCCATGAAAGTTATGAAGGTAATGCCGAGTACTATCCAGTCCGCCTGGATAGATCCAGCTGATAATGAGAAATGGAGCCAGCTCATTGACACCTCCATCTTAAGACACTACTACATTGACACGACCGTCGTTTAGCCGCGGTCAATAAATTTATAAAGCTTATGCACAGACTCCTATAACTAATATAGTAGTGGTAAACACAGGGTCGATCCCATGAGGAGTTGGTCAGCAATCCTTTCGAGTTCAATTGTCACTTTCAAAGGGGTGGGCTTTGCCCAAGTCGATCACAACTTAACAAGGAAATAAAAGGAATGAATAAAAGCAAACAGTAAAACAATGATTAAAAGGTAAACTCGCCCTGGGCAGACTCCTTAACTACACATAACTTGACTTGATCACGGGTCTTAATATATTCACACATACATGCATCATCCAGTTATAGGTTACCTTGGTCAAGACCCCCTATTGTCACGCTTCACGTGGCTTGACCAGCATGCCCAATTCACCCTTACCGCATAGAGTTACTATGATGAAACCTCCACCACATACTCTCTAACTTAGACTCTAACATGCAAGTACTAGTTGTCATGCCTTTGCCCAAGCAGCATTAAGATTTATGGTGATCCGGGAATAGCCAATAGTAGGTTAATGAACCTACGACCACATACGCTTGTGCTAGTTCATACTATATGGAGTGAGATCTCTCTACACTTGTTACCCATTTATTATTTATAATCATGCTTGACTCGATTTGATACCGGCCAAATATCCACCAAACCCAACGTGAATTAAGAATCAGAACCTAGCAACTCGGAAACACATGCATATATTATTAAGCCCGAACCCATGACCTCACAAGTGTTCAAGTTACATTGCAGTTAATTCATCTTGCCCAAGACGAGCTTATAGATCTAGCCTAGCATGCTTCGAAAGTAAACAACAAATAAATAAAAAGAAGGCATAGTTAAACTAAGTACTTGAAATAGATTAATAAAAAGCAATATCCAAAACGGGGCTAACTCCAACGTTGGCCATAAATATCAAAGCATAATAAAATAGTAAATTGCCCGTATGACTTGTTCTTCATCATAGTACTCGAAATGAAAGCATAATGGGAAAGTATAAAATGCAGCTCTGTGTATATCGTGATCTCCCTTCCTGAGTCTTCTCCTCGTCCTTGAAATGATGCTTGCATATTTATACTTGTAGATTGGATCGTGGACCAGGCCCATGGTTGACGGCCGCTAGGGTTGCTCGGTGAACTTGCCTTCTTGCGCAGATTTGTTTCCATACTTGTTCATGCTTCTATAAGGAAAGAATCTTAAGGTGAATCTTCTTCCTTATAAGCTCTTCCTCACCCGATAAGTTTTGCCCTAGCCTGAAATGGTTGTCGTACAGCCCACGATCACTCTTCACAGCTCGGCCCATTATACTTTCTTCTGCCCTTCTTCCTACTTGCCCAATCAGCTCCAGAACTTGCCCGATTTCTCCTGCTTCTTGTCCAAGGTACCTGAATACAGAATGTGTCCTCCCAAGCACAAGACACTATGCAAAATAGACTTTACTATACCTAAACGCAGACTCAAACATAGGAAAAATAGAGCATAAATTTGGGCTCGTCATACATCAAGGATGAGGAGTTCAGTGGAGATACCGAGCAGGCGTTTGCCAAATTTCTCGAGCTGCATCCAGATCAGCGCCTGGTTCAACAGACCCTCTCCTTGGCAGCTCAAAATCATGTCAATATCACTGCTCCTGCTCTGAGGACCTTTGCTCCTCCAACTATTGGAGATACCAAATTTCCAGATCGTCCTGTGATTGACAAGTTCGTGCGAACTACTGCTTTACACCTCAAGGTGCCTATCAATCCCAAGAATACCTCTTACAAGCAGGTTCATGATGTGATCTACAGGAGCATGCAGCTGATGGACTAGGAAGGAATAGAAGATCTGGAGTCTCAGATGTGTGATCAACCATTTTCATTATTTTGTATCGAGTTTCAATGTATCTTCTTGTAAATTACCAGCTTCGATGCATTAATGAAAATAATGATCACTAGCTTTTGACCTGATGACAATAATTCTTTGTCCAGGCTTTCTGCCCTTCTTATTTCTTTATTAATCGTAATGATATTTCTCCACGCTTAACTGATCGAGCTGTTGCTCCAATGTCTTAGGAAATATTTGTAAAAGTGGTGGTTTCGGCATCATCAAAAAGGGGGAAATTGTTGGAAACCATCTGCAGTTGTTTTGATGATGTTTTCTCGAAACCACACTTAGATTTTTATTTAAGTATTTTAGAGTAGAGTTGATAGGAGCAAGCTTCTTCCTGAAGCTTGATAGTTAAGGTCTTAGACATATTGATCAAGCTTGTAAAGGAAGAGGTCGTTAGACGAACTCCCTCCTATAGGATGATCGATCTAGCTTTTCTCTCAACTTTCAAGAATCAGAAGGCTAGCTGACCTGCTGGAGTTTCGTCAGCTGGTTTCTATCCACCTCAAGAATCAAGCTGGTCTCTCACCGACCGGCTACTCTGATACGACCAAGGAATACGCGGAAGCAAGGACTCGAACACACGTCAACGAACAAGGTTGATTCAATCCAAGGAACAGAACAAAACACAACACAAGATAATGATCAAACAGCAACTAAAAACCCTAAAAATCCGAGACTGAAACCCAATTAGAAACTATAGCAAATCAACTCCGATTAAGCTCAAATGTTAACATAAATTATAAATTGAAGTCAGCAACAACATATCCAAAATTCGAGGGGTTTGGTATTTGGCACGGGACTGACTTTTGGGTCGATTTAGGTTAAAATTCGGGAACAATGGTTTTACGAACGGAAATCTGGACTGGGCGAGGGTTTGGGATGAAGTATGGGTTGGTTTGGTATTGGAAGAAGGTGGTGCTGGAGATGTTGAAGATGGGGCGTGGGATGGAATCGAAAACGGAAATAGATTGAAGAACTTACTCGAAAATGAACCCCGAATCTACTTGAATCTGAAACGCGTCTATGGAGCAACTTCGTGGCTTGTCTAACCCGGATACGACTGGATATCATGAACGAGACAATTGATTTCAAGTTCTAAAGATGCCAACTCAAGAACTCTACCAAGAACACAAGAGAAATCGTGAACCAAAGCACGAGTAGAGACAAATCGATCAATATGATTTCTGAATCAAAGTTGTCTACCATCAATAGTGTTTTTCCAAAAACTTAAATACAACTATGGCTAATCTCACTAGGATTCGAACTAGGCCCTTGGATACAATTGGGCTACTAATCTCAAAAACGCAAATACTAACTATGGGCTTACTACTTAAATTAAATAAAAACAAAGTCTGAGCCCAATTAAAATATAACATAAAATAACCAAAATGGTTTGTTCGAAACTTGGCTCTTCCACAACTTCAGTCTTGGACACTGGTCAAGGTCACCAACTGGGGCTGCTTAAGTCCAACAACATTTTCATCTTCAAGTTTCTTCCGGACAATGCACTGGAAATAGCCTTGCAGCTTCTTGGCTCTCAATCTTGTAATTGGACCCCTCAGCTGCAACTCCGGGTTTGAATCATCAGTGCGGGACCCCGGTTCATCATTCCCCCCCTGCTGAATAGAATTCGTCCTCGAATTCGGCTCCTCCTCAGCATCAAAATCATCTACAGGAAAAGGAGACAAGTTAGAAACATTGAATGTATTGGAACACTTATACTCACCTGGAAGATCAATGCGGTATGCATTGTCATTGACTCGAGCAACCACAGTAAACTGTCCATCTCCTCGAGGTATCAATTTCGACTTCCTCAAGTTAGGGAAGCGCCCTGGACTGAAGTGGATCCAAACCTTATCGCCGGGTTTGAATAACACTTGCTTGCGATGTGCATTGGCCTTGGCTGCATTTTTCACACCCTGAAGCTCGATCATGTCCTTGATCTTCTTATGCATCTCTTGAACCTGTTCAGCTCTACGAGAACCTTGCAAACTCAAAAGATGATCAATAGGCAAAGGAATAAGATCTGTAGGAGTACGAGGATTAAAACCACACACAACCTCAAACGGAGACATATTAGTGGAAGAATGCACAACACGGTTCTAAGCATACTCAGCAAAAGGTAAACACTATTCCCAAGACTTCAAATTATTTTTCACTAATGCACGAAGTAAAGTACCTAAAGTCATATTAACTACTTCAGTCTGACCATCAGTCTGAGGATGACATGCAGTAGAAAACAAAAGTTTAGTACCTAACTTTCCCCAAAGAACACGCCAAAAATGTCCCAAAAACTTAGAATCTCTATCAGACACAATAGTCCTAGACATGCCATGCAATCGAACTACTTCACGAAAGAACAAATTAGCAATATTAACAACATCATCAGTCTGTCTGCATGCAATGAAATGAGACATTTTGGAGAACCTGTCTACAACCACAAACACAGAATCCTTGCCAGTCTTAGACCTAGGCAAACCAAGAATAAAATCCATAGAAATGTCAATCCAAGGTACAGAGGGTATAGGTAGTGGAGTGTACAAACCAAATGGATTAGAACTAGATTTAGCCTTTCTACATGTAATACATCTAACACAGATTCTCTCAACATCTCTCTTCATGCGAGGCCAATAAAAATGCTCATGCAATAAACTCAAAGTCTTAGCAACACCAAAATGACCCATCAGACCACTTGCATGAGACTCTAAAACAAGCAAATCTCGCATGGAACAAGTAGGAACACACAACTTTGCATCTTTAAATAGAAATCCATCAGTCACATAAAAGGAATCAACAGATGTAGATCTAGACTGTCAATTCTCGAAAATAACACCAAAATAAGGATCAGATGCATAAAAACTCTTCAAATATTCTAACCCTAAGCACTGGGCATGTATCACAGAAAATAAGGTATACCTGCGAGAAAGTGCGTTAGCAACCACGTTCTCCTCACCTTTCTTGTATTTAATCACATATGGGAAGGATTCAATGAATTCAACCCATCTGGCATGTCTCGAATTCAGATTCTGCTGCTCTTTCAAGTGCTTCAATGATTCGTGATCAGTGTGAATCACGAACTCCTTTGGTCTCAGATAATGTTGCCAAGTCTCCAAAGACCTCTTCAATGCATACAACTCCTTATCATACGTAGAGTACCTAAGGGCTGCTCCATTCAGCTTCTCACTAAAATAGACGACCGGCTTCTTATCCTGCATCAAAACAGCACCAATGCCTATACCAGATGCCACACTCAATCTCGAACATCTTAGAAAAATCAGGCAAAACCAACAAAGGAGCATTACATAACCTCGACTTCAACAGATTAAAAGCATGCTCTTAGGCTCTTGGGCTCTGCCCCACTCAAACTTCTTGTCTTTCCTACTCAACTCAGCCAATGGTGCAGCAATAGATGAAAAATCACGCACAAAGCAACGATAAAATCCAGCTAAACCATGGAAAGACCTAACATCAGAACTAGACTTAGGTGTTGGCCATTCCTCAATAGCTCGCACCTTAGCTCTATCAACTTCTATACCTCGACTAGTAACCACAAAACTAAGAAAAATAACCTCATCCATACAAAAGGAACACTTAGACAGGTTGGCATACAACTTAGCATCACGCAACAACTCAAAAACATGCCTAAGATGCCTAACATGCTCAGGAACACAAGTACTATAGATAAGGATATCATCAAAGTAAACAACAACATACTTCCCAATAACATCACGCAACACAAGATTCATCAATCGCATAAAAGTACTAGGAGCATTAGTAAGTCCAAAAGGCATTACAAGCCACTCATACAAACCATGCTTAGTCTTAAATGTTGTTTTCCACTCATCCCCTTCAGACATCCTAACTTGAAAATAACCAGAACGCAAATCAATTTTAGAAAAGACAGACGCTCTAGATAACTCATCTAACATGTCATCTAACATGGGAATGGGAAAACGATACTTTACCGTGATCTTATTGATAGCTCTGCAATCCATACACATGCGTCATTCGTTATTCTTCTTTGGTACGAGGATGACAGGCACTGCGCACGGTGACAAGCTCTCTCTGATTTGCTGCTTCTCCAGCAACTATTTGACATGTCGGTCAATCTCCTTCGTCTCTTCAGGACTGGTCCGTAGGCTGGTCTGTTCGGGAGGACTGCTCCCTGCTGGAAATCGATTTGGTGTTCAATTCCTTGAATTGGCGGCAGACCACTAGGAATCTCTTCTGGGAAAACATCTTTGAATTCCTCCATCAACGGCTGTAAAACAGAAGGAACAACAATATCAGAAGTATCATGAGCCTTAAAATTAACTAGAACAATAGCATTACCTGCTTTAACGGCTTTTTGAAATCCCTTGGCACTAATGAACAGATTCTGATGTACTGTATCTGAGTTGGTTGCATTGGAAGTGGAAGAGGTGATGACATGGGCGGCCTTAGTGGGCGAGGTCCCCTTAGAACACTGGGACTTGGCTGTGGGTTGCCCCGGTTGGACGGGCTGCTTACTCTCGACTCGTTTATCCTTCTCTTCCTTAAACTTCTCTTTCATTCTCTTCTGGTCTTCGGCAACATCCTTAGGCGCCAACGGCCATAATCTGGTGGTCCTCCCATCCTTAGTTACGGCATAAGTGTTGGCGAATCCATCATGTATCGTTTTCCTGTCAAACTGCCAAGGACGACCAAGTAAAATATGTGCCGCATCCATAGGGATAACGTCATATAAAACAATGTTAGTATATCTACCAACTGAGAATGTAACATGTACCTGATATCCAACTTTGATTTCGCCTCGGTCAGACAACCATTGTAGACGGTAAGGCTTAGGATGTTTATGTGGAATCAAGTTCAGTTTCCCTACTGCATACTGGCTGATGGCGTTCACAATGCTTCCACTGTCTATGATCATCGAGCATGTCTTGTCTAGAACCGAACAACGAGTGTAGAAGATGTTTTCACGCTGATTATTCTGTTCTTCTCGAAAGAGGCTCAAAACTCGAATGGAAACAAGACTAGGGTAAGTCAGCTTTGGTTTAACATCTTCGACTTTGACGCCGATGGACTCTTCAAGGGTCTGTTCGGCGTCCTCTGCTTCAACTGAATCTTCGAGTTCATCTTCACTAGCTGATTCTAACTCAATATGAGCGGTAATGATGAGGACTCTGCAATTCGGACACTGGGCTTGAAAGTGTCCCCATCCTTTGGACTTGTGACACTGAACGTCACGGGCTCTTCCTGGAGTACTATTCTGCTGAGGCTGGCTAGATGGGGTAGGTCGAGGTGGAGGGGTCCTATTCTGTGTAGGCGAGCTGTAATCGGTTCTGCGGCTGGATGAAGGAGCAGATTGCTCAAATTGACAAACGGGCTATGTGGACTGGCCCTGAGGACGTGTAGGAGCTGTCCTCGGCGTGGATGTCCACGGTGTCCGGGCTGGTGTCAACTGGGATGATTTTCTGCGTCCCTCTCTGAGATGTCATTCGACGATAGAAGCATAGTGAATCATAGCCTCAATGCTGGTGAAGTCCCTCAACTCGACTTCATATGCTATGTCTAGATTCATCCCCTCAATGTATCGATTGATTGTGGCAACCAATGTCTCTTCCTTTCCGACCCAGTTCATAGTCGTCTCAAGTTCCTTGTCGTACTCCTCAATCGAACGGGTGCCTTGTTTAATCCTGTTCAACTTCTTCTCAAGCTCTCGTTCATAGTGTACTAGAATGAAACGTCCTCTCATGACATCCTTCATCTCTTGCCAAGTGTCTATAGGTGGATATCGATCTCGGCGTCTTCTCTCTTGCTGATTTTCCCACCATGAGGCTGCATATCCTCTGAACTCCAAAGAAGCAAGCCGAACCTTCTTCAACTCAGGAAAGTCATAACAATCGAAGATCTTGTTGACTTTCCTCTCCCAATCAAGGTACACATCAGGATCATGTAACCCCTCAAATTCTGGAATGCTTGTCTTGATATTATTTAACAAGCTATCTGTATCACTGTGTCGGCGTTGGTTGGCACAGAAATCACGCCTGGGAGGTGGAGGTGGACGTCGATGGTCACGTCTCTGTGAAAACTCAAATTTAGCCTCTGATTCCTCATTATAGTCATCATATTCTTCTTCATGATCATCAAGAACGGTCAAACACTGGCTGGGGCTGGGGACGATGTGGTATCTCTCGGTGGACAGGTTGTCATCTGAGTGGTGGAACTTGCTGGATAGGTTGATTTCTGATTGGTGGAGATAATAGTGCTCGATTGTTGAGACGTTCGAACTGCATCATTACTTTATCCAACGTATCATCGATCTTCTGTTCTAGTAATTGGTTGCGCCTCTCAAAGTGTTGTGCCAAAGCATCAAAGTGATACTTAGCATCCCAAGGCGGTTGAGATGATGAGGACATCTCAAGAGGTGCAGTAGAGGACTTGGGTGGGCTGTCGTGATTCTTGGAACCGTCTCCGGATTTCATAGTTCCTGCAAAATGAGCAAACGTAAAAGAAAACAAGCAAAATCCTCACAATCTCACGATCACTCAAATCACTCGTATATATCACTCAAATCACTCGTGTATGTCACTCAAATCACTCATATATATCACTCAAATCACTCATGTATGTCACTCAATTTTACAGTTACTATAGTCTCTAATCCTCCAATCCTTGGTAGAATCTGTCGTCAACTCTTTATCTTTAGTCAAGAGCTCGGACTTGACTTCCAGAGGATCACCGGATAGTAATGGGACCACAAAGAGGGCTATAATGGTAAGTGTAGGCAATGGGGAGTGTAGGAAGAAGAGGGCTTGACAAAAAAATGAAAATTTTCAAAAATCAGAAAAACCGAAAAAAGTTCGACGGCTGATTTGAACTAGTAAACGGCGGAATTTGGCTTGCCGTACCTATAGATCATGGCGATGCAGTGAGTCTTGCTCAGAACGTCGTTCGGATTCCGGAATGGTATTATGGAGAAAAATCGGAGGTCTAGAACAAATTTGACGTCCGTTTTCACTTCTACCGATGACGATGGATTATATCAGAAAGGAGGCTGGATTTTCGGTATCAAGGGCTGTAGGGCTGTAGGATGCTTGGGGGTATAAGGGAATAGGTAGGGAAGGCCAAAAACAAGAAGGGATGTGAATGACTTTCAGATGGAAAATTGTTACTAGATTTCAATTCAAATTCAGAAACAAATTTGAGTCAATCTAGGAAACTACTATCCACAATCAAAAGAAATAAGGAAAGCAATAAAACCAATTCCTAATAGAACTTGGAGACCCAAAATTCGGACCCTATTAAACAAGAATATCGAAAATCAAAGCCACCAAAAATCGACAATCTTGACTCTGGAGAATACGAAATAAAAATGCAATAAGACGTCCCCAATCGATAGTCGACGAAGGACAACAACTCTACCCAATGACAAAAACACACGACTCAAGAAGATAAACAAGCTGCAAATAAGATTACCAAGATTCAAATCAAGAAAATCACGAATTCTAGGGCTTCGACTCTTTTCTTTTCTCTTTTTGTGTAAATTTGTTTTTGTTCTTTTTTTTTTGTTCTCTTTTTTTTTTAGCCGATCTCTTTTGCCCCTAGAATGTCACACCAATTTGGATTGAACCACGACCAGCGAGAACTGACGTGGCTCTGATGCCAAAATTTATGATACGACCAAGGAATACGCGGAAGCAAAGACTTGAACACACGTCAACGAACAAGGTTGATTCAATCCAAGGAACAGAACAAAACACAACACAAGATAATGATCAAACAGCAACTAAAAACCCTAAAAATCCGAGACTGAAACCCGATTAGAAACTATAGCAAATCAACTCTGATTAAGCTCAAATTTTAAAACAAATTATAAACTAAAGTCACAAACAACATAACCAAAATTCAGCCAATTCGCACGAGGGGTTTGGTATTTGGCACGGGACTGACTTTTGGGTCGATTTAGGTTAAAATTCGGGAACAATGGTTTTACGAACGGAAATCTGGACTGGGCGAGGGTTTGGGATGAAGTATGGGTTGGTTTGGTATTGGAAGAAGGTGGTGGTGGAGACATTGAAGATGGGGCGTGGGATGGAATCGAAAACAGAAACAGATTGAAGAACTTACTCAAAAACGAACCCCGAATCTACTTGAATCCGAAACGCGTCTATGGAGCAACTTCGTGGCTTGTCTAACCCGGATACGACTGGATATCATGAACAAGACAATTGATTTCAAGTTCTAAAGATGCCAACTCAAGAACTCTACCAAGAACACAAGAGAAATCGTGAACCAAAGCACGAGTAGAGACAAATTGATCAATATGATTTCTGAATCAAAGTTGTCTACCGTCAATAGTGTTTTTCCAAAAACTTAAATACAACTATGGCTAATCTCACTAGGACTCGAACTAGGCCCTTGAATAAAATTGGGCTACTAATCTCAAAAATGCAAATACTAACTATGGGCTTACTACTTAAATTAAATAAAAACAAAGTCTGAGCTCAATTAAAATATAACATAAAACAACCAAAATGGTTTGTTCGAAACTTGGCTCTTCCACAACTTCAGTCTTGGACACTGGTCAAGGTCACCAACTGGGGCTGCTTAAGTCCAACAACATTTTCATCTTCAAGTTTCTTCCGGACAATGCACTGGAAATAGCCTTGCAGCTTCTTGGCTCTCAATCTTGTAATTAGACCCCTCAGCTGCAACTCCGGGTTTGACTCATCAGTGCAGGACCCCGGCTCTGTTGGGGTTGATATACTGAAAAGCATACTTTATGCTTGTATTATTAACAATTTCTTCCTGGTTTTGGAAATAAATATTTTATCATATGTTTTGCATATTAATTCGTGTTATAGTTATGCAAATAAACGTCCGGCACTATATATTATAGATAATATGGTGTGGGTGGTCGCACGGAAGATCATATTATCGGTTTCTTATATAGTTAAATGGTGTCCGCAACTGAAAGTAATCTTGGACGAATTACTTGTTAAGGTTGTAGTATAAGCTGGATAATAGTTGGTCTTGGCTATTAGCTTATACTGGTGCATACGATCAGAGTTGCGCTGAACGGGATCGAGGTGAGATAAATCCTTTTATACTGACTTATTAAGGATCACATCTCGGACGATCATTATTTCTTAATTCTAGTTGTCATAATATTCAATTATGTATTTATAATAATTATTGCTTTGATTTACCATGAGTGAGAGTTATTGCAACTCAAAGAATCTCCGTATCTTGGGTAATAATATTATAAATATGATAATTAATATTATAGCTAGAAATCGTGTCTCGGTGCGCCGAGTTGATGATGTCCCCTTGAGGCGTTCTAAGGATTATTATATCAAAACCCTGCAGGTGGATTAAGTTCCGATATAATAATAAGGTCGAATGGATACACTCTCGGAATAAGATATTAATTAATTAGAGCAGTCAGTAGCTTAAATTAATTAATGGACATGCGATATCTTAAACACGGGAAATAATATAATTCAAAGAGGAGCCCGGTATGTCATAATTTGGGATTGGACGGCGATACAATATTATTTTACTATAGTGGAAAGGCTATAATATTAATATAATTAAATAGAGTATTCGGGGCCAGAGAATACTTGGATTATTTAATTATATTGGAAGGCCTAGTCCAAATCCTCCTCAAGGTCCCTGGAGTAGCCCAATAGAGCATAGCCTGGCCCATTAGCCTTGGCCCTAACCTCTCCAACACTCTACCTCTTATTATAAATAAGAGAGAAGTAGAAAGGTTCAGTAGGGGATTTGATTCTCACAGAAAAGAGAGAGAGGGGCGGCAGCTTCTGGGAGGCACAGAGAATAGATTTCTGCCCACTCAGAATTTCTCTGGTTGCTAGGGAATACTCCAGAAGACTTCGGGGTCGACGTGAAAGAGCCAGATCTCGTGTGCAGAGATCTGGTGCGTGGAAGATCATTTCCTCGACTCAGAATTCCACCGGTGATACGCAAGCAGGTATATATATGATTTAGATCGGTTTCCGCTTTCAAGATCTGAATTCATATGTTAATAATTATTGTAATTAATTAAATCTACATCCGAGGGATCCCGGATCCAACAACTGGTATCAGAGCTAACTCGGCTCTGTAGATTTAATTAAGTATAATTATTAGATTCATATTATTTGTATTGGATGCAATTGATTGTTTTGTAGAGATCTAATTATCATGGTTAATATGAATGTTTTGGTTTTAATTATTGTATTAAAATCAGCCTGTTTGTGGCTGCGTTGTAAACACACGAGGGTTGATCGTGTTAGAATAGGATTTTTTTTTCGATTGTAATTTCGATGTAAATTTTTCAATTCTTGTAATCGATCGATGGTGGTGGAGAAGGCGACTACATCACGACTGGGATCGAGGAATGGCGGCGGCGCTGCGACGGTGATGAACATGGCAGCTAGGGTTTCGACCCTACCACGGCTGTTTGTGGTCACCAGATGTTGCAGCTGCTTCCGACTGCTCTCCTCGACGGCATCGACGCACTGGACAAACTGCAGAAGCAGTGGGAGCAGCGGCGGGGCTGAAGCGATCGCCATCCATGGCGACGACGCGGCTAGGGTTTAAAGAACCCTAGCGGATCGCGTGAAGCTTCTGGCGGTTGCAGCTCGAAAACCGGCATCTCCACGATGCCGGTGACCTGCAGCAGTTCACGGCAAGCTGCTAGGCGTCGAGGGGAACGACGGGCGGAGGCGCGGCGTGCAGAAACGGAAGCAGCAGCTGCTGTTGCCTTGCTCGATGGTGGCTGCGGTGCTGCTACGTTTCAGCCATGCTTCCGGCATGTTCCGAGCGACGACAGCGGCAGAAGCACTTGGCGATCTCCTCTCTAAGCTCGTGTGAAGACGATGGCAGCGGTGGTGCGGCTGAGAACGGCGGCGAGGGCTGAGGAGGACGACGGCTAGGGTTTCCGGAAGTTAGGGTTTTTCGAATCCCTAACGGGCCAAACCCTGGGCCCGATGGGCCTTCCTCTCGGCCCGTAGATTCAGCTCAACTCTCGTCTCGATTTTTCAAGCTCGTTCGAAGAATTTGAAGGCCATGATGATTGGATAATTATTTATTTAATTAATTATCTTGCGCTTAATTTTTTTCGATATTTTGTGGATGGCATGTTGTTTAATTATTCGCGATTTTTAATTACATGCTAAGCTTGAAAAATGAATTAAAACCTTGGTTTAAAAATGACTAAGTGGTATTATATTAATTTTAATTTTCGATTAATTCCGTATTTTTCCGAAAATTATTATTAATTCTAGCCTCCATAATTGGTTTAAAAATGAAATAATTAGCATTTGCTCACTGATCCGGGCGTATCCCTACGGAGGTGCTAATTATGGATTTCATTGGTTTAAACTTCATATGATAATATTGAAAAATAATTTCATATCGATATCACCTCCCTACGGTAGGGTTATTCTTAAGAAATGGTATTTTTCGGAATATTAAATTATGGTATTTCACTTAGATGTGAATTTATTAATTATTTCCCGACGGAAAGGTAATTAATTAAATTTACATGGCTAGGAGTGACCGACTGTTAATTTCATCAATCATAAGGTGAAGGTTGATTGGATAATGAAATTAAAGGCGTAAAAACCTACTTATAGAGATTATTTGTAAACGTCCACCCTACGTGGCTTACATATAAAATCTTGAGGAGTCGGGGGTTGCATATTATATTGATTTAAGGTTTTACAATATAATGAATGCTTCGAAGTATATGACATTGACTTTACGTTATTTATTTTCAGCTACATTATGTCTTTCAATCCACTTGCTTCAATTCTCAAAGAAAACAAACTCGAGGGTTCAAATTACCTTGATTGGAAACGAAACTTGGATATTGTCCTTACTGCTGACGGACATAAATTTGTCCTTACTGAGGAATGCCCCCCTGAGCCAGCTGCAGGAGCCACGGCTGAACAACGTGAGGCTTATACCAGCTGGAAAAAGGCAGATGAGATGGCAAAATGCTACATACTGGCTTCAGTATCGCCCATTTTGCAGCATCAACATCAGAATGTCGAAACTGCAGCTGGTATGATCCTAAGCCTTCACGAGATGTTTGGCCATCACGGTCGTCAGGCGCGTCAAAAGGCTATGAAGTCAATTTTGACGCTGAAAATGTCTGACGGGGAATCCGTGAAGGAACATGTTCTTAAGATGATTGGTCATCTTAATGAGCTGGAGGTTCTAGGTGCTGAAATCGATGCGGAATCGCAGGTCGATATCATCATAGAATCCCTTCCTAATTCATTCAACCAGTTTCGGCTGAACAACAACATGAATCCTAAGGATTACACGTTGGCCCAACTGATGAATGAGCTGGTGCAAGCTGAGACGGTGATCAAGTCTGAACCTCAGGCTCACAACACTACAGCTTCTACTTCTTCTAAGCCTAAGGGCAGATTTAGAAAGAAGAAGAAGCAGGGTAGTCAGAATCAAGGGGGTGGCAGTCAGAAAGGGAAGGGACCTCAAGGTGGCATTCAGAAGCCTAAAGGGAGGTGTTACCGTTGCGGGCAGAAAGGACACTACAAGGCGTCTTGTCCTCAAAAGAGGACGGGCAGTGGCCAAGGTACATCTTATGCACTAGTAGTCGAAACTTGTTTAGCGGCTAGTTCTAACAACACTTGGGTTGTAGATACTGGAGCCACTGATCATGTATGTTTTGACTTGCAGGGGTTCAACCAAACCCGGCGGGTTAGTGCAGGGGAGATTACCGTCACCATGGGAAATGCTGCGAAAGTGGCGGTTTCTGCAGTGGGAGTTGTCAGTTTACCATTTTTCAATAAAACTTTGGTTTTAAGAGATGTTTTGTTAGTACCCGGTTTTCGGAGGAACTTGATTTCGGTTTCCAAATTGTATTTGGATGGATATTCTGTTTCTTTCGGTTTTGGAAATGTTACTATTTATCGTAATGGTGATGTTATCTGTTCTGGTACTATGTCTAACAATCTCTATACCATAAACTGTACACATACTGCATTGAATAGCGCATTATCATATTCTAAGAAACGTAAGTTTTCTTCGAGTGTAAATCAAACACAGCTCTGGCATCTGAGGCTTGGACACATCCACCTTAAGAGGATTCAAAGGTTGGTGAAAGATGGTCCTTTGGAAGAACTCCGAATGGAACCATTACCAACTTGCGAATCGTGCTTGCAAGGAAAGATGGTTAAAAGAAATTTTAAGTCCAAGGGAAACAGATCAGAGAAAGTGTTGGATTTGATTCACTCGGACGTGTGTGGTCCAATGTCGATTCAAGCTAGAGGTGGTGTTGAGTACTTCATTACTTTTATTGATGATTACTCAAGGTATGGATATGTTTATCTGATGAAACGGAAGTCTGAATCCTTTGAGAAATTCAAAGAATTTAAGGCGGAAGTTGAGAATCGTCATGAAAGAACTATCAAATCCCTTCGATCTGATCGAGGAGGGGAGTACCTCAGCGGTGAATTTTTGGAATACATGTCGAAAGCTGGGATTACTTCCCAGCTTACTGCTCCGGGGACGCCACAACAAAATGGCATGGCGGAACGAAGAAATCGTACACTTATAGAAATGGTTCGATCAATGATGAGCTATTCAGAATTACCTACTTCGTTTTGGGGTTATGCATTAGAAACGGCAGCGTATGTTCTAAATTTGGTTCCTTCCAAATCGGTACCTAAGACTCCTTGGGAATTGTGGACTGGGCAAAAGCCTAGTCTGGAACATATTCGGATCTGGGGATGCCCAGCACATGTGCTGAATAAGGATGCTGATAAGTTGGAATCAAGAACTGAACTACGGTTTTTCGTGGGGTACCCTAAAGGCACGAGAGGTGGGATGTTTTATAGTCCTAGGGACCAAAAGATCGTTATTAGCACTAATACACGATTTTTGGAAGAGGATTATATGACTAATCATAAACCCATGAGTGAAGTCATTTTAGAAGAAATGAGGGACACTGAGACGTTTGAACCACCTGTATCAGATGTTACACCAAATATTGCACCTCGTGTTGACACTAACACTAACTCTCAAGTGGTGCCTCATCGTAGTGGGAGAGTCATCGTCCAACCTGAAAGATGGTTGTGTTATGGGGAATCTTCAGATATCATAACTGGGGAAGATGACTTTGACTCATGGACGTACAAAGAGGCAATGCAAGAGAAAGATGCTCGGTTTTGGCAAGATGCTATGGATTTGGAAATCCAATCCATGCATGATAACGATGTGTACGATATTGTAGAAGCTCCCCAAGGCGTTAAGCCGGTTGGGTGTAGGTGGGTCTACAAACGTAAGAGAGGAGCTGACGGGAAGGTTGAAACCTTCAAGGCTAGACTTGTGGCGAAAGGTTTCACCCAAAAAGAAGGAATTGATTACAATGAAACCTTCTCGCCTGTTGTCATGCTTAGGTCAATCCGGATTCTCTTAGCCATTACGGCGCACATGGATTTGGAAATATGGCAAATGGATGTCAAGACTGCTTTTCTGAATGGCAATCTTGATAAACCCATTTATATGAAACAACCAAAGGGTTATGTTGCCGAAGGAAAAGAGCATCTTGTATGCAAGCTTAAGCGATCCATTTATGGTCTTAAGCAAGCATCTCGTTCTTGGAACACACGGTTTGATGAGGTAATCCAGTCATATGGATTCATCCAGTGTGATTATGAGAGTTGTGTGTACAAAAAGTGCAACGGAAACGACTTGGTGTTTCTGATACTGTATGTTGATGACATACTCCTAATTGGCAACAACGTGGAGACGTTATCGGACATACGGATGTGGTTGTCCAAGCAATTCAAAATGAAGGACTTGGGAGAAGCTGGTCACATTCTTGGGATAAAGATCTTTAGAGATCGTAAGAAGAGGATGTTGTGCCTATCTCAAGCAGCCTACATTGATACTGTGGTAAAGCGGTTTAGCATGGAAAATGCTAAGAAAGGTTTCTTACCTTTCAGGCATGGAATACATCTATCTAAGGCTATGTGTCCTAAAACACAGAAAGAGATAGATGAAATGAAGGCAGTTCCTTATGCATCTGCAGTAGGAAGCCTCATGTATGCTATGCTTTGCACCAGGCCCGATATCTGTTATGCCGTTGGCATGGTTTCTAGATATCAGTCTAACCCTGGCAGGGAACACTGGACTGCTGTGAAGAATATAATCAAGTATCTGAAAAGGACTAGGGATTATATGTTGGTCTTCCAGTCTGACAGTCTAATTCCTTTGGGTTATACGGATTCTGATTTCCAATCGGATAGGGATGAGAGGAAATCTACCACTGGGTATGTGTTTACGTTGGGAGGTGGAGCCATACATTAGAGGAGCATAAAGCAGAAATGCATTGCGGATTCCACCATGGAAGCTGAGTACGTCGCAGCCGCAGAAGCGGCTAAGGACGCTGTATGGTTCCGGAACTTCATGATGGATCTGGATGTGGTTCCTAATTTGCCTCAGGCGATCACAATTTATTGTGACAATTCTGGTGCAGTTGCAAATTCGAAAGAACCAAGATCTCATCAGGCCAGTAAACACATAGACCGGAAGTACCATATCATACGTGATTATGTAAAGAGAGAGATGGTAGTTGTGTCAAAGATTGCATCTGAGGATAACCTTGCTGATCCATTCACGAAAGCACTTCCTACAAAGGATTTCGTGAGGCATGTGGAGGGCTTGGGAGTCAGATGTATGACAGCATTGCTTTGAGTATAAGTGGGAGAAATTGTAATGTAGTAGTAGTATACTTGAAAGCATGCTTTTGAGTATAAGTGGAAGATTGTTGGGGTTGATATACTGAAAAGCATACTTTATGCTTGTATTATTAACAATTTCTTCCTGGTTTTGGAAATAAATATTCTGTCATATGTTTTGCATATTAATTCGTGTTATGGTTATACAAATAAACGTCCGGCACTATATATTATAGATAATATGGTGTGGGTGGTCGCACGGAAGATCATATTATCGGTTTCTTATATAGTTAAATGGTGTCCGCAACTGAAAGTAATCTTGGACGAATTACTTGTTAAGGTTGTAGTATAAGCTGGATAATAGTTGGTCTTGGCTATTAGCTTATACTGGTGCATACGATCAGAGTTGCGCTGAACGGGATCGAGGTGAGATAAATCCTTTTATACTGACTTATTAAGGATCACATCTCGGACGATTATTATTTCTTAATTCTAGTTGTCATAATATTCAATTATGTATTTATAATAATTATTGCTTTGATTTACCATGAGTGAGAGTTATTGCAACTCAAAGAATCTCCGTATCTTGGGTAATAATATTATAAATATGATAATTAATATTATAGCTAGAAATCGTGTCTCGGTGCGCCGAGTTGATGATATCCCCTTGAGGCGTTCTAAGGATTATTATATCAAAACCCTGCAGGTGGATTAAGTTCCGATATAATAATAAGGTCGAACGGGTACACTCTCGGAATAAGATATTAATTAATTAGAGCAGTCAGTAGCTTAAATTAATTAATGGACATGCGATATCTTAAACACGGGAAATAATATAATTCAAAGAGGAGCCCGGTATGTCATAATTTGGGATTGGACGGCGATGCAATATTATTTTACTATAGTGGAAAGGCTATAATATTAATATAATTAAATAGAGTATTCGGGGCCAGAGAATACTTGGATTATTTAATTATATTGGAAGGCCTAGTCCAAATCCTCCTCAAGGTCCCTGGAGTAGCCCAATAGAGCATAGCCTGGCGCATTAGCCTTGGCCCTAACCTCTCCAACACTCTACCTCTTATTATAAATAAGAGAGAAGTAGAAAGGTTCAGTAGGGGATTTGATTCTCACAGAAAAGAGAGAGAGGGGCGGCAGCTTCTGGGAGGCACAGAGAATAGATTTCTGCCCACTCAAAATTTCTCTGGTTGCTAGGGAATACTCCAGAAGACTTCGGGGTCGACGTGAAAGAGCCAGATCTTGTGTGCAGAGATCTGGTGCGTGGAAGATCATTTCCTCGACTCAGAATTCCACCGGTGATACGCAAGCAGGTATATATATGATTTAGATCGGTTTCCGCTTTCAAGATCTGAATTCATATGTTAATAATTATTGTAATTAATTAAATCTACATCCGAGGGATCCCGGATCCAACAGGCTCATCATGGTCTCTCGGTCCACTGGTGCCACATCGGTTGCCAACCTGGACCAATCCCAATGCATAAAGATGACTCAACACCAACAGCTCCCTGCCACTGGTCAGAGTTCTAACGGCTAGAATTCAAATTCTATGCCTATATATATCTTCATCTTCAAAGGAGTTTCGAATGGGAATTTCATTCAAAGAGCCGAAACTCTGCAGAAATATCAAGCATTCAAGCAAACTTAGCACTCGAAATACCTAGAGAATTCTGAAGTGTTGAGACCTCTCGAGATTTCACCTTTGTTACTCAATCTGAGTTCTTTAGTGTTCATTGCTGCTCAAGAGCTTGTCAAAAACTACTCCTTCAAGTCAAGAAGCAAATTCGTGAAGAAAGAAGTAATTCTGCTACTTCAACATTTTCAGAGATGATCAAGCTCTGAAAATCAGGAAGCGTGTTGGTCTAATAGTTTTTAGTCTAGCTGTTGTAAAGTACGACCCAAGAATCATGCTTAGATTTCGACTAGTGAGTCGAGCTCTTGACTAGTGAGTCGAGCTCTCAACCAGTAAAAATAAGAGAGGAGTTGGATCCAAAAGTTAAAGGGATTCTCAAGTTCGACGGAACTTGATGTGGACGTAGGATGTGTTTCTCCGAACCACAATAAAATCAACTGTCTCTCGCTCTCTCTATCTCTCTTATCTTTCCAGTTGATTTTATTCTACGTCACTAACCATCTTGCATCATACATTTATCCAACTGATACCATAAAGGATTTTCATTTAAAAGAGTACTTCAACAAAACCACCAACTTCCGCATCCAACTCACTCCCCTTCCTCATCAGCAGTAAGTCTGCTGAAATAGAAGGAGATCGATCTGAAACTCTGAGCTTGCTCCTTTTCTCTGAGCTAGCTCTAAGTTCAAATCTGTGTATTTGCAAAAACTGTTGGAGATTGGTGTATTCCCCCCCCCCCCATACACCAATTAGCTCTTTCTGGGACCAACATCTACTAATGTCCATGCCCAATCATCAACGGGTCTGTCATGGTCACGACATAGTAGCATGTAGTAGTAGGCGATTAGGTTGGCGGCGCTCAAGTATTGCTCTAGAGTCCCTATGACTTTAGATTCATCTTTGAAATCATTCAAGAGCTCTCTCACTTGCACCTTACGTTCGCCATAATAAGTATGGAAAAGGCTCGTGTGTGGGATGACGTGATTACGACTGTGGGGATTAAAGGTCGTAGGGCCGAAGCATAATCCAGTCACAAGGCATAATTCTTGAGGCCCAAACCGAATATCCCGCCCACCTACGTGGAACAACCTCTCCAATTCATGTTCTTCACCCCTCCATAGCTCCCTAGCCAATAACTCGTGCAAGGCATGCTTGGCATTCCCCATCTTCCTAAGTAAGAGGATCTTTCCAAATGGAGATTCGTTGCCAAATCATCTCAAGAGATCTTCTCTGCCAATGTGATTTAAATGATAAATTATGCTTGGAATTGCATGGTCTCGTTAGTAACTAGTTATTTCACCCGGGAATCCTTGCATACGAGGTCTGTACCATGCGTACCTAGGCTGCAAAATAAAAGTCAAAACCATTCATTATTCAGTAATTTAGCGAAGTATATCAATTTTTCCAATCATCTCTGCAATCTGCCTTTAAACGGTTTGTTTTTAAATCAAACTGTGAAAAAGCTAATTTCACGGTTTGAACTTAAATCAAACCGTATGCTCACGGTTCGATTTAAAAACAAACCGTGAAATTGATGGCATGTCATCAGTTTACACGGTTTAAGCTCCTTCAAATCGTGAGACCACAATTTGAATTCCGTATATATATATATATATATATATATATATATATATATATATATATATATATATATATATATATATATATATATATATATATATATAATTATATATATATATATATATAATTCTTATTACAAAAATTCTACAGATTCACGCACAGATTTCAGAATTCGAATTCTCAATTTACGCACATTTTTAGCATACAAATCGAAAGAAAATCGAAAGATTAATGCATTTATACACATTATAATTCTATTCCAACAAACATAAAACTCAAAACATGCTTTATTACATACAGATTGAAGAACTATAAATTCAATTAATTTTGAAATAGAAAAAAAATAGAAAACTCACGGGAGGCGGCGGCTGGGGAAGGTTTCACCGTTCTTCCATCGTCGGAACTCGGCAACACCGTATGGTTTCTTATCGCGAATTCTTTAGCAGTGATTAGCCTCGCCTTCGTCGATTATCAATCCAAGCAATGCTTCAGGAATTGTGATAACTGCTCAGAGCAATAAGCAAGGACTCACAGCGGGCTAAGAAATTGTTGGTAAATAGAAATTTAAATACGAAGGTAATGAGCAAAAGCCCGAACTTTTATTGGGGAATTGTATAAATATTTATTACATAAGTATATCTCCTTTAGGGATGAGACAAACTTGTTTAGCTACCTATGGTAGCGGAATGGAAAATACTCATACACTAGAAAATTTAAAACTATTACAAAGCTTATTTTGTAGAAAGCTAAGAAAATGATCGATGATCTTTGCTTCCTTCACTCGTCTTTATTTATAGAGGTTGGAGACCTCTCTTCCTTGAATTATTGCATCGGATTCTTTTTACCACCGACGCCAGCTTGCTCCCATGTGATGCATGGGTCATCCTTCTTCAATCACCACCGAAAGCAGCAATTATTGAAGGTTGCATGTGAAGTTTTGGGGTCCTCCACTTTGAATTCCACCGAAAAATTGGTGAAATGTCATTTTCTTGAGTACAGACTCTCAAGACTCCTCTTTCTTCACGGTTTAATATGATTTTGAACCGTGTATTCTTAAGACTTTTCCCACTTCACGGTTTAATATGTTTTTGAACCGTGTATTTCTTTTAGTGGGAATCCTATTCTTTTCCACTCACCCTTATCGTTTTCTTTTTAGGTGAGGTCCCTCCATTATAGAGTCACATGACTCTACCCTCTTGTGTCGACCACCTAATTTTTTCTTGGGGCCCTGGGCATCCTACCTTTCAGTGGCTCCCTTGAATCCTTCTGGTCGTGGACTCGAGCTCTTTCTGCTCTAGGCATGAATCATTTCCCAAACTCTAGCTCTTTCTGGACTGGGCATGCTGGACAGATATGGTTAATCCAGTTCCCATAATGAGCCATATTACAATACTTGCGATGAGTCTCTTTACTCGTCACAAGCTTATTTTCCCAAAGCAGATTCATCTTTCTTTCGAAAGCCTCTTTTGCAAATCTTGTAGTTTTTCCTGTCTTTGTGTTTAACAAGAATGATCCATTCACGGAGTTCTAAAAGAACTTGAACGGAAACTTGACTTTTTCCATCTCGGTGAGATAGACCCATGAACCCCAAGCTCGTCGCGTTGAGATTTCATCTTCTTTGATAGTGGAAACTAATGGCATGTCTCCACTGGATACCCTAATATTATTTAGGGCTCTCTCATCGGTCCTTCGAAGCCTGATGTAGTGAAAGGCTTCGTAATTTCCTTTTCCTGCTGGTTCTAGTGCTGCACTAATGAAGTACAACTCAAGAACATCTCCTCGGCTAAGTTGTTCGTTATTAGCCCACGAATCATATACCGCTTCTTGAATCCATTTTGGTAGATTCTTGATCTCGGTAAACGCCGGTGAAATAGTATAAACTAAAGCAAAAGCTCCAAATTCATATCATTGCTTGACTTCGTGTGGATTGGCTCCTGGTTTCATCCACACCCGGGGATATTTCCCTAAGATATCAACCACCAATTTACTCGGATTGATTTCTCATCTTGTGATCAACTTTTCCTAGCTACCCTGATAAGCCTGCCAGTAAGAAGAAACTTGTAAATCAATATTAATCTTAGAAGTGCTTGTCCTTGGCCTAAGATTAATCTCTCCCTCTTTTACCCCAGAGGTGTTGGGTTGACATAATGGCTCAGAATTTGATTTCTGATTATCATCTTTTCCTTGGGCCAATAGATCTGAGGATGCTACCAACTTAGGACTCGTACAAGAGGTATTTGAATCCTCTGCTACCGTTATAGGGGCCGGCAACCGAAACTCTTCTTTTCCCAGATTTACTCTGGAAGCCCGAAGGGTTAGCTCTTGGATTACTTTCCATCACTGTGTTTGTGCTAGCGCGCATGCTCGGATTCTATCGGTGACTTTTGTCTTATCGATAGATTGTATTCTTCCGGCTTGATCAGCCCTCAGAACACACTCATCCCATTCCCTAGAGAGCATTTCAAGGTTTTCCCTGAGATGCTTCTAGGCCATCATGATGGAGCTTACTTCAGTTGGCTCCATCTCTTGTTAAAATATCTGCAAGAACATTCTCATGAGATTTTATAATGACAATATCAAAAATAAAATATTGACATTTAGCTTGCCATCTAAGTAATCTAGCCTTTTCAGGTTTAGATTCTATCTTGTTGTTTAAGAAAGCTTTAACTTGTGTGTTATCTACTTTCAAAATAAATTTCTTTGCTAAAAGAAAGAGGCTATTTTTTGAAAGCCTTTCAATTTGCAAAGAATTCCTTCTTGTTAATGTGTCATCGAATGGCCTCATTTTCTTGGAACAAACTACTACAGTATATGTATGGTTTTTCTCCATTGGGAGTGATCTTTGTAAGCACTGCTGCCCACCAATGATCACTACCATCCGTGTATAAGCCAAGATCATCTTCATCTTGTGGTATCGAGAGTTTTGGGAGGTTTTTAAAAACTTCCTTCAAATCTCTCATCCCTTTCCGATGTTCATCTGTCCAGATAAACGGAACATCCTTCTTTAACAACGGGCTAAAGACTTTTTTGTATTTTGCAAGATTTTTGATGAATGCTCCTGCAAAATTAACAACTCCTACAAAACTTTGAAGCTGTTTTTTCTCCTTTAGATCCTCCGAGAAATTCTTGGCCTTTTGAACAATATGGTCCTGTAAAATTATTCCCGATTCATCTATCTCGATTCCCAAAAATTCCATTTTCCCCGAGTTGCGATAACTGCCTTCTTTTCTGACAGCACCAATCCTGCCTTATAACAAACATCTGCAAAAATCTCAAGATGTTTGACGTGTTCGTTTATATCTTTTGATGTTATAAGAATATTATCAATATAAACAAACATGAAAGAGAAATAATCTTTGAAGAGATTATCCATCTTTCTCTGGAATATCTGAGGTGCATTGGCTAACCCCATTGGCATCACATTCCAAACATAATGCCCTTGCGGAGTAGAGAAGGTTGTAAACTTTTTACTACTCTCCTCCATGCGAATCTGGTAGAAACCTGACTTGCAATCAAACTTGGAGAAAACCTTAGCATTTCTAATACAGTTAATAAGGTGTTCTCTACTACGGATGAAATAACCATCAAACTCAAGAACGTCATTAATTCCCTTATACTCCCTCCATTTCGCTTAACTTGGCTCATTTGAATAGTGGCTTTTCTGGCACGCTTTTCCACGCTTCTTGATGATGGGTTTTAAAATGGATTTTTGAAGAATTATTTTTTTTACGGGATACTACGAGTCGTAGTATCCCGTAAAAAAAATAATTCTTCAAAAATCTATTTTAAAACCCATTATCAAGAAGCGTGGAAAACCGTGCCAGCACAAGCCAAAAAGTTTTGAGCCAAGTTAAGTGAAATGGAGGGAGTAATTAATAACGAGTCTGGGTTTATTTCTTTTAATCTCACCATGATTTCTTACCAAGAAGCCTGGGCTACTGTATGGCGAGTTTCTTAGTTCAATCAGCTTCATATCAAGGTGTTCCTTGATAATTTCCTTCATATCCTGTTGATCTCTAAGATTCATCAGGATTGGTCTGAATCTAACAAACTCATTAACCTTATCTGGCTTTGCCTTGAGGGTTGCTCTGAGTTGGTTTCTCTCCCACCATGCTAAAGGATTCTCATTGTAACACCTTACAATTTTCCTTTTGACATCTTCCAGTGATACCTGTATATCACTCTCAATATCTTTAGAAAATAAAGATACCTTTAGGGTTTGAATCTCAGCTTCGTTGTCTTCAACTTCGTTGTCGATAAGTTCTCCTCTTCGTCTGTAGTTCATAAGGCATTATTGAACCGTCTTCGATCTTGTATTTTTGGGCAACGAAGTTGTCCTTCATCACCACGCTTGCTGCGAAAGGCTAATGGCATTTGTCTGTTAAATGCTCTCTTTAACCTTTGAACAATGATTTTGTGATCACATTGAGTTGTGAACACTAATCTTTGTTTCTCGTTATCCTGCATATATCTTTTGAACATCTGCAGGAAATTATTTCCCAACAAGATATCTGCTTCTGTATCATGAAAATAAATTGGTGGAGTTTTAACCTTATACCAAGGCGTCTGTCCTGCTCCTCCAATTAAAATCTCCACCATCTTAACTCCTTTTGTAAGAATCAAGATTTTCTTGGAGAAATCTCTCCCTGCACTTCGGGGTAGATCTTCTTCTACCTCTTCTGGGAAGATTCCTTGTTTTGTTGTGCAAATTCCTGCACCTGAATCAATATAAGCAGTAAAGTATTTTGCCTTATATTTTTCATACAACACTCCAATAGGAATGTATATTGAGAAGCGGCTAGTCATTAAATTAATATTTTTCTTTCATTGATCGTGACTTCCATTTCTTCTTCTCCCTGTTTCCATGGTTTGAATTTTTCAAGAAAATCCGAACCTAGGATGAGGATATTCTCCTCTCTTCATGCTTGACCTTTGATTTTGATCATCCATCCTCCGATTTCGATCGTTCCTTTGTAATGATGGACTTCTGGTTGCTCGAGATAATACAAGACGTTACAAGGGAAATTGGTTTCCCATCTTGTAGTATCGAATCTAACGGTTACTCCTCTCCATCCTTCTAGACATTTGATGGTAATAGCCGTCTTAATGTTACTCAAAGCGTATGGAAAGCCTCGAGTTTCTTGACTTTGCTAAATAAGAATTATTCCCATCGATTAAGAAGTAATCATATCTCATTGGAATGACAATCGCCCGGATTATAGTCTAAGGCTTTGATCATGCCTTATAACTACTATGTCCTGGATTTGTATATCCACGTTTCTTAAACATGGAATCTCGACTCTATCGGGACAAATCGCCATTGTCACCTTCTTGAAAATATCTGGTATCTCGATGAACTGCTTTCCAAGGAACAACTCAATATGATGTGAGTTAGAAAGCGCATATGATACCTGATACGTGATGGAATAAGGTCTATTCCCTTCTTCCACCAGCTTCTTCCTCTTGAAGTTCTGATAAAGCGTCAGGGCTCTGCTGAAATTGGTGTCATTAAGATTATAAGCAATCTTAGGATAAATGATCCCAATCACCTATCCAGCATATAGATTTCCCGCAATAGTTCCCATTACGGAATCCTTGAGATTTCTGACTCGCTTATCACAAATAGCGATATCAATTAGTGAATCAACACCTGCGAAGATAGTTGATTTGAGCACTAATTGGATTGCTCCAATATGTATCCAATTCATCTTTTCTGCACTTTCTGGCTTCACCTTTTTAAGATCCTCCCGGATATCGCTTGCTATAATCAATTGCATCTCCACTTGATTTCCTGTGAGCTGGATTGGGAGTGTCATCTCTCGTCTCGTAATACCATAGACAATATGATGTTTTCGAGTCTTGAGACTGAAGTTCCTTATAGCATAATCTATGCTCCCTGCTGTAAAGCCTTGATACTTCTGTATATTCAGGCTTTTCTTCATGATTTTATCAATCTGGCTTTGTGAAATAATCATCCGGCTTGAATAACTAGTTCGATCTTCACATTCCTGATGATGAACCTCCGGTTCAGTCTGATTCTGACTCAGTAAATCCATCATACTCTCCTTCACTACTAAGGACTTCTTCCTGTTCGTAAATACTCTCATCAGAGGGTATGTCCTCAAATTGGTAAACTTGTACGAGATCCTGAAAGTAGATCGCATCTTCGATGTCAAGAGTTGACTCGAATCTCCTCATCTGCATGTTTTCTGGGCAATTTGTAGATATATGCTCTGCTACACCGCACGTCCAGCAGTTGCAGTCCTTGAAACTTTCGTTAGCTCTAGTGTGAGCTTTTCGGAAAGTTTTCTTTGCTGGTGTTCTTTCCTGAGGTCTGCTTGAACTGACACCTCTGGATTGAAACCTACTCCTTGATGGACCGCTTCCCTGTCCGTATTTGTATGACCTAGCCTTCTGTCTAGACCATACCGTTCTTGGTTTCCAAGATCTTCTCTTGGATCTTCCCTCCTTAGAATAAGGTTGATACATATTCTTCCTGCTTCTTTTGTAACTAGCAGGATCTTCTCCAATGATCGTTGGGAGATCATTATCTTCACAATTAAGGGGGGCCGCCTTGTTGATCCTCCTTAATTACTTGATGTTCTTTCCAACGCCATCGTAATTACCGGGATCATAATCTCGAATGAACATCTCTCTCCAGGGATTAGGAAATTTTAAGAAGAAAATTTCCTTGGCAAAACTATCATTAGTCTTTGATTGATGTTGATAGACTGTGAATAGTTGTAGAAACTTGTTGAGTCAGTTTTGATCTAAGACAGTGAGTCTTAGATTAAGAAGAGCCATTGAGTATTTCTTCCTCTTCTCTTCATCAAAAGTCCCAAAATAACCAATTTCCAAGAAATGATTCTTTAAGATGGTAGCCATATTTTGTACCTTCTCGGTAGAGGATTCACTGCTGAAGCACGAATTTTTAATTTCTGCGCTTATTCCTTCGTCCCACACAGTCTTGACGACTCCTGCGAGACTCATTTCGAGGAATTTGATGAATCCCTTGGTGCTCATGTCGAGGGTTGATCCTGCCACCCTTGTTGCTGCTGCCCAGTCATCAATGACTTTCTCTCTTTCTTTGAAATTGATTTCATCGATATTGAGAATGACTCCATATGGATAGATGGGCTCTCAGGTTATCTTTTCCGCAGGAGTGTTATGTTTCCATCTCGTCCTCCTTGCGTTGATCTTGAATGCATCCTCAACAATATCACCAGTTCTTTGATGATATGATGCACCAGCCTCAAAATCATGAGAACTCTTTGGAGGTGGTGGTGGAGGTTGTGGATCGCCTCCTGATGGGTTCTCTTCGGATTTGGCCATCTTGAGATCCACCACCTTCATGTTAGCAAAAGATTCAGCTAACTCTTGTAGATCATCTAGTCTGATCCTTTCGAGGTTATTCATATTTTTTCACCTCGGATCATTCTAGTAATCAACTCCAATTTTAGGTCGCGTTTCTCGACCTCTTTTACTGGTAACGGGTATCTTTTTGGTTCGTCTGAAAGGAAACCCTTCTTGACTCGACTGGAACTTGGTTGTGATTCCAGTTTCTCCACTCATTTTTGAATATCCTTTAGAATGTCAAGCAAGACATCCTGTTTGTTGGATATTTCCTCCACTTTTTGAGGTACTCCATATAGGCTGTTGCCATAATTTTGCACCGTCTTTTGGATTTCCCGTAAATCCATAGAGATTTTGGCCGGATCCAGAGTAATCTCTACGAAATTAGGGTCGATCTTCTGTCCTGAGAGGATCCATCAGATATGATCCTGATGGGATAATCTCATAAAACGTCTCAGCTTCCCCTCTAGATAAGCATTTATCATGAGGCGATCTGAGTAAAACTTAATGGTCCATGTACATGCACGGATCTCTCTTGAGCTCAGGTTCTCTCGAATTGCCTGTTCGAGACGTTCTCGTCTTACTCGCAGTAGAGCAAGATCACTGGTTTTATTCCCCTCCAAAATTTGGAGATATGAACTGTAACACTCGCAACTCAGACAATAGTCTGATTCCATTTTTACTTGATGTCTCCTTTGTTAGTTAATAAACATTATATAATAAATAAATATAATTCCCAAATAAACCTAGTGCTCTGATACCATTTTAGAAGCGCGGGATCATATCGCCAAAGCATGGGATTTTAATCCTCTTTTAAACAATAGAAAAACAAATAAAGCTTGAAAATTAAAGAATTACTTGTCAATAGCAATTCTTTGGTGTGCTCTTAGCAATTCATTAAGGGTATGCTTGTCTTTTCATTAGGTTTTTGGTATAAAATTTATAGTTTTAAAATGTAGGGTATAAAACTACTCCCTACGTTCACTCCGAAGTGGCCACATTTCCTTTTTTGAGACGTTTACTGTGAAGTGACCACTTTCCAAAAATAGCTTAAAATAACCCTTATTCTACATTCATTAAAGTGGAGGGCACCACAATAATACACATAAAATTATATTTTCTTAAAAATCGTGCTCAAAAGAAAGTGGTCACTTCGGAGTGAACGGAGGGAGTACTATACTATTTTATTTTGGGTATTTTCACCTATTAAGACCTTATTATTATTATTATAATTATAAAACACAGGAAAGCGAGAATTATAGAGCAGTCTGCACCGAGGCGTTTGCTCTCGCGCACTGCACTGCAACTTTGTGGATAAGAAAGCCACTCTCTGTCTCTCTCCTTCCCTTCCCTTCCCTTCCCTCTATCACAATGTCAATCTCTTCTCTCTCTACAACCATCCCCACCTCCAAGCTCCTCTCCTCCTCCTCCTCCGCCGCCCCCTCCTCCTCCTTCCTCCTCCGCCTCCCCCTGAAACGCTTCTCCTCCCTCTCTCTCAATGCTTCCCCATCCAAACCCCTCTCCATCTCCGCCTCAATGGAGGCCGGAGTCGGCGTTATGGGCACCAAATTAGGCATGATGTCCTACTTCGACACTACTGGTCAAGTTATTCCGGTCACAGTCGTCGGCTTCCGCGAGGGCAACATTGTCACTCAGCTGAAGACCAAGGCCACGGACAGCTACGACGCTGTTCAAGTCGGCTACCGCCGGATCCGTGACCGTAAACTCACGAAGCCGGAGCTCGGCCACCTGGAGAAGTCCGGAATCATCCCCCTCCGCCATCTGCAGGAGTTCCGGCTGCAGTCGATTGAAGGCTTCGAGACTAATCAGCGGCTGACGGTGGAGGAGCTTTTCAAGGAAGGCGATTTAGTCGACGTGTCTGGGACTACCATCGGAAAAGGGTTCCAAGGTACATTTCTTCGTTTCCAGTGAGGTTAATTAGCTGCAATTATTCTGCTATCGCTTTAATTTTGGATAATTTGAATCGCTGTATGTCAAATTTGCTCCCGTTGTTGTTTTGAAAAACTGTGTGTTTGCACTCTTTAAAAATCTTCCTACAATCCTACACATATCTGCTATCATGTTGCTTGAGTTCGAACTTGATACCCTGGGACAAAATCCGATTTAATTTCACTCACATCATCCACCAATAATTGGATTTTGGGTAATGAAAAATAGCATAACTGGAATGGTGATGAATGCATTATGTTGATGGCAGTGGTATATTGATTGAGAGCAGATCCATTCAAATGGTGTTGACTGTTTTTGAATGATTGCCCTCTTTGTTTTGAGAAGAACAAAACTATCTGTTCTAATTATTTGTTTCAAATATGCTAGTGAAATGATACAAAATCTGATCAACTCTTGTGCAATTATTTCTTAGGTGGAATCAAAAGGCATAACTTCAAGCGAGGCCCCATGAGTCACGGTTCCAAGAGTCATAGGCAACTCGGATCCATCGGTGCTGGAACGACTCCAGGACGTGTGTACCCGGGCAAGAAAATGCCTGGACAAATGGGGAACTCCAAAACTAAGATCAGAAAGCTCAAGATTATGAAGATTGACAACGAGCTCAACGTTGTCATCATCAAAGGCGCCCTACCCGGTAAACCAGGAAATCTCCTTCGCATCACCCCTGCCAAGATTGTCGGCAAAAACATCCCCAAAAATTAGTACCTCCATATGTCCATGTAATTCCTCCTCTCTTGAGTAGCTTTCGAAAAATTATTGCTTGAATTGAGCCTAGTTTGTTATTTTTGCCGCCAGAAATTTGCAGAGAGATTGTTAAATATAGAAAATATTATTAGACCAATTTATTCTGATAAACTGAATAGTTTGAGAGTCAATGAAAATATCATACCACGATGCCTAAAGATTTCATAACCAGAGATAATAACACTTGTATTGGGAAGAAAATATGAACTTCTTGAACTATTTTAAACAAAGTCAGGTTTCTGCACAATAACTGTAAAGTATGAGCTATAGCCTTTGACCTAAATGATTATTAACTAGTTAGCAGAGAAATCAGGTTCAGGTGGCTTAGCCAATTTGATCTTCACACCACCTTTCCCACGAAATTTATTAACTCCACGAATAGCATTACTCGCGAATCTTGAGGCAAACATGGTAGCCTTAAACCTTGAAGAACTCCCGGTATCTGTCCTAGATGATGAACTGGTACTAGTGATCAATCGAGCTTGCGCATCATCATAATCATCGTCTTCACTACTGTAATCCGATCCACTGTCGCCGTCGTCACTCTGATGAAGGTCAGTGAGCTTCCTTCTCGCATACCTACGCCATGCAGCTTGAATGAAAGTGGCTGCCCAAGTCCTCCACTGCTGCGAGTAGTAGCGAAAAGTCTGCTGCACCTGTCGGCTGTGAAGACGCCTGAACTGACTGGTGATGAACTTGAGCTCGTCTGCTGTTAGAGCGAAAGCCTCGACTTCTGTCAGAGCTTTGACAGTACGCGTAGATGGTGGAAAGTTTGAGGCTGCTTTAGGGTCCAGAGCCCATGTGAGGAGCTCCTCTCCACAGAAATCGCCTTCTTTAAGGGTGCCTCGATTAAAGAAACCCGATCTCCCACCATCTGTCGTGACACTATCTAGACGGCCTCGGATGATGAATAGCATCTCATCGACCGGGTCTCCTTCACGAAGAACGAATGTGTTCTCCGTGTATAGACTTGGTTTGAGGCGTTCACAGATGGCATCGAGCAATCTATCATCCATGTTTGCAAAAAGAGGGACCTGAACATTGATCGTACCTGAATAAGATCGTGCATGAAAATTTCTCAAGATCAATCCATGTCGAATGTTAGATTATACTCACTCGTCTGACTAAATTGAGACAGAGATGCCTCTTGATGTCTCTCCGAAGGTCCTTGGGTAAGTTCCGGACCAAGCTCTCCTCATCGACTCCTCTGGTTTCCATCCATTTGTATTGATCATAACGACGCACCCTTTCCCTCAACTCCGGAGGGAGCACCCGGTGATGCATCCATTGTTCCGAGTCTCGTTTCTTGACCCTCATCTCTTCCAGCCGAACTGTGAGAGACTGAAGATACGTCTGTAGCGAGAAAACGTTTCAACAAATTTATCATTCAGCGACTTAAATTTAGACCAAGATTTAGCAAAGAGAAGCATGAAAGATGATATGCCTGCATATTTCCAATGAGCAGAGCAAATAAGAGGAGGCCCAAAATGGCTACTGCAATAGAAAACAGAACTTCCCCAGGAAATGTACTGGTTGTAAGCCCTTGACCAAGCGTGCTGCTCATAGTAATAAAAAATAATAATAATATTATTCAAAATTAATAATAATAATAATAATATAAAAAAAACATCATCATAATTAGAGAAATAGTACCTCAAATTCTGCAAGCCCCACCATAAACAGTAGAAATACTTTGAGATGAACTTTTCAGAGTCAAGAACACCAGATGACAAAGCTTGGGCATATATCCCATACTTGAATAGGGAGTTACCCTTATCCTCATCAGTCACTGCACATTTCGGCTCGATAAACACATCTGTGAAGTTCCTCCACGCGTCGGAATTTGTAACCTCACGGGCGCAGTATAGATTACTTATGTTGCAAGGTTGAGTCTCCTTGCACGCCCAAATCCAGCAGGCATCTTTACGTTCGATGGCGAATAGATACCACAGAGCCCCAACAATCTGTTGCATCAAAATGTGGTTCATAGAATTCAGCAATGCTGGCTTCACAGCCACAGGTATGTGATTTATTTCTCTGATATGACAACAAATCATATACTGGTACTATTTTTCTTACATGAGCAGCAAGCAAGAACCACAGCAAGTAATATGCTGCACCGGCCCACGCCGTCTCTGCAAAGACGCCTTGACTCTTCTTCAGCTCCGAACTAAGAGGAATGAACCGAAAAAACCTAGGGAAGTATTGGACGAAAACGGTAATCACCAGGGCCTTTTTCGTGCCCAGTACGTCGTAATTGTTTGCATCGTGCAGAAACCTCCACACTACAATCTGTGGGAGACAAAATCCGGTAAAAAGAAGAGGTCGAAAAAATTATAGCAGTCAGCATTGTACGTACCTGTGGTACAGGTAGCACGGAAAAGAGATCCACGAAGAAATAACGACGAATGTACCGAACCGCTATCTCATGGGGATCGATCACAAGCTCCCCTCGTCCAAAAACACGAGATGAAGGCGCGATATAAGCTGTTCGGAACTGGAAAACGATGCGTACTATGTAAAAGACATCGATCACAGTCCTCATAGTGGTGATGGTGTATGCCAAGCTGCTGTGTATGTGCAGGCACATTCTATTCGGCTCGAAAACTGGAAGATATAGAAACAGAGGATCCACTGATACTGCAAATATGCAGGAGATGAGCAAAAGCTTGTTCCAGAACAGGAGACTCTTGTCTTGAGGATCGAATATCATCCGCTCGGAAACCTTGAGATCCTCCGGGAACACTGCTCTCGTGACTCCGGATTTCAAAGACCGGCCGAAAGTGAGAAGCCCTTCGGATCCTCGTTGAACCATTTTGAACGATTTCGATTGAGCTGTGTTGGTAGGGCCTTGGTTCGATAAGCCCTCTAAGCTGAACCCACATCTATTCTTTTGAGCCATTTCTGATCTAAAAGAGTCCAATCCCTCCAATCTATTATGGTAAAACACACACACCCACACACCCACAAAAAGTGAACAAACTTGCATCCAACACTCATAGTCATAAGAATTTCTAAACAACGGTGCTTGTGCAGTTATTACATTACATATATATCTGAGGAAGGAAAGAAACTCTTTCTAATCAGCAAATTAAATTTACATGGCTGAAAAATAGAGTAATCATCGAAAATACCTCACAAATTTCTCCTTTTGGCCACCGATATATTGCGTCTTGTAATTGGACTCGAACATTGTAGGAACCCAAATACATAGCAAATTTCGATCAGCTTTTCAACATAAAAGAAACAGCACCACCTTAAGCTTGCCCACGAAATCATGAAATTTATTCTTCACAAATCCCTGCAATTCTTTCCGAGAAAAACAAAAAACAAAAAAAATTACGTTCCTCTCTTTATCTCAAGATAACCGTTACAGAGATTTCCAGAATATGGGGGAAAAACGCACAAAAGTTCATAACCAATGACATGAGAAAACAAATTATTATAAGCAAAGAAAACACACGTATTTGGGGGAAAATGGTGAAATTGGTTATTCATGCAAAATAATTTGATCACGGTATTTGTTCATACCTAGAATGGAAATGAAGTAATTGCAACTCCAAAGCCACCGACTATTTGATCGCGGTATCCAAAGAAGAAAGAAAATCAATCCAATTTTTGAAGAGGAATTATGCGCTGATGAAATGGAAGAAAACGAGATTGATTTAAAATTCCTCTTCTTCTTTCTTTTTTTTTTTTTTTTTTTTTTTTTAAATTTCTAAACGTGCATGCGGCTAGAAAGGTGTTTGCATGAGATTCTTAACAGAGTATTTGAGTAAAAGAAAAATTATGGGAAGAAAAAAAAGAAGAATGAATAGTTTTGGGCATGTCTGATACTCATTTCGTTGGGTGAGAGAGAGAGAGCGCGATTTTCGCTCCGAGTAATTTACAAACACACTCGCACAAAATTTAAAATGAATAATTTTTCTTTAAAAAAAATAAATAAATAAATCAAATTACGACTGAGAAGACTATAGAGGAGCAGGTTCAAAATCTATAAACTTTAAACCAGAACATAATTTTCTTTTTATTATAGATGTTGACAATTTGGTTTTATTTCCGTATGCATTTGATCAATTTACTTCCAAATTATACTATCTTACAAAAAGGAAATGTTCACAAGTTTTTTTTTTTGTGGGTTTCTTCCAAAATCAATGGTTGCCACCCACGATAAAGAGAGAAGAAAGGAACCAAGTTCTGTACTCATGAAGTTTCCAATTATTTGACATTTATCATTCTGTAAGCAAAAAATAAAATTTATGTAATACAAGAACGCCGTATTCACAAATGATCACAACTATTTCTTAACACGATATATCTGCAAAAAAGGAAACATGATATAATGTTCTCGTTGGAAGAAAAGAGAGGCCGTGAGAATGGAAGAATGCTGGTGGAAAATGAGAAAAACAACTTGAAGTTCTCTAACCCGAACCAGGCAACGAGCCTCAAAAAATGAAGACGATTTCTTCTAGAAGACTAATGGAAAATATCTGGTGATTGGTGTGTTGTGTTTGCTACGCCATTACATACTGTTGCAGGTGCTTCGTTCTCTTCTTGTTCTTCAACTTACGGAAGGCGCAAGATTCAATCTGCCTTATCCTTTCCCTGCTCACACCCATAAGCTCCCCAATTTCTTGCAATGTCTTCATTCTACCATCTTCGAGCCCAAACCTCCATGAAACCACTTGCTTTTCTCTCGGATTTAGGGTGTCTAGAACTTTTGCCAAGTCCTGCCTCATAAACTGCTTGATCAGCAGCTCCTCTGATGTTTCTGCTTCAGGGTCTGCAATCACATCCTAGAGAAGGAAAACAAGAAGGATAATAAGACGATCTGAGATAACAAGAGTAGGGCTAATCTACCATATAATTTGATGAATTGACTACTTTTGATCTTGCTTGAATTTTTCAAATATTCAATCATATGTTTTATCAATCAATCTAATGTATCGCACATTAAACGCCCCCTTAATGAAAAGATGTAAAAAGAGATGTGTTTCCAGACGTACTGAGGGTTTGAGGTCTTGGTTCATTCCAATTTTCTGGTCGAGGGATCTTGGAGCTTTGGGGGTCAACATGACTGCAGAAAGCCGTTTCATGGAGAGTCCGGTTGCTTCAGCAACTTCTTCATCATTAGGAACTTTACCATTGTCACTGAACAATTGTTTTCTAGCCTCTTTCACTCTATAAGTAGCTTCAACCATGTGAAACTGTCATGCATGCAAAGTAACATCTCATAAGCCTCCATAATAAAACAAAAGTTATTCACTATTGTGTCGCAGAATTCTTACAGGTAGTCTAATTGTTCTTGACTGGTCAGAAAGTGATTTCCTCACTGCCTGCTTTATCCACCAATGAGCATAGGTGGAGAACTTGAAACCTTTCGACGCATCAAATTTCTCTGAACCTCTCACTAGTCCACGGCATCCTTCCTGAGGAAATATAGGTCATAAGTTTTATGATTTTCTGCATTATAACTTTAGATTTGACAATCAGTGGTAGCCAAAGTACCTGAACCAAATCTTGAAGATTCATCCCAGCTCCCTGGTAATTCTTTGCAATAGATATAACTAGGCGTATGTTGCTCTTAATCATTTTATCTTTGCATAGAACACCATAATTCAGTTGCTTTCTCAAGGTTTTCTGATCAACACCAGCAGCTGCAGCCCATTGGGCAAAAGTGGGCGGACTGCCAAAACGTTGAGTAAGCTCATCCTGAAGTTTTTCCATCTTCAGTAAGACCTGCATTCAGCGTAGATATGTGTTAAATACATAATCACACATAAGGGTTAGAGCGTAGAAAGAACAAGGAAAATATCAGCAATAAGAAAAGATCCCACTCACAATTACCAATGATAACTAATACTCCCTCCATTTCACTCAATTAGACACATTTGCTTTTGGGACTTTCTGGCACGTTTTTCCACGCTTCTTGATGATGGGTTTTAAAATGGATTTTTGAAGATTTCTTTCTTTTTAAAATGGGTTTCCACGATAGTCGTAGTATCCCGTAAAAGAAAAAAATCTTCAAAAATCCATTTTAAAACCCATCATCAAGAAGCGTGGAAAAACGTGCCAGAAAGTCCCAAAAGCAAATGTGTCTAATTGAGTGAAATGGAGGGAGTAACATTTTCCTCTAACTAAGTTGAAAGAATGTAGATCTTATACAGCTGATTAATTCATCTAGAGTAATCAATTATTTTTTCTTAGTGGAGGAATATACAATGTTCTAAAAGTTAGATTAGCTCAAATAAGACATCATCAGTTATCCATGTCCAACTGAAATAAAAATGAAAATAGGACATGTGAAGTGTCAACATAAGGGGACCTCTGTTAAATGAGGGCTAAACTTCCATTGACCAAAAGACTTCTTATTAGATATGACAGGAACTCAGTTTCTAATTGAAAAACTCAAGGCTCCTAGAAAAAAGCTACAGAGAGGAAGAGAGGGCAGGAAATAAATTAAAACGATGTGAAACCTCATAATGTGTTTCTAAAATTGCACAGTTAATAAAAAGCAAAGGGATGTTGCTATACAGTCAATAAATAACTTCTAGGCAAATGACAAGGTAAATATGAAAAAGAATAGGAAGCCAAGTTTCTCTAAAGCTACCTGGATCCCTTCTGACAACAACTGTTCTTCAGAAGCAGTAAGTAGCCTAGAAGAACTTGTTGTCCCTCTTAAGTAACGCAAGGGGTCAGAATAATCTATTTCCTGTACTGAAGAGCGCTTTTTACGGCTTGAAGAACCAGATTTCACAGACACAATGTTGGATGCTGCCTTTTCTGCTGCCTTACTTCTCCGGGCTTTTCTTTCTGGCTGACGCTTTGATCTAACCGCTATACTACTCAAGAGCTGTGCCTCAAGAAACTCTAGTTCCTCGCCACTAGGTTCTACTTCATCAGGTTCTGCAACGGGATCAGAAGCTAGAAACTTTCCACTTAATCCAATTTCACCAACTTTAGCCTCTCTGAAAATTGTTTCCACAGGATGGGTATCTACTTCAGGTAAGACTCCTGTGGAAGTGCTACTTGACTTGGTGGATTTATGAAGGCTTATCATCATGGATGCATCTTTTGCTACCTTGACTGCCTCCTTAGCTAGAGCAAGTGCTTCAGATGCAGCAGCAGTGATGACGGTATCTTCACTTGTAAGAAGATTTGTCTCATCCATATTTGGTCCAAGACGTATCTGCACAGTTATTCATGTTAGCAACAAGGATTAGCTAACTAATTAAGTAACAAAAGAATCAGGGTTTTTCCTACAATTCATATTCAAGACAATTTGATGAAGACAGTTCCTTGTTTCTAATTTGTACTTGTTACCATCAACAAAAAATTTAGTATTATCACAGCCTAAATTGCGTAGAATGGTTTTTTTTTTCCAACCTCAGAAGGGGGGCCAACTGCCCCAACGTATGTCAATGGTCTCTCTGCAACAAAAGGAATTTGATGAGAGTCTAAAGAAGGTGCTTTCTCCAATTCGAGTGCTGCAGATGTTGTTGATGATGTTGATGGTGATGATCTCCATGATAGCTGTAGCTTCTCCAACTCAAGCACTGTTGATGTTGTGGCTGTTGGCACCGACGTTACAGATAAGATACATTGTGTCCGGAAATTGATCGTGTCTCTACTCTTTGCTGCAAATAAGTCCATTAACAAAAATAAATCAACAGCTCTATAAGCACCAATAGTACTATGCATCTCAGATGATTGGGATAACTACAAATTCTTGTGTTTTTGGATATGATAAAAACAACAGCTACCTGCATGTCCAGGGTCTAACCAATATCAAGACTATGTTTGCTCTTATAGGATTCACAACTGCCAAGGAGTAGTAAATAATTCCAAGGGAGATCTTTTTATGGAGAAGTTTGGAGTTCCCTCGCTTTCATAGAAACACTTATTAAGTTCTTAAATTCTAATGACAGCAGTGAATAAGATCTTATTTGAAATGGTTACCAACCACCTCTAAAATCTTACAGGCTTCGAAAAATCTTATTTCTGGTCTTTATCATATCTAAGAACACAAAGCCTGCAAGGAGCTTCCATTAGTCGAACTGCATTACAATTACTCAATCCTCATCCAACACATTGCTTTCAATGTCCATCACCACTATTTAAAGAAAAAAGCAAAAATTAATTCAAATTTCATATCTCAATCCTCCAGCAGGAACAGCTGCTCTCTAAACTTTCACATGTGGAATTTTGCAAATAGAACACAAAAAACTACAACAGAGGTAACCAAAAAATAATGCAAAACTGTTACCAATCCGGGAAAGCCAAAAGTCAAATATCAACTCAATCAAACACATTCAATTTCTTCTCATCACAGAAGCCCACAACAAATGCAGCATAATCATGAGCTCTACAACTCCAACAACCACAAAGTCGACGTCTCCAAATAGTAAGCACAGATTCAAATAGAGAGAGAGAGAGAGAGAGAATCACTAACATGAGTGGATGGAAGAATGGCTCTGGGACTTGAAGTTAACAGCAAAAGTATCCGGCGAGCACTTGAATTGCGGCAACAAACACGACATCCTTCTCCTATACACACATATATAAAAATATATTTACAGCTCCAAACATCCTTTAGTCTACAGCTACGCAACTTCTACTCCAATGGCAGAATTCACACTGGAGATGAACCAGTAACGCAAAATCACTTGCTTAAATTAAGGAGGCCTGCAGTTAGCGAAATGAGAGACGTATCGATTCAAATAGACTGTAGATACTTCCAGTGCAGTACGCACAAGTGTGCCGTGAGAGAGAGAGAGAGAGAGGTGGGGTGAGTGGCAGAAAGAGATAATAATAAGGATAAGAGGAATGGCAATTTGGTTTGAGGAATGAGGATGAGAGGAAGACAACTACGACCACCCTCCACCGTCTTTCTCTCTCTATATCTAATTATCTGGGTTTTCATGGGCCTATAAGTTGGGCCGTTCGGCCCAGGGCTTCTATTAGAGTTAGAGCGGCAAAATTATTTATTTAATTAATTAAATTAATAAAATATTTAAAAATATGATTTGAGGAAGAAAACCCTGGTTAGAGTGCAAGCGATCGCCCGCCCTACCCTCACTCTCATCACTGTCAATTTCAGCTCAGAATTCAAACCCTAGAGGAAAACCAATGTCGACTGCTTCTGGGATGCTCCGGAGCTCTAGGGCTTTGCTCTCCGCCGCGAGGTCCGCCGCCGCGGCCGCTCCCAAGCCCGCCGCGAGCAAGAAGGCCGCCGCCGCTCCCAAACCACCTAAGGCACCGCCCAAAAAGAGGGATACCCCCCCGTCTGGGTTAATGAAGTCGAAACCTATATCGCTTGCCCTCCAGGATTTTGTGGGCGCCCCAGAAATTTCTCGGGTTGAAGCTGTGAAGAAAATCTGGGCGCACATCAAGCTCAACAATCTGCAGGTATTGTTGCCATATGCCTCTTTACTTTATCATTTCTGCATTTCTGTCTTACATTCGTTATAAATCTGTGGTTAGGGTTTTCGTTGGAGGGCCCTGCATTTCTCTGTTGGTTTCTTTTCTCTGTGTTTCTCTCTCTTACTTCCCCTTCTTTATTGTTACTGTTGAGAAGTACTGTATTGTCTTTAATTGTTGTTAAGAGTGGGGAAAAATATGCATGCAGCTAGCTAATGTACATTTAATGTGCTAACGCTCTGTTTTCTTGTTTTTTGTGTTGGCTAGTAAGGAGTCTTGAAAGTGATTACTGAACTACTTGATTAGTGGGATTTGTCATCGATTTGCTGTGGTTGGATATATTTTGAACATTTGCTTATTGCAGGATGATGCTTGTTTATTTATGTGACTCTAACTAGTATTATAAGTTAACTAATGCTATCAGCTTTGTCTGTGTCGATCAAGCTTCATACAAACTGTGTTCTCTATTTCAATTACATATTGTGCGTGTTCTGATACCATCGCTAGGCTTTATTGATAAATTCAGATTGAAATATGTTATTTGAGTCGATGCCTTTTACTCAGCATTCAGTGAATTTCTATGTGTTCAATGTTTTCAGTTACATGTCATGTGTAGTTTCTTGTGATTTAATGTTGAATAGCAGAGGAGAGTTTGCTTCTTCATTTCTACTTTTTAGGTTGATCAAACTTGTGTGATCTGAATAACCTCTTGTATATGGCCTGTGTGTAAGCGGATTTCTCACAAGTGCTAGCACTGTCCCAACACATTATGATTGATATTCCTTATATTGTTGCTCTTAATATATAATAAAATGCTTTAAAACATTTTATTTGTCACTGATCATCATTTTCTAGTTTTAAGAATGGCATTCTTGATGCTAAAGAAGTATATAGTGGCTGTTTATTGAGAACACATTTATTGCATAAGCTCATTATGCGCTCGAGAAGCTGAAGCTATGTTTGACATTATTTTGTTGCATCTGATAGTTCATGTGACAGCCATAAATAGTTGCATCTGTAACTACTCCGGATACTTGCTATCTTGGAAGATGTCCTTTTCATTTAGTACTTTGATTCGTGTAGGTTATAAGACATTTTTCACTATGGGGAACATGTTTCTTTGAAGATGGTTATTTCATTTCTCTGTTTTCAATCTTTACACAGCACGTGTGGCTATTTCATTTGTTTGGTTTCTGTTCACATGTAGCTTGAGTTCTTTAATAAGATGATGCGTATGCTTAAAAAGAGACGATTCTGAATTGGCTTGTCATTTCAGCTTTCAGAAGATATGATTCCCTTTGGAAAGCTTGTGATTTGGTGAGATGATTGCTTCATAATGTAGATTGTGAATATAATAGTTTGGACTGCCTACTTCGTTGAGTTTCAACTGCAAGCATTCTACTAATTAATATTGATTTCCTTCTGATTTTATTCTCTGAAGCTGGGCTCGACATGCATCTTCGTGAACAATTTGTTGTTTAGTGACTTATACCACGGCTTTTTGTCCCTGCAGAATCCAGGAAATAAGAAGGAGATTTTCTGTGATGAGAAACTGAAGAAACTGTTTGAAGGAAAGGACAAAGTGGGGTTTCTTGAGGTTGGTAAGCTGCTCTCTCCCCATTTTGTGAAGACTGCTTGAATGCAGTCTCAGCAGGCACAATCTCTGGGGGGATTATTGAACCAACCTAGTGAAGAAAGTTGCATGCAAGTTCTTATTCAACATTTGTTTTTTTGTGGAAAGTTGAAGAAGTTATGTTTCTAGTTTTGACAATGTAAAAAGTAGGATCATTTAAGTTTTAACCCAGCCATGTTATTTGCTTGCTCTCTCTGTGGGATCTTTTAATCGTCATGATATTTGCCTGCCTACTCTCTCTCTCTCTCTCTCTCTCTTAAACACACACCTTTGAACTCTTCCCAAACAATCATAACTTGCTTACTGAGTTACACTTTAGCAATATAGATACGACATTTTATAGAATGGCATTGAAATGAAATATTCAAAACTACGAGGGTTCTTATTTACTTTTCTGAAAACAATAGCATCGTTTATAATATATCTTGGTTTTAAGGGATAAAGAATAAGTGATTATATTGGTATTAAGGGCAGTTGTGCATGGATTCCATTGTGCTTCTATGTACAAAATCCCGATTCCAAATGCATAATTAGGTTAGAAGATGATGTATCCATTGTTGAACAATAACAGGGGAGCCGTACCAAGGCCTTGTTTCATCATCGGAGCCAACGGGCGAATGATAAACTCTGTCGAAACTGATGTTGAGTGCACCTTCTAGGTGTGCTGACACCTCTGGTACCACTCCGTCACCCCATACATCTGCTTGCCCACAAACCTAATGTATTCACCACATGTACAAATCTTCATTATTAAAATACGTTGAATTGCCCACATAACAGATGAGGATGAAGCAAGCAGAAGCAATGATGTTTACCTGCTTATATCCTTGACCAACAAATCGATCTTGCAAAGTGGCAGATGCCTTAACAGCAGCCATTTGACCAACTGCTTGCTCCATTTCTACCAACATTTCTGGATTTTCATCGTCGCTTGATCCAAGTAAACGGGCACCTTGTATGTACCTGCCATTTGCACCAAAAACCTCAGTTTCTGCAGTTTTGAGACACCCCAGTAATAACACACACAATCATGTTTCTTCATCTGGGGAAATCCTTTCTCTTTGTGTGATTACAAGTGATCCATTAGGGGAAACCAAAGCCATATAACTTCTCTGTGTGTAAAGATGGAGTTCGATCCCGTCGCTCCCCCTCCCAGCACACAGTGAGCAAACAATGTCAAGCTACAAAAACGTCCTTAATTAAGAAGAAAGACCGTAAAAGCTAACGAAGACACAGCTGTATCCCCCTCCAAATATACATATATATACGTATACACTCTATGACATCAAGCTGCAGATTAAAAAAGCTGATCCTAAAATGAACATCAAACCATTTTCATCATCTGAAAATTTAGTAAAGATCTGACTAGTACCAGTGCATTCTCAATGAAGTCCATCATATGGACACCAGAAATAACAGCTTCTCAGCATTTCATCAATGTATAGCAAATTAGCAAATCACTAATAGCATGTTAATGCCTTAGCTTAGTTACATCTTTGGTTTTTCAGAATCCTATGAAATTATATTCAGGCTTTGGATTCTTTTATCTGGATTAGCATATATATTCAGCATTTTATAAGAGAAAAAACAACACAGTACATGCGGGTACTTAAATTAATATCTCTGTATCTTCTGCTGATTGTTCTCCTTAACCATACATCCAAATAGGTTTACCAAACACAGAAAAGGGACCACCTATTATCACTAAGCAAAATCCAAATTATCTGCATTAATATTGGTCGCCGAAACAGAAATCTATGCAGATGTTTAGCTACATGGTTCTTTTATTTTCAGCAAAATTAAACAAGGAAAAAAAAAGGCCGAGAGAGAAAAGGCGAGAAATTGAGCAACTTTAATCTCCAAAAGAGAGAGGGAAGGATGCAGTTTATCTCCTGTATGTTTACTTGCATAATACTAACATTTAAAATGTACTTTCCAACCGTACATGTTTTGTGAATAGTGCATTTCAACGATGATTTCAGTTTACCTTCCAGCAATGCAGACGTATCGTAAATCGGGGGTGTATACAGCTTTAGCACAATGCTTTTCAACATAATCAAGGAGGCCCCTAGTTTGATCTATTACTCCTGAAACGCCCTTAGGTGGTGCACTGATATAAACAAAGTGACACATTCATCAATATCCCTGAACTACTTGTTCTATCAAGTTTAATTTTTTAACAAATGAAAGCATTTCGTAGCTAGTAAGCCCATAATAAAGAATAACGAGTATAAAAGAATAAAAGATTACATACAGGTGTGGAGTTCCTAATGTCAACAATAGGGAAACATCCGATATGCCAAATTCTTGCAAATATACACGGGCCAGCCATCCTCCTGCTGAGTGCCCAATCAAAGATAATGTAGAACCTACAATGAAAAGGACTCCATTAGATGCCCGTTGATCAACTCCAATGGTGAAACATGTTCTATGAGGTGTAAATGTATGTATAGTTTAGTCGGTTCCACATTTTATCTTACAATTAAGGAAAAGACTGAACTTAAAAGACAGTCATACTATATATAAAAAGAAATATACCACATAATATTCCAGACATTGAAGGGGGGGGGGGGTTACTTTTCCTTCATAGACATTACATTGATCTAACGATGTCAGAAGTTTAAATGTGATGATGAGATAATTGCTTATGTTTCCTGAGGAGGTAGGAATGGATCAATTACTCAACCTATTTACTATTTCTAATGCAGATGGAGTTCTATTAGTTTATAAGAAATCATAATGTAGTTGAACATTAATGAGCAGACTCAGGGCTGAGCTATTTCTATAAGTCGAGAACAATAGCTGAAATATGATCCTTATCATGATCACAAGTCAATTCTTCCTGGCATGCGTTTTAGAAGCATTATAGCTGCAAGAATGGCATAATATACACAAACTAAGGAGACGAATTTTCAAACTCTTGCATAGGCAGCGGAAGTTGAATCGAATTCAGAACATGATCCCTTAATATTTCTTTTACCAAAGAGTACACGGAATACAGTTTGTGCAGCTCATACAAGAAACCTAATACAATTATATACAATGTTCAATATTGCAAGCATGCTAAAAAAAAAAACCTTCTGCCAATTCCTTAGCCTCATTAACAGCTTCTTCAACCCTTTCAAGATACCTGTCATGATATACAAGAAATATAAATACTTTTACAAGATGAAAAGGTGGCATAAAACTAAAGAGCGTTGTAAGAATATAACCAATCAAGAACCGGCCGAGGGCGGAGTGTGCCGCGCCAATAATTTGAGTCAAGCAAGCCAGCAGCATTTCTCAGCCAATCAATTCTCGAGACCTTGGCAGTAACGGTTGGCACCCCATAATCTTTCAAAATTAGGGCTAATTTCTGGTAGTCATTGGTATTATTCCCCAATCCCTAAACGATATACAAACAGAATTTGGAAAAAAATAAAATAAATAAATAATAATTAAAAAAAAAATTGCATCCAAAAACTCAGTACAACTTTTTGCATTTTAAAATTACTTCAATGAATCAACAATGCAACAGAAAATGAACAGAATTTTTTTTTGGGGGGGGGGGGGGGGGGGAGGGCGGAGGACTAACAGGGAGAATAACAGCAGGACGGTAGGCGGTGGAAGCGGTGGTGGAAGGGGACAATATTGAGTCACTCTGAGAGAGTGCTGAAGTGCAAAGGCAGCGGCGCTTTAAAGATGCTGCGAATTTTAGTTGTGACGGTGGTGGAGGAAGAGGCGGCGAAGCCAAAGCCACGGCCATCTTCTCCGCCGACCAACAACCAGTTGAGACGTTTGTGGTAGGTAGTTATTGTCCACTGTAGATTCCGCTGATTTTCTTGAATATCAGCAGTTTAATTTACCAAGAATATTACAAATAAATCGTTTTTTAAGGGATTGGAATCATCTATGCGGTGTTCCAACTATATACCAAATATTAATTTTTATTAATTTTATAATGTTTTTTATAAAAATAAAACTTGCAATATTATAATAGATTATAATAAACATTTATAAATAAAAAATAGAATTTTAAAAAATAATACTACCTCCATCCCATGTATTAGGCTACTTTGCTTTTGGCACAATAGTCAATGCAATGTAGGATATGTGATTATAGTTAATTCTAAGGAGAAAGAGTTAATTGTAGCCACAAATTTTTTGCATTTTAGGAAAGTAGACTAATAATATATGGGACGGACCGAAAAGGAAACGTAGCCTAATAAGTGGGATGGAGGTAGTATACCCTAATTTTGGATTTATCAACACTATTTTAGCTAATAAAAGTGAAACTAAATACTAAAAAATAATTATAAATTCTAAATGAGATGGGTGAACCCTTGAAAATTATTATAAAACTAAACTTAATCATTATAAATTAAAATTATTGAATAAAAATGTTAAAACTAGTAGAAATTAAAATTGGGTACACATTTGGAACATCAAAATGGGTGTAGAGGATCCCAATTATTTTTTAAGGGAATTACAAATAAATTGTACTAGTAGATAATGATCTCTTCGTCCCACTTCAATAATCGGAATTTTAGGAGACCGTATTTAGATGTAAAGTGTAGTTTTAATGCAAATTTCATCATTTTAAAATTAGAGCATCATCTTAAATAAAATATCACATCAAGACCTTTAATTTTGTATAAAAATCATAAATATCAGAAAATAAAGTTATGATAATTTAAACTTTAAAATTTCAATTATATTAGAATAAGTGTTGAGAGGTGAGTGGATGATCGATGAGATTATTAGTGGTCCATATAATGGACTAATTCTTTCCATTTTAGAAAACAAGACTACTGAAGTGAGATAGCCCAATATAGTATACCAGACTACTAAAGTGAGACGGAGGGAATATTTGGGAACAATTTAGTAATTTAGATTTTGTTTTAGGCTTAATTGGACCAAAATAACGAACTTTCACTCCAGTTTCATTTTGCACACGAACTTAAAATTATCTATAATAAACCACGAACTTTGAGCTTCATCCAAATTTTCCACAATTTTAAGTTTTTCTCAAATTGAATCTTAGTTGGCGTTTACGTGTCTTTTTTAATTAATTGAGTCTGTTCGTTCTTTTAAACATGAATAGAAATTCTTATTTTGACCGGAAAAGAGCAGATATTTCTTCCCTTCTTCCTTCTCTGACGTCACCGCCGTTGCCACCTTTCGATTTCACTTGATCGCATATGATCGCCAAGATTTTTATAAACCACAATCGCTAAGGAGCTTTCTACAAGCAAAAAAAAAAAAAAAAAAAAAAAAAAAAGGAAATTTATGAACATAAGCTCAACAATCTATTGATAAATGCACTACTCCAATGTCGATCAGATGAACTTGCAAAATTAGATTATCACTCAAAAGTCACTCATTTTTACAGAAAATAAACATCATGCATGAGCATACAAACATCAATTTAAAATTAACCGGAAGCTCAACGGTAAACAAAACCCACCTATTAAGTGTGCATGTATTGGCCTAGCGGTAGGGGGTTAATGTCCGAGACCAAAGGTCTTGAGTTTGAGTCCTCTAAGGCGCGGTCTTTAAATTCCAGTTAATTAATGTTAAACACACACACACACACACACCTATTAAATATTGCACGTGTTTCCACTTAGAGATAAAATTCTGAAACAATAATGATACTCGGACATAATGTGGTCGGCCATATAGTGACTATTTTTACAGAAAATAAACATCATGAGCATACAAACATCAATTTAAAATTAACCGGAAGCTCAACGGTAAACAAAACCCACTATTAAATTATGCACGCGTGTGTGCATGTGTTAGCCTAGCGGTAGGGGGTTAAGTTTTGGGACCGAAGGTCCCGAGTTCAAGCCCTCTGTGGCACGTAAATTTTAGTTAATATTGTTAAAAAAAAAAAAAGAAAAAAAAAGTATGCATGCGTTTCCACTTAAAAATAAAATTCTAAAACAATTATAATATTTTCTGAAACAATTATAATATCCGGCCATATAGAGGCATTCTTCTTAATATACATAATTCAAAATATAATGAATTATATAATAAATATTTACATATTTTTAAGTGATTATTCTTAATTACTTTTAAATTTAAAAATATAAATATTTTCTCTCCCCAATAATTATATTTTTTTCTCTTAAATAAAAACGCAACAAAAATTTTAAAGTAGCCACGATGATCAAATAAATTAAAGGATTGATTTGTTACTTGTTAGAATCACTAATGACTAATCTTGCTTAAAAGAACCTCAATGTGTATTTCCTAGGTGGCAGACATATAAGTGCCAACTAAGATTCAAGTTGAGGGAAAATTGAAATTGTGGAAAAATTTGGACGGAGTTCAAAGTTCGTGATTTATTACAGATAATTTTTAAATTTGTGTGCAAAATGGAACTAGACTGAAAGTTCGTGTATTTTAGTGCAATTAAGCCTTCATCTCATGATTTTCGAACCATGAGGTTTTTTTTTTTTTGGTTTTATCTATCTTTGAAGTTTACCCCGCTACCCACGGTGAGTATACTTAATGTGCTCACGTCTGACTTAACAATGCCATGTTGGTAAAAAAAAAAATTCTATTTAGAGTTAAATTTATTTCGTAGGGTTTAATTTTTAGTGTATATCTTTATATTAATTTATAATATTGTCACGTCACCAGTGAACATATTAAGTGTGCCTACGGTGGACATTGGAGCATCTCTTGAAATATGCAACATTTCGTGTAATTTTGGTTTTGCACACACAATCTTTAATAAAATTCTAATTTTGCATACAATATTGATTTTATCTCAGTTTTATGCTGACATGGAAGCCGTATTTGTCTAAATAACCAAATTGACCAATTAAACAATGTAATTTTGAAATTGACTTAACGTTATTGTTTCACTTTAAAAAAACTAATTAAATTTCTTATGTTGGACCTTAGAGCTCATGTATTACGGGAAATTTAAACTAATAACGGGATTGAATTATATTAAGTGAAACGACAATGATTAGTTAATATTAAAGCTATGTCGTTTAAATTATGAAATGATTTGGTCAACCAGACAGATCTAACTTCAACGTATACATAAAATTAGAAAGAAAATCGATTTCATATGCAAAAATCATAATTTTACTAACAATTATGTATTTAGAGGCAACTATTCCTTCAAGCAATACACTTCAACGCAAGCATGTTCACCGTCTAGCTAAAATGGGGAGGGAAGTTAGAATCAAATTAAATTATACTATGCAAGTTAGTATCTATAAAAGTTAGTACTATGCAAATAATCTTTATATTTCATGTGTAATTCACATTCCTAGTGTTTCATGGCCTATATACAGTATTTCAGTGTGCGTGGGTGCGTGTGATTAATAAGTTATTTGGGGAAATATTTATATTTAAGGTTTGTGAGGAAGTTCCCTCCTAAGAAGAGGAATAACAGCAAGATCATGTTTCCTTCTCGCCGCCGCTCCGAGTGTCTCGCTCATATCCACATCTTCCGCTTTCTTTCCATGACCCAGAATCCAATCAAAATGGTACAGAAGCATCGCCAGTTGCAACTCAACGCTCGCAATCCCAAAAGCAGCTCCTGGGCATATCCTCCTTCCTCCACCAAACGGAATATACTCCAAACAGCTTCCCTTGTAATCAACCATTTTCTCCTCAAATCTCTCCGGTTTAAACGTTTCTGCATCCTCCCAATACTCTGCATCTCTTCCCATCGCCCACGCGTTCACCAGAACCCTAGTTTTTGCTGGTATTTCGTATCCATTAATCTCGCACCCCTCTCTGCTTTCTCTCGGCAGCAGCAGCGGCGCCCCCGGATGCAGTCTCAGCGTCTCTTTCACCACTAGTTTTAGGTAGATCAGTTCATCCAAGTATGTCTCGTCGACGTAGCGGCTTTTGCCGTCGAAAACCCCTCTCACCTCATCCTGTGCCTTTTTCATCACGTTTGGGTTCTTCAGCATTTCCGCCATGGCCCAGTCCACTGTTGAGGCTGGCGTATCTGTTCCCGCACCGAACATATCCTGCATTAATTAATTATGCATATTCAAATTAATTTTGAATTTAATTTGATTGCGGCGAATCATTTAGCTGATTAATTACCACTAGAACAGCCTTGATGTTGTCCCTAGTTAACGGAATTTGGAGTGAGCCGTCGTCCTGGACCTTCAACAGCACATCTAAGAGATCGTGATGATGATCTTCGTCGTCTCCTCTTTGTTGATTAGTGCTTCGTTTTCGCTCTACGATGATGCTCTCTATAATCCTGTCCACATATCGATGGTACTTCTCTATCTTCCACTTCATCGGATTCAACAACCGGAGGAGCTTGATCGATGGGTACAGATCGACGATATTGGCGACGGCGATGAGATTCGATCCTTCTCTGATCACCGTCATCAACTTAGCTTGATCGCCGGTCTTCTTCCCCAGCGCAGATCTGACCATAATATCGAAGCTGACGGTTCTGAGCTTCTCCGTTAGATTAACGGTCGATCCTGCGCGCCGAGATATCCATTTGCAGAGCTCCAGCGCTTCCTCCTCCCGCACGCGCCGGAACGACTGCACGCGCTTGGCGCTGAAGAGCTCGAGCGAGCAGATCCGCCGCAGCTGCCGCCAGTAGTTGCCGTAGGGGGCGAAAGCGATGTCACTGTTCCCGTAGCAGCTGATCTCCGGCGCCAGGAGCGTAGGGCGGGAGGCGAAGTTGAGATCGTGCGTTTTCAGGAACTCCTTGGCGGTCGCGGCGGAGGAGACGACGACGGCGCCGACCTCGCCCAGGCGAAGATGCATGATCGGTCCGTACTTGTTCGACAAGTCTCGTAGAGTGTGGTGCGGTGGATCGGGGCCGCCAAGGAGGTGCAAGCTTCCGATGAACGGCAGCTTCGGTGGTCCCGGCGGGAGATTCAACGTTGGCTTTTGGCGTTTGGAGATGAGGATAAACAAAGTGAAGAGGAGTGCGGAGCAGGAGATAACAAGCATAAGAGGGAACTCCAAATCCATGATCTACGAGGAGGTGATTTTTATTTTTTTTATTATTATTATTATTTTTATTTTTTTTGATTTATTTTTTTTAAACAATTACTAGTATACAAATTATTCAGATTGCTGAGGTGGATGAGAAGATTTTTGTCCCACCCTGCTAATTTTATAGGGCTTCTAAGATTGTAATGGCGGGAACGTAATTGATTAGTTAGTTTAATTTATCGACACAAGTAATTGATTTTAGTAAACGTGGGAAAGTAATCGTTTGTAATTTGAATGGTTAAACTCAACCATATATAGTCGTAATATATATTCTACAAATAGCTATATTTGATTCACATACGTGAAATTTATGGTATTGTGCATTCTAATTGTAGGTTTATTTTTATTATTGTAGGATAGAATATTATCTCATCCCAATTAATTAATTAATTTTCAAAACTCACGCATATCCAATAGTTGTATGATGCGTAATGAGTAACTAGCATTTGCTTGATGTATTTTATTTCAAATTGAATTGTTCAGGACAGAGTGAAAACCATTTTAAACTTTCGCTTTTAAACGTTGACCCGACCCGAAGACTCATCTGACTAAGGTCTAATCCGGCCCGCTTCCTTCCCCCTCCTACTTTCTAAAAAAAAAATCTTTCGAACATAAACAAAGCCCACCGACTGACCGACATAATCTTTTTAGTTTCTGACTTCTGAGTATGAAATTGGGCCCTGACTCTTCAGAGGCTTAACCCATATCCAAATTCCATATTATTTATTTAATACTCCCCATGTCTCACTTCAATCATTTCATTTTTTTTTAGTTTGTCACATATCATGAATCATGATGCATAAAAGCATTGATCCACCAATATTTATTACACAAATGTCACTCATTAATTTACATGCAAAAAGTAAATGTGACGATTGATATGAGACGGAGAGTGTATTTTTTATTGTCATTATTGTTTCCTTAAATCCCCCCGATGCTAAACTCTATCTTTCCTAGGGATGTACACGGGTCGGGGCGAGGTCGGGTATTGCTTTCTCATCCCCATACATGTTAGGGAAGAGTTCCCGCTAAATTTATTTTTTTATTAAAAAATGATTTTTAGGATAAAAAAAAAAAAAAAAAACTAGAATTATAATATAAATAAATAAATAAAAGAATGGTAAATTATTTAATATATTTATCAAAAAATAATAATTAAATATTAAACTTATTAAAAATTTAAATATAATTTAAATATATATACTCCGTATTAAGTTTATTTAACCGGGCAGGTATGGGATGGGGATATATAAACCCGCCCCCGCTCCATTATGAGCGGACACTATAGATACGCTAGGGATGGCAACAGGGCGGGGCGGGGTCGGGTTTTGCTTCCCCGCCCCCGTACCCGGCCAAGAAAATTCCCCCCGAACCCGCCCCCAAACCCATTTAAATTCAAGCGGGGGCGGGGCGGGTAATACCCGGCGGGGGAAGGGTACCCGTTGGGTACCCGCTAGTATTTTTTTTTAATTAAAAAATGGTTTTTTTTTAAAAAAAATAATAATAAAATGTAAAAATTATATAAAAAATTAAAAAATGGTGAATTTATTAATAGAAAAATAATTAAATAATTAAATAATAATAATTTATAATTAAAATAATTAACAAGTTAAATATAATTTTAAAATATAAATATTAAATTTTAATATCGGGGCGGGTACCCAGAAACCCGCCCCCGCCCCGAACCCGACTCGGGTATTCAATTCCATACCCGACCCCGACCCCGACCCGAAATAACTCCCCCCGACTCCGCCCCATTAGGGGCAGGTACCCGCGGGTACCCGACCCCACGGGTAAAATTGTCATCCCTAAGATACGCAGGTCAGTGGGTAAAACTGTCATCCATATTATTTCCACGAATATCAAATGTGAGGACCCCATTCTTGTGGTAAGATTTAGATTTGCGAATATGGTAAGAATTTACACCTTCAAATTATTATCTCCTCTCTGACATTGGTTGATGTGTCATTCCCCTTGGGGACTAATAGCATGGGAGGAGAGAGTATAATATTAGGCTACATCATATTACATCGAAATTGAAAAATAAAAAAATATAAATCAAGAAAAATTAATTTTGATATACGCTTAGTACACGATAGTTGGTACAAAGGATCTCATCCGACTTTCCACTAACATCACACTCAACTAACATTTCTTAAGTCGGTGCCGGAGTAAATATGCATTGTTTGTTGAATAAAGTTGATGATTCATATTGACAGCTCAACATAAGACTAAGTCATAGTTTGTTATTTGTTATTCTTATTTCCTAGTTAGCATATCATATCTTATTTAGTTGGCTAGGATTTTTGATTTTTCGTCCACGTTGTTATATTTTCATTGCTTAGAGGGCTATATATACCTCTGCATTTCAGTCAATAAACATCAAGCAATATTCAGCTCTTTCTCATATATATATAGTCTACACAACAATTCTTCTTTCTTTATCTTTTTTTCTACTTTCTGTTCCAATATTTGTGGTATCTAGAGCCACGTTCAATTTCGATGGCCAGCAACGGGAGTTCGATAAGTGCTGCACAACCACTGATACCAGTCTTCAAAGGAGAAGGATACGAATTCTAGAGCATTCGTACGAAGACTGAAGTCTCAAGATCTTTGGGACTTCGTAGAAAATGGATTCGCAAATCCCTACATCGACGCGAACAGATTGAAGGAGAACAAGACGAAAGATTCCAAGGCATTGGCAATCATGCAACAAGCAGTCCATGATAGTGTCTTCTCGAGAATTGCAGTGACAACCACCTTAAAGCTGGCGTGGACGATCTTACAGAAAGAATTCAAAGGAGATTCTGATAGGAGTTAAGATCACGAAATAGTAGAGAATAGGAAAAGCAAGAACACACGCTCGGAAATCTACGATTTCCGCCACAGCAAGATGCCGCCAAAGTAATGCTTCTTCGATAAAAATCCAACCCTAATCTCCACAGTCAAATAAATACTACTGAATGAGTACTAAAAGCCCATGCATGCAAGCAAGGCCCATTATTTAATAATAATAAATAATACCAATAATTAATAATACTAATTAATACTAATAAAGAAGAACTTGTGCTGCGCCAAATCTCCTAAGCTGCTGCCCCCGACTTCTTCCCTCGCCTCTCATACACCTTGATCGTTGGGATAGTGCTATCAATTGCTCCCGTCGCCGAAGTAACCTTGTCCTCAAGGTTAAAGTCCGGAAATTGGCCACGCACTACTGCAACATCCTCCCACGAGCTATCTTCGACCGGCAACCCACGCCACTGAATCAGAAGCTGCTCCACATTCACCCCATTGCGAGTCACACTCCTACGTTTCAGCACCCTCTCCGGAAGAAACTCGGGGTCCTCCGCCATCAAAGTCTCCGGCAATGAAAGAGAAGCCACAGCCGACCCAATCACAGGTTTCAACAAACTAACATGGAAGACTGGGTGTACCTTTGATCCCGGTGGCAACTTCAAACGGTACGCCGCTAAGCCAATCTTCTCCTCGACCTCAAAAGGTCCGAAAAACCGTGGAGCCAACTTCTGACGAGAGACCGCGAACAAGCTGCGTTGCCGATATGGTCGAAATTTGAGAAACACGTGATCTCCCACCTGAAACTCGAGAGGCCAGCGGTGCTTATTTGCTTCGCGCACCATGCGCGCCTGAGCCCGCTCGAGATGCACCCGCAGATGCCCCATGATCTCATCCCACTCGCGCAACGAATCCGCCAGTGCCTGCACCCTGATTTCCCCTGGTAAGAACGGCGTAATCGACGGAGGTGGACGGCCATACACCACCTCAAAAGGGGTCATCCCTGCACTTGTTTGGAACCCTGTATTGAAGCAATACTCCGCCCAAGCCAGCCACTTACTCCACCCTTTGGGTCTCGCAGATGTAAAGCAACGGAGATAATAGTCTCCAAGCATCGATTCAAGACCTCCGTCTGGCCGTCCGTTTCAGGATGGTAGGCCGAACTCATGCGCAGCTTTGTTCCCGCAGTGCGGAACAATTCCTTCCAAAAGGAGCTAAGGAATATGGGGTCGCGATCGGAGACTATGGACACCGGCATCCCATGCAAACGGACAACCTCCCGCACGAAAGCTTCCGCCACTACCTTTGCCGTGTAAGGGTGCCGCAGCCCCATGAAATGGCAATATTTGGACAAGCGATCCACCACCACAAACACGCAATCAATTCCCCCAGAGCGCGGGAGACCGGATATAAAATCCATGCTGATATCCTCCCAAATCATGTTCGGAATCGGTAAAGGACTCAACAACCTAGCCGGACTCCTCGTCTCATATTTGTTTCTTTGGCAGATATCACATGCAGCGATAGATCCATGATCGATTTCGTCATACCGGGCCAATACAGACTCGAAGCCATGCGACGATATGTCCTGAAAGCCCCGGAGTGCCCACCGGAAGGTGTGGCATGAAATTCAGCAAAAAATTTCGGAATCCACAGCGAATCCTTTGGTAGTACTACCCTTCCCTTATAGAACAAAGTCCCTTGCACCAACTCATAATGCTTTGGCGCCTCCCGGCCCTCCTCTAATGCAACCATAATTCGGCCAAGGCGAGAATCAGCCTTGACCTTACCTTGCAAGGATTTCCAGTCTACCCACCTCGGAATGGAGACTGCCGCCAGATCCATCTCCTCGTCTCGCCGAGACAAAGCGTCAGCCGCTTTGTTCGTCCTCCCTTCCTTATACACAATCTCAAAGTCGTACCCAAGTAGCTTGGCTGCCCAATTCTGCTGTGCCGGGGTAGTGAGAGTTTGAGATAATAGCTGCTTCAGGCTTCGTTGATCGGAAGCACCATGAAACGACGCCTAAGCAAATATGGTCGCCAATGCTGCACCGCAAGTACAAGAGCCATCAATTTTTTCTCGTAAGCTGACCTCGACAATGCCCTTCCCGAAAAATGCTTGCTGAAGTAAGCAATTGGACGGCGCGCCTGCATGAGAACCGCGCCTATGCCTCGGCCGGAGGCATCACACTCAATCTCGAAAGGTTGAGAGAAATCGGGCATGCCCAGCACCGGGGCTGAAGTGAGAGCCGCCTTCAATTTCTGAAAGGCTTCGTCGGCCTCTGCCGACCACTGCCGTGACTTGGAACCATCCTTCTTTAGTAATGCAGTCAGAGGGATGGCAATCTTACCATAGTCGCGAATGAAACGACGATAGTGGCCTGTGAGACCCAAGAAACCCCGTAGCCCACGTAGCGACGAAGGCATCGGCCATTTCAAAACCGCACTCACCTTGGTCGGGTCCATCTGCACTCCTCCTTCGAACACGACGTGGCCTAAATACTCCACCTGAGACCGGCCAATCACACACTTTTTTGGGTTCACCACTAAAGAGTTATTGTTCAAAACACCGAACACCATCTCCAAGTGTCGCATATGCTCCGCCCAAGATGCACTATATATGAGAATATCATCAAAAAAAACCAAAACGAATTTTTATAGATATGGTCGGAAAATATCGTTCATGAGACTTTGGAATGTGGTAGGTGCATTAGTCAATCTAAACGGCATGACTAGGAACTCATAATGGCCGGAATGGGTGCGAAAGGCCGTCTTGTGAACATCCTCCAGTGCAATTCTGATCTGATGATAACCCGCGCGCAGATCGAGTTTGCTAAACTATCGAGCACCGTGTAACTCGTCTAACAGCTCCTGAATGACGGGAATGGGGTACTTGTCCGGAACCGTAACCTTATTCAGAGCTCAGTAGTCCACGCAGAAACACCACGAACCATCTTTCTTGCGCACTAACAGCACCGGGCTTGAGTAAGGGCTACAACTTGATTGAATGATACCTGCAGTGAGCATCTCCGTCACAAGCTTCTCCATCTCATCTTTCTGTAAATGATTGTACCGGTATGGATGAACCGATACTGGAGTGACTCCGTCCAGTAGGGGAATCTGGTGATCGCTTGGCTGAGGAGGTGGCAACCCCACCGGGGGCTGCGTGACTGCCGGGAATCGCGCAATCAGCGACTTCCATTCCTCCAACTGTTCGGAGGACAGCTCGGATGGCGTAGGGAACCCCGACTGCTCTCCTTCCAAAACCACAAAACCCATGAGCATCCTCCGCCTCTAGTGCAGTCAGCTCGGTCCTACGACACTCCTGCCGAGTCAACGCCGGGTCTCTGGTGATCCGAATGCGATTGTCGTCGAGAACAAAGTCCATTGTCAAATTTGCCCAGTTGGCGACCACGTCTCCTAGTTGAGCCAGCCATAAAACCCCCAGAATCACGTCAATGCTGCTGAGAGGGAAAATGTAACAATCGACATGAAACAAGTGATTGGCCATGTAGATCAGAACCGAGGTGCAAATGCCTTAGGACTTAACCCGCGAACCATCCCCCAACACCACCGCAAATGACAGGGCCGGCGTGACTGGTAGTGCGAGTCGCTGGGCCACAGTGCTCGAGATAAAGCAGTGGCTCGCCCCACTATCGATCATGGCCCTTAGCTGGTAGTCTCCAACCTGCACGAACAACCTCAAAGTTTGGGCGCCATCAATGCCATGAGAAGATAATTCTGAAAGCTGTAGAGGATTCTGCTCCTCAGGAAATTCTTCGGCATCCGGTGTTTCTTTACCCTGCAGAATGGGAGGCTCAGTCTCAGAATCAACATCATCATTATCTGCATCCAAAATAATCGCAAGTGTTTTTGGTGGGCATTTATGCAACGGCCCGTACTTTCCACCACATCGAAAGCACAAACCCTTAGCCCTATACTCCTCCTGCTGCGCACTAGTCAGGCGTCGAGAGTTCCGCGGTGTGGGGTTTGTGGTACCCCGGCCAGGTGGCTGCTCGCCTGCCGGGGACGGCCGCTGAAAGGTCACGGTGGATCGCGAGAAATTCCCGGGCGCCAGCACCGGCCGCGATGGGGCAGCCGAGTTCCTTCCCGATCGAGCAAGATGGCGGGCTGCTCTAATGGCCATGAACACATTGGACAACTCCGCCTCAGGAAGGCGATCTCGAATGGACGAGTGGAGTCCGCCCAAGAACGTGCCCAAGCAGTGTTCCGCTGGCAGCGAAGGTAATTGCGCTATGCGTTCTTCAAATAGGGAAATGTAGTCTTCAAGAGATCCTGTTTGACGCGTGACGTGCATGGCTTCGTACGCGTTGATTGCCGAGCTATCGCCAAAACGAGCGATAATTTCTTTGGAAAATTCCGTCCACTCGATCGTTTCCGCGCGGCGGAATAGCTATTGGGCCCAGAACATGGCCTTGCCGGACATGGCAATGAGGGCGGTGGCCACGCGTTGATCTGGGGCTGTGTTGTGTACAAGGAAGTATTGTTCGGCCTGCGCGAGCTATGCAATGGGATCCGATCCATTGGATCCTGGAAGTTCCATACGCGGCATGACGAACGCTGGGTTGGTATGTGGTGGTGGCGGAGGGGTGGTGCTCCTGTGAAACCGGGGGAATGGCCGGCGGCGAGAAGCTTCAATTGAGAACGATCTGGGCGATGGACGACTCGATGCCGCCGACTGTAGACTGCAACGAGTCCACAACGAGCTGCACCCCTCCCATGTTGGCCGCGAGATCCTTCGTGGTCTTCTCCAATTCCTCCAGACGGCGGTTCTGAACCGCCATGCGAATCTCTACAGCGTCAGGGTTCACCATCAATTAGAGATCCGGCAGGTCGGACCAAATTGATAGGAGTTAAGATCACGAAATAGTAGAGAATAGGAAAAGCAAGAACACACTCTCGGAAATCTACGATTTCCGCCATAACAAGATGCTGCCAAAGTAATGCTTCTTCGATAAAAATCCAACCCTAATCTCCACAGTTAAATAAATACTACTGAATGAGTATTAAAAGCCCATGCATGCAAGCAAGACCCATTATATAATAATAATAAATAATACCAATAATTAATAATATTAATTAATACTAATAAAGAAGAACTTGTGTTGCGCCAAATCTCCTAAGTTGCTGCCCCCGACTTCTTCCCTCGCCTCTCATACACCTTGATCGTTGGGATAGTGCTATCAGATTCAAAAGTTATCAGTGTGAGATTGCAATCACTTCGACGATACTTTGAACGTTGATCTTGAAGAATGGAGAATCCGTGGCTGATTTTTTGTCTAATCAAAAAATCACGGCAATGGCGATGGCCATAGTCAGTCAAATGCAATCTTGTGGAGAGAAGATCACGGACCACACCATCATTGAGAAGGTACTCCGAAGCTTGACTCAAAAGTTTGATCATGTCGTAGCAGCAATAGAAGAATCAAAGGATCTATTGGTTTTTACGTTCGAAGAACTGATAGGATCTCTTCAAGCCCACGAGTCAAGGATTAACTGTTCATTTGAAAAGCATGATGAAAAAGCTTTTCACAAAGAGCTTTTCAAATAAAAGGTGAATCATCCAATCAAAAGGAGTACTCTACAGCAAGAGGAAGAGGCAGAGGAGGTTTCCGTGGCCGCGGACGTGGCCAAGGTCTAGGTCATGGTGGTCGATCACATGCAGAGTAATCTTTTGGTGGGCAGCAAGGCAACGAAGTCATATTCAGTGCCATAACTGTAGCAAGTTCAAGCACGTGAAAGCAAATTGCCAGTCCAAGGAGAAGCAAGAAAGCTATGTCCAAGAAGATGAGGAAGAAAGCAAGTCATTTTTGGCTATTGCAGACACCATGGATACGCCGGAGGACGTTTGGTTCGTGGATAGTGGGTGCTCGAACCACATAAGAGCATTCACATGGGAGCCCACCAAAATGGAGGGCTCCCAATATTATAGTAATATATATTATTATTTTAATCAAAGTGGAGGGCTCCCAAATTTATTGCACGGGAGCCTTCCGAAGGCTCTAATATTTTATTAATATTTATTATTTAATTATTTAAATATTTAATTCTTTAATTTTTTTAATTTTTTTTAATTAATGGCAAATTGTAGAAATAGGAATTATTTACGAAAATTCGATTGTATTGCACATTTGGAAAATTACAATATAATTGAAACAAAATAAAAAAAATACAAAGTGAAAAATACAATTCGAAACACAATAAAAAAAAATACAAAGTGAAAAAAAATATAATCGTCAGAAGGCTTGGGGAGGCCAAGCTGTTCGGAAAGGTAATTTACCATTATTAGGTGCTTTTTCTTCGTCCTCGGAGATATTTGGGAGGTATCTTTCATGTAGATCCTGTACGTGGTCCCAAACTCAAGGTGCTTTGATATATTTTGGAGAGCCTCCGCCGCCTTCTCCTTCGCACTCGCCGAGCCTGCCTCGTCGTCCTCGGACATTCTCGACTTCCCTCTTGCATTTGCCTTGGCCGCTTTGGAACCCTCAGGCCGGGGTCAGTATCCTCTCATCCTTGTGGAACCCCCCCATCTCCGTCGAAGGAGCAAACTCCCTACTACTCTCAGTGGAGTATGAGCCGTCGATGCTATTTTTGCATCATTTCACAGAGTCGAGGGAGCCGGTGGCCGTTAAGAATTTTGGAGTTTCTTTGACCTCGTCCCAAGCCTTGAAGTATTTGAACGGCTTTCCCGTTGACCCTTGAAATTGGCGGTATGCGTCAGTTACTATATCCTCCGCGCCTCTCCCGCTCGCCAAGTTCATCAAGCACGAATAGTAGTGCGAGCTAAACAACTTCATGTCTTTCATTGCGCGTTTCCAATGATGGCGCAATTTCTCCGAGTTGCGAGCATAAGTACAACTCGGGCGAAGTCGGTTGTAGGTGTTGGCGATACGAATCCACAAAGCTCCCTCCTTTTGATTATTGCTCGAGATTGGATGGTGGGATATATCTACCCAAACACGAGCAAGGCACACGGTCTCGTCCTCGGAATATGGGACGGCACCGTCCTCTTCTACGTCCCAATTCAGCTCCTCATCGAGCTCGATCGGTATTGCGTCTCGGCCTCGAGCTCTTCCTCCGCCTCGCTCGGCCTCCTCGAGCTAGTTGAACCGGCGGAGGCACCTCCTGAACCTTGACGTCTTCCCCCGGTGGATCGGACTCATCGGCCAAACTCACGGCTGGAAGTGAGTCATCGTCATCCTCGTCGAATGAAGACATGCGACTTATAGGCGAATGTCTCGATCGTGAAGGGCCCGTCGGCGAGGAAAACAACGGCCTCGGTGATGACGCCGCTTAAAAGCCGCCTCGGTTTGAGAAATTTATCATGTTCGGCTTTGAGGCGTAAGGAAGAAAACCTTGGGGGCGGGTAGGTGTTGGAGTGTGGATGAGAGGTGTTGGAATGTAAAGTGGAGGGCTCGAAGAGGTTGCATTTGGATAATTTGGGAAATTTGGATAATTTGGGTAATTAGGATAAGTTGGGAAATTTGGATAATTTGGATAATTTTGGTTATTTGGATAATTTGGGTTATTTTGGTTTGGATCGTTGTAGTCGTTTCCAAACTAAGAATAGGGGTCGTTGGGATCGGCCATTTGAAATAATTGAAGAAAATGTAGAGGATTAGAAGTTGGATTTGAAGAAAATAGAGAGAGTTGAGAGAGTTTGATGAAGAAATTGATGTGAAAATATGAGGAATGTGGTGTGGTATTTATAGGAAAATTTTAAAAAAATAAAAATAAAAATTAATTCTGTCAGTCAACGGTCAACAACAGTTGACCAACCGCAGCGTGACACGTGGCGGGCTATGTTAGGGGGAAACGGGCGAGAATGCGCCCGTTAGGCCATGCCCTCTGATAGGATACGGCCTAACTCCTAGGCCCAAGCATCGAGCCTAATATAATTGGGCCCCGACAGTTAAGCTCGGCCCACGCAGCTCGGCCCAACTAAAGAAACTTCTTCACCAAGGCAACTCCTACATCGACTACAACTCAAGCTCCAAGAGAGATATAGAAGCTCGGTGTATATCCCTAATAAGAGGATCAAGCCAAAGAGTCCTAATAGGAAAAGACTTGTAATCCTAGTCGGATTCCATATGTAAATACCTATAAATAAGGGTTTAGAATAGATTGAGGGGGGGAGAACAATCTTGTAATCACTACTCATACAAGTAATAAAGATCTATACTCTTTCCGCCTGTGGACGTGGATCTATTCCAATAGATCGAACCACGTAAATTCCTTTGTGTTTCGTTTACTTTCGTGTTCGTTAATTCCTTGTCTACATGCATTAATTACCTTACGAAAACAAGTTCGATCACTGGCGCCGTCTGTGGGAAACGAAAATTTATGATTTTCGATCAAAAGTTTTCTAGGTAATCTACAGCCATGACAGGAAGACTAACGCGATCCCCCCCAAACGCGAAATCACGATTCGTTCGGAGCAGCTTCTGTTATTCGCCGATTCCGGGCTGAAATCACCACCAAATTGGATGAAACCACCCGGAAACATGTTCTACTCGTCGAGAGGATTCCAACGGTAGGTTGCCCGTCGAAAATCGATCACCGGTGTGGCAGGAATCGCGTCTGGCAGTTCATGCTGCTGCACGACTCGTGAAATCACGATTCGTTCGGAGCAACTTCTGTTATTCGCCAATTCCGGGTTGAAATGACCACCAAATTGGACGAAACCACCCGGAAACATGTTCTACTCGTCGAGAGGATTCTAACGGTAGGTTTCCCGTTAAAAATTGATCACCAGTGTGGCAGGAATCACGTCTGGAAGTTCGTGCTGTTGCACGACTCGCGAAATCACGATTCGTTCGGAGCAGCTTTTGTTATTTGCCAATTCCGGACTGAAATCACCACCAAATCGGACAAAACCACCCGGAAACATGCTCTACTCATCGAGAGGATTCCAACACGATCAATCGTTGCCGCTACCGCCGCCGCTGCCGCCGCCAACAAGGAAAAGGATATTCAGCAAACCGGATAAGCTCCGACAGCAAATCCACCGGTTCAGGAAGCCGAAATCCACAAAGGCGAGGCAAGCCAGGGGCAAGATCTACACCCGGCAACATACCGGCTATCTAGGAAGGAACACGCCAAAGGCCAGACTCCGGACGGACACGTTGAGCATGTTGGATAAGCATAGCAAGATTTTCTCCAGCTCGACAAAAACAATACAAAGCTCAGCCATGAAAAAGGACAACCCTCACGCAAAGATGGTGGAGAGCACGAAGCTACCTCCGGATCGCGGCATCGGTAAAAGTCTCAAAGCGTCCAAATCGTCAACACACAGGACGCAACACCATGTCTAAGGAGGTTCAATGACGAACGTCGGGAAGATTCCAATCGACTCTCACCCCAGTGTAACATCACCCCACCTCGTCACGATGCCGTGCCACCTCGGCGCGATACCATCTCACCTCGGCGGCGCGACACCGTCTTACCTCGGCACGTTGAGGACAATTACCTAGCACTTTGGAGCCATGATGGATCATAGCAGATCGGTTTGCAAGAGCCAACGAAGCTGACAGGCACAAGCGCGAAGCCGACAAGGCCGAACCTTCAGATCGGAAGAAGGATCGGAATGACCGAGGCTAAAGTCGGCGAAATGCCTTCGACAGGCTCCAGCATACACCCCTGGAATCCAGGCTCGGACCTCGGTAAAACCAGGAATGAAGCCAACTCACTCCATTGACGAGGCTGAAGCCAACTCACACCGATATGTTCGAGAAGCCTCGGTCCACGTCAAGTGGAAGGGAGAAGCGCCGATCTAAGGAGTACTGTCGTTTCCATGAGGATTACGGGCGCGATATCGAGGAATGCAGAAAGCTTGCCGTGGTCATAGAGCAATTGGTGCGCGACAGCACCCTCAAGAGGTACCAAAGTCGCGGCCGACGTTCTGACTAGTACGAAGCCCACACTCGAGGCAAAGCGCAATAAAGACGACGAAGTCCTCTCAAGGCCTAGGCAATGTCCTCTCAAGGTCGAGGCCGACCGAAGTCCCTCGAAGTCAAACTCCTAAGTACTGACGAGGCCGAGGAGACAGGTCCACTCTCAAAGCTGAGGCCTGAAGTCCTCAAACGGACGAGCCCTCACATAAGAGCCCCAAAAAGGACGTGGCCATCACCTTTTACGACAAGGTGATCAAGCTATCAAAGGCCAAGACCTAGCATACTTCCTAGTAGAATCCAAATTCACGGAAACACCGAAGCCATCTGAGCCCCCCTCAAAAAGCACCGAAGCCGAACCCGCAAAAGAACCACCTAAAGATTATTGAAAAGTATACGTGGACGCGGTTTCGAGGAAATCGGGAAGCGGGGCAGGCATCATACTCCTCAGCCCAGACGGACAGGAGACAACCTATACACTTCGGTTCGACTTCCCTATAATAAACAACGAAGTGGAGTACGAAGCTTTAATCGTCAGACTTTGCCTAGCTCAAGGTCTCTAGATACGAGCTGTACAAGTTTACAGTGACTCTCAAGTCATAGTGAGCCACATGCTAGGAGGTTACGAAGCTAAAGGCGACAGGATACCTCCACAAAGCCAAGAACCTACAACAATACTACTCGTATTTTAAGTTGGTTCGCATCCCGAGGGGGCAGAATAGCTGAGCAGATGCACTGTGTAAATTAGCCTCGTCATCCACAAGCCCTCCCATGGACGAAGTCAAACACCGAAGTCAACCCAGTAACAGACGACGAGCCTAACTGGATGACCCCTTCAAAATTACTTGGAGAAGGGCGAACTACCCAGCGATAAGCTCGAAGCTAGAAAAAAGCTAGAAAAATCTTGAGCAAGTCTCCAACCTCACCAGCATATAAAGCCCGTGACCGTTCATGCAACGGGGGATACACATCGTCGGTCCAATAGACAAAGATCTCGGCCAATTCTAGTTTCTCATCGTAGCCATCGCCTTTTAGGCTCAAATGGCTGGAAGCCGAACCCTTGGCAAAAATCACGAGCAAGAACGCCCTCAACTTCGTCTGGAAGAACATAGTATGCCGCTTTGGCATACCCCATATCCTCGTCTCGGACAATGGGACGCAGTTCATAGACAACGTTTAGAGAATGGTGTGAACATATTCAGCAAAAGTTCACCTCGGTAGCCCATCCCCAAGCAAACGGCCAGACTAAAGTCACAAACCGGACGATCGTCAGGGGACTTAAAGCCCGCTTCGATAAAGCCAAAGGAGATTGGGAGCGAACTTACCCCAAGTTATAGTCATACCACACAACTCCCCGGACCTCGAACGATGAAACACCCTACAATTTGGTGTATAAATCTGAAGCAGTGATCCCGGTAGAGATCGGCCTGCCGAGCCCGTGCACTCTTAACTTCACAGCCGAAGTTAACGAGGAAGACCTCCGAACCGAACTGGATCTGTTGGAAGAAAAACGAGAGCTCGTTTAGATAAGAGAAGCCAAGTACAAGCAACAAGTAGCTCGGTACTATAACCAAAGAGTGAGGTACCAACAATTCCAAGCAGGCGACCTCGTACTTCGGAACAACGAGGTCAGTAAAGCGGAAAGGCTCAGCAAGCTTGAAGCCACATGGGAAGGACCGTACCGAGTTGAAGAAGTCATCGGCAAAGGGTCGTACAAGCTCGCCCACTTATCCGGTAAGCCAATACCCCGTGCACGGCACATTACTCATTTAAAGAGATACCTTGCACATGTGGCCGAGAGTAATGTCCAAGTTCATATAGTTCATTTAGGTCATTTAAGTCGTCTTTTTAGGGTCTTGCATACATCTTGCATTTGCATACATCTTGCACATCTCTCTCTACTCCACTTATGCATATTATCTCGACAAATAAGGAATGAAAAGTCAAAACCTCATCCTATGACAAGGTATAGCTATTAAACCCTGACGAGGGTAATTCAATAACCTTTTAAGGATAAAAATAAACTCCAATTATGGAGTAACACTTAAACGCGCGTAAGGGGACCACCCCTATCGATAAATTCGACAAATATGGAACCCAGGCCCTATTTGTCTTATGACGAAGTGAGCCAACCCAGGCCATATTTGTCTTATGACGAAGTGAGCCAACCCGGGCCATATTTGTCTTATGACGAAGTGAGCCAACCCAGGCCATATTTGTCTTATGACGAAGTGAGCCAACCCGGGCCATATTTGTCTTATGACGAAGTGAGCTAACCCGGGCCATATTTGTCTCATGACGAAGTGAGCCAACCCAGGCCATATTTGTCTTATGATGAAGTGAGCCAACCCGGGCCATATTTGTCTTATGACGAAGTGAGCCAACCCAGGCCATATTTGTCTTATGACGAAGTGAGCTATTTAAAGCATTCCGACTTCGTCGAAATCCAATTTCCGAGGGGGCAATGCAAAATTCATACCCACCTCATCTTAACGAGGTGGCAAGCATTCCGACTTCGTCGAAATCCAATTTCCGAGTGGGCAATGCAAAATTCATACCCACCTCATCTTAACGAGGTGGCAAGCATTCCGACTTCGTCGAAATCCAATTTCCGAGGGGGCAATGCAAAATTCATACTCACCTCGTCTTAACGAGGTGGCAAGCATTCCGACTTCGTCGAAATCCAATTTCCGAAGGGGCAATGCAAATTTTATACCCACCTCATCTTAACGAGGTGGCAAGCATTCCAACTTCGTCGAAATCCAATTTTCGAAGGGGCAATGCAAATTTCTTACCGACTTTATCTTAACGACACGGTATTATTTCTCCCTCGTCTTAACAAGGCGGTATTATTTCTCCCTCGTCTTAACGAGGCGGTATTACTTCTTCCTCGTCTTAACGAGGCGGTACACGATTGACTTCGTCGAATTTATTTTTCGACGGGGCAACGGACTTTTCTTCGACCTCGTCTTAACGAGGCGACACGCGATTGTCTTCATCAATTCTACTTTTGACGGGGCATCGTACTTTAGACTACTCCTACCTTAACTATTTCCCCTACGTCACACCCTCGCTTCTACATCTTTTTGGGGGGGGGATATGATAGGATACGGCCTAACTCCTAGGCCCAAGCATCGAGCCTAATATAATTGGGCCCCGACAGTTAAGCTCGGCCCACGCAGCTCGGCCCAACTAAAGAAACTTCTTCACCATGGCAACTCCTACATCGACTACAACTCAAGCTCCAAGAGAGATATAGAAGTTCGGTGTATATCCCTAATAAGAGGATCAAGCCAAATAGTCCTAATAGGAAAAGACTTGTAATCCTAGTCGGATTCCATATGTAAATACCTATAAATAGGGGTTTAGAATAGATTGAGGGGGGGAGAACAATCTTATAATCACTACTCATACAAGCAATAAAGATCTTTACTCTTTCCGCCCGTGGACGTAGATCTATTCCAATAGATCGAACCACGTAAATCTCTTTGTGTTCTGTTTACTTTCGTGTTCGTTAATTCCTTGTCTACATGCATTAATTACCTTACGAAAACAAGTTCGATCACCCTCCAAGGGCTCCAACGCACGAGCCCGGGCGCGAGTGATGACAAGGCGGCGGGTGGGAGGGAGCAAGCCCTCCCTCTGCGAATGCTCTAAGTGCCAACAAGGAGATATTCAAAGAGCTTGACAAATCTTACAAGACCGAGGTCAAGCTAGGCAACAACAACGGCATTCATAGCCGTTAAGAATAGACATGGTAAAGCAAAACTCATCCATGACGTCTATTTTATTCCACAATTGGCTAAGTGTTGGGCAATTGTTGAAGACGGGATATATGATATTATTTGATGATGATTTTTGTCTTATCAAAGAAAAGAAATCTGTGCAAGCTATTGCAAAAGTTTTCATGACAGAAAACAACGCTTGTCTCCAATGCGCGAAATTATGGCATTTGAGATATGGACATCTCAATATTAATTAGGGCTTGCAGATTCTAAGTCATAAAGGTTTGGTTCTTGGACTACCTAAGATTAATTCTTTTGATATATGTGAAGGATGTATTTATGAGAAACAAACAAGGTGATCATTTCCTAATAGTGCATCTTGGAGGGCTTCGAGATGTCTCGAATTAATTCATGCAGATTTGTGTAGAAAAATGGAGACCGAATCAATTGGTGGGAGTCGGTTTTTCTTATTAATTACTGATGATTATAGTCGCATGAATTGGATTTATTTTCTCAAAAATAAATCTCATGCCCTTGAGAATTTCAAGAACTTCAAAGCCATGGTTAAGAAGGAGTGATACCTGCATCAAGGCTCTTCATACATATATATGTGGTGAATTTTGCTCAACTGAGTTTAACAATATTTGTGAAGCTAATGGAATAATACGTAGGGAGTTGACAGCACCTTATACGCCCCAACAAAATGGTGTGGCGGAGCGGGAAAATCACAAGGTCGTTGAGATAGCGAGAAGCTTGTTGAAGGCGAAAGAGCTTCCAAACTCTTTCTAGGCAGAAGTTGCTGCTGTTGCTGTGTTCTTGCTGAATATATCACCGATAAAGGGAGGTCCTAAATTGCACTACGTATGAAGCATGGAGAGGAACGAAGCCAACAGTGAGCCACTTGAAGGTTTTCGGATGTGTTGCTTATGCTTTGGTAAGCGCTCATAATCGCCGTACACTCGATGAGAAATCAACAAAGTGCATTTTGCTTTATGCATGTATTTCCACTGAAACCTAGTACGGGTTTTAAAATATAATTTTGTAGTATTATTTTTTTTACGGGATACTATGAGTAAAAATTATATTTTAAAACTCGTATTAAGTTTCGGTAGAAATACGTGCATAAAGCAAAGTGGTCTAAATATATGGGATGGAGGTAGTATTATCGATCCTACTCCTATTTCACCACCGACTTCTCCACAAAACAGCCCCCCCAAATTCTCCACACAACAGCCTCCCAAACTCACCGAATACTACTCCTCAAAATTCTCCACAGTCCACTCCGATATATTCCCCAAACACCGACACATCTTCATCATCATCCGATGAAACACCACCACGGGGATATAGATCTTTGGCTGAAAAATCTATGAAAAATGTAGATTTGCTCTTATGGTTGTAGATCCAAGCTATTTCCATGAAGCTGCATATTCATTAGAGTGGCGCAAAGCAATGGAGGAAGAGATCGCGAAAATCGAAAAGAATGGAACTTGGACGCTCGTAAACTTGCCTGAAAATAAAAGCGCAATTGGCTTGAAGTGGGTGTTCAAGACAAAATATAATGTGGATGGGAGTGTGTAGAAACACAAGCTCGATTGGGGGTCAAGGGGTATGCGCAATAACAAGGCATCGACAACGAGGTAATGTTCTCTCTGGTTGCTCGTTTAGGAACGGTGAGAATGTTTTTGGCTTCGGCTGCGCATCTTAAGTGGTCTATTTATCAACTTGATGTCAAATCTGCATTTCTAAACGGGGAGTTGGCGGAAGAAGTTTATGTCACACTCACACAGCCGGAAGTATATATTGTCGACGGCATGGAGGATAAGGTATATAGTTGAAGAAAACATTGTATGGCTTGAAGCAGGCACCACGGGCGTGGTACAACAAACTCGATTCATTTTTTGAGCAAAGTGGATTCGAAAGAAATGGAAACGAGCATACGCTTTACCTGAAAAAGGGAGGTAACAATAGTCTCTTTCTGGTTTGTGTTTACGTCGATGATAGAATTTACATGGGATCATCCTACTCTCTTATTACTGAATTCAAACGAAGCATGATGAACATGTTTGAGATGACATATTTGGGCCTGCTACATTATTTTCTTGGATTAGAAATCAAGCAGGGAGAAGATGGTGTGTTTGTCTCTCAAAAAAAGTATGCAGAAGATCTTCTAAAGCGCTTCAACATGTCTGGTTGCAAGGCAGCAATTACTCCGATGAATGTTAACGAAAAGCTGCAGCTTGAAGATGGTACGGAGAAGGCAGAAGCAAGTAAGTTTAGAAGTCTCATTGGCGGATTAATTTATCTAACTCATACCCGACCGTATATTGCTTTCACAGATTCATGCATAATCCGACAAAGCAACATTTTGGAGCCCCAAAGAGAATTCTTCTATACGTGGCTGGAACTCAAGATTTTAGAATTTGGTATTCAAATGTTGCTCATTTTACTTTAGTTGGCTTTACGGACAGTGACTGGGCAGGGTCCTTGCACGACAGCAGTAACTTGGAGCTCGAAAAAACAAGGAATGATAGAGCTTTCGACGACTGAAGCAGAATATGTTGCTGCCACTTCTTCAGCGTGTCAAGCTTTGTGGCTTAGAAGACTTGTAGCTGATTTTGATCAAGAACAAAAGGAAGCAACTGAGATTTTTTGTGACAACAAATCTGCTATTTCAATCACGAAGAATCCAGTCTTACACAGGTGAACGAAGTACATTGATATCAAGTTTCATTTTATAAGGAACTTGGTTGCTGATGATTCCATCTCCTTGAAGTTTTGCAGCACTCAAGATCAAATGGCGGACATTTTCACCAAGTCTCTACCTTCCGAGAAGCATATCAAGTTCAGAGCTAAACTTGGAGTATGCAATTATGAATCAGAGGGGAGTGTTGAATAAAGTTGCTGATTCATATTGACAGCTGAGCATTAGACTAAGTTTGTTATTTGTTATTCCTATTTCCTAATTGGCATATCATATCGTGTTTAGTGGTTAGGATTCCTGATTTTCCGTTAAGAGAGTTTATCTCCACGTTGTTATATTTCCGCTGCTTAGAGGACTATATATACCTCTGCATCTCAGTCAATAAACATCAAGCAATATTCAGCTCTTTCTCATATACAGTTTACACAGAAATTCTTATTTCTTTCTCTGTTTTCTACTTTCTGTCCCAACATTGTTTACATAATCAGATAATTTATGGTTTGTGAGGAAGTTCCCTCCTAACAAGAGGAATAAGAGCAAGATCATGGGGAAATAGCAAGTTACTACCCTATATTTTGGAAAACCTACACGAAATCCCCATGTATTTTCTAATTTGCATAAAACACTCATATGTTTTCATAAACCCTGCTCGTTATGCCCAAACCGTGAGCACCTATCGCCGTTTGCTCACTTTAACATTATTTTGTTTGATTTTTTCGATTGTTTTATATCTTAGTACTTTAGAGATTAATATTGAAATCATTAAACCTACGAAATATATAATAATCGACATTCGATTTGTCATATTATTCATTTTTTGAAGTTTGATGGAAAATAAAAATCGAACGTCGATTATTATATATTTCGTAGGTTTAATGATTTCAATATTAATTTTTAAGGTACTAGGATATAAAACAATCGAAAAAATCGAACAAAATAATACTAGAATGAGCAAACGGCGATAGGTGCTCACGGTTTGGGCATAACGAGCAGGGTTTATGAAAACAAAGTGAAGAGGAGTGCACAGAAGCAGATAACAAGTATGAGAGGGAACTCCAAATCCATGATTTTTTTTATTTTTTTTCAAATTAATTTTTCATTTGATATCAAATTACAGTAATTTGGATTGTTAAAAATATGCTACAGTTTATTTGGGCGGCACATTTTGGACAGATTACAGCCCATGATTTTTTATTCTTTTTTATCTAAATAATACCACATGTCAATATACAATTGGCTATATAAATTTCATTATCATATTATGATAAAATAATTCATCTTTTATGTATTATATTAAAAAAATTAAAAATTATACAAAAATTTATTTTATTTTATTTTTTTCCAGAGACTAAATTTGGTATAATTATTCACACATTAGATATCATTTTTTTTTCTTTAAATTTCACTATTACGTATACCCATGCGATGCACGGAAATTATCAAATAAATATAAGTATTAGATTGCAAATTATAAATAGTAAGTGCAATAAATATCTATTGTTGTATAATTTTTTTCGTTTTTTTTAAGTGTCTCTAATCATAAAATTACATACCAAAAAAGTGTATAAATTTCATTTTAACATTATTTATTATTCTCCTTTTCTGAATCTCAACTTATATATAATCATTATGAGGATAAAATAGGAACAAATATAACTATTTCATCATAAATTCGTGAAATGGAACACTTGAAAAGGAACAAAAACCAAAGCTAATAGGACACTTCAAAAAAAGTGAGGGAGTACTCTTTACATTACATATTATCGAATTGATCAATACATGTTTTCGTTATATGTTTGCTAAAAAAATATTAAGCTCTCAGTAAGTAGATCAACCATCCGTAATCCGTATCATAAGATATATTGATCAATGCATAAGTTTTGGTTCCATTAATTGAGTTGATGTTTCTTTTTACTTTTCTTCTCTTCATTTAAAAAGTTATATACATAACTCTTTTAATATTTTAGTATCAATTTCATTTTTGTTTACTATTTGAACTCTACTATGTAATTCAACAAAAAGAAAATAAAAAAATAAAAATACTACGGCGTCCCATATTTTAGCAAAATACTGTACACTCCGGCTACTATGACACTCTAGATAAAATTTATCAAATTAGGTAAACTTTATTGTACACATTTTCATATTAAATCATTTTGAATCTAATGATAAATAAACGGGTAAGTGAAAAGGGTAAATATAAAGCATGCGAATTCAAAAAGGATATTAATCAATTTTCGAAAATATGTGATGGTTAATTAGTGAAAAGGGGTAAATATAAAGCATGCGAATTCAAAAAGGGTATTAATCAATTTTCGAAAATATTTGATGGTTAATTAGTGGGGAAAAAACTGCAACAAAGTGTAGTGGAAATTATAATTAATAACTGCAAATTGTTAAGTAACTGCCATAAATTGGCGCAAAAAATAACTTCCAATTTCATTTTGTTTTAATGAATAATAGTACAACCACTCGTGCGATGCACGGCGACCATTAAACATACAAAAATTAAAAGCAAGCAAATATAAATATTATAGATACATTACGATATAATATTTTTAGAAAACAATACATTATCTGAATGCACTAAAACACACAATGTTATATATTTTGGAACACTTCCTTACATATAATATTTGTCGTAGTAGTACTATCATTTCTATCTTCTATAGAAATCAAAAAATTTAATCCATAACAACTCCGTACTCTTGATACAGAGTAACATATAACTGTCCATGTGTGAAAACAATATTTTATAAAAATAAATGAGGTATAACCATTTTAAGCTACAAAAGAAATTATATAAACATGATATGTATACATAAGGTAAATTAGAAAAGAGCAAAATGGTGGTTTAGAAGAAAATTAAGTACTAAACCCTAGAAAAAAAATTAAATCCTACAGAAAAAAATTACCAATATAATACTGTCACATTAATGGTAGACATATTTATGTTAATTTAATATCCATATTACACATGTTATTCACTTTACGAAGCTTGCAGTCATTTCATTTATTTATGCTTATCTCGTAATATGTGACTTTATAAGTTTGTTGGTAGAATAAGAGATTATTATTTTATTATTTATTGATATTGAACTATTAAAACTTAATTTATATCCTATATGTATTCGCAATTTCATAAAGTTGATGTTATAGTTCTTGTTGATTAATTTATTATTTTCTATAAATATATATATATCTCGCGCATGCTAATATTATTATGTATTCAATTAAAATTGGATGGTTTTCTGTTCTAATTATGGTTATTATATGCAAAAGTTATATATTTTTTAAAACTTGTTTATTTTTGTTGGCATTAAACATTCTATAGATTGCCACTTAAATAATAAAACATTAATTATCCACTAAGTTTGTCAAAATCATTACTTGTTTTTGTATGGTATTCATGGTAAGTGGGTTTCTATTAAATGCGGAGTAACAATTATTTTCGGGACACACTTGGATCAGCTAAAGGCACTGTGCGGGCGGCTAAAACACTGACACTTTTATTCGTGTAGATTAACATTTTTCTGTATAAAGATTGACACTTTTTAAAATTGGCATTTTATTCGTAAAATAATTATGTTAAAGATTGACACTTTTATTCATATAAATTAACATTTTTCTATATAAAAATTGACACTTTAACCCGGCCACACTATGCAGCCGACCTCACCCAAATTTTTGTCATTATTTTAATTTTTCAATGTTTTGCAATACAAATAGTGTACGCATGTTGATAGATTTGATGGAACGGTTGAACTAAAATAATAATTTAATGGAGCAGTTTAAATAAAATAATGGACAATAACCGTATTTTTAAATATAACTTCCACTTATTGAATGACTAATATGTCCTTAATTTGGCGGCAAAAAAAAGCTTCCATTTTCATGTTATTTTTATATATATATAGACTAATGATTAATGATAATTCCTAACTAGTGGTGGATCGGTACGGTATATTGAAATTTTTTGCCATACCGATATCGTACCGAAAATTTCGATATGCACTTTTCCATACCATTACCGTACCGAACATTTCGGTATACCGTAAATTCGGTATGGAACAAAGTCCATTCCGATACCGTACCAATTTTTCGGTATACCGTACCAAAGTTCTATATTTCGGTATACCATACCAAAGTTCGGTATTTTGGTATACCAAAAATCGAATATTGTACCCGAAAAACATTTATATTTGGTTTTTTTCATATAATATTGACTACATGAAAATAATATAATAGCACCAAACAAATAAAGTCAAACATGAACAAATAAATATTGTCAACATCTCATCAAACTCCAAAACAATGAAGAATAGAAAGAAAAAAATTATAACATGTCTCAAAATATTTGATTGCCTAAAGATTCTTTGTTAGCATATGTATTCTAATATTTGATCGTTAAAGATTAAAAGACAAATTACGTATAATATATTTTTAATATTTTTTAGATTATAGTACTAACATATTGAAAATTAGTTTAAAAAATTAAAGATTTATTAAGATTGTATTTAAATTTAAAATATTCTCAAAATGTAAAATAAAATTAGAATATAGGAGTAATTAATATTAAAAAAATATGTAACTTTTTAGGTAATTTTCGGTGTATACCGAATATTGGTACATACCAAACATTCGTTGTTTCGTTATAATCGGTATGTACCGAAGTTTCGATATATCGAATGTTCGGTACACACCGAATGTTCGGTATTTACCGAATTTTTTCGATATACCGAATCTTCGGTATTGACAGGTATACCGCGGTATCAAAAAACTCATACCGTTACCATACTGAAAACCTTCAGTACGGTATTATACTGTACCAAAAAATTCGGTATACCGTTAATTACGGTATTTTTGGTTTTTTGCGATATCATATATCCGGTATACTTTCGTTTCGGTAAATTTATCCACCCCTATTCCTAACCAAATTACCAAAATTTCTTCCCCACTCAAAGTTATTATTCTAACCGTCATGATATCTAAAACTGTCAAGAATTCCAAACTTTCGAAACGGTTTTGAATTCACAATTTCATAGTCTATAAGTTTCTTGGAGACCATTGACCTGATCCGACTAAGGTCTAATCCGGCCCGCTTCCCCTCCTACTTTCTAAAAAACCATCTAAATAAAACTTTCGAAAATAATCAAAGCCCACCGACAAAATATTAGTTTCTAAATACTTATCAATACCCAAGAAAATTGGGCCCTGTCTCTTCTTGGCTTAACCCATATCCCAATTCGATACTATTTATTTATTTATTTTTATAGTTAAACCCCGATGCTAAACTCTCTTTCCACGAATATCAAATGTGAAGACTCCACTCTTGTTGTAAGTTTTAGATTTGTTATAAATTATGGTTCGATATTGCATGCGTTCTGGAAATCGTTTTTGTTTGTTGCTTCTTATCTGATATGGCTGTTGAAGTCAATTAGTGCCTTCGGATTCGGTGATTGATGTTTGTAACGAGTTGAATATTGTTTATTTTCTTTGATTTGCAATGATTTGATGAAATAAATAGTTTTTATGTGTTGAACTGGTGTTGGATTAACGAAGCTGTATTTATATGCTAGATAGAAAGTTAAATTATTGAGTTTCCATGTTTCCCCCCGCAGTGAGTGAAGAATGGAGATGAAATTGTCGATTATTTCTTGTGCTGTTCTTAGTATAATAAAAATTTAATGCAATCATGTACTCAGTAATTTAGTTATTACATTAGACTGTGAATGCTGCCTAAATTATGCTTTTTTTATATATGCAATTTACTTCTGGAGCTGCTAGTATAATTAAGGATTTCGTGGTGGACGGAAATTTGTTGCTGCTGTCATACATATTGTGTGTAATTGCCGTTTCAAAATGTTTGTTAGAGTTGACACCAGCGTTGTATGCCTTTTCGATTTCATAAGCTGCCGATAGGCATTTCTTTTCATCAAATCGAGAGATGCAACTCCTCCCCATCTTACTTCTCTCATGGAAATATTGTAGGAATTCGTTAAATAAACGACAATTTTATGGCAGAAGGCCTCCGGACAACCTTGAAATTTTTTGCAAGTCAAGGTCATTTGTCCAAAGCTTTCAGGAGTTTTTCTTATATTCAAAGTCAGGCCTTGGCATCTGCTTCTTGTGACACTATTGTAGACTCATTGTCCTGTCTATTGTTGTCTTGTACAAAATTTAAGTTTCTGCAAGAAGGGAAGCAGCTTCATGCCCTGGTTATTGCTTGGGGTCTTCAAGATAACCATGTATTGGTCCCAAAACTTGTTTCACACTACGTGGCTTTCAATTTCCTTGGTGATGCTCATTTTGTAGCTGCAACTACAAATAGTCAGAATCCTGTACAGTGGAATATCCTCATCTCATCATATGTAAGCAGAGGGTATTTTGAGGAAGCTATTTTCGTCTATAAAGAAATGTGTCAGAAGGGAGTAAGACCTGATACTTTCACTTATCCATCTGTTCTCAAGGCTTGTGCTGAGCTATCAAATCTTGATTTTGGGGAAGAGGTTCACATGTCTATTAAGGCTAGCTCTTTAGACTCAGACTTGTTTGTGCTGAATGCACTGATCTCTATGTATGGGAAGTGCGGTGATCTTGAAACTGCTCTAAGTATTTTCAACCGGATGCTGATTAAGGATGACATTTCATGGAATGCAATGATCTCAGAGTATGCCTCCAAGGGTATGTGGGATGAGGCTTTTAAGCTTTTTGTGAGCATGCAAGAAGCTGGTGTGCAAGCTAATGTTATAACATGGAACACCATTGCTGGAGGTTGCTTGAGGACAGGCAACTTCAAAGGGGCGCTTGAATTAGTTAGTAAGATGAGTGTTGATCTGTGCCACCTAGATCGCGTAGCAATTATTATTGCCTTAGGGGCTTCCTCTCATATTTGCTCATTGAAACTGGGAAAAGAAATCCATGGACTGGCCATTCGAAATTCTTCTATTGACTATGTTAATGTAAAGAATGCATTGATTACCTTGTATTCTCGGTGTGGAGACCTTACACGTGCTTATATTGTGTTTAGATCAATAGAAGCTAAGACTATAATCAGCTGGAACTCCATCATATCTGGTTTCGCTCAGTGGGATAGGTCTGAAGAAGCCACATTTCTATTCCGAGAATTGTTGCTTACGGACATTAAACCCAATTTTGTCACACTTGCAGGCATCTTACCTCTTTGTGCTCGCGTGGCAAACCTAAAACATGGAAAAGAGCTCCACTGCTATATTGCTAGGCGTGCAGAATTTCAGGGGTGCTTGCGACTTTGGAATGCTCTTATCGAAACTTATGCAAGATCAGGTAAAGTTTTAGTTGCTAGAAGACTGTTTAATTTGCTGGAAAAGAGAGATGCAGTTACCTATACTTCTATGATAAGTGGATACGGCGTACAGGGAGATGGTAGAGTTGCTCTTAAGCTATTTGAAGAAATGATAAGATCCGAAATACAACCAGACCATGTAGCCATGGTCGCAGTATTGTCAGCTTGTAGCCATTCTGGTCTTGTAAATCAAGGTCAGTCACTTTTCGAGAAGATGCAAATTTTATATAATATCACTCCTCAATTGGAGCATTTTGCTTGTATGGTTGATCTTTATGGGAGGGCTGGATTACTAAATAAAGCTAAAGAAATTGTCTTAAGTATGACTTGTAAGCCAACCTCAGAACTCTGGGCTACGCTTATTGGAGCATGTTTGATTCATGGGAACAAAGACATTGGGCAATGGGCAGCTGGAAAACTGCTCGAACTGAAGCCTCAGCATTCGGGTCATTATGTTTTGATTGCAAACATGTATGCTGCGGCTGGTTGTTGGAGCAAACTAGTCGAAGTAAGGTCTTTTATGAGGGACTTGGGTGTGAGAAAGGATCCTGGGTGTGCTTGGGTTGATATTGGTGCTGGAGTTTCTCTGTTCTCCGTTGAAGACACTTCTAATAGCCAATCAGATGAAATTTACCTTTTGTTGAGAGGACTGACACTGCAAATGAAAGATGTTGATTATGCAGCTTGCACAGATTCTGCAGCAGACAGAGAAATTATACTTGGAAACAGTTACTCGTGACTTGTAAATACTCTTGAATTTACCATAATGAACTGTCCCAGGCATATACTCAAGAGTCAAGAGAGCAATTTCTCTCAGAGCAGGTACAGTTTTCATTTCCATCTCCTGAAGTTACAATGCCTAATGTTGAAATCTTTGTAATGCATTACTACTGGCTACAATACTTTCATTATCAAGCATGTAACTCACAAGCCCTAGTTGGTTGGTGCAGATGTATTAAGAGGTGAATGAAGATTTCTGTGAGTGCAGAAGACGATGTAATGCTAGCTTGCTCTATGTTTGTGGAGAGACTGGCCTATTTTCAGCCTCTCTTCTCACATTAACTTTGTTGGTTTAGGTAAACGCTTATTGTTGCAACAGTGGTAATTCTGTGCTAATCTTCGAACCAACTTTTATTTATGCTAACATTTGAAACCTTAACGTGTAAGTTTCTGTTTTACGACATGCTCAACCTGAAGCTTCGCGACTCTAGTTTGGTTTGTGTGTTACTGCTGCTTCAGCTTGAGTAATACATTTAAGTTATAGCTGGGACTAGTATAACTCCAGTCAATCAATTAAACCTTTTTGTTGTGGGAAGAATGAGCGAGTCATTAGTTCTTCATGATCTTAATGTTTCTAAGCTGCTTGCAGTTATCCCTATTTAGCTGTAGTTCTAAGTTTCTGCCAAACCTGAGCCTTATATTGCCTTCTGCAGTTTCTTTATACTACAGATGCTGTCCTTGATATCTTTTAAGCGCTTCATTATGTGATAAAAGGAGGGAAATAAACACTCGAAATCCACCAGAGTGCCTAGATGTGGTCGCTGGAAATGATGGAATTGTAGGAGCAATATCTTTCTTCTCCATTTTCTGAAAAAAATTCTCCCCTGCAAAGTTCGTATCTGCTCTAGTTTGTTACTCTCTCCGTCCAAGCGAAGATGAGGCGTTTGTCGAATATACGTGAGGTATAAATTAATGAAAGCCCTCGTCTATACTTACATGATGATGGTTTTACAGATTGTTGATGACATGGAATTCCCGCTCTCCATTGTTGAAAGGGTAATTTCTAAACTCAATAGAACAATATATGCTTCAAGATTGGATTCTGCATTATTAGATTTTGTCGAGTGAATCCAATCAAGATAGAGTTTCTTTTGATTATTAGAACGCTTCGAGTAGTATATTTATTCATATTCTTTTCTCTCTTTATGTTCTTATTATCCTTCTACAGATACAGATGGAAACAGAGGCAGAGGCAGAGGAAGAATTTATACCCACCCCCTCTCTTTTCCTTTTTCCGTGTAAAATTAAAATACCTAGGGACACACTTGGGTCAGCCGGAGGCACCGTGCGGCCAGGCTAAAATAATGACACTTTTATTCATATATATTGGCACTTTTCTGTATAAAGATTGACACTTTTAAAAATTGTCATTTTATTCGTAAAATAATTATGTTAAAGATTGACACTTTTATTCATATAGATTGACATTTTTCTGTATAAAGATTGACATTTTGGGCCCGGCCGCACGGTGCCTCCGGCTGACACAAGTTTTTGTCAAATACCTAACTTCAAAATTGTGAAGAATAGGCGGAAGCAATCTTAGTTAATTACGGCTTATATTTTGCGATTTATTTATCATACTATATTCCCTTTTGTTCCTCGTATGACAGATTTTTTTGAAGTAAGCGAAAAATGAATTCTCACTTATGTTAATGTGAGTATTTTTTATTTTAAATAAAATAACACATATCTGGGTATGTTCTATAAATCTTTTTCTTTCACATATATAGTGTTGCACCCGTGCGCTGCACGGAATATATGAATTATAAAGAGTGATAAAATAAATAAAAAATTGAAATTATATATTTTATTACACATCATTATTAAACAACACAATACAATATATTATTGTTATTTTTAATAAAAATTTAATTTTTATAATATTGAAGACCTAAAATAATTTTAAAAGTAAATATAATTTTAAACATATGTTATACTACATATGTCAACATTTATATGAAACTACTATTGATATTATTGTATTTGAATTATTATATTTTTTGGTATTTTATTTAAATTCTTAATAGTTATCTAAATAATTAGTAATTATTATTTTTCTTTATTAATTTGATAAATTTTTTTGAAAAAAATAATACATCAAAAAAATAAGCAATAAATCATGATCACAATAAATTTATGAATCAATAGCTTTAAATTTAACTTAATATTATTTCACAAAAGTTTAATTAATAATTAGTTTTATTTGTGACAATGTAATCAAATTTTCTGTTGTCTTACACAAATTATTTATAAAATAAATAGGATTGAAAAAAAAATAACATATGGATATAGAAAAATAAATAAATTAATAGAATGATTTCATGCAAAAATAGAATATTAGCAAACAATGAAACACTATTATAATTTAAATCCACTCTTTGAAATAAATCACCTTCATAAAACTATTAGACAATTGGTGGTCACTTTTGGAGAAAAAATGACATTCTTATAATTTTTTGCCAATAATTCTACTTTTATATATTGTATAGATATGGACGGTATTATTTAGTAGGGGCGATTGCCATTTGAGTATTTGACTACATTTAATATTTTAATTACTAACTTATAATAAAATATTGGTTAAAAAATTGTATCAGTATCAATGTATCATAATCAAACGTTATCCGTTTTGAATTTCTACGATATTTCTAATGTGAAAAATACCTGGCAAAATCCATAATCAATCCGCGGAAATTTAATGGTATTCGTAACTGCCAAATTTAGTACACGAATGAGGAACAAATATTAAAATTATGTTAAACTTAGGGGCTAAGATCAAATTTTCATGCAAATAAACGTAAGAAACTATAACTTTTATTTATTTATTTATTTATTTTTCTCACCTAATAAAGTACACGCGTAGAAGAAACGCGTGAATAAAGTGCATATAAGTCCATGAGGATCAGGGTATTTCTGTTTAACCGCTCGTTATTTTATTGTTCGAATCAACCATCGTATTAAACGTGGAAATCACCCTAATAGAAAAAGAAAAAGAAAAAGAAAAGAAAAAAAGAGGGATTGTCGAAGAAGGTGAATTCAATCAGGTGAATTAGTCTTTCTATCGATGATGCATTTATGAAATCCTGATGAATTTATGTTGTTACGATGGCTTATTTTATAGGGTTTTTTTGCGATTTGTTTTGCAGTAGATAAAGATTGTTTTGTTTGGTTTTTTCGTATGTTTGTTATGATATGTTATGATTATGATGGCGCTGGGGTTCTTGAAAATCTGTCTTATGTTGTCTTTGTCGTCGCACGTGTTCATGCACAAGTATTTAATTTGTGCTGTGTTTTTTTTGCCTGTGGTTTATTGATTTATTTGGTGAGACAATTATTTGTGTTGAGGAAGGGAGAAAAAAAAGAAAGATCAGATGTATGGTTGGGATTGGATGGAATTTCATTCTGATTACATGATTATCGAAAAGCAGCCTTCCAGAATTATGTTAGTAGTATTTGTATTCATGATTCATGAGTAATTGCAGGATTTTGGTGGTGGTTTTTGTTTTTTTTGCAAAAAATAAATTCAAAAAACTGCTAATTTGTGGATGAATGTGTTGTAGATTCCATGAAAACATTGCTATCTTGTTGGATTTATAACAAATTAGTGATATGGCTTCTACTTTCTTTGATCCTATGCAATCAAAATGTCTTTGAATTGCCGTAACTGCGCGTGATATGTTAATGTTAAGCATAATCGATCGTGCTCATACCTCCAAAATCAGTGCACAGATAAAAGCGTTAGCTCATTTGCTTACAGCCTCCTTTGAATGATTCTGTGAATCAGTTTGTCGGACTCTGGTCGTGGTTCGAGTTTTAATTAGAAAGATGGGAGGTGGAAAGGACAAACACAATGGTAACGACGAACAGGACAAAGGGCTGTTCTCTAGTCTTGCTGCATATGCTGCTGGAGCAGGGCATTACCCTCACCATGGAGGTTACCCTTCCGCACCATATCCCCCCCATGGCTATCCTCCTCAAGGCGGATATCCTCCAGCTGGATATCCACCACAGGGCTACCCTCCAGCGGGATACCCTCCCTCACATGGATACCCTCCTCACGGATATCCCCCTGGAGGGTATCCGGGACCCCACGGATATCCGCCCTCTGGTTATCCTGGAGGATCTCATTCAGGTATTGAGGCTTAAGATTCATGTTACCTTCATTTGTGCAAGAAATAAAAGATTAGTGGAGATGCAAGTTTTAAGGGTGTTTACTTTGATGAATTGATTGATTTTGAACTTGTTTGATGATATTGATCCTTCTCAAACTCAAACCACGTGCTTCATCCTTCTAATTTATCACACAAAGTGAACGCCCCCTAAATGAGTTCGTTTGTTGTCTTGGAGTATACTAATAATGATGGTTGTAAGGTGGCTTATCTTGATGTGTGTATCGATGAATATTGTAGGGCATGGGATCGGAGGAATCATAGCTGGGGGAGCAGCAGCGGCTGCAGCTGCTTATGGGGCTCACCACATGGCACATGGGGCGTACCGTCCTCATGGTGGTTTCTTCGGGCACCATGGGAAGTTCAAGCATGGCAAGTTCAAGCACGGAAAGTTTGGCAAACGGTGGAAGCATGGCATGTACGGGAAGCATAAGTTCATGAAAAAATGGAAGTGATGCAACTAGAGCATCCTCTATATTACTGACATATATTACTGATGTTATTCTACTATAATCTACTATGACCGTTTTATTTCTGCGTTGATGAACTTTGCTACGATCTGGTTTTATTAGGACATACTTCTTCCTGGTTTTGTATAGTGTTTGGTGGTTATTTATTGAATGCTTTGTTTGCTTAGAGTTCTGATATTCTCAAGCATAGGTTTTGTCACCTGGTGTATAATTAATCAGTTATGTTAAATTCTGTGCTTGAACAAGAGTGAGTACATGACTATGGTACTTGATGTATAACACTTTTTGGGTATTAATTGATCTTTTAATTATCTTTCAGAACATTTGAACTTTATTATCTCTTGAAGTTGTGATTTCACCTTAATCTATTCTCTATATTATAATTACGGCTCGTTTGGTATGGTTGATAAAGGTGTATAATATACATATGACATCGTAATAATTTGTTTGGTTCAAAGCAGGAGGATTGTAAAACTGTACAAGGCAGGGGTTCTGTATGAATAATACGGATTTGTGGGACTACTTATCCCAGTTCTTAGGTGAGATAAGTAGTATAAGGCGTAATTATACAAAATTTTAATTAATTCTTTTTATAATTTCAATTTCTTGTTGTGATTTAAAAATATGCAATAATCTAACCAATTATATTATATCAGTCATATATATCAAGGCTTATCTAATACTTTCAATCAAACGAGCCTATATGGTACTCCTATCATGGTGCAAATAAATGAAAAATGGTGGCATTTTGATTTTTGTTTTTTTTTTTAACTTTAAAAATAAAATTTAAAGACCGCACTACGAATGACTCAACTCAAGACATCTACCATGAAGGCCATTAATTTCACTACCATTAGGACAATATCTGAACATGTTTTGTGTTCTAGAGTATTTGTTGCTATATTTGAAGCCTTGTAGTGGCAAAGAAAAGGTTTGTAGAAGATTATATTCCCTCCATCGCACTCTACTTGAGCCTACTTTTATTAGTCCGAGTCTATTATAATAATCAAATGGTTCAAGTATAGTAGGAGTAACTAATAATGGTGATGATTCTGCACATGTGCTAATTCTGCCAATGGCGATTAATACTTAACATGGCAAGTAATATTACACTTTACACGATGATTTTCATAAAATGAAATGCGAGATGAGTTATTCATTTGTTTTAAAAGCCTATAAATAAGCTTGGTACGTAATTAGTCTTAGCTAGTCTTATACAATGAACTCCTCAAATGAAATGCGAGATGAAATTAATCCAGGTGCAATGCACCAAGATTAATTAATTGTAGTTCTCCCAAGTAGATTGCGATCATGTTTTGAGTTCCAAATTGGATTAGGTTAGGTTGAAAATTGAAATAGCGTGGATATGTTGTTAATATTTAAGAGCACACATTCCTTGAAAATGCATGTGGTGTTGTCTATTGAAGATGCAAGTTGCGGGAAGCGGTGGAACTCTGTTTCATCTCCACTCCATGCACACAACCTTAATCTATAATTATTTAATTTTAGCATTGAATGTGCCGACAACTTAATTGTCTCAATATTTTCTGTGGTTTATAAGCAACTTGATGCGACTGCCAGTTGTAGAATTTATTATATATGCATATGCATGTGTAGGGACTTTGCTACTATTATCTTTGTGCTAATTCTTCGCCCAAGATTTTGTGCTATACATTATATTCAATTTTTCTTTGAGTACGTTACAAATACACACGCACATTCGAGATGGCTATAATTACTGATCTGTTAGTTGGAAGAAAAACGTCTTATCAATTGAGTTGCACTTCGTCGCTGAGTTGTATTGAGCATTTTAGAACAAGTTTCTTAACTTCATCTTCTTCTTTTTTCCCTTTTTCTAGACTAGGTATATGAGGAAGAAGTCAACATTATGTTGGGATATCCAATATAGAACAAACACTTACCCACATTAATTAATATATTTGCATATATGTATGTAGTTGCAATATCTCAAGTGGATGTGCCCTTTTCACATATCTTTTTCTTGTTCTCTCAAGACTCAAAAGACTCATGTCTATCTAAATCTTTGTCCATCTCTCTCTCTCTCTATATCTATATATATATATATATATATATATATATATATATATCCATACAGGGGAGGGTTCTTGTGGGAGATACTACTATTATGAGAACTAAGAACCAATCTTAGCCCTTCATCCAATAACAATAAATGGTTGAGATTCAATCTTGATATATATTAGCGGATGTTTTTTTTCAATTTTTGATGCTTTAAAGGGTATTATTGGAAGCTTTGATTTTGGGAGATCCCACTAATTCCTATTTCTACGGGATTAACATCCTATATTCTCTCTTCAAAATCGTTTTTTTTTTCTATAACTGTACGCATTTTTTTTTATATCTTCTTACATTCATTTATTGCATGACAAATCAACCAATCAAACTCCTTTTGTTTATATTTCTAAACTTGATTTTCATGCTGTTTTTTGTATTGATTTTATGTTTCTTATAATTTTTTTTCCATGCTTTTTTTGTGTTGGTTTCATGCATTTTTAATATTACTTTCGTGCTTTTTTAGTGTGAATTTCATGGTTTTTAGTCTTGATTTAAAGCTTATTTAATATTGATTTCATGCTTCATTCAATTTTTTTTTCATACTTTTTTAGTGTAAATTTCATGCATTTTAAGATTTTATTCCATGCTTCTTTTAAATTTTTTTGAGATTGTTGTTGAGAAAATTATTAAAAAAAGGTATTCATCATACTCTTCGACATCGATGTATTGATTTCATGCTTTTATAATTTTTATTTCATGCCTTTTTTTTTTCTTTCTAATTTCATGCTTTTTTAATATTAATTTCATGCTTCTAATATAAATGAGGTACTATCAAAAATTATGCATATAATTATAGAATGGTTCTCATAAGAACCCTCCCCTATATAGTGATTTTTGGTGTTATTAGTTGTTTTTCGAAAACTAGACTCTAGCCCTGGGAAAACCCTTAGGGATGTTTTATTAGTGTTGATTTAATGTTTTTTTAGTTTTGATGTCATGCTTTCTTTAAATTTTTATTTTTATTTTTATTTTTATTGTGAATTTCATGCTTTTTTTAGTGTGGATTTTATGGTTTTTTAGTCTTGATTTAAATCTTCTTTATATTGATTTCATGTTTTTTTAGTGTTGATTTCATGCTTCATTTATTTTTTTATTCCATGCCTTTTTAGCGATGATTTGATGTTTATTTAGATTTGATTTCATGCTTCTTTAATTATTTTTTTATTATTATTATTTTTTTATTCAATGTATTTATTTCTTGCTTTTTTAATATTGATTTTATGCTTTTTTAATATTAATTTCATGCTTTTTAAATATAATTTTATGCTTATGATTCAGCAACTTTGGATTCGGAAACAAACAATCAAATTATCTTCTCAAACTTTGTTTATTTATTAGACGAAAGCTATAGCAGCAACCTTTTTTTCTCTTCATACACGCAACACCTTTTTCTTTCTCCATAAACACAGTGATTGTTTTGTATTCTCCATAAACACGGCAATGTTTTCTTTCTTCATAAAAGTATCGATTTATTCTCCAAAAACGTGGACACTTTTTCCTTATTCATAAACGCAACAACTTTTTGTTTTTTCTTCTACATCCATTGATTTCATAATCAAACAAGAAATTGAATCAAGAGACATCAGATTTTCGGAAGTTGAAGAAGATGATATGAAGATGCGTGCGGTTAGGGAGAGAGAAAAATAATAATTAAGTATCCCACAATTTCAGGAATATATAATTAAGATTACTCTAATATCCCTATTTACAATTTAACTTCCGAAAATAGTTATTAAAATTATTAAATCTGAACCGTTTTAAAATCGATGGACGAGATCGGTTCCTAGTTCTCATGGATTAAATGGTTCCCACACGAACCACTCTCTATCCAGACATATTAAAATGAGAAAAATACTTTAAAGTATACAAAATTATGATTAAATATGCATAGAATTATGTTTATTATATAATTGTGCTTTTTAATGTACAAATTGATGCTTAAATAAAATCATGCTTATTGTAATTTGAAATTATGCTTAAATCAATGATAATCATAGATTTGACTAAGATCAATTATCCAGATTCATTCATATTTAACACGTCAGGATTTATTAACATATGAATCAATATATATATATATATATATATATATATATATATATATATATATATATATATATATATATATATAGTTTGGTTCATATATATTTAAGTCCTAGTGTGAGAAGTGCGAATTATGCTTAAAACTATACAAAATCATGCTTACAGCTATACAGAATCATGCACAACATGCACCATAAGCATGATTCTGTATAGCTGTAAGCATGATTTTGTATAGTTTTAAGCATAATTCGCACTTCTCACACTATGATTTATTTGCATGTGAACCTTTCCCTATATATATATATATATATATATATATATGTGCGCGCGCGCGGTGTGTGTGGGGAGGGGGGGGGGGTTGTCTTTCTTTAATCAAGTTTTGACTAATCAAGTGATCTTATACTCGCGGCCTGGATGATAGTTGTTGTGTCAACTTTTGAATCTTGAATCATATATCATGATTTCTATATATATGCATAAGTCAAATCGCAGCAAGTTTGTATATAATCCACATGTGGAATAAAGTCCAAAAAAAAAAATGAAATATAAGTACTAGCATTGCATTAAAGTTGGAACAAGATGGAATCCTATGAATAAAATGATGGTTAGTTTTGCAACCACTCACCTCAACACTTTTTTAAATCAATTAAAAAAAATAAATTACTCACCACATCTTTTGCATTCAAAAACTTCAAATGGATTTGGCGATAAAATCTCGGCTGCAATCTTGGTCAGGCTTGGGATCCTCTATCCCTATAATGGTGTCTTATTGGTGTCTTAAAATCTAATTTATATTAGTTTTATTTATTTATTTTTCAATAAATTATTTTATAATAATTTTGTTTAATTTTATAATTATTTTCAAGGGTTCACCTATCTCAATTTCAAAAAAAATCCAATTTTTTTCTTGTAAATGTCTATTGTGATTTACTAAAGTATACTAACCTCCCGCATAGTATTTCTGAGACCTTTTATATGTGAGATATAAAATAATAAAAGTTGTCAGAAATCTTGTGCCGGAAGGAGTAGTATTTTTATTTTAATAAAAAATAATATAAAACTAGTAGAAATTAGATTTTTGGGACACAATTGAAACATAATTTTGGGGATAGAGGATATCATTCCTCTTGGTTACATTTATCATTTATGTATATTTGTATATACTACCTCCATCCCATGTAGTTAGTCCACTTTGTTTTATTTACTTTTCCGGCACGCATTTTCACCGAAACCTAGTAGGGTTTTAAAACATAATTTTGAAGTATCATTTTTTTTACGGGATACTATAACACTCATAATATCCCGTAAAAAAAATGATACTACAAAATTATATTTTAAAACTCGTATTAAGTTTCGGTGGAAACGCGTGCCGAAAAAGTCAATAAAGCAAAGTGGACTAACTATATGAGATGGAGGTAGTATTAATTACTTGGTGGGTTCTCGAGGGATGTGTTGCATGTATAGTCCAATACACATTACACGGAATAAATCTTCTCCCACGGAATTCCCAATAAAGACGCTTCTCCAATCGATAAGTCGGGAGTTCGAATTACTTGAGCAACATTTGATATTGTATTCAAAATAAAATTTGTATGTTACCTGAATATTTTTCTTAGCTATGTAAAACATGATCATCATTTTATTTATTTTCATCAAATGACATGTTTATTGATAAATTATTTTTATATGACAAAGAAACGGTTCATATATTAGTGACACGTGATGATGCTTACTGCCATTAAATTAATATATTTTGAAGGACAATTAAATTAGTTTTTATTTTTTATTTTTTGTCAGGCAAACACATCACATTCACACACATATGCATTCGAGATGACTCAAACTTCCGACCTTTTAGTTCAAGGGGAAACATCTTACCAAACTGAACTGTTAGTTCTCATCAAACGAACAAATTGTTAATATGTTAGTAAGCAATAATGACAACTTATCATTTTAACAGAATCAATTACTATAAGTTTGAAAGGTAATGTGTTTATATTAAAATGAAGAATGCGACAAATTGCAACAAAGATTTTATCTAATGAATAAAAAATAAAATAAAAAAAAAAGTCGTAGAATTCCACATGGGATGGGAGAAAGCGTTGGGAAATGGAAGAAGCGCTGGTTGGGTCATAAAGCGGCATGCGCGTTTTGGCGGCAAAGTCGCTCTTGTGGGGCCGAGATGCGCCGCTACTTCACTTGCTCCTTAGCTGTCTCTCATTAATTTCTCTTTTATCTATTACTCCGACCGTCTCATTTACGGAGTATAAAGAGTCATTTTCTTTTTTTCGTCATTCCCATTGATAACAACTGATAAAAAGTCATTTTAAAATAATTTTATTTTCAAATTAAAATAAAAACAAATAAAAATATAAAAAAAAAATTATGACTTTGAAAATATACTCAAATTAAAATAAAGCAAAAAAAAAAAGTAAAAATAAATTAAAAAATGAGTATAATCTCTACACATATCTTAAAAACACACTTAAATATTTATGTGCCAAAAAAAAGACTCTTTATTAGTGGATGGAAGAATTTATTTTTCTATTTATTTAATATGGTCGGTTTTAAACAACTCTTAATTGGTGCTAAAAATATACTACTCCTCCCTTTGTTTTTTTTTTTAAATGGCATATATATATATATATATATTCAATATATGAGATATAAAATATATAAATAGGCCACTTCTGAAAAATGAAGGGAGTACTAACATTTAACATTTTAATATATATTTTTATATTTTTAAAGATAGTGCATTAAATTAATAAAACAATAAAGCTATGCACTCTTAGTAAAAATATATTGATGATGAATTTTAAAATATATATATATATATATATATATATATATATATATATATATATATATATATATATATATATATGGTTTGATTCTGGTGGAAACTAATTCTAGTGTAAAATCTAAAAACTTTTAGATACCATTGATTTAAGTTGAATGAATGGTTAAGATTAATTGAATTTTACTAAATTTCCTTAAAATTAATGCACATTAAATATAATTCTAATAGTAATAAGGGTAATAAAGTCAACTATTTTTTTTTACAGCTTCTCGCATATACTCGTCCGCTGATTTTGTGGGATTCGCACAATTCATTCCTAAAATAAAAATATATATTTATATATATTTTACTAGTTTTCGTATAACTTTTTCTCCTAATTTGGGATTCTTCATTTATTATACTCTTTATGCATATTGTTACACAATTTGATGCAGATAATTAATATTATTCTTAATATTATTGTGCTACAAAAAATTGCATATAATATTTTTGCTGCATTTTCTTTTATCTTTGTTTGCCTCTCTAATCGTCTTTTTTTTTCATCTTCCTATAGTTTTATAATCATATTATCTTGTGATATAATACTACAATTTCTATTTTAAATAAAAAAAAATTACTGAGGTTGTCATATATGGAAGAATGAAAATTGGATGTACACAAACTTCATTGTTATCACTTTCTCAAATCGTGGACTTTGATTTTGCATATTTCATAATATATTGTTTCACAATTTGGACATCATACATATATATTTGTATCATCATTGTGCATATCTTGTTAACACATAATGCATTACTTATCTATTTTTATGCATACAAGTTAAATTAAAATAACGTGGGTAATATTTAATATATTATGATGCATAACATAGTATATAACATATTTGTACTGCATTTTTGTCTATAAACAATCATATATTATCATGTAAAATGTTTCACATCCATAGCTTCAACAATGCATTCGAATATGTGTAATAATGCATCATATGGTACGCGATAATGCGTCAACTAAAATAAATAAATATTGTAGATAATTTTTTCCATACACAAAATCTTAATTTTTGCTATGTATTTTTTAAAAATTGTTATGCATATTTTACGTTAATTTAATGCATAGTGATTGTTCAAAATATGCATAAAAGATATATATGAAGATCATGCATTTTATTAATACAATAATGCATTTTAGTTACAATCATAATGAATTTCGTATAATAATTTTTTAAAGGCATGCTTATATATTATTATTTAAAAAATGGTAATCATGTGTTAATAAAAATGATGCATTTTATAAAATAAAACAACATATCATAGGTATAAACTTAAAATTAAAATGTGTCACAATCATAATGCATATTTAGTACTATATAGTAGCTTAAAAATGTTTATTATTTTGGATATTTTCTTATTCAATTATATAATATTTGCAGTTCATATTTTTATATTTCATTCCTAATTAAAAAATTAAACCCTAGTCAATAAAAATTAAACCACCTTTGGAGTAACTAAACCATATACGATAAAAATTAGACTTTAATTGTGAAATTAAACCATACACGGGAATCTAAACCCTATCTTAATTGGAAAAAAAACCAAACCTTTGTAAAGAAAACTAGATCATAGCTAGTAGGGCAATTAAAACTCACACATGCATCATAATGCATTTTTATGTCATTTGTTATGCATATTTTATATCAAGTTATGCATAATGATTATACAAAATATGCATAAACCATCATTGGAGAAACTAAACTCTAGACGATAAAAATTGACCAGATTATGAAAACTAAACCCTATACCCTAATTGTGAATCTAAACCCTAAACCCTAATTGGAAATTTAAACCCTAAACCTTAGTACGAAAAATTAAACTCTAGTTGAAAGTCTAAACCCTAAACCCCTGTCAAGAATCTAAACCCTAAGAGGTGAAAACTAAACCCTTGTTGGGAATTTGAATCCTAGCCGAAAAAACAAAATTCATTCGTAAGGAAAAATAAATCCTAGCTATAAGGCAACTAAAACTCACACGTGTGTCAGAGTGCATTTTTTGTCACTTGTCATGCATATTTTACTTTAAGTTAATGCATAGTGATTCTAAAAAATATATGCATAAACCGTAGTTGGAGAAACTAAACCTTGATTGTGGAAACTAAATCCTACACCGGAATCTAAACCCTAAAACCTAATAGGGCAAAATAAACCCTAGTCGAAAATTTAAACCCTAAAACCTAGTACAGAAAAAATAAAAATAATGTTCAAAATGCATATATAATATATTTAAAGATAATGTTCATGCATTTGATCACGCTTATTCTAAACGACAATAATATAAGGATAATATTAAAGATGCATCATATAATTAATGATTATGCATAATAAAGTGATGCACATTGTTCGTTTTTACTGTGCATATTCTATTAAATTCTTATGAATATTTTGGTAAACAAATTTTTAATTAATGATTTCCAACTACAGTTTGATTTTTTGGACTAGAGTTTAGATTTCCGACTAGGATTTAGTTTTCCAACTAGGGTTTAGTTTTCCAACTAGAGTTTAGGGTTTAGATTCCCAACTAGTATTTATGGTTTAGATTCTCGACTAGTATTTAGTTACCTCAATTTTGATTTATTTTTTATCGTCTAGGGTTTAGTTTCTCCAACTAGGGTTTAATTTTTATCAACTAAATAATTTTATAATGCATTTTCTAATCATATCTCATTATATTTAAATAAATGCACCTATTTTACTACTACAATGCATTTTGCAAAATAATTTTGAACCCATGATTACATAAAAATTACTATATGCATTATTTTTACCCACAAAATGAATTATTTTAGTGAATAAAATACATTTATCAATAAGCTAGTGCATATATGATCAAGGCGTTCTGACTAAAAAAAAAATCATCCTATTCGATTCTAAAATTATTAATATATGTGCATGTTATGCATATAAGAACTTTTGTACATATATGTGCATGTTTTGCATTTTATAGTGCATATTTTAGTTAATCAATATGCATAGTGTGTTACATATTAAACATCTATATATATTTTTAGCAAACAGTAATTAAGAATAATTTTAAAAAATACAATTAATTAGCAATAATGCATAATCAATTTTAAGAGGCTAAACAATAAATATTACTCCACTATGCAGAATATGAAAGAAGGCTAAACACGTGTATATCAATTTTATTGCAAAAACGAGAGAGAATCATTTTTAATTAAAGTAACTAATAATGTGCAATCCTTAAATTAAGGAATCATCAGTTACAATTTATAACAAAATGACAATATTACCCTATCAATAACTAAACCGTGTTTAAATAATAACTGCACAATCAATAAAAAAATTAAAATAACCTATTAATATACACCATTAGATGATCAAGATCAAGGGCTTAAAAAAGTTTCTAGATTTCACAATATAATTAGTTTTCATGTGATCCACCCCCTATATATATATATTGATATCTTTAATTTGATATGATAAAAGTTAGTGAAACAAACAACATGATGTAAATAATTTAAAGTATTGTAATTTAAATTATATTAATAAACGTGCAAATGAGTGAATAAATGAGAGATGGTATATTAAACTAATAAGTTAATCTAATTAATCTAATAAATCGTAATTCTTACTACCTTTTTAATATGGGACGTACGAGACAATACTAAATAGAAAAATGACCATTTAAGATAAGAGGGAGAGAGTATTATAATGGCACTCCCAAATTCCCAATGGAGTTATGGAGAGCTCAAAAATGGTCTCTCTCCTATTTTTTCGGTGGACAGAACCCAATTTTAAAATTGGCCCCAGTGCATGGATTTTTTCCAATTTTTATTTATTTATTTAAAATTTGATTTTTATGTCTATTTTTATTGCGATTTCTAATACAATTTTGTTTAATGCAATTTTCAATTTTATTTTTTCTACAAAGAATTCAATTTTAAAAAGAATAATACTCCATCCGTCCCATTTCAATAGGCATGTTTACTAAATCGGGACGTCCCAAACGAATTGGCCTGTTTCTAAAAATGGAAAGAATTAGCAATTAAATGGATCTCTAAGCATTTTATCATTCACTCATCTCTCAGCACATATCCCAATATAATTTAAATTATAAATGTTTAAATTATCATAACTTGTTCGTTTGTTCTCCGATTTTAATAATTTTTATACCAAATTAAAGGTCTTGAATGATCTTTCATTTAAGATCAAACATCAATATGTTTTTATGATCTATGATGCTCTAGTTTTAAAATAATAAAATTTGCATTAAAATATTAAACACTACACTTTATTTCTACACACACTCTCCTAAAATCTCGTACCGAAAAGAAACAAGCCTATTAAAATGGGACGGAGGGAGTATAAAAAAAGTAACCCGCTGACGTCATGACGTTAGCATTGGGGCTCGCTCTCTTCTCGCGCTAGAGAGACCGCCTCCGCCGAGCCCGGACTCCCCAATGCGCGAGGGGCTCACTCCAAGTCTCGCTCATGGCAGCGAGCCTGATCCCCTCAGCCGCGCTGGGGGTGCTCTAATAGACTTCCTCGTCCCATTTGTAAAATTGTTTTTTCTTTTTTTCTTTTTTTTTTTTCTTTTTTTTTTTCTTTTTCTTTTTTTTTTTCTTTTTTCTTTTTAACGAGCGAGATGCAAGGAGTTATTCTCAATTAATTGGATTCGTTCTTTGCTTGATTGCCAAATACGGAATATTTCAATTTCAGATTTCAGATACCGGCGCTATCCTTTTTCTTTTTCTTTTTTGATTGCAAAATGATTGCAAGAGATTTGGCACTAAAGAAGGAGCCAAAAATAGAGGGGGAGACAATACCCTTCCATCTTCTAGTTAAAAAGTATATATATACATATATATATCGGAATGAGATCATATAAAAACTAATTAATTTGTTAAACCTAGAAACTATTTTGGGCTTTAGATCTTTATCATCTAATGGCTTGTATTAATTAGTTGTTTTAATATTTTTATGAGTTTTAAATCCTTATTTAAACACCTTAATACTAATTAATAGGGTTAATAGGGTAGTAGTGTCATTTTCTATAATTTGTAACCGCTATCCTTTTTTTAAGGAATGCAGTTTCGGACTTACTACTATTAAATATATTTCTTTGATTATTGAGAATTTGTTTATTCCAATTAGTTAATTTTCATAAGTAATGTTATTATAAACATGAGTAGGTTTGGGATTATGCAGATCATGTATTTCCTCTGTCTCTCCACGACCTTAACAAACTTTTAATTATTATCGTTTATTATTGTAGGAAAAATACCATAATAAATGCATATTGTATCATTTATGCATAATATTTTACACTTAAATGGATAATCATCAATGTCAAAATGCAACCTTTAATAAAATGCATAATAAAATATAAAATTTAAGAATCGTGTTTTTAAAGTTATTGTGCAAGGTATATTATTATTATTATTATCATTATTATTATTATTATTATTATTAACCAAATGCATTATATATCCTTTTGGGTTTATACCAACAATAATTTCTTGTGCTATATAATTTTTACAATATATAAGCAAGCCTTTTAAAAGTATTATACGAAATGCATCATAGTTGTAAACAAAATACATTGTTGTAATTTAAAGAAATGCATCTTATTTATGAATTAATGCATATAAGATCTAAAAATATATTATGACTAAGGTTTATGCATATTTTGAAAAATTATTATGCATAACCTTAAAGTAAAATATGCATAACAAATTGAAAAATATGCATTATGATACATGTGTGAGGTTTAATTACCCTTACTAGCTAGGATTTTAGTTTACTTACGAAGGTTTAGTTTTTTCGTCTACGGTTTAAATTCCCGACAAGGGTTTAGTTTTCACCGCTTAGGGTTAGATTCCCTACAAGGGTTTAGGATTTTCCACTAGAGTTTTATCTTTTGTACTAGAGTTTAGGGTTTAAGGTTTCGAATAAGGTTTATTTTTCTCGATTGGGTTTTAGGGTTTAGATTCCCAATTATGGTATAGGGTTAAAATTCTCATTTAGGGTTTAGTTTTCACAATCAGGGTTTAATTTTTATCGTCTATGGTTTAGTTTCTCCAATTATTGTTTATGCATATTTTGAACAGTTATTATGCATTAAATTAATGTGAAATATGCATAACAAATAATGCATTTCTTTATTATAATAGTGCAATTTAACTACAACCATAATGCATATTGTATCACAATTTTTCAAAAGACATGCTTATATATATTACTAGTACTATTATTTAAAAATTAAGGATTAATAATCTCTACACTTGTATTGAGATTAATAAACCATAATTGACTATTAATAGAAATATTATTCATGTTATTAGAAAATTTATTCTATTGTTTAAGTGAATGCATAATGGTCGTTTAAAATATGCATAATAAATGACAAAAAAATGCATTATGATAACATGAGGATACCCGACAAGATTTAGTTTTCAGCGCCTAGGGTTTAGGATATAGGTTTAGATTTTCAACTAGGCTTTAATTTTTCTGACTAGGGCCAAGGGTTTCATAAATATAAGCAATAAATAGCAACGAAGCATAACACTTAATAATATGATCAAAGATGCATAATGATATGTAAAAAGTGCAAATCAATATAATAAAAATGTATTGCAACATATATCCGATCTATAGGTATATTTTTTTCATACAAATAAAAAATACAAATAAAAATTATTAGGATATGATTATTTATGTGTTATCGTTAATGAAAAATTAGTTTTCTAATATGCATATATACGAATACTAGGCATGCATAACTATATTTGCCATAATGCATTAGAATTCAATAAAAAATGCAGTCCGAAATGTATTAATCTTGTATCCATTATTGCATGTCAAAATACAAAAATAAAAAGCCAAATTCTCGTAATTTGATTCTTGATTCCTCAAATTAATTAGTGTGATGCACAATGTTGACTTTTTTCGGATAAAATTAAATTTTATGAAGGAATTATCACATCCCAAAATAAATCGTGTAATTTAGGAATTATACGTAGTTATCAAATTTTACAATTAGATGCCATCATTACCCTTGTTCACACTAAAAATTAATTACAAAAAAATAGCTACTTTTCTCTCTCATGCATGTGTACAAATCTCCACCTTCCATTCTTTCTTAATCTATGGACTATAAAAGTTTCTAAGTTCTACATTAGAGAGAGTTTTCACAAGAATCAATCCCTAAAAATTGACAAATTTTGACAAAAAATTGACAAAAAATGCAATCCCTAAAAATAGCTATTTTTTTTTTTAATATCCAAAAAATTGACAAATTTTGAATATACAAATACCGAATCTAGTTTTATGAAGTTTTTTTAGGGGAAATTAAGTTTCATGAAGTTAAAAGGATAAGATTATATCTCTTTGGCAACTGGAAGCAAAGGTTACATAATTTTGGACCTATTTTGAAGTAGTTTTTTTTTATCAAATTCAATTACTCCTAGTATTTACTCGTATATTTATTTGACAAAAACTTGGGTGAGGCCGGACACATAGTGTGGACGGGTCAAAGTGTCAATCTTTATACAGAAAAGTACTAATCTATACGAATAAAAGTGTCAATCTTTAACATAATTATTTTACGAATAAAATGCCAATTTTTAAAAGTGTCAATCTTTATACAGAAAATTGTTAATCTACGCGAATAAAAGTGCCAGTGTTTTAGCCGTCCGCACGGTGCCTCTGGCTGACCCAAGTGTGTCCCTATTTATTTTATCCCAAACTTTGAAAGCGATGGGTGTTGACTAAGATCAATGACGCATGTTCAACAATAGGACGGATTTATGGCTAGTTTTATTTTGTTCCCATTTTCAAATTTAAAATTTCTAGAAGATTGGTACTAATATATTCTCATTCTGTTAAATCTTTCTCCATATATTTATATTTCAAATAATTTCACTACTATTGTTGCCTAATTTGCCAATTTGGAACTACACACATCTTTTCTATAATCCGATGCAATGTGATGTATGGTATGAGGTTTCTCTGTCTCAGAGATATTGACCCATTTCAATTATTTTATACCTCACATATTAATATGAAATGGTTCAATATCTCTGAGCCGGAGGAAGTATTACATTTAATAAAAGCAGTAACCAACACATAGAGTGAGTATATTTATTACTTAAATAAATGATTTTTAATACTTAAATATTGAAATTCCGTTAAATATATATATATATATATATATATATATATATATATATATATATATATCGGGTTGAGATCACATACAAAATTAGCCTAATGTATAAATGCGGAATATTTTAGACCTTTGATTATCCCAAAATCAACGGATTAGATTTAACCTCTATTAAATGGGAAGCCGTTACAATTTACGAATACTGCTTAGTTGAGGCAAATGAGGGGTGTTTAAGTAAAATAAAGCAAGCGTAATTTATGGGAAACTCAAAATGGGCGAATTTTAGGCAACTGAGTAAAACATTTTAAAACAAATCTTGCAACCTTAAAAGATTTTATTAAAATCTTTCAAAATTAAATAAAATCAAATCAAGCCAAAATAATCGAAACTGATATTATGAATCGAGATTTATAAATAAAAAAAAATCATTTTTACAATGCAATTACTTTTACAACATAATACATTATGCACAAGTTATAATGCATTACAAAAAAAAACTGTAATTTATAGAAAATTAGAAATGTCATCTTTAAAAAAAATATTAATGCATTATAATGTGTTACATAATGCATTATTTTATATTTTGTAATGCATTAGGAAAATTCTATATTATGAAATATAATAGTTTGATGTATAATGCATTAGATACATACCAACAATGCATTACAATGCATTGCAATTTGTATAATGCAAAATACGACTTCCGCGAATTTAAGCAAAAAATAATAATAACTACTTTTATATTGTAAATAATGATTGCTCATTTATCATTTTGAATAAAATAAGTTAGAGTATTTCCGTAATAAAGTCAAAGTGATCTCGTAATTTTAGGATTAAATCATTTCCATAAATTTAGGATTGCACAATATTACAATTTTAACCTCCATTTAAAACAACCGGTTACTATTAACTTAAAATCTGCTATATTTATTAGCCGTTGATCTTGTCAAATGAAGGGTGTGGATCACTTCCTATTTTTTACAGAATATGTATTTTGTATACTCCATCCGTCCCGCTTAATTAGCTACGTTTGCTTTATTGACTTTTTCAGCATGCTTTTCTACCGAAACCTAGTATGAGTTTTAGAATATAATTTTGAAGTATTTTTTTTATGAGATCCTAGGAGTGTCGCTGTATCCCGTAAAAAAAATACTTCAAAATTATATTTTAAAACCCGTACTAGGTTTCTGTGGAAAAGCGTGCCGAAAAAGTTAATAAAACAAACGTAGCTAATTAAGCGGGACGGAGATGAATCATATGTAAATAAGTTCTGGTATGAGAAATAGGAACAGATCTAGACCATTGATCTTAGTTAGATCTATGGTTGATATTGATTTAAGCGTGATTATAAGGTACAATAAGCATAATTATATTTAAGCATCAATTTGTATATTAGAAAGCACAATTTGTATATTAAGCATAATTTGTTACCTTTAAGCATTATTTTTATTTTCTCATGCCAGAATTTATTTACATGTGAACCATTCCCTATATATATATAAATATATATAAATGATATGCTACTCTCCTTTGGTGGACACTTTTGTGGGCACCTTTGTCATTTTTTTCATTTTGGTATTGTTTTGTTCAATTTTTTCGATTGTTTTATATTCTAGTATCATAAAAATTAATATATAAATCATTAAATCTAAGAAATCAATAAAAAAGGAAAAAAAACAAATCGAGCTTTGATTTTTATTTATTTTGTAGATTTAATAATTTATATATTAATTTTTATGATACTAGAATATAAAACAATTGAAAAAATCAAACAAAACAATGTCAAAGTGAAAAAATACAAAAATACTCATGAAGGTGCCCACCAAATGAGGAGTAGCATATCATTTCTCTCTTTATATTTTTAGTGTACATAAAAACTAAATCTAAGTTTTAGTGTAAGAAAATAAGAATAGATCTGAAACGTTAATTCTGGTATAATTTACTATTGTTATTGACATAAGTATAATTTCTTTATAGCATGGAAATATTTTAAACATAAAATTATATATGTAGAGAACTTCAACTCCAACATAATATTATATGTCATCAATTTAATTATTGGCATCAAATTTAGTGGTTAAAATCCCATGTGGTTGCCCTCTATTGATAAATCACCAAATTCCACTAGTTATTATATGAATATATTTAATATCTCTCACTCTCCATTTCACATCCAAGCCAATCAGGTTTCGTGATTTCATGAATATAAAAAAGGTTTATAAGCATAGATCAATAGCATGTTTAAGAAAATAAAATAAGTAAAACCAATAGCATGTTTAAGAAAATAAAATAAGTAAAAGAAGACTAGTAACACCAAACAAAAGTGAAAAGGGGAGAACCCTAAATTTCGCAGATGTTGCCAAGCACTAATTATTGCTGGTGAAACATATGAATTTCTCTATAAAACAATATGGTCCCCTAGGAAAATGACATTTGCTAGATGAATCCTTAATGATTAAATATTTAGTCCCATGTTTTATTTTTCTTGGTAGAATCTGCTTTTTTCATAAGTACTATATATTTAATATTCTTATTTCTTCTTACCTACAAGTATGTCAAAGGCTCTCTACTATTTAATTATTGCCCACAAATTTCAGATTTGGTCATTTTATCCATCCAACTTTAAATGGATAAAATTCGACATGTATTATTTGTGGTCCTTTTAATGTAGTTCAATATAAATTGAGATTAAACAATCAAATTCTTTGTGCTATCTGTATCGTTGTAATATTTAATTACTCTACTACTGCCACTATCATTTGTATTACATATTGTTGTAATGACCCGACATGTCAACACAAGTTTGTTTCAGGTTAAACATGCTTGACTTTGAAGTTTTATGGGTGAACTTTCAAAAAAAAAGACACATCTTGGTTGATATGAGTATAGCAACAATCAAATCTTTTAAGATCACCCTGAATATGCAGTCACATTAATGCTTACTCTCAAAATCACTCTCATTGTCGCATATCTCGGTAAATTGGAAAATCCAAATGATTACAAATATTATTTTAATTATTATATCGAATATAACATGCATCGCATAATTGTTAATGCCAAGTCTACTTGGTGCAATGGCGCTCGCCTCAACTTCCTCATTTATTAAAGATTTCAATCATTTAAAGCCTTAGAAGTATAGTTATTATGAAAACATCTACTTGCAATAATTGAAGTATCACCTAATATATTTTTGCTATGTCAACTTTAATAAAAATCATGTACGAATACACGAATCAGTCAACTTTTGATTGCTTTGGTGCTGATAATTATTAGCAAAGCGATTAATTAAAAGGATTGATGATTATTTTCAACATCATGTTATTAGCTGGAATACTTATTTTTCCTTGCCATTTTATTTAAGACCTCCATTAGAATATACACAAATATAAATTAATGTTGCATGCATAGCCCACATAACCCACAATCCAGTATTTTCTTTGTAACGTCACGATGTTGATAATATTATAATTATTACTCCTTCCGTCCCATTTTTCTTGACACGTTTTTATTATTTTACATTCACATATATTCAAGAAACGTATCAATAAAAATGAGATGGAGGGAGTAGTATTTTGAAAATGGAACATAATGCTCCATTTATGTATGAATTTCCTGATTTTGTGATTTTTCTATGATTTTAAATTATGTGTATTTTCTAACAACCATATTGAGCAGTTCAATTTCAAGTATCATTTGCTGCTGAGACAATATACTACCTCCATCTTATTATATATATTAGAGCTCTTTGTTTTTTGATTTTTCGGCACGCTTTTCCATCGAAACCTAGTACGGGTTTTAAAATATAATTTTGACGTATTCATTTTTTCACGGGATACTATGACACTCATAGTATCCCGTGAAAAAATGAATACGTCAAAATTATATTTTAAAACCCGTACTAGGTTTCGATGGAAAAGCGTGCCGAAAAATCAAAAAGCAAAGGGCTAAAATATAATGGGATGGAGGTAGTATATAAATAGCAAATAGAAACGCTCCACCACCCACCGTGGACACATTTAATATTCTCACTGCTAATGTGGTAGTGTCATGTCGACAATTTTTCCACTTAGTTTTTTTGTATAATTTAATTAATTTTGATATAATTTTTATTAACTTTTTTTATTTATATTATTATCATGTTACTCGTGGACACATTAAATATGCTCAGGACGGCGGGCATTGGAGCATTAATCTAGAGACAATAATATTCAGTTATTACAAATCCATATTTGAGTGGGCGTAATTGGTAAACTGAAATGTGTTAATTTTATAATCGAAATGGAAAGGGTTTGACAACGAAGTGATTCTGAAATTCTGGCTCTGGACGTAATATCCTCCAAAATGTGTAGAAAGTATTGGTTACAGCTGTATCCAAATTCCTCCACCATCGTTTCTTTATGTATTTATCTATGCATATAATAATAATAATATAAATATTAACATATTCCTGAAATCTACTCACAATATATATATAGATATTTGCAATTTAAAATTCTAAAATTCCACCTTTACCAACTACTACTACTACCAAACAAACTATTCTTATCGCCAAAATATTAAGAAAGACATAGAACTTGCTGGAAGTAGAAAAGTGGCTGGGTTTAATGATACTATTCTTTCCTTTTCATATTTGTTGGTTCATTATTATCTGTAGAACAATAAGTTTAATTATATAATTACGGTCTAGTTTATTTTTTTTAGGTTTATAGTTTTGTTTCATATTATATTCAAACGTTGGATGAGGTATGAGATTCCAATAAAATTTCTATATCTATTATTATCATTTACTTTGTTGTATGGGATAGTCACTAAGGGAAGAACCCTTAGTATCTCCTTTTTTTTTTTTTTTTTTTTTTGATAATGAGGGTTTTCAGTATGTATCTCTTCCATTTTAATTACATGTACGCATTTGTAACTAAAGTTCATTTCTTTTGATGTTATGGGAACTTTAACCTCTACTTTCGAAGGTGTATACCGAATAGATTAACTTGTACCTTTCGTAATAGTCTACAAATATACATAAAAGATAAATAACACTTGAGATGATATATGTAATTGAGATGATATATGTAATTGTATGATAGGATACAAAAATTTACTAATGTCCAATTTCTATTTGCCATTAAAGCTATATTTTTGCCGCGTCTTTGAGTCCTACTACATCACAATCAATTGAAAATGAACAATTATATTCATTTACTTAATTAATTTAAGTATGATGATATGATGAGTTACTCATTAACTTCCAATCAATAATAACTTATTATTGCAGTGATGATTACTAAAGAGTAAAAAGTATTGGCAAGGGTTTTTTTTTTTATTATTATTTTTTTAATTTTAATTTTAATTTTTTTTAAAATCAGAGCATTCGTCATTTAACTTCCAACCTATCATTTGTTCAACATTTCGTCTTAAACTTGTACTGTATATATTATTAATGGATAATAAATAACTTGATCTAAGTGCAATGAGTTTGTTAAAATTACGAATTTAACATGCACCAAATTACTTAAAATTCCAAGTACTTCCTCCCAGGGACGGAACCAGGAATTTGTGTACAGTCGGACGAGATTTCAAAAAAAAAATTAATTTCTTTTTTCGAAGACAACAAGTCTTCCTAAATATCAAATGTCATATTTTGAAAAATGAACTAAATAAAAACACATAGAATGGATAAAAAAATCAACGATAAGGGGACTAAAATACAATAAATGGGGGGCAAAAAATTAGAAAAATAAAATATAACACTATATATTATTAAAAAAAAATATTTTGCCCGGGCAACCACAGGGATGTAAACGGAGCTGGGCGGGGTCGGGTATTGCTTTCCCATCCCCATACCTGCCGGGGTCGGGTACCCGACGGGTACCCGTCGGGTAGCAATTAAATTTATTTTTTAGAATAAAAAAATTATTTTTATTAAAAAAATTAATAAAAAACTAAGATTACAATAAAAATAAATAAAAGAAAGGTAAATTATTTAATATATTTATCAAAAAAAAAAAATTAAATACTAAAATTATTAAAAATTTAAATACTATAATTTAATATATAAAATACAAGGGTTGCAGTTTTCACGTAATAATTAGTTTTCATATGATATGTTACCTCTATATATATATATGTGTGTGTGTGTGTGGCAGTGGGGTCAAGTGACCCCATTGAATTTTTTAAAAAACATGAAGGGTATATTCGTAATTTCATAATTAAATATAAAAATTTATAATAAGTAATATACATAGTAATAGTAATACATTTTCTGTACACAAATGAAGTCGTATATAAATAGTATAATTTTCTGTATACATTTTTTACAATATAAATATTAATTTATTTTTTGTATATATATTTTTAATATAAAAAATAAGTAATATATTTTTTTTAATACTCTCTCAGTTCCAATGAAAATGATGCGCTTCATTATTTTATATTTCACATTTATTCAAAATCCGTAAAACGAAAACAAAGATACATCACATATATTCAAGAAACGTATCATTTTCGGTGGGACAGGGGGAGTATATATTTTATGTATATTACGATTGTGACCCCCCTACGTCGGAAGTCTGGCTCCGCCCCTGCCTACGGGTACCTGAACCCCGGAAATTGTCATCCCTACGTCTAATCGAGCCCGGTGTGTGGCTCCATTCCTGCTCCCTCCGTCCCACTTCATTAGTCCTAATTTCTTTTTTCGTTTGTCCAATTAATTAGTTTCATTTCATTATAAATCGACTTGGAAACCAAGTTCTACTCATAAACTAAAAACCCAAATTTTATATATTTATTCAAATATCCAATCTGTCTGAAATTATTACTCTGTTTTTGCAGAAACAGTTAATTATGGGACTGAATTGTGAAGCTGTGGTCTGTCATCCAATTATGCAAGTTTAATAAGCAGCAGTGATTTAATAATATTGTAATAATATTCATCAATATCCCTTCACTTTCTCCGCTAATTTGTTCTGTTCCTTCTTAAAACCGCACGCGCATATGATATGTTATGTAGAGACACACATATACATTAAATACTTCCACAAGCTCTACTTCTTCTACCCCAACACCACATTCATTCACAAACAGTAGACCTTTTTTTTTCTTGTGATCCGTGCATAGTCTATGTAAATTATTCTTTGCAAGCGTGGTTGGTGGTTTGGTTCAATAATTATTATTTTCCAAAGATCCTCCCTTTTGATAATTCTGCATTATCTTTCTTGGATCTGCAAAAAAAAAAAAAAAAAAAAAAAAAAAAAAAAAAAAAAGGTGACCCCATTTGACTGCGTGTTTGTTTTGCTGAAGAAAGGGTGAAAGCCTCAAACTTGAAGCTTGCTTTATATGGAAATTCTGTGCGAGAAAAGCTGTGGGAATTCAGCAGCAGCCTTTTCTTGGGGGAAATTCTTGAAGCTGTGAGAGTGGAGGGTTTTCAAGGAGAAGAATACTGTTTTCAAGGTGGGGTTTTTGGTTAATCTGTTGCTTACTTTCTGTCGTTGCATGATAATTTTGAACTCTTTGAAATGTGTTTAGACTGCTTCAAGTTTGTGGGTTTTGAGGGAATTTGAGTTTGATGTTTGGGTTTCAGCTGCCTATGAGGTTGAGTTTTTTATTTGTGTAATCTACGGTTTGCATGTCTTGACTGTTCATCACTTTGTTTGTGTTTATTTTTAGGTCATAGGAGCAAAATCTATGGCTCAGAGTTTTGATTTTTAAGCATAGTTTTGAATGAATTGTTGACAATATAAAGGTGAAGAAGAATATGAAACTAGTGGAGTCAAAGGGTTTTGTTGGAGAAAGATGGATTTCTTTCCCAAATCAATTGTTAGAGTTGGTGATAACTTTGGGAGAAGAAAGCCATAGCAAATTTGCAATTCCACGTTTGGTTAGTGGTTAAGAAAGGACCAGTTCTTGGATAAATAAACAGGGGATGGAAGGAATTGGCTTATGCCCTAATTGGAGATTTTTTTTTTGGCCATTTTGCATTTAGACATTAGAATCCATCACTTAGCACAGATCCCTTGCCATTGTGATGGAGTTGAATATGCCAATTCTGGAATTGGTGTTTACCTTACACCAAATTACTCTGCATATTGGTGAAATTCGACGTGCTCGGTGGTAAGTTATGAACCAAACAAAGCAAGTTTCCAAAAAAAAAAAACAGTAAGGGAGAATAGAATGTTTAACTTCATTACTAAAAGTGCTGATTTTGCTATCCTTTATAGTGCCCCACATACGGTATAAATAGAGTTTAAAGGTTATTTTTCCTGTTCTCATTTACATATTTGTATAAGAATGAGATTCTTGCTATTAATGCAGCCAGTTAAACCCTGAGGCAAAAACATTGCTAGTTTGTATTCCAATCCTAACTTCCACTTTTTTTTTTGGATTGTGTTGACCTTTTCAATTTGTCAATGTGGATGAGATTCAGATCAAATCGATGAAATTTTCATAGCTGTCAATTATGTTTTACTTGAAAGAAAACTTTCAAAAGATGAAAACAAAATTCTGATTTCAAAGTACTAGTGGAATTCATCTGTTCTTGGCAGTTTTATGTTTCCTTGTCTATTAACTCTGTTACTTAACATTCAGTTGTTATTAACCTAATTTTCAATATTTCGTGTAACAGACCTTCAACCTTTCGCTGAAAAGATCTCCCAAGAAATGGGTTTGTACCTCTGACAAGAATGGATCCCCAAGCTTTTATTAGGTTATCGATTGGCTCTCTGGGGATTAGATTTCCAGTAGCTGCAGAAAAATCCGGTATTTGTTCTTCGTTCTCTTCTCCATGTGTATGTGAGATTCGCCTCCGCGGCTTCCCTGTGCAGACAACACCAATCCCTTTAATACCATCATCTCCTGAAGCAACTCCTAATTCTCACAGTGTCTCATCCAGCTTTTATCTCGAAGAATCCGACTTGAAAGCATTGTTAGCACCCGGATGCTGTCATTCTTCTTCCCAGGCAAGGCTCGAGATTGTGGTCTTCAATGGGAGGAAGGGGACCCACTGTGGAGTTGGTGTCAAAAGGCAACAAATCGGAGCTTTTAGGTTGAATGTGGACCCCGAATGGTGTGAAGGAAAGCCAGCTATTCTCTTCAATGGCTGGATTGGAATCGGAAAGAGCAGGCATGAGACTGGAAAACCGGTTGCTGAGCTTCATTTACGCGTGAAGCTGGACCCGGACCCGAGATATGTTTTCCAATTTGAAGACGAGACCAAGTTAAGTCCGCAGATTGTTCAACTTCAAGGCAATGTTAAACAGCCTATTTTCAGCTGCAAGTTTACTCGAGACAGGTAATTAATGTCGAAATTCTTGCTCATTCTATTCACCTTTCTACAGCTGCATCTTCGTTTATATGCTAGTTCTTACTTGATTCGATCTTAGCATTTATGCTCTCTCTCGATGGTTGGCTCTGATCGTGTTAGATTACTTAGAGATAATTCTTGAAATATGATTTACAGGGCATCCCAGGTAGATCCACTAAGCAATTTCTGGTCGAACACAGCTGATAATTCCAACCAAGATATGAGTAGAAGAGAACGAAAGGGGTGGAAGGTGAAGATCCACGATTTATCTGGATCTGCAGTAGCAGCAGCCTTCATCACAACCCCTTTCGTTCCAGCAACCGGTTGTGATTGGGTGGCAAAATCGAACCCTGGAGCCTGGTTAATAGTCCGCCCCGACCCATGCAGCTCCGAGAGCTGGCAGCCATGGGGGAAGCTCGAAGTCTGGCGCGAACGAGGAATAAAAGACTGCATCTGCTTCCGCTTCCACGTCTTCTCTGAGGGAAACGAAGGGGGAGACTTCCTCATTTCGGAGGTATTGATAAATGCAGAGAAAGGCGGGGAGTTTTTCATCGATACTGATAGACAAATCCGAGGTGCAGCAACCCCATTGCCGAGTCCTCAGAGCAGCGGGGATTTTGCAGGGCTGAGCCCCATTGTCGGAGGGTTTGTTATGAGCTGTCGAGTTCAGGGAGAAGGGAAGCCGAGTAAGCCACGTGTGCAGCTGGCCATGAGGCATGTGACGTGCGTGGAGGATGCAGCCATCTTCATGGCGCTTGCTGCGGCTGTGGATCTGAGTATCGAAGCGTGCGTTCCTTTCCGGAGGAAGATTCGGAGAGGGAGTCATTCTTGGTGAAGATGATGTAGGTCGTTTTTGATGATTATTGGATCATATTTTGTACAGAATGAAGATGATTTGGATGTGGAGGATACTGCTGGCTTCACTGCCATGTGTTAGTGCTAATTATCCCACTTCGATTACATATTTCTCTCTTCCTTTTATGTTTTCTTTTTAATAATTATGAAGAATGTGTTGCACTTGTTAATATTAATATATTAGACCACATGCCATAGGAAAATTATGAAAGTAGACGAGCGTAAACATAAACAGAAAATGTTAATTACTTGCTAATGATCAGAATCTTACTACAAAATTAAAGAATGAGAGAATCAAGAGTTGTACTGTACTCTGAATTCTTGCCATATTGTCTAATTCTTGCTTATACATTTGTGTATTTTCTACCAACTATAAAAATCGACAGAATCGTTACTAAATCTTATTGATATTACTCCACAGCCACAGGCTAAGAGGAAACCATTGAATTCAAGTGCATGCGATAATTTTGACAGTATAGTATACAGATCAATAGTTTAATTAATTACAGAAAGAACTAGGAGTAGTATTTAAGAAGTATCACAATCTTAGGAAAATAATTACTACCAATATTTAACTGTAAGTGCTACACTATGAACTCCACATTTGCTTCTAAAATCTTTTCTGACTTTGATATTTTACTCTCAATGCCTTTTATCTGCAATAGTAAAGTATGATCAGAGTCCAGAGACAACTGTTAATACCTTTCTATAAGGCCACCTGGAGACACCATAACTGTGGTGCAAATATTCAGTCTCTTAGCGGCTTTTTCTACTGGAAGATGAAAGTATTGCATAAAGTCCTTCACTCCCAGCTTTCTTATCCTTTCCCTCTAACACCAAACATATCAAATTACACTATTTCAAAACAACCAACCCTATTACTTAGACCTGCTTGGTTGCTTTCACCTCCTGCTTCAGTATTATTCTGCTGACCTAGAATTAGACCAGGCCGGACTTGCATAACGTAGTTGGCTTTGTCCGGTTCGTTGCTCCCAACACTCAAGGCTTCGTAGAAGATCGAGAGAGGATCTTGCACCGGACTATACCCCTCTCGTCTACATACCTCATAGTACTGGACCAAGAAATTCTTCACGGTTTGCGTGCTCTCCTTTTGAAAACTACACATGATACGATCACCACAAATTAATTTAACAAAGACTCATAACAGAGCATCGATCGAGATAATTAACTCACTCAAACATCTGGCAATCTTGGCTCCGAATAGATGAGCCATAATCATATGTGCCAAGAACACCATGCTTGATAATTCCAATCTCTCCGTGAATCTCGAGCCCCTTCACCTTCATGCCTATATATGAATCATACATCAAATGTTTAGCTCAATCAATCTGAGTAACACACAAGATTCGATTTGAAAGAAACTTAATTAAGGTAATTAACCATTTGTATGAGTGATCTTTCCAAGTATTTGACAGCATGAACAATCATACTGAGCTGGAGGCACCGAGGGATTCAAATCCTTGTGCTGCAGAGAGCTGGAATTTGGAGCCTTAGAGTTTCCGGCGAGTTCATCGAAGTCTTGCCACGTCAGGGGATCCAACTACAGATCCCCTGAATTCAAGAAGAGGTCATTAAAAGATATAGTATTTTCTTCTATGTTGATAATATTTTCAGCTGTTGGAACTCCTTCAAAATTGTTGTCTTCCATCTCAGTACGAGAAGCGCCACCGTGGACAGCGGCCCAGCTTGGCGTCTGGGGATCGGAGAATTTCAAAGAAAAAAAAAAAAAAAAAGGGCGGGGAGGAAGAGGTGGTTAAGTTCGTTTGAGAAGCGCGGTTATAATAAATTAAGAGGCAAAAACAATTATACCTTTTGGGTTTAAGTTTATTACAATTATGCCTAGAACATAAAAAAACTTACTCCCTCTGTTCTTGATTTACTGACCTTGTTGACTTTTTAGATGATTTTGGAGCTTCGTAATGATGGATTTTAAATTGAATTTTTTGTGATTAGTTTTTTTTATACGATACTACAACACTCGTAGTACCTTGTAAAAAAAACTAAACTCTGAAAATTCGATTTTAAATCCATCATCACAAAGCTTTAAAATTATTTAAAAAATTAACAGAGTCAGTAAATCAAGGACGGAGAAAGTATAAACATATCTAAACTTTGTTTAGGGGGACAAAAATACCCCTCATTTCCTCCTCCCCTCCTTCTCTCACTCACACACACATATGCTTTCCTCTCCCCTCCTCTTCTCTCTCACACACTGACACACACATCACACACACTGCCACACACACACTGCACGTTAGCCCCCCTTCCCCCTCTCTTTTTATTTTTATTTCTTTTCTATTATTATATCTTTTCTCTCTTCTCCTATGTTGCATGAGTGTCGGAGTGCGGGAGCGGGGGTGATACGATTCGGATACGCGGATACGGATTTTTAAAAATTTTAGGGTGCGATTCGTTGAGAATACGTCTATTAATTTATATTTTATTATATATATCACCCATTGTATAAAAATAAAAATCATAAATTAAATACTACTCAATTAAAATGAAAATTTCAATTAAACCCTATAAATTAAATACTATATTGATTTTGTAGTGAATTTAATTTTTAGGACAATACGTATAAAAAAAATATAAAAAAAAACCTAAAATATAAAATTATTTTTAAAAAAACCCCAAAAATATCCGGATTCTTACCGGATACGCGTATCCTATTTTTTATTTTTGTAGGATTCACCGCGTGGCGAATCTCGTGCGTATCCCACGTGAATCACACCCGCACCCGTATCCCAGACGTATCCGATATTGCATTGTTGTATTTTTCGAAGAATCCGTGCATTATAGCTCTTCTCTTTTTTTTACTTTTTATTCAATTTTCTTTCTTTGTATTTTTTTTCTTTTCCAATTATTTGTTGTTTGTTTGTTTCAGTTTTTTTGTTTTAGTTTCTTTTTTTCTATTTTTTTTTTCTTTTTTTTTCTTTATTTTCGTTCTTTTTCAGTTTTTTTTTCGGTTTTTCATTTTTTATTTTTTATTTTCACTTTTTTTTAAAAAAAAATACTGTAAGAAATACAAAAACAAATTGATAAGAAATTGACAATTTCTTACATTTTTTTTGTTATTTTTTACGTTATTTTTTCAATTTTTTTTTTTTTTTCATTTTTTTGTTCTTTTTGCAGATAAGAAATTGACAATTTCTTACGTTTTCCAACTCGATTCGTAAGAATTTAACAATTTTTTATGTTATACCAATTCACTTGGAAAAAAATAATTTTACTTTCAGTTTTTACTTTGTACTCCTCCATCCCATTACATTAGTCCTCTTTGCTTTTTGATTGTTCGGCACGCTTTTCCACTGAAACCTAGTACGAGTTTTAAAATATAATTTTGACGTATTTATTTTTTCACGGGGTACTATGACACTCATAGTACCCCGTGAAAAAATAAATACGTCAAAATTATATTTTAAAACTCGTACTAGGTTTCAGTGGAAAAGCGTGCCGAACAATCAAAAAGCAAAGAGGACTAATGTAATGGGATGGAGGTAGTATTAAATATGTATAAAATTGATAATTTCTTATGTTGTATTTGGTAATAATTTGTTAGTTTCTTACATTTCTCTAAAACGTCTTGTAATAATTTATAAATTTCTTATATTCTTAAACTTGATTGATAAGAATTTGTCCAAATTGTTATGTCCTATGTGGTTAGAATTTGTTAATTTATCACCTTATCTAAACGTTTTGTAATAATTTTTATGTCATATATGGTTAGAATTTGTTAATTTCTTATGCTATATTTGGTAATAATTTGTTAATTTCTTACAGTTTCTAAAATATCTTGTAATAATTTGTAAATTTCTTACATTCTTAAACTTGATTGGTAAGAATTTGTCAATTTGTTATGTACTATTTGGTTAGAATTTTGTTAATTTATTACCTTATCTAAAAGGATTTGATTTTTTTTTATGATCTACAATTAATTTGAAGAAGAAGACAATCACATGGAAAAAAAAATACTTTCAGTTTTTACATTGTATTAAATATGTAAGAATTTGATAATTTCTTATGTTCTTTTTGGTAATAATTTGTTAATTTATTATATTTTCTAAAACATCTTATAGTAATTTGTAAATTCTTACTTTCTAAAAAAATATAATTATAAATATCAATTTCTTACATGTTATTCAGTAATAATTCATATTTTTTATATACACTATAATTTGTAAATTTTTACATTCCACCCTCGTGGCCGCCTTCCCCACTATAACCATCATTACATTTTCTCTCGAAACTAAGTCTCCCGTCCAATTAATAAGAGAAACTAAGTCTCCCATCCAATATCAATATCGAATGTAGAAGTGAAGCCTTGTATTTAATAGATAAGTGCCGAATATACAAACTCTCGCACAAAGGTGATTTGTATTTTTCTTACCTATTAAGTGTATCACTGACTGTAACTTGATAAAAAATTTGTATTTTTCTTACCTATTATTCGGTAAGAATTCATATTTATTACCAACAAAAACATGATTTGCATATCCTAACACAATTAGTCAACAATAAATTATGATCATAATCCCATTACTAAGCAACATCACAATTGTTATACATCATACAATAGTCATTTCGAGCATGAAAATCACCAAAAAAAAAAAATCCTCTTTATAAATTTTGTTCAAATTATGAACATAAAAAAAATCATATGAAGGGAAAGTAGAAGATACATCTTTATTCTCTCAACCATCCCCAATTCATATCAATCCATTATACAGAAAACAGAGGAAAAAAGCAATACTTTTCTATACAACACAATCATCAATTTCAAAAAGAAAAAAAAAAAAGGAAAAAAAGTGTAATAATCATTTAATTTATACCAATATTAATGAGCTGTAGCTTTAGATCTCTTCTTCGCCTCGCTGTAATGATGACTCCCATGACTGTGATGGTGAACCCCATCATCCCCAGAAACACCATGAACCGATCCCCCCTCGCCTTCTCCAATTGTGTTCCCCATGTACTCGACGTTTTCTGGTTTTCTGGAGACTATGGATGATGCGATGGCGATGGTAGCGTCACCCTCTGGTTTTTCCGGCGCCATCATCCGCTGCGCACAGGCTGCCGCACCAGAACTCTTCACCTGCGCCAGCCAGATCTATGAGAGAGAGGTAGAGAAAAACTCGTCTTCCACCACGAGCCACGAAGACACCGCGACGCCACCGGCGTGAGAGACGCACAAAGGATAGAAAAGGGGGAAGTAGAAATGAGAGAGGCCGTGAGTGAGAGAGAGAGGAGAGAGAAGGGGGTTTTACATGTGAGTGGGGGAGAGAGGAGATGAGGGTAATTTGGGAACATATTTGAAAGTTTAGGTAGATTTGTCTTTTTTTTTAAGTTCTAGGGATATTTGTATTTTACTTAATAAAGTTATTATGTACTACCTTCATCCCACTTTATTAGTCTCATTTGCCATTTTGGTCCATCTCATTTATTAGTCTCATTTCCTAAAATGGTAAAAAATTTGTGGCTACAATTAACTCTCTCTCCTTAGAATTGATTATATCTATATATCATCTCCTTTATTGGTTTATATGCCCAAATAAAATGAGACTAATTAGAAGGGATGAAGGTAGTATATCACTACATTTCCTCATAAATTAATGTAGGAGAATTTACACTTAGAGTGAGCAGTGCAAAATATTTTATAGAAGCTTGCCATTGGTTGAATACCAGATATTCCTACATTAAATCGCATTAAATTAAAAAAATATTTCACATTCAATTCAGAACTTAAATCCCCCAAGAGATTACAATGAGGGTGAATTGAACCAAGGAATTCGACTCTCGATTTTTGCCCAAATAGTATGTTAGGATATTTATGTAAGGGGAACTTGAATCAAATTGATAATAAAAAAAGTATTTTGATTCGATTCCAAAACCCGTGTTTTAAATAGAATATTTCCCTTATTATCTTTGATGATCCAACTTTAAGTTGCTATGTAAATTTTAATGTATTAGAAGAACTTATCTATTAAGGAGTTCTAAGTATTAAAATGTAACTCTTTAAGAGTGTCTAAGTGAGAGCACTTAAAAAGAAGCTAAAGCGCCTGACTAAAAGAAGAACAGCGGAACGCTTCAAAGACGGAACGTCCAGACAAGCCAGAGCGTGCTTCTAAGGACGGAGCACTTGTCAGGAAGCGTGCCGAAGCAGAAACGAGAGCAGCAAAGTACAAGGCAAGAAGCGAAGCGTCCTTAGCCTGTTTGAAAGGAAGCCGGAGCGCTTGCTGGAAGGAAAGCCGGAGCGCACTATCAGTACAAAACACTTACAGTCCAGAGCGTGCCCTGAGAACAAAGCGTCTGTAACAAAGCCGCATGAAAGCAGAGCGACTGAACAGCTCGAAGAGCGTGCTTAGTTTAAATGTGAAGGAGCTCGCTTTCATTACGCAAACGTCTCAACACTTAGCCGCCTCAGCTGTAAGTTCAAAGCAGATCAAAGCGCCTCTCTGAGCTAGAGCGTGCTTTCAGGTCAAAGCGAGAACGTCTGACAAGCAGGTGAGATGCGATAGCTGCCAGACCACGTGTCCGCCTCGCATTGCTCAAAAGAACGGTGTGCCGTCCAATCGCCGAATACGCAAGACTAGGGTCTGAGAAGTCAACAACTACTCACCTAGAACTATGCGCTAAATAGTAAAAGATCTGATTCGGATTGGACATGGTGAGCGGTGCACGCAATCTATCTTTCCAACGGATAGATTTGCCTTCCCTCACTATAAATAGAAGGTTCAAGCTACATAATAAGATGATCGATGGTAGAGAGAACAAAAAATAAAAAGATAGAAACCACTCTATATCTCTCCCACAAGATCTTCGGATCTCAACCTTCTAGTTTATCAATAAGGCTTCAACTTCAAATATCCATAAGCCTTAGAGAGAAATCCTAGCCTTCTACATTAAGCTTCATTGTAAAAGGATTTCTCATTAGTTGGAAACTATACAAACACAAACCCAAACCCAAACCCAAACCGAGTTTGAAAAGTTTTAGTTTGTTTGTAAAGTTGTAAGGCTCGTGAGTGCCTATCGTATAAACTCACATGGTTCTTGGGGTACCTAGCTAAAACCCAAGTTGAGTGAAGTTCCTCACCGGGTTGTGGTGGGAAGAGTGGACGTAGGAGCGTAACCTCCGAACCACTATATATCTTGTTTTAAGCGTTCGTGCTTTAATTTTTGGGACCAACATATTAATAACTAAAAAAAGCAATAATTAATGTAGTATTCAATTTTGGAATTTCCCATTTTTATGAACACATAAGTTTTAACTGGCCAAGTTCATCCTGTTTTTTCATTTAAAATTACATTTTCTGTGTGTGGATAAGTTCATAATAATAATAATAATAATAATAATAATAAACACTAAATTAGAAAAAACATTAGCAATGTATTTAAGGAAATTAGCAACTAGTTATTCCCATACTTACCATGGAATCAAAAGATATTGTGCAAGCACCTTAAAATCAAATTGCACAAGTCTGGTCTTTTGTCTCTCCATAAAACATTCATTCATATCTATGGAAATCATCTAAACCCTAAACCCTAAACTCTAAACAAAAGAATATGTGAACTACGATTTTAAATGGAGTGCTTCAAATTCTTATTTCTTTTTTCTGACGAACAAAATGGTTAGGACGAATAAAAAAAATTCAGAGTTGTAGATTATGGAGTTGTCGTTCAAAGAAAAATAAAAGAAATTCTGAAATCACCACTCTTTTCGTAGTGTTGGTAAAAAGCCTTGTCGTGTCCTATTTATAATAGGGATTAAAAATTCAGTATAGGAATGAAATCGAGAATATCATATCATATCTTTCCATTGATTGATTTTTATATATTAAATGACCAATCAAATACATAATCATTCAAAATCATAATGATAATAATCATGATTAAAATCAAAGATTGGTCCTTTAAAAATAATCAAATCAAATATTGATATGATTATATGTAACATAATAATGTACATGCTTATGTGATTAGGGGCGGGTCCAGACATTGTTAATGGGGTGGCTGAAAAGTAAATTTTTCGACGCATTAAAATTCAACATATATACCAAAATTAAATATATCGATGTTCACATAAGGTGTGCCTTTTTACGATCCTTTAATGTATAAAATTTATCGATAACTGAGTCTATATCTATATCTATGATAAAGTCTCTCTCAATATAGAGCATCAACAAATCTTCAAGTAATTCATCCCCCATCTTGTTACGAAGTGATGTTTTCACAAGCTTCATCGCAGAAAATGTTCATTCTGTTGTAGCAGTATCGTCAAGATAAGATGAATCAGTCTAGTTAACATAACATAGACCCGAGCTATCCTCATTACATGGACGATCACGTTTCTTAAAGAAAGATGATATAAGACCTTTTCCTTTCTTTGCAAAATGTTGATGCTCCATTTAAAAATATGAAAATCATGATTGAAAATAAATAAGATTACTTCTCATTGATATATCACACATAAAATTTTCACTTCTAAACTGAACATGGAGCATGAATCTTTGCTACAAAATAATAAATTAATTCATTGATAGAAGTGCACACAATAATTTCTAACTATTAAAGTGTGGAAATTCACATAATAACAATTAGTAATAAATAAAAGCACTACAATCCAAATAATTTTATAATTCCACCAAAAAAGTAGAAAGGGAAAAAGCCAAAAGTGAATATATATATATATATAATTTCCCACTTGAGATATCAAAAATCTTCAATGGAATTATTCAAGTCTCATTGACAGCGAATGATCCCCGAATGCAACCTATTCAACGGCTACTACATCCAATGTAAGAGGGACTGGCAAAGCGGAGCTGGCGACTACGACATATAAAACAAAGCAGATGAGATGTACATCAGAGCAACGGGGAAACCTTTCAAATACAGAAAGGCATGGGAGAAATTGTCTGATCTTCCAAAATATCAACAATTTGCTTCTAAAAAGAAGCAGAAGGGTATTGATGGTTGTCCAACTCCAGCAACCCCGACGAAGTAGAAATAGAAGAGACTCCGATCGAAGCCGGCCGATCGGGACAGAACAAGCAAGAGCTCAGGCTCGGAATAAAGAAAAAGCAAAACAAGCGGAGGAGACAATTGATTTGGACGCTGTCCCAGAGGGAGACGAACTCAACTTTCTGCAATCAAATGCCGAGGCTGCCCAAAAATATATTTACGTCTTGGAGATGAAGGCCCAAGCCTATAAGGGGAAGCTCATGATTCATGAATCAGTATAACAAGTTGCTCGTTAAAGATAATAGCAACATGACGGAGGAACAGTTGGAAAAGCATCAATTCCTCTTAGCTAAAATGTTGAGCATGATCGAAAATTAATCTCATTTTAATCGTGTAGTTTGTTTATTTAAATTTTAATTGTTGTACTTCGTTTGAATTACATAAAAAAAATCCAAAATTTGATTTTTTTTAATTGAAAAATAGAGAATTAAATAAATAAATAAAATCGAATCGAAAATCAAATTATAAAAAAAGAATTAAAAATAATATATTAAATCAGAGAGAGCCTAGGGAGAGAGCCCCTGCGCTGTGGCCGATTTTCGGAAGGGGCTCTCGGCTGTAGATGCCCTTAAGATTTAAAAATGTGTTTTGTTTATCAACGACAACTACTACATTTGTTACTATTAAAGAGTCGCTATGTTGTCCACGATAATTGTGGCTTGTAGTTCAAGCTGGTTGATGGATGTTTTTGTAGCGGAAAAAAAGGGCCCACCATGTGTATTTATTTATTTATTTTTAATAAAGAGAAGTGATGTGATTGAAGTTTGTAACCCATGAGTGAATGTTTTAGTTATAATAGGTGGCTAATGAGGATAAAATATGAATAATATGTGAGATATATGTCTAAAAAAGAAAAGTAGTCCCAATTTTTATAGATGAACAAATAAGAAAAGTAGCCACTATTTTTGTAGACAGACCAATAAAAAAAGTCGCCACAATTTTTGTGAACGGAACGAGTATAAACTCATTAAATTATTAAAACAATTCGAATTTTAGGTATGCCGGTGGGTATACCTGATATCCGAATTGCTCAATCTTTTTTAATCCCGAATCCTAACCTAATTTTCGAGTATCGGGTAGTTGAAAACCCAAACTCCGCATTCCCAACCCTAATCCTAAGTGGTTATTTTGCAATTTACCCCTATCAAATATGGCATTAGTCCATGAGCGAAATAATCGTAATAATCACATAAAGAAACACGCCATATATTTCTTCTTAAAAAAAGGCCATATATATCCTTGTCATTAAAACTAAAGATTGCTTTTCCAAAAAATAAAGAAACTAAAGATTACAACCAAAATACCTCAGATTTTACTGATCATCAGTACCCAAAATTGACAAGTAGAAATGGTTAAAGAGGCACATACGCATTTCATGTCTGCTATGATTGGCAGCATCTTTAATTTTCTTTTTACACATAAATCGATATTCAAAATTATTGCCAAGACCAAATGCAATCATCAAGCTTCTGACGCAAGCAATGACGGGAACTCACAATCTTGATTTGGAAAAGTCTTTGAGCAATAAAGAAAAGCAAAGTGGGAGTAAAACATACTGTCTATAAATATCATCACTGATCAGCATAGTTTCTCAGTCCAAAAAAATGGCAGAAGAGTTGAAGCTGTTCAGAACATGGTCGAGTCCATATGCATTGAGGGCAGTACACGCGCTCAAGATCAAAGGGGTCGACTACGAAACGGTGTTCGAGGATATGAAAAACAAGAGTGCTTCCCTCCTCCTCTACAATCCCATACACAAGAAAGTACCTGTCCTACTGCACAAGGGACAACCCATCTGCGAGTCCCTTGTAATTCTTGAATACATTGATGAGATCTGGAATCAGTCTCCTCTCCTTCCCCAACATCCCTACGAAAGAGCCATGGCTCGATTTTGGGCAAAATTCGGAGACGATAAGGTATAACATCTCTCCTTTTACCTGATAACTTACATGATCAGAGTTATGTACTTATTAAAATCTCACGTACGTATGGGAAGCAGGTTATACCATCAGTATTTAAGGTCTTTATCTCTCAAGGAGAAGTGCAAGAGGAAGCTATTGGTCCATTGACTGAGAATTTGAAACTTTTGGAAGAGCAGCTAGAAGGGAAGAGATTCTTCGGAGGCGAGAGGATTGGCTTTCTCGATCTCGCATTAGGATGGATGGCTAACTTGATCAGCATACTGGAAGAGATAATTGACCTGAAATTAGTAGAAGAAGAGAAATTCCCATTGTTATCAGAGTGGATGAGCAACTTCTATGATGAACCAGTAATAAAAGAGTTGTGGCCACCTCGAGACAAGATGATTGAGAAATTTAAGGCCATGCGTGATCCATATCTCAAACAAGATGCATGAAACAGAATTCATGGAGCTCAATGTCTGATTTTTTTTAAAAATAATCACAGCCATGAATTTTTCTCCTGTCAAACTGTAATCTTGACAAGAAGCCACTAGTAGAGGAAGTGGTTCATGATATTGTCTTCAATAAATTTCTTGTTCGGTTTATTTTGAGATATGTTATTCCGGGTGCTGGTGTTAATGGCAGTAGTGAAACATGCAGAGTTGTAGAAGATTTGATGTCAAACTATTGTAATTAGATAACACGGCCACATTGATTTCAATAAAATGATATAAGCAAACTAGCAAGCATAATATATGTAAAATTATGGGAATTAACTTGCTTCCACAAATAATGAGAGAGGCCATTTTTCATTTTATTTTATATGAAATGACATATTCGCTAGATATGTCTAATGATTATCCAGCGGCCGGCAGATAATTAAATATGTCAGATAAAAAATAAGATAAGACAAAACACAAAGTTCAATTCTACATCAGCCTTTATCAAGCCTGCCAAACAAATGCCGAATCTCATCCCTGTCAATAGTAAAAACAAATAATAAAAATCATGCATGTAAAACATCGAGGCACAACTTTGATACACACAAGAAATGTCAGAGGAAACAGAGTCCATATAAGTAGAATTGGTATTCATTACCTCTCTGTCGAAGTGAAATGGCTGAAGAATTGAAGCTGTTCAGAACCTGGTCAAGTCCTTATGCTTTGAGGGTGGTGCACGCCTTGAAGATTAAAGGCTTGGAGTATGAAACTGTATTCGAGGATCTGACAAAAAAGAGTGTTTCACTCCTCGAGTACAATCCTCTACACAAGAAGGTACCTGTTCTCCTGCACAATGGAAGGCCAGTTTGTGAGTCCCTAGTCATTCTTGAATACATAGACGAGGTGTGGAAACAGTCTCCTCTCCTTCCTCAAGATCCATGCAAGAAAGCCATGGCTCGCTTTTGGGCCAAGTTCGGAGATGACAAGGTATAAGCTGACAAAGTAACAATACATAGGATATTGGCTCCGCACCTATTATATCTCTAGACTATTACTCCCCCCGTCCAATTGAAGTGGGGACATCTCATCATCTTATATACATCACATATATTCAGGAAACGTCCTCACTTCAATGGGACGAAGGTAGTATTATTATTATGATGGTCTAGGTAAAGATATATTGCTTATTTATGTCAAAGCAGGTTATGCCATCAATATGGAGTGTCTTTATCTCTCAAGGAAAGGAGCAAGAGGAAGCTGTTGATCAAGCAGTGGCATACCTGGAATTCCTAGAGGAGCAGCTAAAAGGGAAGAGATTTTTCGGAGGGGAGGCCATTGGTTATCTTGATCTTGCATTCGGGTGGATGGGCAACTTGATCAGCATATTGGAAGAGATAATAGATCTGAAATTAGTAGATAAGGAGAAATTCCCACTATTATCAGTGTGGATGAAAAACTTTTCAGATGATCCAGTACTAAAAGAGTTCTGGCCACCTCGAGACAAGATGGTTGAGAAATTTAAGGCCATGCGCGAACCACATCTCAAATAAGCTGCGAAGCAGTATCAGTGTTGTTCAGCTTGAAAATAGTTGTTTGCTTGTGAAATGATGGTCCAGATAAAAACTCATGTAGATGAGTGGCTAATAAAGAAGATGGTCAGAACACTTCATCTTTGTTTGTAATGGGTATGCTATGGCAGTAGAAACTTACAAAAGTGAATCTAATGTTTTTATAATGAAAAGGCGGCAAGGATCAATCACCATGATGATCAAGAAAAAGTCCACAATTTGTCTATTTCTTATGCTATATTCATATCACATAAGGACAAAAAGATTTATGTACATAACCTTAATATTGTGAGGAATAACTGCTAAAAATTACCCTAAAAATGACTAGACCGATTACCATTGAAACTGATCACTACACAGAACGAGATGTAATTCAGGTACAATGTACTCTACAAGATCAGCTCTTCTATGACTTTAAAGAGTATGGATTTAATGGAGAGAGAGCGAACTATCTTATACCATATCCATATGCCAAGCAGTTTGGATAGTAGCATCACGTCGAAACTACACTTTTGCCCCTGAAATTCTTGAATCAATTTTACGATAAAATGAGCTTTAAAATCATATTTACACAGAAAATAAAATAAAATAAAATGAGATCTTTCGCATCTCATTTTCATTTAAGTAGGAATCTGTTCTTCTATAGTTGCTCCAAATATAAAATTTCTACAGCAAAATGTTTATTTATGCGTGGCAAAAGAAGAAATCAGCAATGATCCTTACAGCTACAGGTTTCATCTTTAAATCGATGGATGCAACACAAACTTTAGATCAGCAGCATATCCTTCCTTTGCCATCAAACCAGAAAGTACATCTAATAACTCAACTACTACTTCTTTGTATATTGCTCAAAGAATCGATCACCAGCTCCAAAATAATATGTATACCATATTTTGAGTCCGAAAAAAAAAATAATAATAATAATTTAGAGCTGTAAAACACTAATAAATGAAACCCTCTCTCCATCCATTTCTTGCACACAAAATAAAAAAAATATTTCAAGCGCAATTATGGCACAGCTATCCTCATCATTCACCGCTTTCTTCCTCCTCCTAAGCTTTTCATGCTTCGTCTCCCTCTGCTTTAGCGGCCCCATTATTCTCAACTTCGCCTCCGATTCTCGCCGTCGATACCGCCGGAAAATTCGGGGCGGAGTTGTGGTCCGACCACCCCACCCCTAGTTTTCTGATTCTCCGCATCCGGCCTACTGGCCCAAGAAACCGTGGTCAATTACTCATGCTCCGAAGTCTTACGACAGAAGGAGTGGCCATTTGCTCATCCTCCCAAGTCTCACGACGGTTGGAAGTGGTGGCCGAAGAACGAGGCCGTGGCTGCCGATGAAATTGAGGAGGCTGAGGTTGCCGCTCCGCAATCTATATACCGATATACTAAGAGCATCTCCAGCCGACAGCCCCTTCAGCCGACAGCCCCTTTTCAGCATTATTCCAGTGGGGTGGGGAGGGGCTCTCTCCAGATTTCATCTCCAACCGTAAGCACTTCTCCCGGGCTCTCTCTTATTTTTAATCTGTTATTTATTCGATTTTCGATATATTTTTTTAATTCGTTTTTCATTTCATTTTTCGTTGGATTTTATTTATTTATTTTATTTTATTTTTAATTAAAAAAGTAACATTATTTTTGGATTTTTTTTATTAAATTGAAACGAAATACAACAATTAAAAAAAATAAAAATACAATAAAACAAGCATATTTTTCGATCATGCTCCACAACCGAGTCCTCATGAGAAAATGCTGCTCCAACTCCTCCGGTGACATTTGTGAGATATCAGTGGCGAACAACTTGTTGTATGCAGTCATGATCTTGCCCATACAGGCTTGCTTCTTCTTCTCCAAGACGTCTTCTTTCTTCTTTGCAATCGATAAGTACGTCTGATTAACTTCGGCACTTGATTGCCAAAACTCCTGTTCGACTCCTCCGGAACGTCCTCCAAATCAATCGTCTCCTCAACTTGTTTGCCTTTTCATTTATTCCTTCTTTGGGCGAGAGCTTTTTTGTTCCCGATCGGGCGGGGGCGTTCCGGAAAATAGCCATCCTCTTCAGCAGCTTCTGCGTCGGGATTGCTGGAGTTAGACGACCCGTCTGTACCCTTCTGCTTTTTATTACCGCGAAAAAGATCATACTTGGGCAATTTCAGCAGCTCTGCTTAGGCCTTACCATATTGGAAAGCTCGTTTCATCTCAGCTTGATACAGCTCACATGCTTTGTTGAAGACGTCATTTGAGTCTTCTCCGCTCTTCCACTCCCTCACAGCTTGAGCGTAGTAGCCATGGAATTTGTTGCATTTTGGCAACATCCGCTGATAATGCCCCTTTAGCATCTTCTTATTTCTGGGCTTGTAGCCAATAGTATGAATTGTAGCGTTGTACCTAGCTACGACCTTGCCCCAGAAAATGACCTCCTTCTATCGATCGCCAACTCCCTGGTCACCTTGATGAGATGAGCCGACTCCTCCGGACTGTACGGTACGGCCTTCGTCCGCTCGGTTGGCTCCGGATTTGGGGGGCAGTCGTCAATGCGCTTGCTTTCTTCTTGGCCGCTGGACGCATGTTCGAAACTGACTCGAATGAACTCGACAGATTTAGCCCTTCGAGATCTTGCGTCGTACCTTGACTTCCCCTGAACTGTGGAGTTCTGAATTGATCGAAGACGGGTGGAGAATTATCCCATCACTCCGTGGGTAGGAAGACTCACGTAAGCCGCGAATCCGAGGTTTGAAGGCCGCGGCGGTGACGACGGAGAATCATCATCGCCTTGAGAATCATCGTCGGCTGGAGAATTATCGTCGGGATGCGAGGAGGAACCACCGACGGCTTGTGATCGCAACAATTCGAGAAATGACTCGTCATCCATTGTTGGATTTGGTTCAGAAAGAAGGAAATAATTTGAATTTGCAAAGAAATTGTGGGATTGTGAAGAAGTGTAGATGAATTGTGAAGGTGTTGGAAATGATTTATGGGGGTGTGTATTTATAGGGAGGATTTGGCTTGCTAGCCATTGGAAGAGTCGTTGCCTTGCAACGGTTGAATAATTTTTTTTAAAATTTTTTTTCATGAAAATTGAATTAAAAAAATAAAATAAAATACCTGGCTGACGTCATAATGACATCAGCACAGGGGGTGGGGCGGGCGCGAGCCTGCCTTGCATTTGCGAGTCGGGCCTGCCGGAGGAGGGGTTCGCCAGCGCGGCCAGGGCTCGCGCCGCAGGCTCGCACGCGGGCTCGAGCCCCTAACAAACGGCGCGCTGGAGATGCTCTAAGCCATGTTTGGTTCACCTTTTTTAGCTAGAGAAAGGGAAAAATTAATTGATTCCATTAGTTTTTGTTTGGTTTGAGTAATAGATTATCTATTTCCCTTACTTGGGAGTAATCAAATCCATCAAATTGCTACCCCTCAAGAAGGAGGGGAAAAAAGAAAGGAAATCTCCTTATAAGTGACTCTCTTTCTACAATTGAACCAAACACTCAATAAACATAACTATTATTATTACCTTACTTGACTTGATTCTATTCATTTTCCGTTACCCAACTTAAACCAAACGACCCCTAAAGGACAATTAAGGCTCAAATATAAAAAAAAAAAATAGAGGGAAATTATTCTAATTTAGTACTGTATAAGGCAATTTATGAATTAAGAGTAATGCTCCAATGCCCACCGTGGGCATGCTTAATGTGCCCACGGATGACGTGACATTGGAATATATAAGGAAATTAATAAAAATCCTACCAAAAATAATTAAACCCTACTATAAAAAACTAAACCCTAACATAAAAAACTAAACCCTAAAAGGAAAAATTGCAGATGTGGCACTGCCACATCACCCGTGTGCACATTAAATGTGCCCACCGTGGGTAGGGGAACATTTCTATACGAATTAATTACCAAACTGTTTACCTTTTCACAATAACATTCCTAACTAAATTAAATGGCAATTAAATAGTTAAGTTATCGATAATTTCACAATTATGTTCCCGGTCAATTTTCCAGCAACCAAGAGCTGGCGTGGCTGATTGGAGTCTAATGTGGATTTTTTATTTTATTTTAAACTACAATATTTAAAACATAAAAGCAATTTGTTTAAAGCAATGTAAAGAAGAAGATGTGAATATGTTAAATTTGACGAAACCCTAACCTTACACATCTGTTTAAACAAGTTGTTTTTATATTTTAAATATTGTAATTTAAAAAAAAGAAAAAAAAAAAATCCACGTCAGCTTTTGGTTGCCGGAAAATTGATCGGGGACATAATTATAAAATTATCAGTAGTTTAGTTATTTAACTGACATTTAATTTAGTTTGGAACACTATTGTGAAAAAGAGAATAGTTTGGTAATTAATTCATAAATTACCCTATACTAAAGTAGAATAGTTTCCCTCATTTTTTTTTATTTTTTTATTTTTATATTTGAGCCTTATTTAATTTTTTTAAGTTATACATATTTCAAAATATATTATGTTATTTTCGATGCAATTCCTTAATGCATTTATTCATATGAAAACTCATTTATATTTATTAAAGTTCAACACATTAATGAAATCTCGAGTATACATATTTATTTTGACCCATTTTTAAGTATATATATATATATATATATATATATATATATATATTAATTTTGACTAACTAATTTTTTTAATTTATTTTTTTATGTGAATTTTAATAATATATTTAAGTGCTACTAAAACTAAGCAGTGGATCTCAATTTTACGGATTCAGATCCTCTATTGCTTAACGGTGTGACATTAACTATGTAGAGTGAAATTACAACTGAAAGACTTCTACAAAGAAATATAACTTCTAAGCTTTGTAGAAAGAGTTTCTAAATATTCTGAAGCAGCAGTGAACACTCAAGAATACAAGTATCAGAATCAGAAACTCTCTTGAAGCTCAACACTTGGGAAATTATCTGATTTCAAGTGTTGAACAAAGGCTTTGAATGCGTGAGAATTTCTGCAGCGTTTAGGCTTGAACATTGAGTTACCCGTGTTTGATTCTGGTGTGGGAAGAGGTATTTATAAGCCCAATACGAAGAAGAGCCGTTGGATGTGTCAGATCCGTAAACTGACACATTGTACTTTCTTCCAGTTGAGGTAGTCCAGTTTACTTCCGGAGAGGCATGGACCAGACTATATCAACCTATGTAGGCAGGTTGAAGTAACCTCTTTAAACTGAAGTCTTCAGCAATCTTCCTTCATCTTCGAGTGAACTTGAACTCTTCAAGGCAGGTGAGCTGAGATCCTCCAAACTAGTTAACGTAAACTGTGGAACAATAAACTTGTTCCAACTAAGAAGTAAGAATACTAAACTGGCTCTATGACGAGCCCAATTTTCGTGCTCTTTTTGAGTTTTATTTAAGTTAAATAGAGTCTAGTACTTGTGTACTTTTATATCTTTTTGTGTCTGGGAGGACACACTTGAGGATTGCAGGGGATCGTGCTCAAAATATGTCTCATTCCATAAAAGAGGCAACTTCTCAACTGTTTGTAACTTGGGCAAGCTGGAGCTCAAGACAAGGTACACAAGGCATTGGGCATTGGGCAAGCCGAGAAGGAGTAACGCGCAAGAAATGATCCTTATCCGATAGAGATATATAAGGAAAGAAATCAAGAAGATCCTTCGGCCTTGTTTGGAAGATTCGACCGATTTGCATATCACCAAGGATCTTGGGCAAGACAGAGCACAAGACAAGACCTTAGTCAAGACGCGTATAATTCTGGCAACAGCGGAAAATAAGGAAAGAAATCTTTTCTTCCTTAGCTGATTGATATGCACGGATCTTACCCTATTGCAGACATGGAATGATATATTTGGGGATCTACATAAAAGGAAATAATCCCTTCAAACCCTAGCTTGTTCAACACTCAAATGGGCTAGGCCCAAGGCCCACTATAGCTCTATATAAAGACCTGCCAGAGGCAGCAACTGGGGGATGGCATGACGGGCATGCAGCCACCGTTCCACTCATTCAGAGCTGTTTTTGTTCTTATTTTTTATTTTTATTATGTTCTTATGAGAGATTGTTAGGAGATAAACAAGCCCTATGGACATTTTCATTTTTTTTGTTTAATTTTCGGCCTTGGTCAGGGTTGGATCTGCCAAGAGATGTTTTGATTTCCGTTTTGCTTTTCATTCAAGTATGTTTTCTTTTATCTCTTTTGTGTCATTTACTTTCAGTATGAGTAGCTAATTTAATTTTCTTGGTTTGGGTGAAATGATTTAATTTGGAAGGGTTAAGCCTTGAGGTCTAATTGGTTTACATAATTATGCATGCATGTTCCCGAAACAGTAGGTCAAGGAATCCTAAAATTGGATGAGTCTTGGGTGTTGTCCGGCTAGTAACATTTTGTGGTTTGTTCAGTTTATAAACAATAATCGGATCTAGGTGTCGATATCTTCTTCACCACGGATAGTGTGACTTGTGTGGGTTGATTGTGGTTGCATGTCTTGAGCATGTTATTTGGCCAGTTGGGCGCCTAGATTGAATGCAGTCAAGTCAGGATCTCCGCATCCAGAGAGAGTGTCTTGGTCAAGTGAAGAAGTGACCTTGAGTCTGTTTGACTTCTCTATTATTAAGGTATGCTGGGCAAGGTAGGGTGTGTGCATGACACATGACAATGGGGGCACATACTACTGATCAAATTGTCTATAACCAATGATATGCATGTGTAGTGAAATATCTTTAAACCAATGACCGAGGCACTCATTTTGATTTAATGATTTGATCCCAAGCCAAGTTATTTTTATTACTAATCTCTCTTGTGTTTTATTCCAGTCTTTATTTTAGTTATTTCATTTCAGCACGCTGGTTACTATTTTGCCCAAGGCAAGAACCAAATACAAACTCGTGATAGAGAGGTAGAAATTTACCAACTCCCTATGGATCGACCATATACTTGCCACTAGCGGAACCTAGTGAAAGGGGTAGGAACTTACAAATTTATCTTGATGGAGTCATAACGACTCAACTCCGTCACTATAAACGTCCAGTTTAGACCTATCAACCTTAAACTCTAGAAGAGTAAAAATCTATCTAAGTGTTGTTTCGATAAATATCATCAAAACTCAAACTGAGTAGGGTTCCTAATAATTTTTCCTTTTTTGATGATGTCAAAACCAACACTTTACAAATAATTCCTAAGTATAGAATCAAAGCATATTAGATCAGTTAGGAATCATAAGTAAGATAAATCGAATAAAATAGTTAAAAATAGTAAAGGTAGTAGCCCGGACAAAGTGATATTTTCATCAGGTCAAAAGGTGATTTTTCTTCATTAAGGTATCAGAGCAGAAAATTACATACAGTTGGCCATAAGCTAGATACATCAAAAATCAAAATGAATGCAGATCACAAGATCAGGCTACTTCCTCAACCTCCTTATGGAAACTTCTTCCTTCAGTTTGTCGGGGCTCTCCAGACTTAGACTGGCGTAGATCCCATGTTGAATACGCCTGGATTCTTCATTCTTGTGGATGGCTGAGATATTGAAATATCTTGCAGTGGCTCTCACATAGCCATTGATGGTTGGATAGTCCGGCGTCTTATTGTCTTTGAGCCTCGGAGGGACAAAATAAAGGCAGGAAGGAGTAGACAGCTGGATATTCTTCTATGTAGCAATGGAGTGAATCTTCTTCATAAGTTCGGGCTCCAGTTTTGCAGTGTGCTTGAAGAACAGAGTGAAGGCCTGATCTGTAGGGCCTTGATAAGCTTGAATCTTGATGAAGTAATGGTGGAGAATGAAGATCCCTCCATTTTTACTGTTCTGCTGGTGAACACCAGACCGGCCTTTGGATTTCATTGCTAAAGTTCAAGCAAGGGGCAGCAGAATTTCTCCATTGGTTAAGAGCTTTAAGCATAATGTTCCTCTTGACTTTGTCAACAACAAACCCCTTTTGCATCAAATGATTTGTCACAGAATCTATCTCGGCACCAGTGAGCACCATCTCTGCCATGATGCTTCCTTGGACAACAATCTGTTCTTTCTTAGTTAGGCATTTGGAAGATTGGGGAACAACAGATTAGACGATGGTAGATTGAGTTGGGACTGCAGCAGATGACGAAGTTAGCAAATCAGATCACAGGGCCTTCTACTCTGCTACTCTGCTTTGATAGACTGGTGGCTTCTTCACCTTCTTGCCTTCCCCTTTTTGGACATCATGAAATCGGGCCTTGATGTTTTCCCAAAGGGAGGCATTTTCATCCTTGAGAGCTTGAATGTTTGCCTCAGCTGCCTCACGAAAATTCAACAAAGATGTGATATCATATTGTATAACATTGGTAGTAGCATTGGCAGCATCAGCAGACTGAGCAAGTGAGGTGTTGAGTTTGTTGAACGTCTCATCACAGCGCAGATCGACTACACTGACCTCCTCTGATTTGGCAATGGCAAGAGTAGTGCAAAGATTAGGGATAAACTGAGTGAGATACCCCTTCAAATGCTCATTGGTGAACACTCCAATATCCCTCTTGGCTAACTTTTTCACTGAGGCAGTCAGTCTGGTAGCCACAAACTCTTCCAGTTGAGCTTTCACCATCTCATTTAGAGAGTTGGTGTTGGAATATTTGTTAAGAGGGGGAGGAATCTATTTATGCTTATAAAATGATACAATTTTGTTTTGATTAGATTCCAAAACCCATAGATCTTTCCCTTGTTATTTTTGGTATATGCAAGCATCACTTCATGTAATTCTCAAAGTATTAGAAAAGCTCACTTATTAGGGAGCTAAGCCTTTTTAAGTATATTTTGTTCCAGCACAAGTGAAGTTGTCCAAGCGAAGTGAAGAAAAGCGAAGATGATTTTACTTTTTCAAGTGTGCTGAAAGCGACAGGTCACAAACGATCACTTTTACAAAATGAGAAGTGACTACAGTTAAGAGTAACTTGAACAAAAGCACTTGTGCAAAAGCTACTCAGAGAAAGCAACATCAGTACAAGCGAAAAGTCAAACAGTATCCGACATTGATGAAGAGCTCGTAAGAAAGCACGAGAAGCGACGAAGTGAACTGTTGTATGACTTTCAAAATTCAAACTCTGCAATAGTTTGTACAGTTCATTAATACAGCACGGAGTTCAGAGGATGCGTGGAAGATTGCTATAGGTCAATAGATATCGCCAGAATAGTGCACAGTTGTTGTCTCCGCTACACTCTAAGTCAAAAATCTGCAGATATCTAGGTTTCCTTTTCTGGAAAGAAGACAAGCCGGAAAAGCACTGACCACCAGCAAAAAGCTGCATTATCGCTTGACTAAAGGGAAGTGAAGAGCACGCGCCACCAACCTCTCTAACAGGTAGCTGGCGATCTCCTACTATAAATAAGGGTGCATACTCAACGTGAAGACTTACGAAACTATTCTCTCACGCACAAGTTTACAGTAAGAACTTCAGAGCTCTCTAACATTCATCTTTCCAAGTTCTTAAGTTCTAGAGTTTAGTTGAGTCCTTAGAAACTCTCAAAAGTTTCTAAGTCCACAGCACCTATATCCCTTCAACCCTAGGTTTTTCTAGGAGGAAAATCCTTATCCTTTTTACGTGATCTTTCATTGTAAAATGATTATCTAAGTTAGAACTTTCAAAACCTAAACCCAAACCCTCGTTCGTAGCTTGTTGTTAGATTGATTTTGAGTTTGTTTGTGTCTGTTTGATCCGAGTTTGTGAAGCTTAAGTCCGAGTACTTAAGTGGAAAAATAAAGATCGTTTGTTAGGTGTTTGTTAGGTTACTAGAGAACCCGTTCTAATCTTTAGGTTTTGAGTTCAAGGTTGAACTTAGAACACTTCAATGGGAAGGATAAAACCAGTATGTGTTGTTGTGGTTGTTCGAGTTTCGAGTGAAGAAATTTCGAAGTTGCAGAGTGAAGGTGAAGGTAACAAGTGGTTTTATGAGCGTAACCTCCAAACAACAACTATAAATCGTTGTGTCCTTACTGCTTTCTTTACTGGTTTCTAGCTAAGTATTTATCGCTTTCATTTCTATATCTTTACTAGCTTTCGATTATTGCATAAGGCACACAATCACTTTAAACAACCAACACTTTTTAACTAAGGTAAGATTTTATAAAAAGCGAGTATAATATCACTCACCAAATTTTGCAAGCGTTTTATTCTCTGAAAGCGATTCGCTTCTGAAAAGCTCACACTTCTCCTTTTAAAAGCACACAGTTTTTCGAAGAAATTTTTAGAGAAGTCCAAACTTCTCTAATGCGTGTATTCAACCCCCCTTCTACATGCGTAAACTCGCTTCTGGGACCAACAATTGGATGCTTTGGTATGGCATTTGGTGAGTTCTTCCTTGAGGTTGTTGAGAGATTCAGTGAGAGCATTATCAATGGCATCAATCTGCTCCTTCACACTTTTTGCAGCACTAGCATCATCACTCTCAATCTTCGTCATGAGCTTCTCGAGCTCAGCCTACACTTTCCCTATGATTTTATTCTCCAAGGCAGGTAGATCAATAGATTGGGCAAGGGAAGGCCCAGATTGGAGAACATCCAGATCATGAGCTAGAGAGTGTGGAGCAGAAATAGTCTTCTCACTGGAGGCAGAATGGGCATGATCTGTGATGGCCTTCTGAGGAGAGCGTTGGGGAGAATTGATCAGTGTGTAAGATTTCCCCTCAAAACATGCAGAGTTAAAGAACTTGGCCTGATCAGCATAGAACGGCTTCAAGTTTATGTTCCTTGATCTTACCTCCAGTTTCATCTTGGTAAGCACCAAGATCTTGAAGTGAGTGCGGGCAGTTGGCACATCAAAGAAGTGAAATGCCTTGCAGTTTCTCCTCTTTAATGATGAGATATTCAATGGAATGGACGTTGAAGAGGGCAGCCAAATCTCTGTACGAGCTGTCTTTGATGTCCACATAAGTTTGCAGTTGAACTGCAAGTTCTTCTGTCACCGAGGTGTGCTCGATCCCTGGAAATGTAGAGCGAATAACAGAGATAGAGTCATCTCGAAATACCTGGAAAATGACAAGGGCATCTTTCCTTGCCAAGTTGAACTCCTGTTATTCTTCCTGTGGTGGCGAAGGGATATGCTCAACTTCATGAACGTCGGCACCAATCCCTTAAACTGGGATATCCAGATTCTCCGGCTCTAAGTCCAGAGAAGGCATGTCATGCTACTCCACAAAATAGACTGGGAAAGGCGATTGAACTAGTTCAGTCACGTGCTAAACTGGTGGAGAGTGAACTGCCTCTCCAACCTGTTGGATGGTGAGCTGAACTGGCTTAGAGTGAGCTGGTGAAGCCTGTCCAGACACAGACTCCATCTCATCCTCCATATTCTTTCTTGTTGGCAAGGGAGAGATCACCTTGGAGGACTTAGTCCGCTTGGACTGCTACTTGCCTCCACCTCCACCCTTCATCTTTCTTCATTCAACCTACTGTGGCTCAGGTTGTTGAACTCCTTCATTACCTTGCTCCTCGGGCTGAATCTCCTTCTCTTTCTTGGCGGGTATTTACTAGTTTGGGTGAGTCATACCCATATTGACAAGGCAGGTCTAGGTGGCTTGATCTGCCTTATTGAACAAAGAATTGGAAATAACAAGCTACATTTCAAGTTGGGTGTAGGAGTGAGGGAACAATTTGTCACTGGGGATCTCCACCTTCTCTTATCAATCCCTCTTCAGCATGTGAGCGTGGAGAAGAACACTCACTTTGCAGCCGTGGTGGAGAAGTCTTCCAAACTTTACCTCGTAGACTTTCTTACCCTCCTCCACCTGGGTAATCAGTCTTGCTTCCTCATAGAATAAATTGAGTAGAACTCTCACCCAGTTCACACTCAAATTAAGGATAATTGTTTAGCCTTTAAACTTAGGCAAGGTGGTGGATTCGTGAGTACCTACATAAGCTAAAAAAGTTTTCTGCACAAAATCAAAAAGTACTAAGTACTCTGGCTTCAATAGCTTCCTGTTGAACGTCTTCAAGTCATAGACCTCGGCGGGTTTCACCATCACCAGGTTGTATGCATCATGTACTTAGACGAGTGGCACATCGTCAATTTTGGAGATGTTGGCATCCTTCAGGTTGTAGGCCTTCACGGTCAATGGAAGTACCAAAATGGGCTCGTCAGGAAAGCCCTAGGTCGGTAGGTAAAAAATTACAAAAAGAGGGTCCTTCCCTTCAGTTGAGAAAGTATAGTAGAAGACGACAGAGTGCTTGGGCAGGAAATGCGGTGGCTGCACCGTCACAATGTTGCGGAAGCCATCACAAGACGGATTATGGTAAAGAGCAGGTCGAGATTGGGAATTGATAGTTCTCTAGATTTGCCATAAACTCCGGCGAGATCTTCTATTTGACGATGTTGATCCATTGAGTCCAGGTGAGTAGAACTTTTGAGACTCTGCCATTTGCCATTTGAGAGATTTTGTGAGAAACGAAGTGAAAATGAGAGATATTTAGGGATTTTGAATTTCAAAAATCTCTAATGAACTGGATTCATGGTGATGGCAATAACACTCGTGCTACCGCAGAAGATTGACACTTCACTAACTGTAACCTCGTAGTCTTTAAGCTTTTGCTTTAACCATAAGATATGTGCACAACAGCTCCCTACTGCCATGTATTTAGCTTCAGTTGTTGAGGTTGCCATGGAAGTTTCCTTCTTGGAAAACCAAGATATCAGTTTACTGCCCCTGACATAGACTTCCTATCCAATTTACAACCTATATAATCAGAATCTGAGTAACCTGTCAGCTCAAGATTATCATCACAAGGATACCACAATCTGAGATTGGCAGTTCCTTTAACGTAATGAACAATCTTCTTTGCAGCTTCCAGATGAGATTCCTTTGGTGCAGCTTGATAACGGGCACATATTCTAACTGCAAAAGAAATGTCAGGTTGACTAACAGTTAAATAAAGTAAAAAACCAATAATTCATCTATACTGAGTTATGTTGGCCAGTTTTCCTTCGGGATCTGGATCAATCTTTCCATTTGTGACACTTTAACTAGTTTGCTTTCCTTGACACCAAACTTGTCAGTGAGCTCGTGTGTGTACTTGGTTTGGTAGATGAAGATTCCTTCACTAGACTGCTTAACCTGCAACCTTAAAAAGAAGTTCATCTCACCCATCACAGACATCTTGTACTCGTCTTTCATGAGCTATCCAAACCTGTCACACATAAATTTTGATTTTGATCCAAAAAATAATATCATCAACATAAATATGTACTAAAAGAATATGATCCTTCACTTTGATAGTGAATAACGTTTTGTTGACTCTTCCTTGCTTGAATCCAGAGTCCAGTAAGAACTTAGCCAAAGTCTCATACCAAGCTCGAGGAGCTTGCTTCAGTCCGTAGACTGCCTTATGCAATCTGTAGAACTTGGACTGGTCTCCTTCTTCAAAGCCAAGAGGCAGTTATACATAGACTTCTTCAGTTAATCTGCCGTTGAGAAAAACATTTTGACATCCATCTGATAGACTTTGAAACTTTGATGAGCTGCATAGGCTAAAAATAGTCTAATAGCTTCCAACCTTGCAACCGGTGCAAATGTTTTCTTGTAGTCTATCCCTTCTTGTTAGCAGTAGTCTTTCACAACCAATCTGACTTTGTTGCAGACTACTTCACCAGTTTCATTTCTCTTATTTTTGAAAATCCATTTAACTCCAATAATGCCTTGATGATGAGGTCAATCTATGAGAGAACATACTTCATTTTTCTTGAACTTATTTAGTTCTTCCTGCATGGCAGTTGTCCAATCTCCATCATTGAGAGCTTTGATGACGTCTTTGGGTTCTATGAGAGAGAGATAGTAGCTTAGAAGATATCTTTTACCAATCTGTCTTCTTGTCCTTACACCCATACTTGGGTTCCCAACAATTAGCTCTTCTGGATAAGCATCAACCCATCTTCTTTGATGAGTGATCTATTCTGCAGACAGTTTAGGTTTGGGCTCTTCAACGGGATCTTCAAACTCTAGGTGAGCTTGAGGAGTGAAAAGATTAAACTGCTCTAGTTAATCAGCTAACTGGTCCACAGTGACCTGTTGATCTTGGGTAGGTGATACAGTGGCCTGTTTATCAGTTGTCTGGTCCAGAGTGATCTATTGATCAAGACCAGATTACATTGAGTTAGCTGGTGGTATACAGCTTGATATAGACTCATCTGTTCCCCGTTGCTGTGAGACCGGGTTCTGATCAGTTTTCATGTCATCTTCTTCTTCCAGATCAGCAGGGCTCCAGATTAATATATCATCAATGAACTGGTTCTGGGAGACTGACTGATCTGTTGATGGTTCTGCTTGATTACCTGTTGGAATTTCTCTGTACAACACAACATGAGGTGTTACCTCTACAGTCATGGTTACCTTATTATAAACCCTAAATTCTTTGCTAGTCTCGGAATATCCTAAGAATACACTGGGATCAGCCTTGCTATCAAAAAGGTTTTTAATTAAGATCTCCCATTATTGTGGATGTGACACAAATAACCAAAAGATTTAAAATACTTAAGCTTGGGCTTTTTGTTGTTCCACAACTCATATGGAGTCTTCCCATGTCAGACTGTGATGACCGATCTGTTCTGGCTGTAGTAAGCAGTGTTGATTGCCTCTGCCTAAAACTTCTTGGGAAGTTTAGTCTCATTAAGAATGAAACAAGCTGTTTCCTTCAGTGACCTATTATGACATTTAATAATGACGTTCTATTGAGGTGTGCGAGCGGCTGAAGTTTGATGTTTGATTTCTGTGTGCAGTAGGATTCGATCATTTGATTGATGAATTCAGTTCCACGATCTGATCAAATTGAGACTGCAGTAGTCTCTTTTTGGTTGTACAACTGAGCGAGTAGGGCTGGAAGCTTCTCCAGAGTCTCTTTCTTTTTGCACATGAAAATAACCCACGCAAATCTAGAAAAATTGTCTATAATTACAAGAGTGAATTTTCTACCGTTCAAACTGAGAGGAGAAACTGGTCCAAATAGATCCAGATGGAGAAGTTCAAGTATTCTGCTTGTAGATTGAGCTGCTACAGTTAGAAATGATGCCCTGGTCTGCTTTCCAGCTTGGCAAGCTTCACACACGTGATCTCGATTGAATACTTGATCTGGTAGCCCGACCACCAGTTTGTTGCGAGCTAATTTTGTGTAGACTTGAAGTTTAGATGGCTCAATCTTTTATGTCATAGCTAGCCTTGTTCAGTGGTGGTCTTAGTGACAAGGCAGGTTTCCTTTTCATTAGTTCACTGCACTATATACAGATTATCCTGCAAAATTCCGATAAGAAGAATTTTGTCTCCTTCCTGATTTCTCACAAGACACTTGTTAGTAGTAAACTCTGCTCTTTTACCACTCGAGCAAAGTTGACTCACTGAGAAAATATTATGACCATTGCATTTAGTTTTTCCTTTGTCGTTTCTTTCAAAGGTAACTTGAGGTCCATCACATTCGATATAATCCGACAGCAAGCTTCTATCACAGGTCATGTACTTCGAGCAAACACTGTCGATGATCCAGACAGTTCCACCGGTAGCTTGACGCCTTCTCTCATTCTTCCCAACCTGCAATTAAATAGATTTAGCAACCCATTTGACATTGGGTGCCTTGTTATCAGATTGATTACCCTTTGCAGCCTTGGGGGCCTTCTTCTTCTTTGATCTCTTACTGTAAGGTTGAGGTGCAAACTGATACTGATCTGCAAAGTATAAGGGCTCCTCATAGTAGCCAGACTGATAGTGAGGTCGATGAGCAGGATAATAGTAATCTTGATGCATAGGCTGCTCATAACAACCAAACTGGCACCACTGGTATGGGTACACAATCTGTTGGCTGTACTGACAATAGTGAAAAGTATAATCTGGTTGATAATGCTGCTGTTATGGATAATACGGCTCTTGGTTCCACTGCTCATAGTGACCATAATTCTGATGATTCGGTCACTGCTCATAATAGTAATGCCTTTGATAGACATGTTGCTTCTTTTGAAACTTTGGAGCAGTCTGTGTCTTCTTCTTCTTCTTCTTCTTCTTCTCAGATTGACCTTTAGTTGAGGCAGGTTAATCAGATTTCTTTTGAGCAAGCCGCTTCGGTTGATTCTTTAAGGTTGACAGCTTGTGCTCTTTGACCAGTATAACTTAAGGTTGACGATCTAGATTTTTTAGTTGAATTTTCTTATCTGGCAATGACTGATGACCTAGCTGGGTGACCTATTTCCCTTTGGACTTGACAAAGAGAATCTGACAGTCATTAGTTTGACTCTTGTCCTTTTTCTGACATGTGAATCCGATGCCAGTTTTGATGATTGGACTCCTTTGAACTGATTGAATCTCCTCCAGCTTTTCTTTTCCCTTGTTCATCCGATCAACCTTTTGTTGAAGTAGAGCTTCTTTCTCGATCAAATCCTTATATCGAGTTGCTAGGTCGGATAACTTTTTAGTTAGAGAAATGATTTCACAATCCTTTTCCTTGAGCATCTCCTTCAAATATTATTCTCTTAAAGCAGATTCTTCAATTTACACTTTAAGGCTTTTTATTTCGTTTTCTTTAGTTTCATCATAAAGAGTATACTGCTCATGAAGTGCAAGTTTGTACTTTTCATTCTTTTCCTCCAAATCTTTGCCTACGATAACAAGTTCCTCAAACATCGTAGCAAGTTTCTTGTAATCTTCCATCTGCTGACTGAATTCCTCCTAAATCACCATTTCGGGTGGGTGGATTCTCTCTTGTAGATTCATCGTTAGAAATAATGGAAGAGATAAGTTGAGAATCTACCTTGGTTTCCTCGATCTTATCGTCGAGGCCCATGCAACATTCTTTATCTTCATTATCTGCCTCGTCTACTAGGCAGTTTTCGTAATAGTAATCTTCATCAGAAGCATCTGCAAGATAATCTTCTTCTAAAGACGTATCTAATAGGTGAGCTTCCTTCTTGGATGCTTCATCATCTATCATGGCATCTCTTCGCTCTTTGAGTTTGCGATTACGCTTTGCACGAAGAGCATCACGTTCTTCTTGAGTCAAGTCTGGGCAATCTGACTTGTAGTGACCTAGTAGACCACACTGAAAACAACCACCCTCGAGTGTGTTAGAAGAATTGAACCTAAAGGGTTTTGTGTTACCTTCACTTTTCTTGTTAGATTGGGTAGGAGATCGGTTGTTGTAGCTTCTCTTGGAATCTTTGTAGTATTTGCAATACTTGTTCATCCTAGATTCCAATTGCTCATTTTGACGTGCTAGAATGGCAAAGTTTTAAACCCATTTATACATCTATGTGAGTTGATCTAATTTTGGAGGATGAGCTTCAACTGTGACCACAGCTTTGAAAACTGCCTCTTTTTCTTTCCTCTCAGTTTCTAGCTTTAAGCTGCTTGAAGAGGCTTGAGAAGACCCATGAATACGAATCATCTCGTACTCATTCCCAATAAGCAGATCGAACAGCTCTTCGGTTGTGAGCTTGTTGAAGTCAGGTCTATTGGGATGCATGGTAGCGTAAGTGTGCCAGTTTATGGGCAGGGCACAACACTTTCTGATTCAGTTCACGTTGTGTATATTTGTTTGACTTGATAGCATTGATTTCCAGCTTAATCTCAATAAAGTGATTCTTCACGTGCTCGATAGTCTCATTGGGCAACATTTTGAAATCGTCAAGTTTGTTGCATGCCATAGACAGTTTGTTCTCCAACTTCTCCTCCGAGCCTTGGCTTATGGCTTTAAGGGTATCCCACATCTCTTTGGCAGTTTTCAGGTTTTTGATCTTTGCGAGATGCACTCCTTTGACAGTGCTTGAGATCAAGCCCTTGGCAAAGCTATCCAGACTAGCTTCCTTCCTTTCCTCAGCAGTGTAAATGCGAGGATCTTTCAGTTTGGGCATGTACTCAGCCTTTTCCGTGACATTAGTGTCATGGGCAATGTAGATTGGTGTGAGACCTTTCTCGATGACATCGCACATGAGGACATGATGAGCTTCCAGGCACATGCGAATCTGAAAGCTCCAGTCTTAATAACCCTGTATGGAGAAGCTTCCATGATGACAGTTTAAGTATGAGTTTGAAAAATAATTTTCTATAGATCTAGTCCAATTTGACCAAAAGTTTTGAAAGAATTTTAGTATACAGATGGGATGGTCAAAAGAACCACGGCTCTGACACCACTTGTTGGTCTCAGAAAGAGTTAATTGGTATATGGGAGGAATATACTAATGTCCAACCATTTTTGATTTTAAAACAAACTATAATGTAGTAAACTGGCTTAGTGAATTAGATTATACAAGATCAATTTATCTAGCTCATACAGTAAACTACTGAGCTTGCTTGCTAAACTGAACTGTGGTGCGGAAGTTTGGTGGTCTGGTTGAAAAACTCTTAGAAAATTCTTTTAACCTTTAACAAAGTAGTTTCGCTTATGAATGCAGTGCAATATACTGGTTAGCTAATAACATTAGATAAGTGCAAATATGAAAGGAGTTTGAGAGATAGCGAGACACGAGAGTTTATCGTGGTTCGGGAATAACCTCCCTACGTCCACGTCATATATGATCCTAGTCTGAAATCCCTTTTCTTAGATTTTTCCTCTCTTTTCTTTATACTGGTCGAGAACTAGCCTTGTGATTTTCTTCCAACTTGAAGAAAATACAAGCACGAATTATAGGTCGTGACCTTTACAACCTTTTTATAACTTACACGAACTAGAACTGCTAAACTATTCAAACATAAAGTTTATCTTACCTCTGTAGAGTGAAATTATAACTGAAAGACTTCTACACAGAAATATAACTTCTAGGCTTTGTAGAAAGAATTTCTAAGTATTCTTAAGCAGCAGTGAACGCTCAAGAATACAAGTATCAGAATCATAAACTCTCTTGAAGCTCAACACTTGGGAAATTATCTGATTTTGAGTGTTGAATGAAGGCTTTGAATGCGTGAGAATTTCTGCACCGTTTAGGCTTGAATATTGAATTTCCTGTGTTTGATTCTAGTGTGAGAAGAGGTATTTATAGGCCCAATACGAAATAGAGCCGTTGGATGTGTCAGATCCGTAAACTGACACATTGTACTTTCTTCCGATTGAGGCAGTCCAGTTTACTTCCGAAGAGGCATGGACCAGACTAGATCAACCTATGTAGGCAGGTTGAAGTAACCTCTTTAAACTGGAGTCTTCAACAATCTTCCTTCATTTTCGAGTGAGCTTGAACACTTCAAGACAAGTGAGCTGAGATCCTCCAAACTAGTTGACGGAAACTGTGGAACAATAAACTTGTTCCAACTAAGAAGTAAGAATACTAAATTGGCTATACACGTCCAGTTTAGACCTATCAATCTTAAACTCTAGAAGAGTAAAAATCTATATAAATGTTGTTTCGATAAACATCATCAAAACTCAAACTAAGTAGGGTTCCCAACAGAAAATTTTAATTATTGCTGGTTTTGGAAATATTGTAGACACGTGACAATCATCTAACGGTGCAATAGATGATGTCACACCGTTTAGCAATAGAGGATCCGAATACTTTAATGTAATATATTTTTTTTTTTCTTTGACTATGAAAATTGAAAATATATTAATATGTGCATGTTCGTTGAATTAATAACCACTCAATTTAAAATTCGTTGAATTAAGTATAAATGAATACGCTTAATAATAATAATAATAATAATAATAATAATAATAATAATAATAATAATAATAATATACCAGTGATAGTAATATTTAAGGGCAAAATATGCAAAATAAATTTTGTAAACAAGACACTTTTTATAATATTATAGATATATACTAGAGCTTTATTGTTTTACCATGTCATAGCATCATAAGGATTAAAGATCGATAATGAGAACGTCATTCCTAATTCTTTTGTACCACCTTAGACTATCTCCGGTGGTGACTCTCATCCAACCCAACTAACTTAACTTTTATAATAAAATATTAATTTCTCTCTCATCCACATATACAAATCTCAACCCACTATAGTTATCACTCTCATTAGTGACACCACCCAACCTCACACATGTTTCTTTTTATTTTATTTTGTATTTATGTATTATATATAATGATTTTTACTATATTTAAGTTGATATTATAAAATCACATAAATAAATATTTTATATTTTAAATTTACATTCGTAATAAAAAAAGATTATAATTGACATTTTACTCAATATCATATGAGAATTACTAGAATTTTAATACGAGACTCAAAATAAATAAACCAAGCTACAAACTAATGTATGAAATATTAAATTACAGCTAAAAAAAATATAACATATTTAATTATATAAAAAAAACATAGATAAGAATTTAATATAATGTTTAAAGTTTTAAAAATAAAATTATCTTACATATAATATGTAATTTGAGTTTCTTTATTTATATATTATCATGCATCTATCAAATTTTGCCATGTGTGAAAATAAAGAAATAAAAAATAACATGATTTGGAGGTCTGCCCACTGCCTCGGTCATGAATAAATCATGACTTTTGATTTATTTTTAAAATCAACCTATGTTGTCTTATTCCTTAGACCAAAAAAAAAAAGAAAAAGAAATCAACAATATTTGGCAGGAATACATAGATTTCTCTTGCCGCTAGCATATCAAAAAAGTACTTTTAACTCTTCAAAAAAAAAAAAAAAAAAGTTCCTTCAACCAGAATAATAAATTATTACTAGGTGTGATTTACATCATCTTCATGTCGTGGTTCCAAAATTTCACACGATTTTGGATTGTTGCCTAGAATTTGATTTTTTATGAAGCAAGATGTCAAAATTATACCCGTAATTGATTGCATGGATGTTTTGCCAGATCTTAAGACAAATTGTAGAAACTAAATCATGAACTGATGCGAAAATAATATTTCATGTACCTTGAAAAAGTCGGAACGCCTATTTTATGGAAGTTATGTAATTTTATATTTAAGTCAGCGCTAGCAATCAATTAGAAATCAATATTTGATTTAGATGGCCAGACCCCTAAGTGCTTCATTGCATATTTAAAATCTATATATTCCTTCAATATATTCCCCAACAATCGGATAAAAGCACACATGAACATTTGATTCATGTCATGGATTCTAAATGACAAATGCGCTCGATTTTTTTGCTACTCTAATTGGAAAAGTACTTGAATCACTCCCATTTTAAACTCCAAAGGTGATTGAGGTGGAGGCAATTAGCCAATTCCACAGATGTCGCCGCAAGCGATATTAGTACATTAACAAACAACTTTACATTTTCTTGTCTCGGAATCTAGAGCGGCAACACTAAATGCAACTTCTTGATATAATAACCACATTCAACCACGCAACATATACGACTAATGCTTCGAGTTCTGGCTTACAAAGGAACCAAGGAAACGCACGAACCCCTCGATAAGTAAACTAACAATGGCAACCGATATCTCAAAGAACCGCAATCTTGGATTCATGATTCTGGAATACCAATTTCATCATATCAGTAACAATAATTCGAAGATAAATTTCTAACCAATAAATGTAAAGTGAAAATCAACATAATCTCTTGCTATGCATTAGATATGCCTACGGTCAATCAAATTGTGGTAAACAATATCTAGTCTTAAAATAATATGTGGCCAATGAAGAACAAAGTTCAGGTACACAACTCATGAATATGAGAACAATTAATTGAAGCAGAATTGAGAAATTATAAAGTGTTATGAACATGCCGAGATTTTGTTGATGTAAAATCTAGAACTTTCCCAGAATCGATGTCAAGAGAATAGGTCACAATTTTCAGAAGACGAGGAAAGTGATTTCGACCAAACTTGACCTACATCATTATTGGGAAAGAAAGCATCAACTATATATTGTAGGAAGAACTATTGTGAGCTTTAATTCATGAACACTAAAAAAAGGAGAAAATTTTTACAAATCGATGAAGGAAAATCCAATATCTATCTCCGCGAACTCTGCAAATCAGAACCTGTAAGTTGGCGTCGAGGTGTTGCCATCTATGGAAACTTGGCTCTGTGAATTTTTTGATGGGACATGATCGTGTATAGCGAACGGCGTTGTTCGAGCGTGCTGATGTCATGATGCGTGTCGGTGCAGGTATTTTTATTATACATACTAGAGTTTTATTGTTTTACCATGTCGTAGCATCATAAAGATTAAGAATTAAATGATAATGAGAATGACATTCTAATTCTCTTTACCACCTTACCAAATTCAAAAAAATTCCAACAATATTTGGCAGGAATACATAGATTTTCATGATATGCTGTAAGAATTTGTGGGAAGCATATCACAAGAATAATTAATTATTACTGTACTACTATATATGTATTAAAAAAAGGAATCTTCATGCCGTGGTTCCATATCTTCTCATGATTTTGGACTGTTGCCTAGAATTTGACTTTTCATGAAATATGATCTCAACATGTCAAAATTCTAATCGATTTGCATGCTTGTTTTGCCAAATTTACGACAAATTGTAGAAACTAAACCATGAATTAATCAAAGATTAAGCAAAATAAAAGATAATTGTAATAGATGTCAGATAAAAGATAAGGAAAGACAAATCACAAAAGTTTGATTCCACATCAGCCTCTATAAGCTTAAAGATTGTTTTTCAAAAAAAAAAAAAAAAGGATTGCATCAGATTACCACAGATTTTGGATGGGCATTATTTTCTGTTAACGATTATGCTCATGATTATTTATTTATTTATTTTTTAAAATGCCTCAAATTATGATACAGAGAAAACCTTCTGTTTTCCTGCTGAATCAGTTCCCAATATTGACAAGTAGAAATGGTTTTCTTTGTTTTTCCCATGTAATCAATATTGAAATGCAATCATCAAGCTCCTGACGCAAGCAATGACGGGAGCTCACAACCTTAATTTGGAAAAGTCTTTGAGAGCAATAAACAAAAGCAAAGCGTGACTAAACATACTGTCTATAAATATCATCATTTGATCAGCAGCATAGTTTCTTGGTCCCAAAAAAATGGCAGAAGAGTTGAAGCTGTTCAGAACATGGTCTAGTCGATATGCTTTGAGAGCAGTACACGCGCTCAAGATCAAAGGTGTCGAGTACGAAACGGTACTCGAGGATCTGAATAACAAGAGTGCTTCCCTCCTCCACTACAATCCTATACACAAGAAAGTACCTGTCCTGCTGCACAAGGGACAACCCATCTGTGAGTCCCTTGTAATTCTTGAATACATTGATGAGGTCTGGAACGAGTCTCCTCTCCTTCCCCAACATCCCTACGAAAGAGCCGTGTCTCGATTTTGGGCAAAATTCGGAGACGATAAGGTATAACATCTCTCCTTTTACCTGATAACTTACATGATCAGTGACTCTGAGTAAGCAAGGATTAAAATCCTATGTACGTGATGGAAAGCAGGTTATGCCGTCAGTATTTAAGGTCTTTATCTCTCAAGGAGAAGTGCAAGAGGAAGCTATTGGTCCATTGAATCAGAATTTGAAACTCTTGGAAGAGCAGCTAGAAGGGAAGAGATTCTTCGGAGGCGAGAGGATTGGCTTTCTCGATCTTGCATTAGGATGGATGGCTAACTTGATCAGCATACTGGAAGAGATAATTGACCTGAAATTAGTAGAAGAAAAGAAATTCCCATTGTTATCAGAGTGGATGAGTAGCTTCTATAATGATCCAGTAATAAAAGAGTTGTGGCCACCTCGAGACAAGATGATTGAGAAATATAAGGCCATGCGTGGTCCGTATCTCAAACAAGATGCATGAAACAGAATTCATGGAACTCACTGTCTGAAAATTAAGAGTCTCATTTTAAATTAATCATAGCCATGAATTTACCTCCTGTCAAACTATAATCTTGACAAGAAGCCACTAGTAGAGGAAGTGGTTCATGATATTGTCTTCAATAAATTTCTGGTTCAGTTTATTTTGGGATATGCTATTCTGTGTGCTGGTGTTAATGGCAGTAGTAGATTTGATGCCAAACTATGTAATCTCCATTGTATTGCAGTTTCAGACTAAACTACAAAATAATGTTTATAAATGGATTTAGATAACACAGCCACATTGATTTCAATGAAATAATAGTATAAGTAAACTAGCAAGCATAAGATATGCAAAATTATGGGAATTAACTTGCATCCACTAATAAATGAGAAACCATTTTTTAATTTTATCTTATATGAGATGACATATTCGCTAAATATGTCTAATTATTATCCAGCGGCCGGCATTAAATACATCAGATAAAAAATAAGGAAAGACAAAACACAAAATTCAATTCCACATCAGCTTGTATCAAGCCAGCCAAACAAATGTCGAATCTCATCCCTGTCTGCATCCTTTGCAAATGCATTCAGCAAATACAAACAAATAATAAAAGTCATGCATGTATAACAGCGAGGCACAAATTTGATACACACAAGAAATGCCAAAGGAAACAGAGTCCATATAAGTAGAATTGATATGCATTACCTCTATGTCGAAGTGAAATCACTGAAGTTTTGAAGCTGTTCAGAACCTGGTCAAGTCCTTATGCTTTGAGGGTGGTGCACGCCTTGAAGATTAAAGGCTTGTTTCTTCTTTGCCTGCTTAGACCGTGACTCTCTTCTGCTTCCGTAGTCATCCTGATCACTATCAGCTGCTTGAACCACCAGCCCTCTTTCGACTCTCATCTCAGTCCAGAGTACTTCTTCTTTTCCCACTACTATCCAGGCCATCAACATCATCACCACCACCCCAGTTGCCTAGACTTGCTTTAAACATTGCTTCCTCTTACTATCATCATCAATCCATTCATCATCGTCCCTCAGAATATCAATGTTTACCTCTATATCCTCCTCAATTTCCCTCTTCTTAGAACTTCTCACACGTTCAGGAGAGCCCATAATAAAGAAGATCTTTAATACTGGAATCTCCACACTGCAGCCAATAAATGGTGCTCTGCCAGACTTAATCAGTGCACCATCCTGTATTCAAACAAAAGGGGAGGAAAATGAGATGAGAAAACGATATATTAGGACAAAAAAGCATATCACAGCCTAACAAAGGGACTCCACATTTATAAATCAAATGGCCACCAAAAGTATGTCTTACTATAATAAATCAATTACAATGATAAAGCAAAACCTTTTGCATAGCGTTAGGTTTCAAAATCATAATCAGTTCATTTTACTTCAACATAAGACAAACTTTCCTAAATAGCCATATAGTTGTAAGCAAAGAAGAGGATCCCACTCTAATAAGAAATAAAAATTCCCAATTCGTGCAGAAGATGCATTAAATAAATTCGCAATTTTAGCAGGAGATGTAAAACTTCAAATCGAAAAATAACTCAGAATCCTAGATATTTGATGTTTCAAACCTGATAAAGACGAAAAACAAAAATCCAAGCTTTCTCAAAATACAGAAATCCCACAACTCTGCCGCGTGAACTTCGATTAAAATCACAAACTGAGATACGAATATAGAATCATATGAATGTAACAACAATAAGGATAAGTTCGATTTAGAATTGGTAAGCAATCAACATCACCTAATACGAATTTCTAAACTTTGAAGGTAGCTGTTCTGCTGCACAATGGAAGGCCAGCCTGTGAATCCCTAGTCATTCTTGAATACATAGACGAGGTGTGGAAACAGTCTCCTCTCCTTCCTCAAGATCCATACAAGAAATCCATGGCTCGCTTTTGGGCCAAGTTCGGAGATGACAAGGTATATTCCCTCAGAGTCTATAAGCTGACAAAGTAAAAATATATAGGTAGATTCTTATTATGATGGTCTAGGTAAAGATATATTGCTTATTTATATCAAAGAAGGTTATGCCATCAATATGGAGTGTCTTTATCGTAGAGGAGCAGCTAAAAGGGAAGAGATTTTTCGGAGGGGAGGCCATTGGTTATGTTGATCTTGCATTTGGGTGGATGGGCAACTTGATCAGCATACTGGAAGAGATAATAGATCTGAAATTAGTAGATGCAGAGAAATTCCCATTAATATCAGCGTGGATGAAAAACTTCTCAGATCATCCAATACTAAAAGAATTCTCGAGACAAGATGGTCGAGAAAGTTAAGGCCATGCACGAACCACATCTCAAAGAAGCTGCGTGAAGCAATATTAGTGTTGTTCAGTTTATATGACTATTAACAGTTTCACTTGAAAATAGTTGCTCACTTGTGAAATAATTGTCCAGATAAAAACTCATGTACATGAGTGGCTAATAAAATGATCAGAACACTTCATTTTTGTTTGAAATTGGTATGCTATGGCAGTAGAAACTTATAAAAGTGAAACTAATATTTTTATGATGAAAAGGCGGCAAGGATCAATCACCATGATGATCAAGAAAAGGTCCACTATTTGTCTATTTCTTATGCTATTTATATCACATAAAAACAAAAAGATTTATGTACATAACCTTAATATGTTCTATACGGTCATATATTACTGGGACTACACGATGATATTTGTGGTGAGGGATAAATAATTACCTTAAAAAAGGTGGTCATAATAACCAGACCAATTAAGGTGCGCTGAGAATTTATCTGAGGAAGCCTTTCCATGGTCAAGTGCCATTACAACTGATCACCTACACAGAACGAGATGTAATTCAGGTACAATGTGCTCTACAAGATCAGGTTTTCTATGACTTTAAAGAGTATGGATTTAATGGAGAAAGAGAAAACTATCTTATACCATATGCCAGGCAGTTTGGAGAGTATCATCATGTCGTAACTGCCACTTTTGCTCCTGAAATTTTTGAATAAATTTTATGATAAAATGAGCTTTAAAATCAAATTTACACAGCAAAAATAACAGAGGCCAGTGGAAGTATTCTGACCACGTGAGATCTCTTGCATCTCATCTTCATTTAAGTAGGAATCTGTTCTTTTATAGTTGCTCCAACTATAAAACTTCTACAGTAAAATGTTTATGAGTGGCAAAAAAAGAAATCACCAATGATCCTTACAGCTACAGGTTCCATCCTTAAATCGATGGAAGCAGTTAGCATCTCTGACTAGTATTTCCCTATTCATGATTTTCGATATGTATTTAGTGACCGTGTGACAATCTCCACAAACCCGCAGATTCTTCATTACCAGCAACGGAGAACCAGGTTTCGTATTTAATAAGCCAAATGCTATAGCAAGCCTCTCACTGTGTCCACAAAGCATGTTCAATTTCTCATCCTCCTCCACGTCATGCAACACAAACTTGAGATTAGCAGCATATCCTTCCTTAGCCATCAAACCAGAAAGTACATCCAATAACTCAACTACTTCTTTGTGTTGCTTAAAGAATCGATCACCAGCTCCAAAATAATATACCCTATTTTGGACCTCCACCCAACTACAACCCAGGGCTTTCTTGATTCCGATAGCTTTCATATATTTCCTTATCATTCTCACTTGATCCCACCTTCCTAAGGCAGCATATACATTTGAGGCCAAAACATGATACCCTGGATCTATAGTATCTAGTTGAAGAACATTTTCTGCAACACGTTCTGCAATCTTCATATCTCCATCTGCTCGACAGGCACTAAGTAGTACTCCCCATATACTTGCATCAGGCTTCAATGGCATAGAAGCAATAAACTCCTCAGCTTCAGCCAGGAGGCCGGACCTTGATAGAAGATCAACTATGCATGCATAATGTTCCAACCTAGGCACAATATGATGTTCTCTCTTCATTTGCTCAAAGCAAATACGACCTTCTTTCACCAAGCCAGAATGGCTACATGCGTATATGACAGCAAGAAAGACAATGTGATCAGGAACAATACCAGCTGCCTTCATCTGCTCAAAAGCTTCGAGAGCTTTTCTTCCTTCACCATACATCCCATATGATGAAATAATTGCAGTCCATGAAACTACATCTCTCTCTTTCATTTGCTCAAACACCAGTACTGAATTTCTTAAGCTCCCAGTATTCGAGTACATTTCAATCAACGCATTCCCAATTGGAACGTTGGAATCAAAACCAAATTTGAAAATGCAGCCATGCATCTCCTTGCCCTGCCGCTTCGCCATGAGATATGAACACAAAGACAATGAGCTTAGAAAAGTAGGTATTTCTGGTATTAACCCCTCTATTCTCATCTTGCTAAGCATTCTAAAACCAAGAATACCGTTCTTAGAGCGACTGCAAGAAGCAATAATTGTGTTCCACGTAACTGTATCTCGAACATTCATATTTTCAAACTGTTTGAAAGAATCCTGTATTTTCCCACATTTGGCATACACATCCACAAGAGCATTGCCCAAAATTTGAGTGGACTCGAACCCTCGTTTTATTATATTGCAGTGAAGTTCCTCAGTGAAATTCAGGTTTGCTAGTTCAGAAAACATTGAAAGAAGTGTAATATATGTGACAAAATCAATTTGAAAAATTGTTCTCATCCTCCCGAAAAGTTCTATTGCTTCATGATATGACTGATTTTCAACATATCCATCAAGAAGTGAGTTCCACGACACCAAATCCGGGTTTTTTGCATTCTCAAACATTTGCCTTGCATGTAACACCTCACCACCTTTTGCATACATATTAATAATAATATTAGTAGCCACAATATCACACTCATATCCTAATCTATGCATGTAATGATGGACATACCTTCCCATATTCAAGTTTCTAACATAAGTGCAAGCACGAAGAACAGATGTGATTGTCAAAATATCTGGTTTAGAATAACTCACCATTTCCGAGAATAACCTTATTGAGTCTTCATAAAGACCTGATTCAAAATATCCACAAATAATGGTATTCCAAGTGACACCATCTCTATAAACCATCTCACTGAAAATCCTCCAGCAGTTAACCAGCATATTAAACTTAAAATACATTGAAAGCAACGCATTACTTACAATTACATCGTTACGTGTTCCAAGCTTCTCTACCAAACAGTGAACAATTCCACCCTCTACAACCTCCTTTAGTCTGCCACACGACAGTAAGACACTTGATAAAGAAAAGGAATCAGGCACCAAACCGGCCATTTTCAGTTGATGGTAAGCTTCCAAGGCTTCCGTGAAGAATCCATTAGAAGTAAATCCAGAGATCAAACTATTCCAAGACACAACATCTCTACGCGGCATTCTGTCGAACAGTTCTTGAGCATGCCCCAATTCGTTACATCTAGCATACATATCTATCAAGGCATTGCTTATATACTGATCGAATTCAAAACCCAATTGCGCAACATGCTCATGAACAACTCTCCCTTTATCAAAATCCATCAAACACCCACACGCATTGATAACCGAAGGAAATGTGTAATTATCAGGCTTCACGGTTAAGTCCCTCATTTCCGCGTAATATTCCAATGCTTTCCTGTAACATCGGTTATGGGTCATCGCTCTAATGATCGTATTCCACACATAAGCATCTTTTGTGGAAGAATTTCCACCAAAAAGTAATAGAGCAGAATCTGGATCTTTGAATTGGGATTGGGAGTATTTAGCGATCAATTTGCCTAAGAAGAAGGGAGAGTTCACTAAGCCAAAAGAGATGAGGATGGAATGGATTTTCTGCAGATGTTTCCTGTTGGCTGAAGAAGATAACGCATTTGAGATTGAAGTGTAACAACTCCCGCATAGATTACCGAACTGCCTTGCCGCATTCATTGGATTATTTATGGATTGAAATAACGGCTTCAACTTTCAAAATCAAAAGGGTGACGGTTGTTAATAAAAGAAGCACAAACGCTGGCACACTTCAAAAATAAATTCCTCCATCTTAATTTTTTTTTTTTTTTTTTTAAAAAAAATTTATATTTCTAATATAGTACACACCTACATTTCATTTTTATAATATTATTATGGATTATGTTTCAAAATTTTCACTTTTTTAATTTTTTTAATTTTATTTTTAGATTTTAATTTAATCTTATTCTCTTTCAAATTTATAAGACTAAACATTTTGATATCTTATAAACTCTTCAAATATCTTATAGCCTCTTTAAAATAATTTTAGCTAAATATCCCTTAATTTCCCCCACAATGTTTAATTTTATTTGGTAAGTTTAATTATCTTTCTTTATATATAATATAATACTCCGTATATTATTACCACGCAAGTTTCGAACACATTAAGCCCATGTTTGGTTCATATTTTTTTAGGTAGGGAAAATGAAACAATTAATTAATTCCATTATTTTTTGTTTGGTTGAAGTAATATGTTATTCATTTCTTTTACTTGGGGGTAACTAAATCCATTACATTGTTACCCCTCAACAAGGAGGGAAAACAAAGAGAAAGGATATCCCCTTACGAGTGACTCTCTTTCTTTTATTGAACCAAACACTCAATAAAAGTAACAATTATCATTACAATTCCCTTACTTGACTTAATTTAATTCTCTTTCCGTTACCCAACTTGAACCAAACGACCCCTAAGTATATCCACTGATAAAATATCTATATATATACTTATATAAAAAGAGCCTTGAGTACTTAATGTAAATTGCATATTATATCCTTGTAGTATTTTAAATTTAAGGCCAATTATGTAATACTATATTAGAGTAATGCTCCAATGTCCACCGTGGCACGGATGACATGACATTGGTATAAATATAGAAATTAATAAAAAAATATATCAATATTAATTAAATCTTACTATATAAAAAACTAAACCCTACCTAAAAAAATTAAACTCTAACGAAAAAGATTGCCGACGACGTGGCATTGCCACATCACCGGTGGGCATTGGAGCATTTCTGTACAATATTATACATTTAAAAAAAAGTATATATATATATATATATATAAATTTAAGTATGGTGTTCACTTTATTTATTATTTTAGTTTGATTATTTTTATAGATGGTAAGTATATATATAAACATATAAATATGAATTATGAATACTCCCAACTCCCCACAATATTAAATTTACTTTAGCAACAAAAAGAAAATGTAAAATATAGTTGCTCAAGTATAGATATTTTTCTTAGGATTACCTTATTTTAATTTAATTTATTTTTTTGTTTAATTATTTATTACTCCATATTAAATATGGACTAGGTGTATAATAGCGTAATTTCAAAAGTGTCTTTCAAGGTATGATGTCTCAATTGTATATAGTTAGTATATATCGAACCCAACCCCAATTTATATAGGGTCTTCACTTTCTAAGCAAATAAGATATTGACCTATCAATCTATCCCACTCTTTAAGAAAATAATAAGATCGATTGATTAGGAAAAATGATATATGTACAATTAAATAGTTACAAGATAATTATATATTGTAGTACATGCAATGTAAAATAGTAGTATAAACATACGTAATGATATTATATTTTAAATTGGACCATAAGCATATAATGAATGTCTATTATTTAAGATAACAAATTAAGTATAATAATAATAAAATAAAAAAAAGTTTGTTTACCAATATATTTTAATTATAAAAATAAAGAAATTGTACTACGTAGTATACGGAACATATTACGAAAAAAAGAAAAAAGAAAAGGAACATATACTCCCTCCGTCTCAGTTCAATTGTCTCACATATATTCAAAGTATAAGACAATTGAACTGGACGGAGGGAGTAGTATTTTACTACATCAACAAATAAGCGAATCAATCATTTGTCTTTGTTATGTTTGAAATTTCAAGACGTGCTATATCTGTTTAAATCATAATACGTTAATTAAAAATTATTCGGTCTAAATGCGAACACACGTTGTATTTTCTAGCTAGTACTACCAAAAAGAAGAAGACTGTATTTTGTTTCTCGATTCCGATGATTTTTTTTTTCAATCAATGACATATTTTCATTTTGTAGGCATTCGATTGTATTTAAATCTAGCGTTATAAGTCTCGATCCATATATCCAAATGAGTTACGGTTAATTTGAACTGATGCAATTTGAACATGCAAATCAATGGTTGTTCATGAATGGACGAATGACCATTCTTGCTTATATTTCTAGTCTTATTAGGGCTAAAACTTACAGTCAAGAATGACTATTTTTGTGAAAATCAGTAATCCTATCAATATCGGATTAATCATTCTTCTCACTCTCTTAGGAATTAATTAATTCCCGTTATTAGGAAAAAAAATATTCAACTTTTAAATTCAAGAAATTGTCCATACTTATTATATTGATGATCGATATAACTTTATCAAACCTTTTGGGAACCTTTTCCGGTTAGGTCGAGTTGGGTTTGGTCGGGCTGGTCGTGGCCTATTGGGCCAAATGAAGAAATCTAATTTAGATAATTTTTGTGTTGCCTTTTTGGGTTGACTAGGCCCTCCCCTTGTGCACAATAAGCGTTTAGGGGGGAAAAAAATTCAAATTTGGTCAAGTTGATTTGAAATTTGATCGAGTTGAAATTAATTAAGGCACATTGCTATCCAAAATTAATGTTACTTTGTAAAATGGTCAAGTCGGGCTAGCCTTAGGCCTACTAAGCTTTACTTAATTTTAAACAGGTCGAACTTACCCCGAAATGCAAATGCAATCGGGGTCTAAAATCTTGTAGTTGACTTCGCCCGAAATTGTATCAGTCTGAATTGTTTTTGTCAGCTTTACGAGTAGGTAAGTTGACAAAAATAGCTCGGCCCAAATAGATGGACCAAGTTGGGCTCTAAGAGTTTAGGCCCAAATTGAATTTTTGGTCGAGCCGGTCTTTTACATTATAATAGTACGTACAGTTCAACTAAAAAATAGTCATTTTATCCATGTAAATACCAACCATATGAATGAAATTACTTGATTCATTCATTGCTATCTCTATTTTATTACTAAATTCATTTCATTACTAAATTCATTTCATTCTTACTAAATTTTATGTTTACATACCAGCTATCACCTTAAGGGTGGTTGTCTTATGCACTTTCTAATCATATTTTTAAAAATCCTTTTCTCATTTCTTACTCTTATAAAATTATTAAATTATTATAGTCATTCTTCTGCAAATCCTAGCATAAAATTTCACCAAATTAAATTCTAAAAAATGTTTAAACTTCCAACATTTTTTTTTCCCTTCTGAATCCGCCGCTGCTTTCAACAATGCATGCATAGTACACAATCATTTGACGTAGTCTTTTTCCTGGGATATTCTACAAATAAATTTACTAGCCCAAATTTGCCATAATTTCAATCTGTCAATGCGCATTTCACAAAGAAAGAAAGCAATATATGATTGATTTATTTTTTCGTGGGTTCAAGTTCAACCAATGATTTCAAATTAAGACAATCGATCAGATAATGGTTGACTCATGTGATGTCTCGAGAACAAGGCTTATGGACATAATCATGTTGCCATTATACTATCATTGAATACATCATAATCATTGCAAGTTATAATGAAAATATTATACTACGCCTTCCTTAAAAGGGACCATTGAAAATATTTTGATGAAGCAATAAATCCATTTTTGACGAATCAAATTAGAATCTGAATGCCAAATGCTAGTTAGTAATTTACAAAACTTTCCTTGTTATCCCAAAAACGTTACAAAGAAAAAACTTTCAATGCAAAACTTTTTTATTGGTTATAAAAATAAAAGAAAAAAGAAGCGCAGCAAAATCTAGACCATCATGAGCTTGAAAACCATTTCCATGGCTCTATTAATTTCTCTTCTCTCCATTTGTAGTTGTGATGAACCAATTGCCTCTGGCTTCACAGTTGATCTCATCCACAGAGACTCCGTTCACTCTCCCTACTACGACCCTTCCTCTTCCCCATGGCTGCGTCTCTCCAATTCTTTCTACAGATCATTCAACCGTTCATTTCTCAACCCTCCTCAACCGGAAATCATCAACTCCGGCGGTGAATATTTCCTCGAATTTTCCGTCGGAACTCCGCCGCGGCCTTCTATCGGCACCGTCGATACCGGCAGCGATCTGACGTGGACGCAATGCCTCCCCTGCACCAAGTGCTTCAACCAAACCCTACCGATTTTCGCGCCAAAGTCTTCCTCCACGTATAGAGACGTTCCTTGCCATTCTCCACAGTGCAGTTATTTCCAAGCCACCTCCTGTAGCAGGGACAGCAAAAGTTGCCGCTACTCAGAGACTTACGGCGACGGCTCCTCCAGCGCTGGCGCCGTCGCGACGGATACTCTCACGTTAGGGCGGATCTCTGTTCCTGGATTCGTGTTCGGATGTGGATCTAGAAACTCCGATCAGTTTCCCGGCGGCCGATCGGGGACCGTCGGCCTCGGCGGCGGGAAAGGCTCCTTGATTCGACAGCTAGGGGCGGCGGCGCAAGGGAAATTCTCTTACTGCTTGGTTTCGTTGACGGACAATTCGAACTCCAGCAAGTTGAATTTCGGCGCAAACGCCGTCGTTTCGGGTAGGGCGGCGGCGACCACAGCTCTGGTGAGGAAAATTCCCGAAACTTTCTACTACTTGACGATGGAAGGGATCAGCGTGGGAAAGCGACGGCTGGATTTCTACAATCCCCTGCTGGCGGATTCTAGGGCGCGGCGCGAGTGGAGGGAAACATAATCATCGACTCCGGCACGACGCTGACGCTGCTTCCGCCGCGTCTGTACGCTGAGGTGGAGGAGGCGATGAGAAGGTCGATCAAGTTGAAGGCGGTGGGAGATCCGGCTGGGGGTGCTCAGCTTGTGTTATTTGTCGGAGAAAGATTTGGGGATTCCTGATGTGACTGTCCATTTCAGAGGGGCGGATGTGAGGTTGAAGGAAGAGAATGTTTTCGTGAGGACGAGCGAGGATACTGTGTGCCTAGCGGCGGCGCCGGCGAGAGATGTGGCTATTTGGGAACTTGGCGCAGGTGAATTTCTTGGTGGGATACGATCTTGTGAAGAGAACGGTGTCGTTTAAGCGCGCTGATTGTGGCAAACAATGATGCGTAATAAAATCCAAATTTCAACAATACAAGTAGCTAAATAACCAAATGTTCACAACTCACATTCAATAGCTTCTAAATAAAAATGGGTCAATGAACTTTAACTCCATTTTCATTTTATCCACAACTTTTAAAAATTTCGTCAAAATATGACTTAAATTTACTACTTGTTCGATTTTTCCACAAATTGGAATTTCCACCAATTTTTTGCTGACATGGAGCCTACATTGAGCCCAAGGGTGTGTCCGCTTTAATTAACTTCCGCAAGCAAAACAATGTCATTTTGAGCACACACGTCCCTAAATCCCTTTTCCCCAAAAATACTCTACTTGAACGTAGAGGTGCCCACGGTTCTGGAACTGGAACCGAACAGGCGGTTCCGGTTCCAAGATGACTGGAACCGGAACCGAACCGGAAAAGTCACGGTTCCAGTTCCGGTTCCTGGAACCGGAAAGGAACCGATTTTTTTTTTAGTTCGATTATGATTCATGCTTCGTTGTTTATCGATCTAATTTTAATTGTAAGACAATTCAAATTATAAAATGTAAAAAAATACTTGAGAGAGTGAGATTGTTTAATTTTTATTTATTTATTAATCCTAAACCCTTAGATATCACATGTTGATTCCAAGGGCTGAGCCTCGTTAAAACCTCAGTGAGGAAAAAAAATACTCGTCTAAGCATTTTAATAGAACATTACATATTGTCGAAATCGAAATCGTCGTCGAAATCATCCGTTTCTTCAGAGGCATCGGTGTCGGTTTATGCTTCGTTGGTACTGATTGGATCATGTTCAAAGACCTCATCCCATTTGTTCTCTTGCTCATGAGATTCGGCTAAAGTGTAGTCTTTCAGCAATACTTGAGCTTCGAGATTCCGCGGGGTCATCGTTGATCGTCTTTCGTCTAAAGTGTACCCTCCGCTACTAAAAGCTTGCTTGACCAACACCGTCGAGGCAGGAACAACAAAGAGTTCTCGAGCCATTATGGATAGGATTGGGTATTGAGTTGTTCTTCTTGACCACCAATACAAAAGATCTTGATACCTTTTTTATGAGGTAAAAAAATATCTACCTATTTAGCTCTAAGATTCTCAACTAATCCCTACAACTTAAGGAAACATGAAATATACCTAAAGTTTTACTACTAGGACTAAATTACCCCTAATTCTCCTATTTCCCCCCCCAAAACCAACCCAGACCCCCCCACGACCCCCCCCCCACGACCTTACCTCTCCCCCCATTTATGAAGAAACAGACGGTTCCTCTCCCATTCCCTCTCTCTCTCGATTTTCCCCATCTCCAAAGCGAAACCTGTAGCGAAACATCCCTTCCTCTCAGTTCCGGCAAGGAAATCCGGTGATATGGTGGGCACAAAGCGAGCATCCAAAAGAAAGCGAGCGCAAATTGCACCGGAGGCCTCCTCCAGCAAAAAGAAGGCGGCGAAACGGGCGACTAAACAACCACAAGAGCCGGCGCTTGAGCATGCAGAGGATGAAGTGCCCAGCGGATTCCCGTTTTACGAGGGCGAGGTGAGTTGGGGGCCGATTAAATGGTTCGATCATTTTTAGATTTTTTATGTAATATTATTTGGGTTTGATTGTTAGAAAACTAGGATCTGTTATTATGATGCTTGATTGGTGGTTAGAAATTGGAGAAATTTAGGTTTTCCGAACTTGTTTCATAGTAGAAATCTTGATTTGTTGAATGCATTCGGTTCTTATGTTTGTAGAAATCTTGGTTTGTTGAGCATTGTCTCTAAAACTGACTGCAATAGTGGTGAGAAAAGGAAAAAACGAGTAATTATTTTGGGGTGTGAAAAGGCTTTGCCAAAAACAGTTGTTGTAAAAAATAGTTAGATTTGAAATTTTCTAATGTCATGTTGGTGGGAAAAAAGGGTCAATATGAGTAATCTTATCGTTTTGGTGGTTAGAATTTAATATTTCTGATAACCTCACATACATAATTTAGAATTTGTGGTAAGACAATATACGTTGTTACTATATGGGTAACTAGAATTGACATAATCTTATGACATATCCTGGAAATTGGTTGGAAAAGATAAAATCTAACATTATGAGATGCGAGTTTTTGCTCTCACCATGTAAGAACTTGAAAATTATTACTAACTACCCCCTGAACTTGTAGATAACACTAATTAGAAACTACATGTATAAAAATTATGTTGATGTTGATTGTTAGATTAGACAAAAATCTATATTTATACCATACATGTTGTGAAGTTACTATTGTGATTTTTGGACTAATCTTGTTGTATGGGTGGTTAGTATTGAATATTTCTAATAACCACACGGTTAGATTTTGAGAAGAGTGGTAATTAGAATTATGTGAAGAGAAAAGCATTCTTATTGAATGTGTAGTTAGAATTTAGATTATCTAGTGACTTTACATGTTCAGTGGTCAGAATATGTAAATTCTAACTTTATAACATGCTATAAAGTTAGAATCTTGTTGTGATTTTTGGACTTCAGTTGTGCTTTTTGGACTAAATCTTGTTGTATGGGTGGTTAGAATTGAATATTTCTAATAACCACACTGTTAGATTTTGAGAAGAGTGGTAATTAGAATTATGTGAAGAGAAATGCAGTCTTATTAACTGTGTAGTTAGAATTTAGAGTATCTAGTGACATAACATGTTCAGTGGTCAGAATATATAAATTCTAACTTTATAACATGCTAGTTTTTTGCACTACCAGGTCACATGTTTGTAAGAACTGGTAAATTCTAACTAAGGTCTTGGTTGGATAAAACTAATTCTTACTATATGTTGCTTGTCTGCTGCTTTCCTAACATGTGATTCTTTAACTGTTTGTCTATCTTATATGCAAGGTTACCTGGACGTACAAACGCTTGCACCTGGTTGACAAACCAAGTAAAGTAATTCCAGCGGGTTATGAAACAATGGCGGGGGATGTGAACACAGTGCTCAGAACAACACTGATAGAAACTGAAGCCAACAAAGTCAAGAATTCGGTGATGGGGATATTCACCCGCCTGGATGACTTCACAACTCGCAGCGGCAAAATGCTGCATTACGTGGGGTGCCACCAGGTGGTGCCGAATCTGGACTTTGACCCCGCGTCGTTGTTTTTCAAGATAGACGACATAACTTTACGCTTCTCCAGGATCGAGTCCGCACTGGTCAGCGGCTTGAAGTTCGGCCCTGCGCGCTTCAAGCCATATGTGAGGCATGAACTACCCCCCAACTCAACATTTGAGAGGCTCTTCGGAGCGAATGAACAAATCAAATTGAAAGAAGTGCATGAGGCATACACCAGTGACAGATTCATGGTGAAAGGGAAGAAGGTAATATTTCAATAATTCTTGCTGCCTTTTTGATAAGATATTTTGTGATTCTTACAATCTGACCTTGACTTCAAAACAGGTATGCGCAACGACTGATGACTGGGTGAAGCTTTCAAAATTCCTGCTATGCTTAGGATATGCTTTAGGATTTGATGCTGGCAAAAGAAAGATCCCTATTTGGCTGTGGGTACTGCTCGAGGACGAGAAAGAATTGGAAGAATTCCCATGGGGGAGCATTTCCTACCAACTATTGGCTCAAGCCATCAAGGATGTGACGTGCCTGGCTTGCCGATCAAGACAGCTAAGCTACACCTTCAAAGGAAACGCCGTTGCTTTCTCTGTGAGGCCTATAGATTTAATTTAGCATATTATTTTATAATACTCGAATTTATTTATAATTTTTTTTTATCTTATTTACATAGGCCAGGATTTTTTAGGCGATACCAGCCTTCGGCGAAATAGTTGGAGACAAGAAGAAAAAATTCGAGATGCCAAGGTTCATGCGGTACCTGTATATGAAGGATAGAGGCTACCCTACCCCCAACCAGATCAAAGAGGTGTAATTTCATGATTCTAACCTTCAGTTGTTTATGCTTGTGTGATTAAAAATTAAGATCTTACTTTTAGACGATTCATGTTGGTTAGATTCTTTAAATTTCTTATCTGGATAAAAATTATATGTGACTGTTTGACTATCTTTGCTTGAATGTTTTCTTATCTGTTTATGTATAATTGTTGGAATCTAATCTTTCTGTAGTTTTGCACTGCTTGGATTTGAAACATTCTTTTATTTTAACCTCGCTTGTGGTAAGAATGTTCAAAATCTTACGTGCACAACTTGATTCCCTGAGTATGTTCGGTTGTAACTTGGTAATATTTTCCTATAATCTAACCATGGAAACGTTGGTTAGATTCTTTCAATTTCTTATATGCAGAAAATTACATCTGAATATGTTTGAATAGGCTATGCTTGACTCTGCTTGTTTGGTCAATGGTAATATATTTGTAGATTCTAACCATCTCTTATTTGTATACTTGGTCAGAATCTTCAAATTCTTATGAGCAAAAATTTATTGACTCACTGTGTTCGCTTACTCGGTGGTAATAGTTTGGTAAATTCTAACCATCATAAGGTGACTGCTTGTTAGATTTGTGAAATTCTTACTATAATGAATCAATTTATTATAGTCATACTTAATATATTACTTCTGTTTTCCATGTAATTGTAGCGCCTTAACCTAAAGCTAAAGCACCGCAAGGACGAGAAGGAACAAGCATATTGGAAATCACTGAAAGAGGACCCAAGCGGTGAGCCATTCGCATTCACATACGATCCAACTGAAAGCATGAAGAAACGGCCTATGGATGAAGAAGTTGATGGCTTGAAAGAAGGAGCTACTGCTGGAAATATGTCCACACTCTCTGCTGCACAGCTTGATGAATTGGCACAAAGCACTGCCAAGAAGGTGCTCGAGAACATAAAGCCGCTGCTGAAGGAAGTCCTAGGAGAAATCGCTGGGACGCTGGCCAAGACTAGCACTGAAAGGGAACACCACGCAACTGACCAGTTCTTCAATTGGGGAGAAGAGGCGCCACACGTACCGCCCACTGAAGAAGAGGACAGAGATGCATCAGCCGCCGAGCCAAACAGTGAAGTGCCGCCGTCCGAAGAGACCCATGATGCAGTCGATGAGACGGTGCACATCACGGAGCAGCCCATCACGGACCAGCACATCATGGAGCAGCCCATCGATGAAAGCAACGAGGAGCATGGGGGGGCTCAGGACTCGAAGGATGCCGAAGACAATGGCGTAGCTGACGTGCCTGAAGATTAGGGGGCAGGGCAGGGGGCTGAAGAGGCATCAGGGGTCGATCCGGCTCCGACGCAGGTATAAAATATTAGTTGGTCGCCTGGTGGAGGACTATAAATATTTTCATCACTTTGAGGTTGCGCAAAATACTTTGTTTTTTTCATTGTTTTCAGTTGGATTAGAAACTTTGTTTTTTTTACTTGTAACGAACCCCGTTTGAGGGGGTATTTAACTCTCTTTGTAATGTTTATGATGCTTTCACAAAAATGCGATGTACGAATGGTACGAAAAAATACTTCGTGCCTTGTGTGAATGGTAAGATTGTGTGAACATCATACAGATCTTACCAGTACCATGATTTTCAATGTGGGGCGCAATGGTGCGAAGTACTGCTTCATACCATTCGCACCGTCGATACGCAACAAAAACAATACAAATTGGGAAACTTTGTTTTCGAAAAAAATATTAAACACAAAAACCATAACTTGTAAAAACTTGAAAAACATGTAGTCCACAAAAATCCAGAACTTGTAAGTATTTTGTATTTCGATTACGGCATAGTAGGGTTTGGCTAATTCTTACTGAAGCTAGTTGTAAGAATTCATAATTTTCATATCAGGCTATTAATAAATTAAAAGAATGTATATTCTGATTTGTTGTAAGAATTGTGTAGTTCTGACCAACCTGGTAGTAAGAAAATGACTAAATTCTAGTGTTGGCTGTTATAAGTGTGTTACGGTGTGGTCGAGTTTAGTTAATTCTTACTGAAATGTGTTGTAAGAATTCATATTTTTGCCATGTATTTGTTATTAATTTAAGAATTCACACTCCATTTGATGTGAGAATTGTATATTTCTGACAATGTGTTGGTTAGAAATGAGTAAAATCTGGCTAACCCCGATGATTTTCCATTCCAGGAATTTATGATCTCCGATACTCAAATTGATCGAAAGTTCAATAAACTTGAAAACTTGATAGATCTGGGAGATGAAGTCGTAGATCCGCCGCCTTTTTAGGTTGTAGTTCCAATTTCAGCCCGACCCGTTAGGGTTATCTACCCATCAAGAGCTTGCCGGAGTCCCTTTCAAAGGAACGATGTACACCCACACCCTGACGAATTTGAAAAGTTCTTGGAGAAAGAAGATGAGGAGTAAGTTTTACTTGGAAAAAATAATCTTATGCTCCTTTCTATTATGTTAGTTGAACACATGAACAAAAAAAAAAAATCTCATGCAAACAGGAGGAATGTGGGCTTGTTTACCAACGTTTACAAGGATTTCTTCGAAGGGATCATGAAAAAGGGCAACCCACTTACGGAAGAGCACGTGATTGCATATCTTGTTGTTCTTGCCTCAAGACCCGACCTAGCAGGGTTAAGGGAGGTGAACAAGAGGATAGGGCTCACTACATGCGGGTTCATGGTAAGACAATCTTAAGAATCTTACAAATTCATTTGATGAATAATTATTTCTTAAAAATCTTACAATCTGATTTCACTAGGATGAAATCGACAACGTGTTTGATAAATTACATGGGTACAACGCGCCTTATGAATTTGACAACTTCGAGGCGAGCGAAGAAGAAACAGTTCCAGAGGCTGAAATGAATAGCCTGATCATGTTTGCTAATAGAAGCTCGCCGAAGTGGGGGGACAGTGTTAAAGCATGGATTGAATACGACCAGGTAAGAATTCAATTATTTCTTACAATCTAAGCATGAAATTTTGGTTAGATTCTTTCAATTCTTACACGAAAAAATTTACAACTGACTATGCCTGCTTGGTCCGTGGTAATATATTCGTAGATTCTAACCATCTCTTGTGTATACTTAGTCAGAATTTGCAAATTCTTATGCGTATTGATTTATTCCCAGCCATAATTATTCCCTCGCTATATGCAGAAAATGTATTAAGAATTCAAAAATATGTCCATGTCAATTTTTTCAAGTAATATTTGATACATTCTTACAATTGCATGTTTATGTAGGTCATAGCAATGGTTACTTTTGGTGACAATTATGCAAACTGGGTGAGTTTAGTCATCGACTTGAAGAAACAAAGGCTGGAAATCCACAACCCAAAGGCGCACAAACTGAACGAATCTGATTGGAATCATAGAAAGAATGTTTTTGTGCCGGTAGCAAGACTCGTGTCCAAAATCCTTAAGAAGGTCGGGTTCTACACATATCGCAATGTTAGGAGCCCAAGGTACACACATTGTGACATTGCATTCGGGGAACAACCACGGAGAAGTTCCTTCAACGAGCAGAAAATGTGCGACAGTGCGCTCTATTGTTTGAAGTGGGTGGAAAGAAAAATCTCAAGGGGTCTAGGCGGCAAGGGACTGAATAACCTCAAGGAGATCGCGGAATACCGGATGCATGTTGCACGGACCATCTATTCCCACAGCACAGATGCCACCACAATCCCAATGATATTAGGGGGTATGTAGAAAATTTCCTGTTTTTTTTTTTGGGGGTGCCACAGTGGCAGCAGTACATGAATGATCTTTTTGATGTTCCAAGTTTTTTGTAAATGGGGCGGGGTAACCAGTTTTTTTGTAAAATCTAACTATCTCCATGGTAAGATATCTTACAAATCTTACCTTCTTTCTTAATAGACTATGTATGAATTGTAAAGTTAGTTTTTGTTTCTAACTATTCACGTGGTACTTAACTATTATTTTTTTGTAAATGGGGCGTACAGCCATTTCTTCTGTAAAAATCTAACTATCTCCATGGTAAGATATCTAACAAATCTTACATTCTCTCTTAATAGACTATGTATTAATTGTAAAGTTAGTTTTGGTTCTAACTATCCTCATGGTAATTAATGAGTGATAGAATACTTACGAGGTGATGAATAATGTCAACTGTAATGGTAAAAAACTTGCGCCGTTGTAAGAAAAATGTCAACTATAGCGGAACTTATCGTAGTATTTTATCATTTCTTACCTTCTTTATGGTCTAAGTTGTAAGAATCAGTCGAGAACAAAAAAATAACGCTGAAAAACTACCTCGTCATTCTCGAAATCAGTGGCAATTTATGAAAATACACTTAAATGAAATATACAAAAAATTACAAAAAGACAATAGAGACGCCCAAAAAGAGATTATGTCAAACAATTGCGCAAAAAAAGAGTTGACGTTATTCTTACAAAAGACCTCTTGTAAGAATAACATCAACTCTTGCCGGACATGGTTCTTAAAAAACCTATTCAATATGCCCACGAACACCATAAATGCGACATTCCTTGGGTTTGCGTCGCTTTGCAATTGTTTTGGTGGTTTGAATACCTTCTTTTGAAGGGTCTGCTCTGATTTCACTTCCTGAGGGTACCCTCAAAGCCTTCGGTCGTCCAGCTTGCTTGGGATTTTTCGGTGTGCCGACAATCCGACTCTTGACATCACTTGGGATGTGCCAATCACTAGGGTCGGGGACGGGGATGACATCGTCTGAATAAACCTCCCTCCATGTAGTGGTCAAGTAACAAGCATCAAAATATGCAATAGGATTTTGATTCTTGAACCTAAAAAACATGAGCCGAAATGGATGGGTAGGTTGTCGGGATATGACAAATCTTACAACCTACGTAGTAAGAAAATAGTTATTTCTTACCTGACGGCCGCTGCCGCGTGGGAGCATGGTAGCAGTAACGTGTCGAATACTTTGCAAGAACACTCCCTCTTACCTAAATCAACAAGATAACTCTTCTGACCTGATAATATATTGAAAATCGAGTCGGAAACAGGTTGTATTGTCATATAGCTCCCTTTCCCTATATCATATGCCAGTCTTTCCTCTGCGTACTCCGACACCTCATTTATCCTAGCTCGCGCTTAGGTCCTACGCTGATAGAACCATGACTGAACAAGGTTCTGACAGTACTCCAACAATGAAGTGACAGGCAGTTGCCTCGCCCATAACATCCGGGAGTTCAGCACCTCGACGGCGTTTGATGTTCCAAATGCATACCGACGCACAGGGCATTTTCATCGTGCCCAACTAACAGGACCAATGTCCATCAGCTTTGCGTGAACGCTAGGAGTACACTCCTCCAAGTTACGCATGTGTTGTTCGAAATCTTCTATCCTGTATGCATTTGCAGCTGCGTGGAATATATCAAGTATGCCCTCAGCTATGGGCCTAAGATTTCCCTAAATGTGGTATGTGCAAAAGCCATGAGGGGTACCTATTGGGAAATATTAGCAAGGACAATAGTAAGAATTGTACAATTCTTACACTCGGAATAATTAGAAAATTCAAAAATAGATGTTGCATAATGAATATAGTTAGAATTAATAGAATTCTTATAACAATTTAGGATAGAATAATACAAAATGCTTACTACTAACCTGGAAAAATGGCTTCCACTGCGTTCTTTATGCTCTTATGTTGATCCGACACAATCAACAAATTCGGCGCAGATCCAAAACTCATGCGAACATGGTCGAGAAACTACGTCCACGATGAATCATTTTCTTAATTTGTCGCCCAAACAAAAAGCCAATGGCACTACTTGTTCATTTGAATCCTTAGTGGATGCCATGAACAAAACACCCTTGTATTTTCCCTTCAAGTGTATGGCGTCAATTACCACAACAGGCCGACATGCCCGGAATGCTCTAATCGATGCAGCTAACGGAAAGTAGCAATATTGGAAAGAATAATCGTCGGATGTCTGTAAATCCACCATGGATCTGGGATTTATGTGTTTAAGCATATAAAGATACTTAGCAATCATCTGAAAAAAATAATTAATTTGTACATGTTTCCGTCAGATATATGGAAAATATTACAGAACATGATAGTAAGAATTGTGTAATTCTTATGATACGTTATCGAACATCATATAATTGGTAGCATTATTACCATTTCTTACCTGAAAAGACTTGTCATGTGCTCCGTATATCTCTTTCATAGCCCGATTCCAAGCGGTTGGATATTTCAATCTAACACCAAACTCCCTTAGTAACTGACCTTGAATATCGCGGGGCCTAAGTATAAAACCTTCCTTGCTCATGTGAGGGCCAACAAACTCAGCTATAGCTCTTGACGACACCCTCAGTTCAATATCCGTGCGAATATCTAACTGGCACGTGTGGGCAACAAATTCATATACTCTCCATGCGCTCCAAAATGATCGACTTTGCAAACAAAACATGCACGTTAAGTCAAACTTGCATTGCAAATAATAGTAGAATGCATCAGAGACCTTTGTTCGAAACTCCACAAATTTTTTCAAATGATACGAATGGATTGATGAAACCATACTATCCTTGGAAGAGAAAACAGAACCCACGCCAAGTTCACCGAGATGGCACATTGGGTCAGATTTCTTGGCAATTTCGGGGAGTAGTAACGAAGCCTGTTTAGATGCACCCAGTATTATCCACTGATTCGCCACCCTAGACTCAAGATTTGCCGTATGGTGGTTAGAATTGAATTTGCCACACTTGCATGAGTGCATGCATTCACATAAACAGTGGGCACTTCCATCATATCCATCAAACAGGATCACTCGAACTGGTCCGTAACCTTCATTCGCATGTTTTCCCCTTGATCACCCTCTACTAATGCGACAACCTCATACGTGTAATCCTTACTCTCCTTGTCAAATCGAACCTCCCTTACGCAAAAAATCTGCAAAGCTTATACCACCATCTACCAACGGAATGTAATCTTTCGTTCCACCTTCATATATATTATTGTTGAAAGATCCTCCATGGATAACAATTACAGCACGTGCCATGGCAAACTGCATTTATAAACCCCAATAGTAAGATCGTAATAAATTCTTACCAAGTGAAAACCCAGTAGTAAGATAATGCATAGATTCTTACGAACACACAAAAAAAGTAAGATATTGCATAAAAATGCTTGTTATGTATCAAATGAAAGAAAGATAATACTTAAATGCTTACTATGTGGTAAAATAAGGTCAGATAATTGTTGAATTCTTACGACGTGCATAAATGATTGTAAGATAATACATAAAACCTTACAAATTGTGATACCGATAGTAAGAAAAATACACATATTCATAAAAAAAAATTCACAAAACTTTTAAACATTCAACTCACACCATTTATTGAATCGCATTCAATGTTACCTAACATATTTATCTCTGAGAATTGAACCATACACACATGCGAAACCTATATAATGTTGAAGAAAACAAATCATCACAAATACTAAGAAACCAAAAGAAAACCAAAATCAAAAAAAGAAAAAAAAAGATGATCAAAATTGAATATTCCGGCACAAATCTAGCGACCGGGATGATAAACAACGACGGCCTCGTAGTCGGATTCTAGACGAGAAAGGACGTCGCCTTATTCTACTTCGAACCAATCATCGGTCCTCGCATAAATCAGAAAACGGGGACCCCTGCCGGAACTCCTCTCACCTCCGTACAAATAGAATAGCAGCTACCGCAGGGCTCCCGTTGCAACTCCGACGCCGCGCTCCCCAAACAGATTACTACCTACTGCCGCCGAATATGGAATGCCGATCGCAAAGAGAGAGAGCTGTAGAGAAAGAGCTTGAATTCAAAATGGGGGTCTGTAGAGAGAAAGCTTGAATAAAGCTACTAAACTAATTCACTTAAGGGTATTTTAGTCCCCTTTGGCAAAGATTAGGTAACTTTTGTTATTTCTTAAGTTCTAGGTAAAAGCTTAAAAAACTTAGTCCCAATAGGTATTTAACTATATTTCCTCCTTTTTTATTATTATGTGTACAAATTTTATTTATAGTTAATACCTTTTTTCATAATATTTTTTGTATTTAAAAGCATCTACAATTAATTTCACTTTGATGACAATATGACATCTTTTATGTAAATTGTCATCTTCAATTATTCATCATCATGTGACATTGTTTATTATTAATTTAAAGATTTTTTTTTGTATTAGTCTTCTTTATTTTAGCTTATTAAATTGTGAATTATAAATTAAATGATAAAACTATTTAACTTTACAAATATAAACATTTCCATATAAAAAAGTGTAACACACTAATCAGTAATCAAATGTCACATCAAATAAATTAAATATACAAATACAAGTATAATATTGAAACATAAAATAAAATTAGAATTAAAAAAAAACCGGTTCTTTTCGGTTCCGAACCGGAACCGAACCGACGGTTCCTGGTTCTAAACTTTTGGAACCGAACCGTCGGTTCCACCGGTTCCTAGGGTCGGTTCGGAACCGCCGGTTCCGGAACCGTCTGGTTCCGGTTAAAAACCGACGGTTTCCGATTCCGGTGGGCACCTCTACTTGAATGCCTTGCCCCCCCCCCCTAAAAAAATTGAAAATAAAAAAAAATAGAGAAATCGAGATTACCGATGAATCGTCTATTTGTTTCGTTGAAGTTAATTGAACAAAATAGCGCGCGGAATCATGAGCAATGGAGGGTAAGAAGACACGAAGAGGAAGCGGCGGATCTAAAGGGGGCAGCTATTGTACTTGAATATCTTTCTTCGAAACCCGATGGATTGAAGAGCGGGAACTCAAAGATGATTTGCAGTTCTTTTCTATAGCTATTTTTCAATTATATTTCTCTTTTCCAGTAACCAATTTGGTATAGCACCGCCGCACCTGCCTTGCCGACAGCTTCCGCCGCCGCTGCACCTTCACTTCGAAGCATAACTCGACGAGGGAAACAAACTCCCTCTGATCCCACGACGCCGTCCACCACCGTCCTCCCCGCATCGCGCAACCTTCGCTTTGCCCTATTCGACCTCGGCATCCGCACCATCTCCGTCTCCACCACCTTATCCTTCATCGACATAATGACAACGTCGTTCGCCTACTGCTATGATCCATCCTCTGGTTGTACTTCTGTTGATTTAACTTTATATTACCGACTTTAAAACTATAGATGCGAAACATTGGAATTGATTCCTTACCCATCGATTGTAGAATTAACGAGTTAACCGTTTCAATATTTTAAAAACCGAACCGGAGGTTCAATCGGCAAGACCTCCGATTCCCGGTTTTTTGGTTCAACCGAGGTCGAACCAGTCAAATCGGATAAAACCAGACAAAACCGCGAACCAAAACCACGTGAGGTTCCCGGTTCAACCATCCGGTTCGGTCTGGTTTTTAAAACACTAGTTTAGGACAAGCCATATAAATATAAGTTTGATAATTTAGGGCCTAAACGTTAAAATTTACTATAGACTTACGGTTGACATATTAATGGTGTTTGTATTAAGCATGTGATCAATCAATTGTGATAGATATACGAGCTATTTATCTGTAAATATAATTTAATATTGATGGGATTATATTTTTTAATACAAACTTTAATTAATGTATGATCATGAACTATCCATCAGTTTAATTTTTTACATGAATTTAAAAGACTCGATGTAATATCTTAAAGAAGATGAATTTCTTTAATTTTTTCATTTTTTTTTTTAATTTATGTATAAATTGTGTTGTTTAGGTTAAGTTAGAAGTGGTGCCGTTTTGTTATGTCTATGTTTGTAATTTCAACCTCCATGCCATACATTAATTCGTGTCAAAAATAGAATTGATAATTAATTTATATATTTTGCTAAATTTAAATTAAAAAAAACCAAACTTCCCCCAATATTTTTCGCTCCTCCTCTTCACTAAATTTATTTCATTACTCGCATATCATTAATTGTTTGAGCTTTTCAATTATAAATTGATGATACTGTTGTTTATCTACTTCCGTTCCTCCTCTCACCAATTCAATTAGAGTTTATATTTATTTTTATAAGTATTTAATTTCAATTTTATTTGTTAAAAAATGAAAAAAAAAATGTTAAAAATGTCAAACTAAATCATATTATATCGAAATTAAGAGAAAAGAAATATAAAAATCAAGAAAACTTAATTTTGGCACACGATCAGTACATTATATTGGACAGGGAGGATCTCATCCGATAATCGGACTATAATAATCGGACTCCGTTATTATTATAAATTATTAACGAATGTTTACCTTTTGATAGATAAAAGTAATTAATATAGGTTAGCTAGTCCACATTTTATTTTGATTGATACGAACAAATTTAGCTCGTTTTATCCTCCTCTAATTTTTCAATTGGCCAATCATATGCTGTAAACAATTAACCACAACATCATTATTCAAATTACGTCTAAATTAGCATGGACTAAACATTAATTAGTGTTATTCAATTAAGTACTAGTTCTTGAATTGATCGAAATCCCAAGTATACACATTTATATCATGCTTGTTGTACACACATTTTTTGATAGTTTTGTACAAATATTGTTCAACCTGATGCAAATTGACTCACTGATTGATAATTGATTAGTACTATAATTTCCTGATGTCAAAAGGGACTTAAGCTACCTCACCACTCTACCCAACGCATCCGAAAATCTAACCATTTTCGAAGCAAATCTTGACCAACCAGACAGTTTCGCTCCCGCTATCAAAGGATGTACCGGAGTTTTCCACGTCATCCATCCATGGAATGGGACGAGACAGAGCCCGAAGAGACGAAGACGGAGAAAGTCATTGACGGGCTCCTAGGCATCCTCAGAGCATGCATTGAGTCGACAACCGTGAAGCGTTTAATGCACACTTCCTCCGTGAGCGCAGTGATCTCTGATGGCAAGGATTTGGAGACGAAGGACGAGGATTCATGGACCGACATCGATTTCTTAAGGAATCTAGGGTTGAAGGGGAACTCATATGCTATAACAAAGACTCTAGCTGAGAGAACAGCCCTAGAATTTTGACAAAAACATGGATTGGATGTGATCAGCCTTCTTCCTACATGGGTGCATGGCCCGTTCTTTATTCCCCGTTGCCCTAACTCCGTCCTCGTCTTTCTTGCATTGATTCTTGGTGGGTTTCGATTTCTTTTTCTAAGTACATATGAATCTTGAACTAGATCATGAAATTGGGATGTTGCAAACTTTGTGAATGTATTAGGTGATGAGAACTACAAGTTTCTTGTGAAGACAAGTTTAGTCCATGTGGACGATGTCGCGAGAGCGTTCGTTCATCTCTTTGAGTTTCCGAAGGCGGAAGGGAGGTACATTTGCTCTGCTGTTGAAGTTACTATAGAAGAATTGTCTGAGTTTCTCTCTCTAAGATACCCTCAATTCCACATACCAACTACAAAGTTAGTTTCTTTTTTCTTTTCCCTTTGGTTTAGTTTTTCTTTGTTTTTCTTGATCAAGATATTGATTTGGGTGTTTGTGTTCTTGATGCAGTTCGTTGAAAGGTATAGAACCTGTAAAACTATGTAGATTTTCGTCAAAGAAGCTTCTAGAAACTGGATTTAAGTACAAATATGGGATGGAGGAGATGTTCGATGGGGCGATTAAGAGTTACAAAGAGAAAGGTGTTTTCAACTGGGGTGAATGTTACGTAATTTAGATCCTTTGTCGGCTGCGTCTATGCTTTTTTATTTTTTTTATTTTTATTTTTTATTTTTAATCTCGTATTTATAATGTATCTATGTTAATTATATTTAATATATAATGGTATATAATGTACATGTTATGGATTGTAGTAAATTAACTCCAAATCAAGGAATGAGCTCAAATTATGTACTATGACCATTTTTGGACATGGACCCCACGTCTATTATTCATTTTTTACCTCAAAAGTCAATCAAAATACAATTTTATAATCATTTCACTTTAATATTCATCTCACATTGAGTGAGATCCAAACATCATTTTAATATCACTCATTACAAAATTAAAAAATCAACTAGCTCAAGAAATGGAGAACGGATAGAGTATTTACTACTGCCATATAGTCCTTCACTAAAAACATCATCATGAATATGACCCTCAAAATCAATTTTCGTATGTACTAGCTAGTGGATCCGAAAAGGAGCATCTAGCTACAAAATCTCAACTGATACTCATTACATAATCTGAATCCAAGAATCTAACCATACCCCAATCTTGAGATCAAACATCAGGATCTTCAAACTTCTGCTTGCTGCGCTCTATAAATTTTGCTATTCGGGAACGATTTGTGTAACTAAGATTGAAGATATTAAGCATCAGAAAATATGCAAACATCTTATTTCTGCACCATTTACCAACACTATCTCCCGAATCCGTTTCTATATAACTTGCCAACATTCCATTTAGGAGTGCTACGCAAATAGTGAAACACACACAGAAAGCACAAAACTCTATGATCATCAAACTGAAAGTGTAATTTATTAATAATACTTTCGCTCCGAACAATGCGACTGAAGTAACGGTCAAGATTACCCACACTACTAAGCATTCAAGCGCGCGCACACAATTGTCTATTAATAACTTCTGCAACTGGCTCTGCACAATTTAAAAAAAAAAAACCATGGACACATTATATATTACTCCCTCCGTCCCCTTCTACTTGAGCCATTTTATTATAATAACAGACTCAAAATAATAAAAGCAGATTCAAGTAGAATGAGATGGAGGGAGTATATAAGACAACAATGAATTAAATATTTTTGTTTGATTTCCGAAAATTACAGAAATTAAATCGTCAAAATCAAGTATTTCGGTAATTACAAATTCCAAGTCTAACCAGATCGTACAAAAATATGAAAATAATCACCGGTTGATGGCGATAAGACTTTGATGCTATCCGTCATTCTTTCTGTGAGATGATTCCTCAATAAAAGGAATTGGATTTTGGAATCTGATCGAACTTGTTTTCGTAAGGTAATTAATGTACATAGACAATGAATTAATGAATACGAAAATAAAAGGACACGAAGGGATTTACGTGGTTCGATCTATAGATCTACGTCCACGGGCGGAAATAGTATGGATCTTTATTGCTTGCATGAGTGTATTGCTTACAAAGATTCTTCCCCCTTCTCAATATATTCTAAACCCCTATTTATAGGTAATTACATGGAGTTTGACTATAATACAAAGTCTTCTCTTATTTGGACTCTGGCTTGATCCTCTTATTAGGGATAGACACTGAGCTTCATATCTCTCTTGGAGCTTGAGTTGTAGTCGATGTAGGAGTCTTGATTGCCTTGGTAAATAAGTTTCTCTTAGTTGGGCCGAGCTGCGTAGGCCGAGCTTAACTGTCGGGGCCCAATTGTATTAGGCTTGATGCTTGGGCCTAGGAGCTAGGCCGTATCCTATCACACCCCCCCCCCAAAAAAAGATGTAGAAGCAAGGGTGTGATTTAGGGGAAATAGTTGAGATAGGAGTAGTGTAGAATAAAAAAGAAATGCCTTGCTCCGTCGAAAAATAAATTCGACGAAGTCGAGTTCGGCTCGTCCCGTCAAAAGACGAGGTAAAAAAAGAATTGCCTTGCCCCCTCGAAAAATAAATTCGACGAAGTCAAGTTCGGCTCGTCCCGTCAAAAGACGAGGTAAAAAAAAGAATTGTCTTGCCCCGTCGAAAAATAAATTCGACGAAGTCGAGTTCGGCTCGTCCCATCAAAAGACGAGGTAAAAAAACAGAATTGCCTTGCCCCGTCAAAAAATAAATTTGACGAAGTCGAGTTTGGCTCACCCGTCAAAAGACGAGGTAAAAAAAGAAATGCCTTGTGGCTCGTCTTCATTTTTAAACATGGTAGGTCGTCCTCATTTTTAAACGAAGGTAGGTCGTCCTCGTTTTTAAATGAAGGTAGGTCGTCCTCATTTTTTTAAACGAAGGTAGTTCGTCCTCATTTTTAAACGAAGGTAGTTCATCCTCGTTTTTAGACGAAGGTAGTTTGTCCTCATTTTTAAACGAAGGTACATCGTCCTCATTTTTTAAACGAAAGTAGGTCGTCCTCGTTTTTAAACAAAGGTAGTTCATCCTCATTTTTAAACGAAGGTAGGTCGTCCTCGTTTTTAAACGAAGTAGGTCGTCCTCATTTTTAAACGAAGGTAGGTCATCCTCATTTTTTTAAACGAAGGTAGTTCGTCCTTGTTTTTAAACGAAGGTAGCTCATCCTCGTTACAAGAGGTTTAGGCTTTAGATAGCTCGACCTCGTCATAAGATGAGGTTTTGGCTTTATATAGCTCAGTTCGTCATAAGACGAAGTTTGGCTTTAGATAGCTCAGTTCGTCATAAGACGAAGTTTGGCTTTAAGTAGCTCACTTCGTCATAAGACGAAGTTTGGCTTTAAGTAGCTCACTTCGTCATAAGATGAAGTTTTGGCTTTAAGTAGCTCACTTCGTCATAAGACGAAGTTTGGCTTTAAGTAGCTCACTTCGTCATAAGACGAAGTTTGGCTTTAGGTAGCTCGACCTCGTCATAAGACGAGGTTTAGGCTTTAGATAGCTCAACCTTGTCATAAGACGAGGTTTAGGCTTTAGCATCCGGCCAAATCGACATGGCTTTTAACCATGTGGTTGTGGGTTCGATTCCCACAGACGGCGCCAGTGATCGAACTTGTTTTCGTAAGGTAATTAATGTACATAGACAAGGAATTAATGAACGCGGAAATAAAAAGACACGAAGGGATTTACGTGGTTCGATCTATAGATCTACGTCTAGGGCGGAAAGAGTATGGATCTTTATTGCTTGTATGAGTGTATTGCTTACAAAGATTCTTCCCCCTTCTCAATCTATTCTAAACCCCTATTTATCGGTAATTACATGGAGTTTGACTATAATACAAAGTCTTCTCCTATTTGGACTCTAGCTTGATCCTCTTATTAGGGATAGACACCGAGCTTCTATATCTCTCTTGGAGCTTGAGTTGTAGTTGATGTAGGAGTCTTGATTGTCTTAGTGAAGAAGTTTCTCTTAGTTGGGCCGAGCTGCGTAGGCCGAGCTTAACTGTTGGGGCCCAATTGTATTAGGCTTGATGCTTGGGCCTAGGAGCTAGGCCGTATCCTATCAGAATCACACTAAGTGCTCGTTTGGTTTAAGTTGGGTAACGAAAAGGGAATGAAATCAAGTTAAGTAAGGGAATGATAATAATAATGATTACTTTTATTGAGTGTTTGGTTCAATAGTGGGAAAGAGAATCACTTGTGAGGGAGTTCCCTTTCTCCTTGTTTCCCCTCCTTCTTGAGGGGTAACAATGTAATGGATTGGGTTACCCCCAAGTAAGGGAAATTGATAACTTATTGCTCAAACCAAACAAAATATAATGGAATCAATTACTTGATTCCCTTTCCATACCCAAAAAATATTAAACCAAATATGGGCTAAGCGCAGTGATCTGGAAATATTATACGTTGAACTGAGAGAGGGGTGGGATTAGGGTTTAGAGGGTTTAGATCTGGTCAAACGAACTAAGGCAGCCCACACCTGCACACCGGCGGTGATACGATCGCCATCCTAAATCCTAATCTGCCCTAAAAATTATACAATTCCCTTGAAAAGAACTTCAATATTGAAAAATGTAATTAATTACTATTGTATTATATATAAATGTAGATATATAAACAAACACGTAATTGACCGATATGGGTGAGGACCCGCAACTAAAACAAAGGGTAATTTCAAAACAACCCCCTCCCCTTTTACTCATGGCAAAAATTTGGGTGAGGCGAGTCACATAGTGTGGCCGGGTCAAAGTGTCAATCTTTATGCAAAAAAGTGATAATCTACATGAATAAAAGTGTCAATCTTTAACATAATTATTTAACGAATAAACGTGCCAATTTTTAAAAGTGTCAATCTTTATGCAGAAAAGTGATAATCTATACAAATAAAAGTGTCAATCTTTTGAACGACCACATAGTACACCCGGGCTCACCCAAGTGTGCCCCCTTACTCATTATGGCAACTTATTTCGAAAATAAATAAATAATAATAATAACTAATTCACTATATTATCCTTATAGTCTCAATTTAGAGTTTTAGAAAAATAAATCGGGTACCAGGCCACATGGATTCTCTATATCCCTTTTAATGTACCAATCGTGTATTAAAAAAAAATTCTTGATTTTTGTTCAATTTTTAGATATTATGATTCAATCTAATTTTATACTACTCTCTCCATCCACAATCTTTAGACCCTGTTGGCTTTTTAGTTGATTTTGCAGTTTTATAATGAATGATTTTAAAATGGATTTTTCGAGTTTAATTTTTTTTATAGGGTTACGAGTGTCGTAGTACCCTATAAAAAAACATTTATCCAAAAGTACTCTATTTTAGAATCCATTATTACAAAGCTCCAAAATCAGCTATAAAAGCAACATGGACTAAAGATCATGAACGGAGAGAGTAATTGACTAGGGTTCACCAATCCGATTAGGGTTTACTTTTTTTTTTTTTTTTTTTTGATTCGTCAATTTTACATTAGTTAAAAAAGCGAAGAAAAAATACTAAAAAAAATACTTATATACCATCATTGAATTAATGAATCATACAGAGTATTAGATTAAAATTGACTGAAAAATGTAAATTAAGAAAAATCAATTAAAATTAAGAAAAATTAATTTTAATATAAGGATCACATCTGATCTGCTACAGCCGCCCATATCTCTCTTTTTCTCTCGCAGCACCATAGCTCCTCTTTCTCTCTCTCACAGACAAACACACGCAAGGTCCCATCTCTCGTTATCTCTTTGGAATTGAAGAAAGAAAAGTTTAACAAAAATGTAGTTCGATCTATTAATATTTAGAAACAAAGATGAGAAATCATAAGCAAACATATTAGTCAGATATAATGCACATCTCATGAATATAAATGATGAATCATCTGATGCTCTGTTTACTGCGATGGCCTTCGGAGATAACACAAATCTAACTTGATCAATGATTACTGAATAAATTCAATGATGTAGTAGAAAAAGACCTAATCTAGTTCAATCTATCACAAGTAAATCATGGCATTATTCGAGTATCTTCTTCTGAATCTACAAACAAAAATTGATTTAAGTTGTAGTAGAATATTGGAGCTCTCAAGATCATCTGCCAAGAGATGAATTCTTGGTAAACGACGGAGAAGACACGTCGCTTCTCGTCACTAGTGGCGGGTGTCATCGCAGACTCAGACTATTTCCTTGTTCTTCTATGTTCTTATGTTATTTCATTTTGGGTTTATACTTATGGAATATTACTAATCTTTAAAGATTTTTCATAAGATTTTAAAGTAGTGGCTATAAGCTAGGATGAAATAGTGCATTGATCAATAATTTACTTTTTATTTATTTATTTATTGAACCGGTGGCTATATCGAGTAAAACGGTGGATATGAATATGATCACCCTAAAATAAAAGGGAACTAACGACCCGACCCACATGCATGGCCCAGATGTGGAAATTCGGTGCGGGTTGGGTACTCGTCCCGAAATTTTTGAGTATTAAAACATGAAAATTTAAAAATTTTTATCCCCAATTTGAACTTGAAAATATTTCTAAGTACTGAAATTCTTGAACGAGTATCCGTTCGCGTATTTGGGCAACCCAATTTACCCAAAAATTTAGACAACATTTTATAAAAGTGTATATTGTATTTTTTTTTTCCTATTTCAGAAATAGTACTTTTATATTAAATTAAGTTAATTTCAAACTTCACACGCGCAACATTTTTTTTCATTTTCAATTTATGGTTTATTGATTTGCAATGACTAATTGTCGAATAGGAAAATAAAAATAGTATTTTTTGTTAAATTATTTTTTATATGGAGTATTTATTTTGCAAGCTTATAGTTATTAATATATAAATATAATTTTATTTACCTTTGTGTGTGAGTGTAATGTGTTGTCTAATAAAGAAAGAAGAAGTTCAAATTTCAACAAGACACGTAGCTAAATAACCACATGTCCACATCAAATCCAACTTCCAGAGAAAAACTGAAATATGCCATTTATTTTTTTAATGATTTGTCCACATGCTTCAAAGATCTCTTCATCAAGATAAATGATAAATTAACAACAATAAATCAAACTTCAAATTTCAAACCAAAATTTTGCTAGTATTTACTAGAGAAGAGGAGTACTCTCTCCATTTTTTTCTCATTTGACTCATTCATTTTGGGTACACAAATTAAGAAATATTATAAGGCCAAAAGAAGAAATAGGTCAAAACTAAAAAAAAAAAAAAAGAACTTCAAAATGGAAAGGTGTATTTTAAACATATCCCCTTTTTCTCTCTCCGTAGCCCCCAAATAAAATAGGGTGAACTTTAGATATACCCAAAATAAATAAGTATATAAGTTTTATACCCACAAGTTTAAGGCTGCGTTTGGTAATCATCTCAAGATGAAGAATGATGATTCATCTCAAGATGACTCATATGAATAGTGTCAAGATGAATCATTCATCTCACCATTTGGTAGCAAAAAATTCAGACCCGGATGATATCATATTGTGTTTGGTACAAATTGCAAAACTCTAGATTAAAATTTAAATTGACTATTTTACCCTTATTAAATACTCCTACCGATTTCACTTTTTATCATTGAGATTAAATAGTACCCTTTATTATTTATTATTTATTACTCTGTATTATTATTATTATTATTATTATTATTATTATTATTATTATTATTATTATTATTATTATTATTATTATTATTATTATTATATTGTTGAGTTATTATTTTTATTATTCTTGTTATTATTATAATTATTACTATTATTGTTATTATTTATTATTATTATTAATATATTTATTATTATTATTAATATATTTATTATTATTATTATTATTATTATTATTATTATTATATTGTTAAGTTATTATTTTTATTATTCTTGTTATTATTATAATTATTACTATTATTGTTATTATTATTTATTATTATTATTATTATATTTATTATTATTATTATTCTTGTTATTATTATAATTATTACTATTATTATTATTAAATTATTATTATTATTTATTATTATTATTACTATTATTATAATTGTTACTATTACTATTATTATTATTATTATTATTATTTTATTAAATTATTAATATTTATTATTATTATTATTATTATTACTACTATTATTGATATTATTTATTTATTATTATGATTATTTTATTACATTAATATTATTATTTTATTACATTATTATTATTATTGATTTATTATTATTATTATTACTATTATTGTTATTATTTATTTATTTATTATTATTATTATTTTATTACATTATTATTATTATTATTATTTGAAATCGTATAAATACATAAGGGTAAAATGGTAAGAGAGAGAAAATATTGTGTTACTGTTTGAATGAGTTCACCTCATCCGACCAAAAACGTGAGATGACTAAACAAGGCGGAACAGTGAAATATCAACGGGCCTTGTATTCATCTCGGGCCCTCCAGTTTATTTTAGTTGGTTACCAAACAGTGAGATGAACCAAGATGATCTCTCTCATCTTGGTTCATCTTGGTTCATCTTCTTTACCAAACACACCCTAAGAGTATAAGTTTTATACCCAAAATCAAATGAAAAGACAGAAATAACCTCCACCTTTACTCACATTCCAAATAACCTCCACTCTCTTCTCACTCCCTTCTCACGTCTCTCTCAATCTCTCTCCCTCTCACGATTGAATTGAAACCGTGAACCCTAGCCCCCCTTTTTTTTTTCTCAACCGTGAGGTACTATTTAGCCGGCGCCGGAGAGAAAAGAAGCAATGGCCGATTCCGAGCACCATTCGGGTAACGAAGATGAAGGCAATGAAGGTCCGTCACAGCCACGTCGCCGACTTCCGACGAGGGAAGAACGGGAAAACATTCCCGATCCGCCGGCGCCAGTTAGTAAATTTTTTAAGTTTTTTTTTAAAAATTTACAGTTTTTACTTGAATGTTTAGTTTTTTTTGGTGAATTTTAAGCATGTTTATATAGTTTTATGATTTTAGAATAAAATTAGAATTATAATGTGTTTATTTCCTTCGATTTGTGGGTTCGAATTTATGAATGAATTTGTATGCATAAATTTGCAAAATCTGGAAAATAGATCTGTAGAAGATGAAGTTAAATTCCCGTTTCACGGTTTGATATAAAGGAAACAGTGATGCCTCACGGTTTGGATACATTTTAAACTGTGAGCTTTACTTTTAACGGTCACAATTTTAACCAAACCGTGAGCTCACGGTTAGATTCAAACCGTAAGCTCCACGTGGCTTAAATCGAACCGTTTAAAGTATTGCTCACGGTTAAAAATGAATTGTAACCATGAGACCTCACGGTTTCTCTTATGTTTCAACCGTGAGAAGCTTTTTTTTATCAGAATTTGTGATTTTTTTGAATGTTAATTAATTAATTAATTAATTTGCGCTTTCTGTTTATTTCTTTTGCAGCCTAGGTTTAATTGGTATAGGCCACGTATGCAAGGATTCCCGGGTGAAATAAATTGTTACCATCGGGACTATGCTATTCCGTCGATCATAGATCAGATTATGCGTATTGGCGGAGAAGAATTGGTTAGGCAATTCAGCGAGGTTTCTCCTTTCGCCCGGTTGTGCACGATGAGGAAGACCGGCAATGCGAAACGTGCCTTGCACGAGCTGTTATCCCGAGAGCTATGGAGGGGCGACGAACATGAATTCGAAAGACTGTTTCATGTAGGTGGCCAGGATATTCGGTTTGGGCCTGAAGAATTCTGCCTTGTCACCGGATTAATATTCGGTGAGTCGTCCTTTAATCCTCACGGCAACAACCACATCATCCCAACTACGAGCCTCTACCATACTTACTACGGCGGCAATGGAGTTAAGGTGAAAGTGAAACAATTGTGGAAGGATTTTACTGATGCGTCTCGAGTTATAGGGACATCGGATCAATACATGAAGGCCGCCAACATCCTTTGCTACTACTACTTGATATTGTGTAGAGACTACGATAGAAACGTTGATGATTGGGTGTGGACGTTGGCCGAGGACCTACAGCGATGGGGGACTTTTCCGTGGGGATCATGGGGGTTCCAAATAATGTGCCACCAGCTCGGAGTGGCAAAGAAGGACCCCAAAGAAATTGGAGGGAAAGGTACTTCTATTACCTACCATTTATATGGTCCCGTCTGGGCGTTGTATTTTTGGGCATTCGAGGCCATTCCAAGTTTAGGGGAGAAGTGTGGTAGACGCTTGAACAACCACCAATATCCCCGACTAAAGCGATGAGAAATGGATGGCTCGACTGATGATTTTGTTGATTTTTTCAACAATCCAAGGGTACGTCATTAATTTTAAATCAATAATATTATTCGTGAGGTTTAATTTCTTTCTTTAATCAATATGGGTGAATTTATTAAAGTTGTTTTGTTTTGTTTTTGTATTTAATTTGATTAATTCTCGCATATATTCTGAAATTAAGTCACACGGTTGAATTTTAAAAAAACCGTGAGATCCACGGTTAAAAATCAAAGAAACCGTGAGATCTCACGGTTAGTAGAGTTAATAGAGAAACCTCACGGTTTGATTAAGGATTTGACCGTGAGATCCACGGTTAAAAATCCAAGAAACCGTGAGATCTCACGGTTAGTAGAGTTAATAGAGAACCTCACGGTTTGATTAAGGATTTGACCGTGAGGTCACGGTTAAATTTGAGTTCGACTCGTGATATGCACTTTCCACGGTTCGAACTCAAATTTAACCGTGAGCTCACACGGTCAAATACTTAATCAAACCGTGATAAACCGGAGTATTTTTTTTTTTAATTGTTATGTTTTTTTTTTGCAGCTCCTAGTAAACCCCACGCTCGAACCCAATGCTGAGGAAATGGCGTCGTTTTATTTTCTGAGCATTTTTGAGAATCCAGACCCATTGATGGTTCGATTTCAGATGATTACGCGCCACTCGTGGAAGAAAGCGCCTCCAGCCCAGAGGCAATCGAGGGAAGCCAGAGGTATGGCAAGAGTGATCGATCGGCTGAGGTGTCGAGATGTTAGGGATGTAGTCCCCAATCGTGGTCGCCAACCTCGTGCCACCAGGGCAAATTCTGATGGTGGACGTCCTCTCCAAGCCCAAAGGGCTCGTCCCAGCACGTCAAAGAGGCCGCGTGTCGATACTTCTATCCTTGATCGGTCCCCGGGCGATCGGTCCCCGGGCCTCGTCTGTTGCGTACATGGGCATCCGTGCCCCCGAGGATGTGATAACGACGCGTGGGCCGACAAGTTCATGGAGAAATTGGCCCAAAACCAGTCGGAGACCGGGGTGATGGCTCGTATCGCCAAGTCCATAGCCGAGCACCTCAAGGGGATCTTCGGGAAGTTGAGGAGTTCCTCGAGCCATGGCTCTCAATCTCATCGTCGAGCACCGTCACATGCCAGCAACGTGCCCTCTGGAGGCCGGGCCCAGGGAGATCGAGACGATCAGGGAGATCAAGACGATCAGGAAGCTCCCTATATTGACCAGAGGCCACCTACCCCCCAGGCTGCTCCGGGTTTCGAGCATATGGTCGGCTTTGTTACGGAGCCGGTAGCACGGGAGCGATCAAGGACTCATCCATTTCGAGAGGCTGAGGTCCACGACAAGGAGTCTTCGCACTCGTCTTATTATCGGGAGATTGAGAATATGCCACTGGATGATTGGGTGCATCCCGTGTTGCAGCATGTGCATCCTCATCCTCAGTTGATTCCCTTTCCGGAGATGCAGTAGAGGAATGCCGGTGAGTACAGTAACGCCGGTGAGTATAGTGACGCCGACTCTGACGTGGCAGGAGAGACGCCTGTGCGTCGCACTCGTGTTGGGTAACGGGATGTGAGGCCATCTGCTGCTTTACAGAGCCCATTTGTGCCGAATATCATCACACTGTACTCTGGCTCGTCGACCAAGGAGATGTACAGGATATTCAGAGCAAGCGGGCCGGAATGTGTCATCTGGAACCAGCAGGACCTGCCACATAAGATGATGCAGGAATTGTTCGATCAGATTGAACACCCCGACATCATGTTCAGCGCCGAGGTACCTCACACGTCCTTATTTTGTGTTTTTATTATTTTTGATAAATTGTTGTTTATTATGTTTTCATAATAATCTGTGGATTTTAGATAATGGAGCTGTATGTGCTTTACTGGTGGAGTCGACTCCAAGACGGACTGTCTTTGTGTCCGTCTCTGAATGTGAGGCGGACCGTTCTGCTTATGTGAGTTTTCTTTGACATATTCAATGAATAATAATTTTAATTTTCATTTTTTTGTGTATTCTCTAACTGTTAGTATATCATTTGACAGTACGATCTGAGGACAACACTGATGGATTTTCACAGTGGAAATCCTACGGCAATGGCGAAGTCAAAGCTGAAGTATCATGATTACCAGCTGCCAAATGATCTCGGTAACTGCTTTCACGGCATCGGGTCGTACGATCATTGGATGAACGCAACTAGTGTAAGTTCTTTCATTTTAACTTTATGTTTTGAGTACGTATTATTATTAGTGTTTTATACATAAGTTTAGTTGAGTCCTCGCTTCATGTATGCAGTTTGTGTTTGTTTGCCACGTAACCGGAGACCACTGGGTTATCTGCCGGGTACTGACTGATGCGTGGACGATGGAGGTATACGACTCGCTGCTACATACGATGCCTAGTGCAGCCGACAGATTCACCCGGAAGGTGTAGCTCTATCCGATCATGAAATTGTGGCCCGGAGTATTACAGCAAGTTGGGTATTGGGATCAACATCCGTCATTGCAGAAGCAAACTGATTTCCTGGAGGTTGTTTGGGTTCCCCTTGAGCAACAGTACATACAGAAGGACGGTGTTTCATGCGGCCCCCTCGCTTGTATGTACATCGATCGTATCTTCGCCTTGAAGAAGCCACGCCTTCAGAGGATTGGTGTGAAGTATCTCTCCGGGTTTCGCGTTGAGGTCGGGAAATGGATATTCTCCCTGTTACAACGTAGTGTAGATTTAGATTAGATTAGGTAGAATTTTTCAATTAATATTTCATCTAAAATATATTTAATATCAATTAAAATACAATTTTTTGGGTATAGTGACGGTTTATTTATACAATTAAGGGTTAGGGTTCACGGTCACAGTGTTAACGGATAAAATATGACCTCACGGTTATGTTTTAAATCTAACCATCATACAATATTTAAAAACATTCCAAATAATTTAATATAAAATGGCTAAAAAATACAATAAAAAATGCAACTATAACGGTTTATTTGATTCTTAACCGTGGGCTCACGGTTAAGAATCAAAGAAACCGTGAGTTCTCACGGTTTATTTGATTTTTAACCATGAGCCCACGGTTAAGAATCAAATAAACCGTGAGCACTCACGGTTAATTGTATTTTCTAATTTTGAAATTAATTATATTTAATGGTTCACGGTTACATTTGACACGGTTACAAATCAAAGAAACCGTTAATTTTCCATAAATAAAATCTAACCGTTAATTTTGCATAAATAAAAAAAAAACATCACTGAAGAATCAAAACAGAGATAAGTTTTTGAGTTTTTAATTTATTTTAAACACTTTATGAGTTTTTAATTTAATTTAATTAACATCTCTCATTGGGCATCTAGGCCTAGTATGACCCTGTTGGTGACAAATGGTATAAGTTTTTGCCCTTCGCCGTTGCACACCATCTCCGTTTGGGGGTCTATTGAGATCTTGGCCTCCGATTTGCAAAGGTGCAGTGCATGTACGTCTCTTGTGTCCATATTGACCACAACGACCGCATCTTTGTGGATTTCCCGGAAGATCTTTCACTGTTGATCTCGCTCTGCTCAATCGCGGTCTACCTGCTTGCTTATCAACAATAGGCGGCCGAACCACTTGAGAAGAAATGAAATCAGGCACTGTCCAAGTTTGTGGATGGGGAACCGGTTGAATGTTGGGCGAATAGGTTGCCAGGAGCGTCGATTGTTTGAAATAATGGCTAACATAGTCAGTAGCACGGCCTCCAGCAAATCTGAAATATCAAACCATTAAACATAATAAATTCAAACCGTTAAACATTATGAATAGTCATGAACGAAATGCATACCCAACAACAACACAAGCGTGACGACAAGGCATCAAGTCCAGCTCCCATTCACGGCAGTCGCAGGTCCCGTTCTGAAGGTCCACAAGGTAATTCCCAGTGTCGCCCTCGACCCTATACACGTTGGGCACCATTGACTCTCTAACGGTGTAGTGACGGGCCCATTCTGCAGATGCAGACATCTTTAAGTACGCGTTCTCAGTCAGCTCGTGGTCCCTTGATTGGGCATTGCGCCGGTGCTCCTCAAACCACTTCTCCACAATAATCCGATAAGCCTCAATCATGGCGCAAATGGGCAATCGCCTAGCCCACAGGAGTCTAACATTCATCGTCTCAGCAGCATTTGAAGTCATGAAACTAGTGCGTGGAACAAGACACTTGTTACACGTCCACCGATGCAAGCCGATGTCACACAACCTCTGGTATATCCCACCACCTTCCACACTCATGTCCATCAAGGCCTTCATGTATTCTTCAAATTTAGCATCCGAGTGTGCATATGCTGCAGCTTCGAATATGCCTAGTGCGTCCCTCCGAAATCCAATAAGATTTTTCATCAGATGATGAAAGCAAAGACCATGATGCGCATGTGGGAATACATTCCTAATGGCATTTGCGATGTTGATATGGCCATCGGAGACTATCAGAAGGTCTTCAGGTGCTCCTAAACAATGATGCAACCTAGTAAGAAACCAAGTCCATGAATCATCATCCTCGATAAGCCCAAATCCAATGGCAAGTGGAAAGACATGCTCGTTCCCATCTTTCATGCAAGCCACGAAAAGAGTCCCCTTGTTTTTTCCCTTAAGGTGTGCCCCGTCGACTATGATAACCGAACGGAGCAAATCACTGTGAAATGCTTGCAAGGACTGTGTAACGACCCGTATTTTTCCTATCTACTTAAGAAGTAATTAGAAGAAATTATTTGCTCTTAGTGATTTAATATCACTTAGGTATAATAGAATTATATAGAAGTAATTCTATTATAAATCGAGTAGCCACTTGATTCCGAATAATTCTTAGTAACTATTGAATAATCGAGTAGACACTTGATTTCGATATTTGGCTAAGTATTAAATTATTGCTTTGTTATAAGTTAGCAAATTAAATTGATTCGAGTATTTCAATTATTTTATCCACTAGATATATTAGTATGTTAACAGGCCAAATCCATTTACAATTTCGATTGGGCCGAGCCCATTAGCTAAATAAATTATTGGGACAAAAGCCCACTTAACACTCAATTCCATTCAATACTGGGCCGTGCCCAAATCGCATAGAGGGAACGGCTTTTCAGCCCAATTCATTACAATATAGATTAAATTACAAAAAGTTACAAGTCAACTTTTGTGAGCTAATGTCAGTAATCAAATCTACCAAAATATTACATGCTTTATGCCATAAATCTTATCCTCCTGCATCATATCTTTTGCTTGTGCATAAAAAGAGCTACAAGTGTATAACTGCACCTTTAGCCAAAGACCTACAAAGCAATAGAGTTGACATTAGCCTTTACTGAAAATAGAGTTTAGAGAGTTATTGTCCAGAGAATAAAAACCAACCTCAAGCATATATACCCCTCCAATGATGTACACACTACCACTTTCCACACAACACTAAAATCTACAACATTTAGATAGAGAAAAGAAGAACGAGAGAGTGAGAGTAGGAGAGAAGCTGCAGCAGTAGAAGAAGGGAGGAATAGGAGCAGACCTCCATCCTTTTGCCACTACAACAACCCCTAACACTCTCCCATTTCCCTGAGGTAACAACCAATACCCAACTCTAAATGTTAGTAAGCATACTACTACTTTCTTCTTCATTCAAAAACAAAATGAACCAACAGCATGTATGCAGCCATAAACTTAGCATGCTTCCATTTTCTTTGACATACTCATTGTGATAAAATGATTAAAACACAGAGATTAAGCATGCTCTTGTCAAACCTTAGCACCCTAATGAAGCAGGTAAAGTCCTAACTAATTCCAACCTAGCTTAGAATCATTCCATGTTCTTGTAACAAACCAACCACAATACTCATAGCAAGTAATCGAGTAAGCAGGTTCCTTTAGCTTTTCTACAACAAGTGAAATGGCTTATTGAGTAAAAGCTTTTGGTAAAAAAAAAAAAGGGTTATAACCTTGTTTCAGAAATGAGTAATTAAATCAAACAAGATTAATAAGCTAATAATAACAAGACTAAATGAATAAAGAGATAGAGCGAGGAGAATTCGACCTCATCGAGGCCGAAGCCTCGATGGAAACGGATTAGCAACATGAGCGGCGACGAGCTGAAATAGAAAGCGCCGATCGCAGCGGCGTCTCGGCGCGGCATCGCCGAACCTGCAAAATAAAAGAGGCGAGTCAGAAATTTATTAACTAAAATCATCAAACAAATCTGAATCTAACTAGAAATCGAAACGGGACTATGTCCCCTAACCCCGGGGGTTAGGGGTGTTAATTTTCGAGCACGGGAGGCTCGCCGGCTGTGGGAGTTGCGCCGAAGCGACGCCATCTCACCGCAACTGGGGAGAACAAATCCGAAATCGATTCCAGCACCGAAGTCGACGTAGAAGAAGGAGAAGGGAAGAAGAAATCGCAGAGGAGAAGAAGAGAGTTCGAGAGAGAGAGATCGCAGAAGAAGGTCGCGTGAATGAGAGAGAAGGAGGGTTTGGGGGTATTTTGTTCAGCGGGTCAGGATCGGGTCGGGTCGGTTTGGGCTTGGGCTGGGTTCTGCTGAGGGGCTGGGCCAGCAAACGGGCCGAGTTCTGGGCTATAGGTTGGGCCGAGAATAAGTGGGCCGGTAGAGAGTGGACCAAACCCATTATTTGAGCTGGGCCGGATATTATTAATTTCCTTGGGGTGATTTAATTATTTTCCTTGGACCGAATTAATTCAGATAATTAATTTATAACCCAAACCAAGATTAAATATGTGATTCAAGTTATCACTAATTAAATTATACAGTTCCCAAAATTTATAATTCACGAGAGAATTATTTTACGAGATAAAAGATCTAACTTATAGAAATAAGTTGTTAACCAAGAAATAAATTTATTAACTAAGAGTTAATGATCAAGATTTAATTGATTAAGCTAATCAATTATACAATTAGAATTAATTATTGGGAAGCGTCTCAATTAAACCTTAATTCTAATTAAATAAATCAATTAATTGATTTATTAAGACTTAGTCGAATAAGCTATTCGTATAACAGAATTAATAATTCAAGATTAGATAACAGTGACGATGTCACTTAAAATTTGGAATAATCTACAAGAAGCTATAGAGCTAGGATTATTCGATAAGCTTTTATCGTTCGAATTAAGAATTTTACTGTATTCTTTTATCAAGGTCGAGCGGAGAAGGAACAATCACCGAGGCGAAACTAGAATTCATTAGCACTTAAGCAAAGTGAAGGAGGTGGACTTTCTTTGAAAACAAAGCGTGTTTTATTAGTTGATATAGCTCTTTTAAAGTATTGTCATGCCATAAAATGTTTTGTTTTTGTATGATGCCTATCTGTTATTGGCTACGCCAATATTATTTAATCGAATTCGGGTCCTTGTATGGCCAGCTGCTATACTTGGATTAGTGTACACAGTGGTCGAATTGTCTAGTGTGACGATCGATCAAGTGACGAGTGAGGTGGCCACCTCCTCGGGCAACACAGATCAGATATGGTAGATTACAACAGAAATTTGACTGCAGTCACTTTTGAGAACTAAGAGATTTTAGTGAACATGGACTTTTAAGAAAAACCCTATGTTTCACTCAGTATATGGATGACAATAAAATCAGTTTTGGGCAAAGTGTTCACTGAGTACAATTTGTACTTAGCCCTGTACATTGTTTTTAATGTGCAGGTTGAGCAGGTTGAAGCGGAGTGACCGGCGGAGCTTTTGTCAATTTAGTGAAGATTTAGTTGTTGATAACTCTTGGTAATACATGTCTTCATACATGTATTTATAGTCATACTTCCATTGCGTACACTCTAATGTTCTTAAAGTTCCTTTCGATTTAGATGTATTCTGAGTCAGAATCATGACAAGCATTGTCCTACTTTATCAGTTATAAGTATCAGATTATCTAGAAATGAGATTGCCCTGAGAGTCGATTCAAGAAATGTTCTTTATTTATCCATTATTTTATATTCACAATTTTATCAAGCTTAGCTATTTATTTAGCAAAGTGCGGTCGTGACAGACTGTCCTAGAGCGAGGAACATATAGCACAATCGATCGTCGATCGGGGAAGTGGATATATCGTACACAGTACCTAGATTCTTCTACTTCAATAGATACAAATAAGATGGGAGTCTATTGTACGACTCCACAAATCCTCCATATGTCATCTCTATCGCGATGTTCATCGCTCGCAGTGCGAAACTGTAGTCAATCTGAATGCCGTACTCAGCTCGCATTTTGTTAACCATCTCCTTCGGCTTAAGTACAATACCATCAGTGATCAAGCTCCGAGCATAGAATGCTCCTAGAACATTCGCAGGGTACTGACGCGGTGTCGTCCCGTCTATATCGAATAAGCATGTGTGGATGCCACGGTACTTGCCGATGCGCCATATACCCCCAATGTGCTTTGCCCGCACCAGGTACTCACACCCCTCGTTCTTGCATCTGAACCCCACACGGTAAGTGTATGAATTCTCAACTCTATATTGATGCCGGTTCTCCATTTGATGCAATCCAACTGCTACTGACAAATCATCTTTTCTCTTGAACAGGCCGCCCTCTCGCAACTGACTAGCAGAGGGCGTGTAATAATCTGGATCGATCAACCCCAGCGGCAGCGCGGTGTCTAGATGAACGTGAGGAATCAACCAATCTCGGATAGCATCCGGATCGGCCGTGCCCACGTGGTCTTCGATAGGTTGGGACTCTGAATGAATATTGCGATGCCCAATGATCCTATCAACCCGTCTCGGCTCTCGGATCCATGCACCGAACTCCATGGTAAGCTTCTCGAATAAGTCAGAGAGATCTATGGCATCTCGTGCTTCCTCAGCCATATCTTGGGCGACATCATCATCCTCAACCCTCTCTTCCTCGTCTTCATCAATCCTTTCTTCGTCCGAATGTAGAGCCTCCGACCTCGGCTCCTCGATATTCACACATGTATATACCCTAGAACCGTGTGTCCTAGGAGTGCTCCGGGCGATTCCCTTTGTTGGAACTGCTGCTTGAAAGCATTCCTTTTTCCCACAGGATCTTCGAATTGGATGTGATAATTTAAATGCAACTAAATCATATAATCGAGTTCAGAATATTATACCTCAGATCTGTGCCGACGGAGTAATCTACAGGTCTAGATTACTGAGGTGTGATCCCTTTCCTCGAAGTTCTTCGACTGTGTGGGCGTCTAGGAACTTTGGAACCAGGAACTCTCCCTCTGCTGATGATAGGCGCCGATTCTCCTCACTCAAAACTTTGGTTTTGAGAATCTCCTCCTCCTTATTTATAAGGAGAAGTGCCGCCCCTATTCCTTGTCCACTAAGTCACGGGCTTTAATTAATTAAAGCCCGGTTTAGTTAATAATTACTGGAACAAATTCTAATTAAATATAATTAGAATTAATCCTAATTATTATAAGGAAAATAATATATAATTATTAAATTAATTATCTAATTCCTTAATTAAGAATAAATCTTAATTGATTAGATATTAATTTATTCCATAATTATATAATTAACCAGAGTACAATTATTGAGATCAGATGGACACTAAAAGAGGAAACTGGCGTCCCCTACACTACAGTAGGCGCCACATTAATGGGCTCAAGCCCATAATGCCTCTTTTTAGTCCAAAACTGATATCCCTCAATAATACCTTGAATTCCTTTCCTGAAGAGCTCTTGGGCCACCCCAGGGATCTATGTACCAGACAGAGTTTAGCCTTACCTAATGAAATAACCATGATCAACCCAGAACATTAATTTCATTAGAGCTGTGATGCATTCCACTAAAGAATCACAACTGAATCACCGCTCTGTCCCAATTTGTAGATTGGGGCTGATACTTTATTTAGAGCTATCCCCGTGTTTAATGACTCCGATATCCATTAATTAATTAGAGCTCCTCTGACTGCTCATAATTAATTAACATCTTATTATCCTCAAGTAGTACCCGTTCACCCCTTATTATTATACCTGAACTTAATCAGCATGCATGACTTGGTATAATAAACCTTGTGAACTCCCTGAGGGGATATCTCTCAACCTAATACGGACATGGTGTCTCGATATAACTAATTAGACATACTATGTGCCCTCATGTTACCCAAGATGCAAGTCATCAGGGATGCTGCGATAGACCCTTAGCTATACAAGTCAAAGTAACAGTGAACAACACATATATCTCTAATAGCATATCGAGATTAAGATCATATCTCTAAATCCCGAGATCTCTAGTTCTTCACCTATTGCTAGGGTCAGTATCAGAAGAACCTTATCTCACTCGATCCTGTCAATACGTTCCACCGTACCAACATAACTAGCGACTGAGACCCGCCACTACCGTTATGTTGCAGTCTAAACCGATAGTTTTCCCAAGCTATCTCGACTGTGACACTGTTTATATCTCATAATTATTGTCGAACGCTGCGTGATCTCCCTGACACCCGAGCCGTCCATGTGTTCTAAAACATGAGATATATGGCTTATTCTTATTAATATATTTATTCAGATAGGTGATTGTTACTAGTGGAATACATGTCATATATACTAAAACACGTTTTTGCTTTAGCTATATACAACAACCCCAACACCCTTATCTTTGTTGACGATAAAAACAGTTGCCTTAGTGTTCTGCTCCACAATCAATCTCAACAAATCAGTGTCGGTCCTCAAAATGACCTTACTCTTCCCGTCCTCGGTATCACTCAAATAGTACAACAAATAATCAGATTCTTCACCTAGTTGTTCACGAATCGCTTGTAATAGATTCGAATATGTAATTTCGGTCGATGACATATGCATCAAAACACGATCGCCACCTACATAAGTGGTTCGCTCACTACATAAGTGGTTCACTCAAAATGCCCACTGTGACGAATAAATAATTTCACCCGAGACATAGCTGCAGAAAAAATGAAGAAAAAAAATCAAATAAATAAAAGAAAAGCAAAAAAATTACAATGTAACGGTTTCAACCTCTCTCACGGTTGAATGATGACGGTTAAAGCAATTACTTAACCATTAAAAGTAAGTTTCCACGGTTAGATAATGCTTTTAACCGTGACCCTCACGGTTAAATAATGATTTAAACCGTGAGTCTCACGGTTAAATAGTCCTTTTAACCGTCAGTTTCACGGTTAAATCATGGTTTTAACCGTGAGTATCACGTTAAATAATTGTTCCGCCGTTGATATTTGTTTAAAACCGGTAAATAATTTTAATAAATCTAAAATTCCTTAATTTAATCTTAATCACTATAATATCTAACAGTCTAAACCTATTAACAAAGTAATTACTTTAATATTAACGATAAATACGTTATAAACATATATTCTAACCACTATTCATATATATTAAGTAAATAAAACATGATTTTCTACAAAAAAAAAAGTCAATAAAAACTATATTTCAAATTCATACGATTTTTCTCTATTTTACACAATAAAAACATCAAAAAAAGAAAAATAAACCGAACATACCTTTAATATAATGAAAATATCTTCAACAATGCGCCAAATACCCACAATATCTTCAAAAAATCACCAAAATCGGAGGCAAAATTTAACAAAATCGCAGGTAAAATTGAGGACCTTCTTCTTTTTACAGTGCGGATGTCACGATTTGTTTGAATTTTGTTGTTGTTGAAGAAATATTGTTCACTTTTACTGTTATTTCAATTAATGAAATGTAACTTTTGCTCATTTGGTTGTTGGTGAATAAATGAATTTCAAAATTTATTTAATAATTTTTTTTAATTAACTCACGGTTAAAATGAGATCCTCACGGTTTAAATTTCAATTTAACCGTGAGATTAGAGTAGCCGTGAGTCACACTTACTTTTTAAGGGCAACTTTGTATTTTTATTTGATTTTGGGTATCAAACTTATACTTTTAAAGTGGTGGGTATAAAACTTATATAGTTATTTATTTTGGGTATATATAACCATTTACCCAATATAATAATAATAAAATTAATTATAAATGTACAATTATGCCCTTATATAGCCACCAACATTAAATTCTAAACAAAAAGGGATTAAGATTATAACCCCGCATAGTCTCTCCATTGTGTGAGCCGCAAAACCAGAACATTATATCCATATCAGTGTATGTATACCCCCTTTGAAGAAAGCACGTTTCTCAAGAGATGGAATGAGAACTAAATTATGAAGAAGAAGAGTCATGCTCGGAAAAACATGAATAAATCGATTTGATTTCTTACAAGTTTATTTGCCTAAATTGACTCAATCTGAAAATCAAAATCATCTCGATTTTGCTTATAAAACTGATAAATTGATCATAAGGTATAAGAATTTTGTTGATGTTAATCCTCTATTCAAAAGACTAAAAGTATTTTTACCATCATCTGAAATCTGTTGAAAATTACTGTTAATACTCGATTTGAATTCTGTTGCCTCGAAAATTTTCTCTGTGAAAATTTACCATCATCTGAATTGCATCATATTGTCCTTCGAAGGACACTAAACTTCAGTGCTCCAATAGTGTGCTTCCATCCCTTTCAAATCGGTGTGTTCTTCAAGAGGTTATACTGACATGTAGTGTATTTTTTTGGTTTGCACAACGGAGGCTATGCAATTATAATCTTAAATATATTCTGTGCTATGGAAGAGAATAATTGTACATTCGAAATTAATTGAATCATTATTTTTGTTTGGTGACTATAGGGAGAGAAACGGGGGCTACGTTTAAAATCCCCCAAATGGAAAATATGTCAAATCAGAAAATAAATAAATAAAGGGAGTATTGTAGTACTCCCTCTGTTTACTCCGACTTGACCCATTTATATATTTTATACCTCACATATTAAATATAAAGAGGCCAAGTCGGAGTAAACGGAGGGAATACTTGTTTTCTCCTATTTCGCAGTAATATAGTTCATTAATCATATATCCCATACTTACTTACTTACTATCTTTAATTCTTTATTTTATTTGTGTAATATTTATTACATTTAATCACTACTAGAAAATCGGTTTGTAAGTAGCAAATAGACCCTTAACGTTGTCATTTCGGAGCAAATATAACCTTAATAAAACGTTTGGGCCGGACTGCCAGCACCCTAACGTACGTTCCATAAGTTAGGCAAAAACACGCCTTCACCTCTGAAGCACGGGGACGCCGGAAAGGTCACCGTTTCCGTTCCGGGGACGTTCCGGGGACGGGGACGCCGGAATACGCCTGGAATACGTCCCCGGGGACGTTTTTTTAATAAACGTTTTTATTTTATTTTATTTTATTTTTAAAATACGTTTGACCCAGAAATAAATACGTTGACATAGAAAAAAAATACGTTTCATACCAAACAAGAACCCTCAAATCGCGAAACTCGCCGCTGCTACTAGGGTTCGCCGCCATCGCCGTCGCCGTCACCCGGGTTTGCAGCTGCCGTCGCCGTCGCCTGGGTTTGCAGCTGCCGTCGCCGTCGCCTGGGTTTGCAGCTGCCATTGCCGTCGTCTGGGTTCATTGTTGCCAACGCTTGGTTCTCGCTGCTTCTTATTCACCGCCCCACTCTCTTTTTTATTATTACTCTGTATACTGTATGTGGGTCATGTGGCACACATTACTATATTGGATTGTAATTAATTGAATTTCTTAATACTATATGGGTAATGGGTGGGCGGCTAGGTCTATTAATTGGATTGTAATTAATTGAATTCCTTAATATATTTCCTATTTGCTTAAGTTTATTATAAATTACATAGAATTTGCTTTTTTTATTTATTTATAAATTATGAATATTTAATATGTATAAATATATATTAAATAAAAAATACAAAACGTATTTTTGACGTATCGTATTTTTCATTTTTGGATAATTAGCGTATTCCCGTCCCCGTATCGTCTCGTCCCCGTATTTCGTTTTTGTTCCCGTGCTTCATAGCCCTTCACTAAAGGAGATGTTAACACGGTTTGAAAAAAAAAGAAGGCCCATTTATGATTCCTAACATCTTCTCTAATCCTCTATCCTTCAATTTAAACTAATCTGCCAAAAATAAAAAAGAATGAATAGATGAACTAATTAAGAAAAGATTAAATTTATCATGCTGGCGAAATCCTCCAAATGTGAAGAATCAAGATATTTTTGTTGACCTAAACTGTCGATTTCATGGTTGGTTTTTCGGTCAACTCTTTTGCTCTGCAAGCTTGATGCTCCTAATCCATTCGCACCAGCACACCACCACTATCATTGCCGGTGCACACGACGCCTGCGCCGCCAATAGCCCCATCTACAGCCCCTTAAAATCGTAACTTAACTTGAAGCTCAGCGCCACCGCCACCGGAATTCCGACCAAGTAAAAGCATGCGAGATTGATAATTGCACCCATTTCCGGCCACGCCGTCCCTGCAGAATGCCGCACCCCCATCGTCTGCAGCAGTTTCCAAACTCGCATAACCCGATTATCGCAGGAACTGCCGCCTTCAACCAAGGTGGGTCGCACAAAAAATAAAAATAAAAGAATTTATATTTTGAAACGGTGTTAACAAATCCGTTAGTGGAGGGTTTTTTTGCCCAACTTATGAATCGCTAAGGTGTTGGCAGTCCCGAACTTTCATTAAGTTGTATTTGCTCCGGGGTGCAACCTTGAGATTATTATTATTTTTTACAGTTAAATATATTTTGTCGTGAAACATTTTACCACCAAAATGTCATATTAACGAAAATGCTCCCCTACCCACCATGTGCACATTTAATATGCCCACCGTTGACGTGTCACTATTACATCAATAATTTTTGTCTTTAGGATTTAGTTTTTTATGGTAAACTTTAGTTTTTTTAATAAAGTTTATTTTTACAAGGTATACTATTAATTTTTTCCTTAAATATAATATTGTCACCTCAACCGTGGGCGTATTAAGCATGTCCATGGTGGGTAGAAGCATTACTCTATCAAATTAGTGCTTCAGCGAAATGCAACAACAAGTGGACAATCATTTTTCTAATCCCGATTGGGTTAGGTATTTCAAGTCCTACACGAGAACCTGATGCTAAAATTCCCACCCCTAGCCTAAGAGTTTTGAATTGTTGCTTAGAATTTGAACTGATGGGATCCCCTGTCTCAATTTTAGTGTCCCAATCATATCTGAAATGTTGATTCCTATTAGTTTTATAGTACTTATTATTTTTTACAAAAATAAAAAATACTCCGTAAATAATATGGAGTATTAAATTCTAAAGACATTTATAAATTAAAGTTAAATTTCTAATCATTATATACCCTAATTTTAGATTTATAAATATTAATATAGTAACTAATAAAAATAAAATAAATACTAAAAAATAATTATAAATCCAATTCTATAAAATAATTATAAATTAAAATTAATTAGGACAAGTGGAATTTGAAACTCGTTATAACATGTTAAAATTCTAATTGACTTTGCATGCCGGTTTCGTGAACAGCATGTACCTAGATTCTTTTACAATTTTTCATGAACAGCGTAAACGTTATAATACCCTGTAATGCTATAATTGAATCTCTATTTAAGTCAATTCTATTTTAATCTCAATCAAAACACAATCAATAGACTCCATTAGCAATCTCGTTAATCAAAATTTGGTAACCGATATTTAAGTATTAAAGCAATAAGTGCATAATCTCAGGACAATCCTTCGGAAGAAACTGAAAATATATAAACCCTATATATATTATCAGCATCAAATTTGTATACACGTTTTATTTGTCCTATAAATTATACTGTATATATACCAATACAGTATTTTCTAATCATACCTCCTTTACTCAATTTTCGCCAAAACCATGATCCTCAAATCAATTTCCGTATCTTATTTAGCACTAATTTCTTTCATTTCAATCTCCGCATCCGCCGCCGTCACCGGCTTCACCACCGATCTCATCCACCGAGAGTCTCCTCTCTCTCCTTTCTCCGACGGCTCGTCTTCTTCCTCGCAACGCCTCATCAAAGCACTGAAACGCTCGATTCACCGCGCCCAGCGTTTCAACCAGCACCGATCAAAACTGGAGAAGCCGGAGCCAGATCTGATCAGCGCCGGCGGCGAGTATCTGATTAAATTCTCGATCGGAACTCCGCCGGTCACCACCATCGCCATCGCCGACACCGGCAGCGACGTCGTATGGACGCAGTGCCGCCCCTGCCTCAAGTGCTTCAACCAGAGTCTGCCGCTTTTCAGCCCGCGAGATTCAACCTCGTACGCTAGGGTTCCCTGCAGTTCCCTTACCTGCAATTCTGTACGCAAAACTCGGTGCAGCAGGACCAGGCATAACTGCCTCTACTCCTGCGTCTACGGCGACGGCTCCTTCACGGACGGCATCCTCGCCACGGAGAGTTTCTCCTTCGCCTCCGCCGCCGGGGAAACCGCCGTCATCCCCAACGTTACATTCGGATGTGGATTCTCAAACGGCGGCGTTTTCAGCGGGATCGAATCCGGCATCGTCGGCCTCGGGGGCGGAAAAGCCTCATTCGTCACCCAGCTAGGCCCCTTAGCCCAGGGGAAATTCTCCTACTGCCTCGTACCGTTCGAGAGCTACTTCAATTCGAGCAAACTGAACTTCGGCGACGAAGCCGAGGTTTCCGGCGGAGGCGCGGTGTCGACGCCGCTGGTGGTGAAGGAAGGCCTCGAAACTTACTACTTTCTGACGATGGAAGGAATCAGCGTAGGTAAACAGAGAGTCGAATTCAACGACGATTGGTCGCCTAATTCGGCGGCGGTTCGAGAAGGAAACATCATCATCGATTCAGGAACTACGCTGACATTGCTTCCTAGATCTGTGTACGAGAAATTGGAGAAGGCGATGAAGAGGCAGATCAAATTGAAGCAGACTGAGGATCCGAGTGGAGTGCTGGATCTGTGTTTCTCTGCGCGAGGAGGAGAAATTAGGGATTTTCCTGAGATCACTGTACACTTCAAAGGAGGGGACGTGAAGTGGGGATTTGAGAATGCTTTCGTTAGAACGAGTGAAGATTCAGTGTGCATGGCGTCTAAAGGGAGTAATGGTGGTTTTGCTATTTATGGTAACCTTGCACAGGTTAATTTCTTGGTGGGATATGATCTTGTGAAGAGGACGGTGTCGTTTAAGCCGGCTGACTGTGGGAGATCCTGATTCCTCATTTATTTATTTATTTATTTTTATTTTATTTTTTTATTTTGAGGGATTTACGTGACTATATAGTGTCGAAGATGGTTTATTCAATTTGGGGTTACGACAATTAACATAATAATCCAAGTTTGACTACTAGTACATACTTTTCCCAGCGCAGCGAGCTTAGCTTCTATGGGATGATCTAGGCTTGTCAACGGACGGATTTTACCCGGACCGTACCCATAAAAAGTATTAGGTTCCAGTCTAAGAACCGACCTATTAAAATTGGACCCGGACCCGGACCCAGACCGGACCGTTAAAACTTATTATTACCCGGACCAAACCCGGACCATTAAATTGAATCCGGATCCGGACCGGACCATTAGAGTGTGAAATTGGATCATCCGCCTTCTCAAAAACTAATACGTTCCTTCTCAAAAAAAAAAAAAAAAAAAAAAAATTAATACGTGAACTCATCGACTCGTCCTAACGCCACCGCCCCTTCGTCGGAAAACCCAAGGGACCGTTGCTTCTCTCGCCGTCAGCGCCCGCTCAGGGTGTGGATCTGGGCTTCATTATAAGTTCTTCGAAATCCTCGGCGGCCGAGGCCTCCTCAACGGCGAAGAAGGCCTCGAAAAAGAGCTAAAAAAGACCCCATCACCGCCGGCTCCTCCGCCGCCGCCGCCGCAATCGGAAGATCTGCCGCCAGTTCCGGAAGTATCAGAGGACGGCTTCGAGGGAGCTCCTAGGGCTCACCGGGGGATTCCCGGGGGGCGAAAAGGGGCTGCAGAAATTCATCCAAGAGAATCCGCCACCGCCTCCGGCAAAGAAAGAAACCTCTTCAGGCAGCGCAGTAGCGTTCGATCAGAAGACGACGGCGAAGGCGAAGGCGCCGGAGCTGCCGATGCTGCTGCCGGGGATGATAGCGATCGTGAAGAATCCGAAGAATCCGTTCCACATGTACTGTGGGATAGTGCAGAGGATCAGTGATGGGAAGGCCGGAGTTCTGTTCGAAGGGGGGAATTGGGATAAGCTCGTCACCTTCAGGCTTGATGAGCTCGAGCGCCGAGAGAAGGAACCAAATATTTTAATGGCTAGAAAATAAGTTTTCTCAAATTTGAATCAATTTCAAACTAAGAATGTTATATTAATAATAATTAGTGAGAATTTACCATTGTTTGAATTTCAGTTTATTACTTTATTTTAAGGTTGGAATATGATTAAATAAAGCGTCAAAGGTTGCGATATATACTATGATTGACTTTTGGAAAATTGATTTATCAAAGTTTTTTCTATATTTTTTGCAGATATATTTTGTTTTGATACACATTCTACTGAACTTAGATGGACATACCTTTTATAATTTACACTGCGAATATATACTTTGAAATCAAAAATTAAAAAAAAAAAAGAGGAAGAGAGGAATCAATATAAAAGTGGAATGGTATCTGTTATTATAATAGGTATATACCATTTATATAAGAAATAGGCTAATACATTACATAGGGAAAAAAAAATTACAAATAGAAACATGCTTAAAAAAAATAATAAAAATAAATAAAAATAAAAAATGACGGGCCGGGTCGGGCCGGATCCGAAACAAGCGGGCCGGTCCGGATCCGGACCACTCATGTCACAGGTCTTAACGGGTCGGGTCTGGAACCGGACCGGAACCGCATCATTAAAACTAAGTGGGTAATGAGCGGTTCTGGGTACGGTCCGGGTAAAATCCGTCCGTTGACAAGCATAAGATGATCTAATATGTTTCTCAGTACATGAAATTATGTGCAAGATAGTCTTACGCCTCAATTATGCTTTGTATTCAAAATTTATGTTGATTAACCGGATTCATTTTTATTTTTTTTGAACGAAATGTGACGGTTAGTTAAGTTTCAAAATAATTGAATTATTTCCGAGAACAGAAAATTGTTAATTCTGGTTGCTACATAACCTGATGATTATTATGGTTTTGATAAAATAAATAAATAAATAATAATAATAATAATAATAATAATAATAATAATAATAATAATAATAATAATAAAATCCAATACTTAAAATTGATGACATTTAACCACTTGGAATTATTATCTGCTGCAATTTTGATGTATCAAAATCGTATCCTAAATTTTATTTATAAATTATTATTATGATTTGAAACACAATTGAATACTGAACAGAATTTAACAAAATACTACTCAACAAAATTTTGTATTTATTTTAAGAATTACCTATATGCTGACTTTGACCATCAAATATTGTCAACTCCTCACTCATTCTGGGGGCAAGTTAAGAAAGATTATGCAATTCAACAAAAAAATTACAAATTCTTACCTCACAGAATCAACCTTTATTCTTCCAATTTCCTACAGATTAACAACACTCGCGTGCAATTCATTCTTCTACAAAACAGAATACACATATTGCTCCAGGTGACTGGGTATTTCATTACAAATACTAATAATAGTTAATATACTCTAATTAAAAAACAATTCATATAATATTCGCATTTTATAAATATATCCGATAAAAAGAAAGTAAGGTTGGCCCTCGCTCTGACTTTGACTACCTAAATATTTTCAACTCGCATTCTAAACGTTGACTTTCCATTCCTATAAATATAAATATCATCACACGTACAATTCATTCTTCTCAAAATTAAACATGGCCACAATCCCAAAATCATTTTTCATGATTTCCTATCTGGCACTCGTGTCCTCCATCATTCTCACGTGCGAAAGCGCACCAAACCCTAGCATCGATGGCTTCACCACAGACCTCATCCACAGAGACTCCCCCGACTCTCCTCTCTACGACCCTTCCGCCACCGACCTCCACCGCCACAACGACAACCTCAACCGCTCCCTAAACCGCTCCAAATACTTCAACCACACTATCTTCGGCGGAAAGTCGGCGGAATCCGACCTCACCGTCTCCAAGGAAGGCGTGTACCTGATGCGGTACTCCCTCGGCACTCCCCCGGAGGTCCAGATCGCCATCACCGACACCGGCAGCACCACCACGTGGACCCAGTGCATGCCCTGCCGCAAGTGCATCCACCAGAAGCTCAACATCTTCAACCGAGATTCTCCAAAACCTACCGGGGGGTTCGGTGCAAGTCCTCCGACTGCGAAGCCCTCGCCCCGGACTCCACCTGCGATGCCAGGGAGCAGAAGTGCCTCTACCTCGCTCGCTATGGCGACGGCTCCTCCTCGGCCGGATTCGTCGCCAGGGACACCTTCACCTTCTACTCCCCCAGGAAGGGGGTTTTCCGCTTCGACAACATCATCTTCGGCTGCGGCCACGAAAACGTCTTCACCAGCGTCAGCGGCTCCGCCTCCGGTCTGGTGGGGCTTGCTGGTGGAAGAGCCTCCCTCGCCAGTCAGCTAGGGTACGACAAGTTCGCCTACTGCCTCATGGTACCGGCGAGGCGGCACTCCACCAGCAAGATCCACTTCGGGAAGGAAGCTGTGGTAGCGGGCAGAGGAGTGGTGACGACGCCACTCTCTCTGGTTCACAACCACTACCTCCTGACGCTGAAGGCGATCACCGTCGGGAGGAAGAGGATTGAGTACCACAGCCCCTTCCTTGTGGCCGGAGGGAATATCTTGATAGATTCGGGAGGCGTGCTCACGCAGTTCCCGGAGAATTTCTACAACAGCTTCGAGGCGGCGCTGACGAGCCAGGTCGACGAGACGCCGGTGAGGAATTTTGGACGATGGCGCCTGTGCTACGATGACGTGTTCGAGATGCCGAAGATCACGGTTCATTTTGAAGGGGCGGATGTGGTGTGGTCGATTTTGAATACTTTTATGAAAGTGAATGAGAACTTGATTTGCCTGATGGTGTCGCCCATGCAAGCTATTCCTATATACGGTAACGTTGCGCAGGCAAACTTCTTGATAGGATATGATCTTGGGAAGGAGACGGTGTCGTTTAAGCCGACTGTATGTGGGGACTAGCTGATCCCAGAGTACACTCATGATTTAATTACTAATTTATGTTTTCGTCAAATTATAATCGATCCGTGCTCGATCGAATAGTTATAGTATGTTGTGCTTATAAACAATTAAAATGAGAAAAATTACGTTTTGTTTTGTTTTGTTTTATTTTTTTGGCAAGAGTCCTGACACCATGAAGTGGGATGTGTTTAGATAGATATGCATATATATTTTTTAGGGATATTTCTCTCAAGAGGGAGTGGTTCATACGAGAACTAGGGATGGCAGTGGATCCTGAACACAGTCCAAATCCAGGAGTTCAGATTCATTTTTAGGATTTGGAGTGCTAAGATTTTGAATCCGATGAATCCGGGCCGGATCCGGATTTCCCTCTTAATTTTCAGATTTGAATCTAGAATTTTATTTTTGAGATCTGGTCCGTCCAGATCCAGCCCAAGGACCCAAAGAATATATAATATATATTATTTTATAATATTTACTAATAAATATATATATGGGGAAATAGGGAAAAATAGCCACTTTCAAATAGTAAAGATAAAAATTAGCTACTTTGATAAAAAAGATAAAATATAGCCATTTTTGTGTTAAATGACCAGATTAACCTTAATGATATTAATAAAGCAAATATTAAAAGGAAAAAGAAAAAAAAAATTGTGAATTCGTGATTTATTCATTTTATGTGTGTAAAATCACGAATTCAAATTCGTGAATTGTTCCTTTTTTTTTAGTGAAATCACGAATTCAATTCGTGGATTGTTCGATTTATGTGAATGAAATCACGAATTCTCAAATTTAATTCGTGAATTTGGAAAGGGAAGGACAATGTGGTAAGAATGGCTATTTTTTATCTTTTTTTATCCAAATGGCTATTATTTATCTTTACTATCTCAAAGTGGCTATTTTACTAGTTGCCCTAATTAAATCTCAAACCCTAATAAATTTATTTTTAATCTGAAAGTTCAATGCCTTAAATATGGATATGTTTTGTTTTTTTTTTGGATATGTTTAAGTGAATGACATTTTTATTAGCAAGTCGATTACATAAATACAAAACTCATGTATTCGTAAAAATTAACCTTGAATACATAATACACGAATACATGACTCATGTATTCGTGAAAATTAACCTTGAATATACGAATACATGAATACATGACTCATGTATTTGTGAAAATTAACATTGAATACATGAGTGACTAATATTTGTGTTTTTTATATGAGTGGTTAGTATTTGTGTTTACTATATCAAAGTAGCTACTTTTAAAGATTAGCTCGATTCAAAAAGGCCGAGGTCATTTACGTCGAAACAAAGTGATTTTTTTTTTAGCAACAGAGGAGTATTATTTACATGGTAATTTGGATTGAGTACTGAAATTGTGCCATAATTTTAACGAGATTTGTCAACAAATATACTAGTAACATTATTCGAATTTTATGAATAATTATCCCATACTGGAAGAACCAGATGTCAAGAATCTGAGTTTGACTACCAAATAATTTCAACTCACCATTCGAATCCAAGATGGAATCTTTTCGCAAACAAAATTACAAATTCTAGCCATGCATGCAGAATCAGCCTCTACTATATTCTCCTTATTCCTATAAATCAATACGACACATGCACATCTATGAATTCATTCTTCTCCGATCCTTCACATCGATCATGGCCAAAACCATGATCTTCGTTTCTTATCTTGCTCTCTTCATTTCCTCCATTCTCACGTGCGAATGCCAACCATTCACAGAAGCAGATTCAAACATCAATGGCTTCACCACAGATCTCATCCACAGAGACTCTCCCAACTCTCCTTTCTACGATCCTCTCTCCACCGACTTCCAGCGCCTCCAAAACGCAGTAAAACGCTCCCGAATCCGCGCTTATAAGTTCATGAACGAGAGCAAGGCGGCGGAATCCATCGTCACCGGCGCAGCCGACGGTGAGTACGTGATGAGATTCTACATCGGCACTCCCTCCGAGGTCGTCATCGGCGTCGTCGACACCGGCAGCCACCTCACGTGGACCCAGTGCAAACCCTGCAACAAATGCATCAAGCAACGCCAGCCCTTCAAGCCCGCCGCCTCCTCCACCTTCAAGCGCATCCGCTGCGACACCGACAGCTGCGACCTCTACGCGCCGTCCACCGACTGCGACCGGAGGAGGGAGAAGTGCCTCTACAACGTCCACTACGGCGACCAGTCCTACTCGCGCGGCGTCGTGGCCACGGAGCGCTTCTCCTTCCTGTCCACCAGCGGCCGCCTCCTGGGCTTCAACAGGACCCTGTTCGGCTGCGGCCGCGACAACTACTTCTCCTCCGACAGCGCCGCCTCCGGGGTCGTCGGCCTCGCCGGCGGAACCGGATCGTTGGTCAGGCAGTTAGGGTACGACAAATTCTCCTACTGCCTGACGCTGGGCGAGAACCACAACAAGACAAGCAAGCTCCACTTCGGGGTGGACGCGGTGGTTTCCGGCAGAGGGGCGGTGGCGACGCCGCTTAATGACAGAAACACGTACTACTACCTGACGCTTGAGGCGATCACCGTCGGAAACAAGAGGATCGAGTACCACAGCCCCTTCATCGTCGCCGGAGCAAACATCATCATTGATTCGGGATCGGTGCTGACGCATTTTCCGGTGAATTTCTACGACGAGTTCGAGGTGGCGCTGGCGAACCAGATCGAGGAGAGGGCGGTGAGGGATTTCGGAGACTGGCGTCTGTGTTATGGGGAGAAGTTCGTGATGCCGAAGATCACGATTCACTTCAGAGGGGCGGATGTGGAGTGGAGGTCGTACAATACTTTTGTGAGGGCGAGTCCAGATTATATGTGCTTGGCTGTGGACCCCATGGAAGGTCTTCCTATTTATGGGAACTTGGCTCAGGTTAATTTCATGGTGGGATATGACCTTGCCATGAAGACGCTCTCCTTCAAGCCCACTCAATGTGCCATTAACTGAACTGAATCTTCCTACGCTATTATTTGCATTTATTTATTTTGTGACGAAACTAAGCATTTTTGGTTTTTAACTACTCTATTTGAGAATACCCATTTCGGCTTCCTCGAAACACAAGTCCCAATGTCAAGTTACTATTTTCTACTCAAATTCTTAAAAAAAATAAAAATAAATAAACTTTACTAAAAAAATTAACCCTAAATGAAAAAGTGATGAGTAGATGAGCGTTTCTGTAAGATCTAAAAGCTATATAAAGATATTTGATTAGTAGATACATATAATTAAATTTATGCATGTGAGATCGTTGTGATATTTTACATTTCGTAAACGTTATGTTTTAATTCGATCAAAGAAAATTAGGAAAGCTAGTTTTTAGGTCAAATTGTTCATGCCCAGTCATTAAATATTAATGATACCAGATTTCATGTTTAATGAACAGTAAAGAACGTACCCTACTCTACTGTATAAAAAGTATTGCAAGAAATTAAAGGGATGTCTACATGAATTTGACTACAGAAAATATATGCTCAAATCAAGATTTTGTTTAATCAAAATCCCTCCCATATACCTCAACCTAAAAGTAAAAATTCTCATGATAACTTATCCCAACTAAATGCAAACTTCACCACCTGCGTCATTACTATCAGATTTTTAATTAATTTCCTAACAAAAAAGAAAGAAAAAAATAACAGTCGCATATAACAGCACCCGTTACCAATCTTGACAAAGCCATGCCCGCCACAATGATCCTCACATCAAAACTCATCTCCTCCATAGCACTAATTTCCTTAATCTTCATTTCCGAATTCGATGAATCTAAAACCAACGCTTTCACCACAGATCTCATCCACAGAGACTCTCCTCAGTCTCCCTCCTACGATCCTTCCCTCTCCCCTTCCCAGCGCATCTCAAACGCCTTGAAGCGATCCTTCCACCGCGCCCGTCGCTTCAAGGAGCGACGCTCCAACTCCGGCCGTGCGCCGCAGTCGGACCTAATCTACTCCACCGGTGCATATCTCATGAAATTTTCGATCGGAACACCGCCGCTCCCTGCCGTCGCCATCGCCGACACCGGCAGCGACATTATATGGACGCAGTGCTATCCCTGCCTCCAGTGCATACACCAGAGCCTCCCAATTTTTCGCCCAAAAAATTCATCCACGTATAGAAAAATCAATTGCGACGCTCCTCGCTGCGATTCCTTGCCGGAAACCTACTGCAGCCGCAACGGAAGGCGTTGCCTCTATTCCGAGAGCTACCAGGACGGCTCCTTCACCGACGGCGAGCTAGCGACGGAAACCTTCACCTTAGAATCCAGCCGCGGGAAATCAGGCGTCGTGCTTTCGATTCCGAAGATCACGTTCGGATGCGGATTCAACAACGGCGGCGTCTTCTCCGGCAGCGAATCCGGCATCGTCGGTCTCGGCGGCGGCAAAGCCTCGCTTGTGCGGCAATTAGGCCGATTAGCCAGGGGAAGATTCTCTTACTGCTTGGTTTCCGTTCTCGATGAGTCGAATTCGAGCAAATTGCATTTCGGAAGGGCAAAGTCGGGCTCTAAACGGGCCGTCACGACTCCGTTAGTCGAGAGAGAGCCCGAAACTTTCTACTACTTGACGATCGACGGAATCAGCGTCGGAAATCGGCGGCTGCGATTCACCTCCTCCGATTCTGATTCCGACCTCCAAGGAAACGTAATCATCGATTCCGGCACGACGTTCACGTTGCTGCCTGAGGATTTTTACGAGGAGGTGGAGAATGCGATAGAGAGTTCCATCAATCTGGATCGTGTCGAAGATCCAGCAAATGAGCTGAGACTGTGTTACCTTTCTCGGAAAGAGATCGAAATTCCAGAGATAAGGGTACATTTCAGAGGGGGCGATGTGAAGTGGAAGCATGAGAATATTTTTGTGAGGACGAGCGATGAGACGGTGTGCTTGGCGGCGCAGCCGTCGCAGGATATTGCTATTTATGGAAACTTGGCGCAGGTGAATTTCTTGGTGGGGTATGATCTTCTGAAGAGAACGGTGTCGTTTGAGCCCACTGATTGTTGGAGATCCTGATATTTTTGCTGCCTTGATTCGGTAATGAGAATTCACGAAATCTTTTTAATAAAGAAATGTTATTAAATTGAAATATTTCGAGATTTTGGTTTTTTCAATCTTGAGATCCTAGTTCTTTTTAATTCACAAAATCACACCCCCCCCCCCCCCCCCGGGTTGTCTTTTTCACTTTTTTTTTTTTTTTCGTGTGTGTTATTAGGATCATAAACGATATTTTCTTTGTTTAGGTGAACACGAATTATCTAAATTCATTAGATGGTAATTCACACCTATCGGCTATCGCCATTAAATTTAATTTAATTTTGCACTAAATACGTTAGAAAATTTAATGAACTGCACTGTTTAAAGTTGGCTTTTTTGCAAGGACTTCCCATTAATTGTTAAGTTTCTGAGCTTAACAATTTAATGTTCCAATTATAGAGGAAGAAATTCCACTTTCCCAATTATAGCTGAATCATTCTTCTAGCTAGCTAATGAAGAACGATTCACTATATGCCCTATAGGGGCGGCTCAGTGGTAGAAAGAATATGGTTTAAATGGTCACGGGTTCAAATCTCCCTCATAAATATTTCTATAGGTTTGGCATTTTCGGAATCAGAATCAAAACCGGCCAAGGAACATTCATAATCGGCATTTTCGGAATCAGAATCAGAACCGGCCAAGGAACATTCATAATCACTAGTTTGGTTCCGATCCCTGGCCCTAGGAATCGGAAATCGGCGGTTTCACGGTTCCGAACCGTAATCGGCAGTTTCTAGTTTTGTAATCTAGTTCTTATTTTTTTTAGTTCGTAGGAGTATTATATTTTTAAACATCATGTTATTAATGCAGGTGCATTTAATTTTTATACGTCTATTTAGAGGAATAGAGTAGGATAATATAATGTGGTATACATGTATAACTAGTGTGACTCACAATTTTTATATCATGTTTACTTTGAACGGTAATAGATTTCTACAATTGTTTCAATTATACACATATATTGTGTTGAAAATTGATGATAAAATATAAATTGCTAAATTGCCCTACTTTTTTTATTTGGAAATGGTATGTGAAGGTAAGAGTCTTTTTATAAAGTGATAAAAGGTGGTATAAAATTATCACACTCTTTTATTAAGTATGATATTATAACATGGTATAATATGACTGCCTGGAGTTTTATACAGTCTAACCAGAAACTTTTATATATCAAAGTAAACGAGTTATAAAGTGGTAATTGGTAAATAAACTTTTATACTTCTGTGTACCTCATTTTACGTTAAAGTAAACGGAGCCTTTAAGTACTAATTAAGAGATAAAATTGAAAAACAAAAAAATAAATCAAAAATAAAATATGTTAGTACAATTAAGTGAACGCAATGTAAAAATGATAGACAAATATAGCAAATTGTGTAACACAATGTACACATGTTAGATATTATTGACACCTTTATATACATAATTATATGATTAAATGAATAAAATTTCATATTATTCATTACGTACACACATACGCACATGAATTTTCACACGGGCCCTTCCAACCATAGTAGTTAATAGCAGTGTTTTAAAAATTGGTTCGGTAGTTTTGCCTATTCTACTACGGTTCAATCGAAAAATCAGAAACCAGAGTTCTCGTCACCGGTTCAATTTTCAAAACATTGATTAATAGTAACTGGTCTGACACGTATGAAATTAAATTAGACTAAGATATCAATAAAGAGAACTACTTCAGCCTGAGAATCTGAAGATGATTTGGGACTTGAAGATGATTGAGAGCTCGATAACAGAATTCAACAAAGACTTAGACGCGTACTCTTTTTTCCACTGGGTTTTAGTGAAGCTCAGACTTTGAGACATCGAACTATGATGATTTGCAAGAGTTTTAGGATTTATCTATCAAATCAAAATGATTTGGATAACTTTGATGCATCTTCTTTATTAACTTTTGAATCAAATCATCGAAATAATTATGTGAGACAAGAATGAACAAACAATTTGAAGAAAATTAAAAAAAAAATAAAAAAAATAGACAGTTCCAAATTGCCGATCTGACTGTTTCAACCGGAATAGGATTCACCGATTTCTAACAATAACCGGAATCATAGGGGTGGTTGGTTTGGTTCCGGTTCCTCCGACCGGGAATCATAATTGGCAGTTTGGTTCCGGATAGGAACCGAAACCAGAGCTCTGGCCACCTCCAGACAAAACATATTTTTCCAAGCAGTATATAATAGTACTTGAAAATAAATTATGAAGTACTCCCTCCGTCCTATTCAAAATCTCATTTTACTATTCGAGTTGTGTTCAAAGTGTTGACTTTCCTTTTTTTAGAAAAACTTAAATTTATAAAAAAATATAGACCCTACAATTTTCAACACATACACCTTCAATTTAACTACGGGGCAAAAAAAATGAGACGCGCGCTCGACGCCGCCTCCTTAATAATCTTGCTGAAAATAAAATAGACACTTCAAAAGGGACTGATGTAGTATATTGTACTCCCTCCATTTTTCTCGAAGTGTCTCATTTATATTCAATACGTGAGGTATAAAATATACTCCTTCCGGTCCTTTGAAGTTGATAAACTTCTTTTCGGCATGAGAATTAAGGTAGAAATGTTTAGTGTTTTAAGTGAGTTTGGTAATTGAGGAGTGTATTGAATTAGATTATAATTAATATTTTAATTAATTTAAAATAAAAAATATGAAAATTAAAAAAAAAATCTATTTCAGTTAATAATTAATTAATTAATATTTTTTTCAATTTTTTTCCAGCAAATTAATGGATAATTTTTCTAGCATTTTTTTTTCAATTTAAACTCTTAAATGAATTGAAATAAACACATTATTATTAATGCATGAAAGTCGAAGACTTTGGATGAAAATTCAGAAAATGAAAAACTAAAATGCATTGAAAAAGTGATTAACCTGCAAGTAGTCACTTCATTAAAAAGAAGGCGCCCAAATGAAATTTTTGGCTCTCCAATTACAGCTAAAACACAACATTCAAAATTCCCACCAAAAATAAAAGTCCATAAAGCTAATCTATCTACTCTATAAATAGAAGTCCATAACTCCATTTCAGTTTCTAATTTTAAAACTCCAACTTCAATTCTGAAAAAGAGAAAATCAACCATGGGAAAGCACAAGGAACTCTTCACAGAAGAGAGAAACAGAGTTGTGCAGTTTATGCTACAGACTTGCAGCCATGGAAAAACAACTTAATTATGGGGCATTCAAGGAAGCTGCAACAAAATTTTTCATCACAAGAGGCACTGTATCTCAGCTGTGGAAAACTGCAAGAACACATTTGGAGAGGAATGAAGTCATACATTCAATTTCAGGTAAGAAATCTAGAAAAGTAAGAATTCTAAAGCCTATTGATTATCCCAAGCTTAAAACCATACCTAAGAATGAAAGGAGCTCTCAAAGAAAAACTGCTGCTAGAATGGGTGTGAGCAAAACCACAGTCCAAAGATCGTATAAGATGCATCTCTTAAGAGCTCATACTTCATGTTTAAGGCCTCAACTCAGTCAAGATAACAAGCTCTTGAGAGTTAGGTTCAGTTTGGAATCCTTAGAGCTGGATAAGATCCTCAACTGTATAAGATTCTCAAATATGCACAACATTGTGCAAATAGATGAGAAGTTGTTCTACATAACAAAGGGCAGCCACAGATACTATCTTACCCCAGATGAAGATGATCCACATAGGATTTGTCAAAGTAAAAAATTCATAGGGAAAATCATGTTCCTTTGTGCTGTTTCAAGACCTCTACTTGCTGAAAATGGAGAAGTCTTATTTAATGGTAATATAGAGATTTGGCCATTCCTAGAATCTGTGGTGGCTAAGAGGGCTTCTTAAAAAAGGGCTAGGGGTACAAGGTACAACAAACCAATTGACTCAATCACTAGAGATGTCATGAAACAAGCATTGATTGAGTGTTGGGATATTATGTTAAGGGGGAACTTGAATTAAGTTAATAAACAATTTGTTTTGATTCGATTCCAAAACCCTCTTTAGAATATTTTCCTTATTATTTTTGATGAACTAGACAAGTTATTCTTAGCAAAGCTTGCATGTTAGGAAGCTTTTATTTTAGTCTAGAAGCGCTAAGGATCAAGCAGTCAGAGTTCGCGAAGCGTCAGGAAGCGAAGCGGCTCCAGCAGTGAAAGCGTCAGCAGTAAATTTTGACAAATCATCATGGAGACACTTCAGATAAAGATGCTTAGAGCGAGCTTCCGTTGCGTAGAAGCGAAGCGCTCTCAAGTCAGCTCACCCAAAGCGTCTCTGATCAAGAGCTGAACTTAAAGCGTCAATTTGTGCTAGTATGATAAGTTTGACTTTCAAACTTTCGGATGACTGACACCTCGCCACATAAAGCTTACGTGTCATCACACCATTGCTCAACGGATGCGGCTACAGTCCGAAAAAGTCAAGGTTAGGTGAAGACTGCCATACCCCTAGGTGAGGCGGACATCCCTTCCTAGTACTAGAGTCTGAAATGCTGAAAAATGAGCTGACACCATCGACTTTTCTGGAAATTATGGAACACGCAACCACTTCTCTCTCAACGGGAAGTAGGGTTCCTCTACTATAAATAGAAGGAGTTGAACATACTAAAACCAATGCACGTACAAACGATTCAAGCATACTACTCGCAAGAACTCTAGAAAAATATCCATTACATTCATTTAGTTCTTTCGAAGCACTTTACTTTAGTGTGTCCTCAAGAAATATATTTCTTGAGTATTGCAACTACTTTCTTTCTAGGTGCAACCGCATATATCCATAACCTAGCTTCGAGAATCCTTATCCATTTACTTGTGATCTTTATTGTAAAGGATTCTCATTTACGAAAACCCAAAAACCCCAAAACCAAGTCTATCGTGTTAGATCGAGTTGTAAGGTTGTAAAGTTTTTGTAGTAAAGATTTGTTGTTGTAAGGCTTCTCGAGAGCCCGTGAATCTCTGAGGATTCAAATGCAAGTTTGTTACTAGCCTTGAATCACTTCCCCTTGGAAGTATAAAACAAGGGATACCAAGTGAAGGTATTCATCCCGTCGTGGATAGAGTGGACGTAGGAGAGACTCTCCGAACCACTATAAATTGTTTGTCTCTTTACTTTTAAGTTATTTATCGCTTTGATTATTTGCATACACACACACACGCTTTAAACATCAAGTTGGTTTTAATTGCAAGAAAAACTTTAAAGTCTCACCACATTTCGCACATCACTCACATGAGCTAGAAGCTTCGAAAGCATCACTAGCATTCGAAGCATCTGCTCGACAAAAAGGCTGAAAAATGAAAGAGAAGTTAAACACTTCTCAACACACGTATTCACCCCCCCCCCCCGGGCTACGTGTGTTAGTCACTTTCGGGACCAACATTGAGAATGTGTGTTTTCTTACTTTTCATGCATAAACTCTATTAATAAATTAGTTATTTGTATTGGATGTTAGAAGGATGCATAAAATAGTTCTGAAAACAACATTCAATACAAGCAACAAGTTTTATTAATTCAGTTTTATGTTATGAATGAATGGAAGATGCATGATTCAGTCAAGTTTATGAATGTTTCTATACATTTTTATCTATATACTTCAATCCCTAAAAGAAAGGATGGTGAACTTGGAAGGATGCTTGATCTCAGAAAGTGAAATTCATCACTGGTCATGGACATTTAACTGTCCTAAAGGGCAACTAAGGTTATTAATTCTTATTTTTCCAAAGAAACTTGTATCGTATGCTCAATAATTTGCTTTCATGAAATGTAAATAGATAATGCCGGTCATAAGACAGAAATGGCATGTAGGAGCAAGCAGACACATAAAGATTCAACAAGATAATGCTAAGCCTCATATCAAAGATGATGATCCAGATTTCAGACTAGCAGCAAATGAGGGTGGATTTACCATGAAGTTAGTTCGATAACCACCCAATTCTCCAGACACTAATGTGTTGGACTTGAGGTTTTTCAATGCTATACAGTCACTGCAACATGAAAGGGCATGCACTACACTAGATGAGCTAGTGAACATTGTTAAGGAATCCTTCTACAACATATCCCCAGCAACATTGAACAAGGTTTTCCTATCACTTCAAGGCTGCCTTATTGAAATATTGAAGGTTAAGGGGCACAACAATTTCAAGTTACCATATATGGGCAAGGATGCACTCATTAGGACAGTGCAATTACCTCTTAATCTAGAAGTGGGGAAGGAATTAGTGAATGAAGCAGTTACTTTTTTTATTGTTGTGAAAATTGGCTACAGATTGGGAATACAAGAGAGATTTAGATTGCAAGAACTTTCGAGGAGTCTACAACTCCAAGACAGCTTACAACTCTAAGGCAAAGAATAGAAGAATTTTTTGTGTTGATTGAGGGCAGTTTTGTGAAGAAATGAATGACATTTTGTGCTGATTTGAAGCAGTTTTTGTGAAGAATTGAAGGACTTTTTTTGCAGATGTTAAGCAAGTTTTTTGTGAAGATTTGAACGACAGATTGTGCAGATTTGAAGCAAGTTTTTTATGAAGATTTGAAGGACTTTTTGTGCAGATTGGAAGTAAGTATTTTGCAATAGATATGAACTTCTTTTTGAACAAACCATCAATGGAGCAATGTATGCACTAGCTAGCCAAAAAAGGTGTAAAATTGTTCATTTTTTGAAGTTATATTACATTTTATTTTACTTTTAAGAGGATTGCAATAGCATACTAAGTATTTTTGATTCAGTATTGTTCACACACACAAGCAACAACCATAGCAAATCTATCATAGTCAACCAGTAGAGAAGGGGCAGATAAAATCCATCAATTAAAACCAACACATAAGGGGCAACTAACCAACATCATTGAAACTTAGTATATGCTAGAACAAAGTCCAATATTCAATCCACAATGAATTAGGAAGTAGGAATTTCATACCAGATTTAAAAATTCCCATTCTCTACCCTTATTTTTGCCTCAAGCTCAATGAATTCTCGATCCACTTTTGCCACACAAGCTTTCCAGGTCTCTCCAGCCATCTCAAATGGACACCCCAGAGGAGTACTTGGGTCCGAGAGTTGGGAGTCATTCTCGGGAAAAGTTCGAAGTGGGCTCTCGTGGTTATCCTGGTCTTTGGCTTCCTCCACACCGCCAGCGGCCCTAGTAGAGGTGGTAGGAATGGGGGAGGGGGGTAGCAGTGGGGGTCACGTTGGACCTAGGGCATCTCTTTGTCACCGGCGAGCCGCCCACGCTCTGACCCATCATCGCGTTGAGGGGGCGGCGAGCGACACCCCAATTGGGGCCATGAAATAGTTGCCGAGATGAACCTGTCAGCGATGGCTTCGCAAGTACTGGAAATGGAGAGGGCTGCTAAGGATTTCTGAGGTTACCATACCGTCCCGAAGGATTGGATCATCCGCCAGCCAGATCGGCCATTTTTGCGGCGAATCAAGGTCATCCTTGGGCCACCAATTGGGATTGCAGAGCGATGGAAGAAGTATGGTTTCGAGTGAGAGAGGCGCCTCATGTTTTTGCGCCGATCTCCGGTCACCTTTCGGACATCTCCAGCCGCCGTCGGCCATTGAAGAGTTGCAGGTGATCAAAGAACTAGGGTTTTGGGCGAGAGAGACGAAGCAACTTAAGAGAAATGGAGTTAGGGATGAGATAAAAATGGGGTGCATTCATTTTTGTTTGGCTGGGTAGGTGAGTAGAATTAAATTAGGTTTGATTTAGGGTGTTAATTTTAAAAAATAATGGCCCAATTAGTGGGCCCTAATTTTTTACTAATTATGTGCTTCATTGTCTAATTATTGCCAAATAAGAAAATGTATCAACTTGAAAAGACCGCCCAAAAAAGAAAATGTATCAAGTTCAAAAGACTGGAGGGAGTATAAGTGAGCCACTTTAGAAAAAACAGAAGGAGTATATTTATTTTTTATTTTTTTTATTCCTTATATGGCGTGGTCCTCATGTTTGGGCATTTATCATGTATAACCCAAAGAAATAAAATAATTGTCAAATTGTACCTATAAATTATAAAGATATTCAGTTCTATGTAAAACTATTGTTATTTTTGCAATATATATGACGAGGGATGTGCTCTAATTATGTCATGCATTGGTACAATCAGTAGGCTTAAAAGACACCGTCTTGTTCACCAAATCAAACCCAATCAAAAAATTAATCTGCGCCAAATTCCCATATATCGGCATGAAACTCGCCGACGCAAAGGTAAGGCAAAGGTAAGGCACAGAACCTTCTTACTCGTCTTTACAAAAGTGTTGTAAGACTTCAACTTCACATCACCCCCTCTAAAATGCGCCGTCACTACCGGTATCTTACTCTCCGCGTCCGCCGTCGCAACATAGCACAGCTTCATCTTCTTCTGCGGATCGCTGATCTGCTTCAGACCCACCTGCCTTTTCATCTCCGCCTCCACTTGGCCGTACAGATCTCTCGGGAGGAAACTCAACGTCGTTCCCGAGTCTATCACTATGTTCCACCCTCCTCTCAATTTCGCAGACTCGACGGAGTTTATATCAAATCTCTGGCTTCCGACGCTCATTCCCAGCAGCGTCAGAAAGTAGAAGGTGTCATTGAATTTAGAAACGATCGGCGTCGTCACGACGCCGGCGCCGGCGACCACGGCGGCGTCGCCGAAGTGCATTCTACTCGGCTTCGTCCTCCGCCGCGAAGCTGGAAGCGGAGCGAGGCAGTAAGAGAATCTGCCGCCGATTGAACTCCCCATCTGCCTTACCAACGACTCTTTCCCGCCGCCAAGGCCGACGATACCCGAGGCGGTGGGGGTGAAAAGGCCGCCGCTCGTGTGGCCGCACCCTATGACGATATGGGGGAAGGTAACATTTTGACCTAACGTGATTGCTTCTATGGCGAGATCGCCGGCGTTGAAGGAATTGTCGCCGTATCTGACATTGTAGCTGCAGCCACCATTGGTTCCGACGCAAGGAGCCGTAGTGATAGATTTGCAGACAGCGGAGCGGCACGGAACTGGTTTGTAGGTGGAGGAGCGGTCGGAGACGAAAAGTGGAGATTTTTGCTTGTAGCATCGTTTACACGGCTTCATTGTATCCATGTGAGGTCGCTGCCGGTGTCCGCGACGGCTAGGGTTTCGAATTTTGGGGTCCCAACGGAAAATTTCATAAGGTATTCCCCGGAGTCGGGACTGATTTCGGTTGTGGCCGATGATTTTTGGGAGTAATTTGCAGGGATTAGGGTTTTTGCACGGTTGAACCATCGTCGCAGCATAGCTCCGATTCGCTCGAAGGAAGAACGGAGGGAGGGAGATTGTAAGGAGTCTCTATGAATCAGATCGATGCTAGCTGCTTCTGTTTCATGGAAGTTGGGAATAATCAAAATGGTTAAGATTAAGGTTATTGCACAAACTACAAGTTTCATTGTTCTATTTAATTAATGATTAAAATGAGAACGTGTTTTCTTGTATCAGTGGTAATTACTGGCATTGTATTTGTTGCACTTTATATACTGTCGTTCTTGAAAATTAGCACAAAATCATAAAGAGGGCATAGCTTTTAAGGCTGAATGACATAGAGAATATATAAAAATAATTAATGAATGGTACCAAGATTTACAAAGATAGAGATGTGGAATACACAAAATTTAAAACCAAAAACCCAAAATTACAGAATACATATAAAATTGTTTAATTAAGGAAGAGAATAATTTAATTCTTTTTTCCTTGCTAAATAATCTAGTAGTGGGATTGTATTATCAAGTATTGATTAAGTCTAAATCTATATATTATATAAAAGCAAATTACAAAGTGCTTTTACTTTTGTAAATTTAACTTTTTTTAAATAAATTTTTGAACTAATTACCCATTTTTAAAACAGTTTTTTTTTTCTTTTCTTTTTGCCAAGGAGGCCTAGCTCAAGGGCTAGGAGGAGACACACTACAAGTCTTTCTTTGGTGGGAGGTCTTGGGTTCAAATCCCACCAAGTGTGGGTTTGTGTAGTTCCATTTATATGGATTTGTTTAGATTTGTTATATATTGGTTGATTGATTGATATTGTTAGTATTATGTATATGGATTTGTTTAGATTTGTTATATATTGGTTGATTGATTGATATTGTTAGTATTCTTTGTAATATATGTTGAGTTTATGATATGATGATTGAGTTGAATTGTAATATCTTCGATTTGAGTTGAGTTGTAATATATTCGATTTAATTGAATACGAAGCACTCCTCAAAATAAAAATATTTTTTTTTTTTGCACAAGCAGTTACTTGGACTTCAATTTCTTTAATTTATTCTAAATTAAATTTTATTAATTCAAACCCAATTACTTTTTTTTTATCAGGCAAACACAACACACTCACAAACATATGCACCCGAGGTGACTCAAACCCTCGACCTTTTAATTGGAGGGAAAACGTCTTACTAACTGCGCTGCGCTTCGTCGTCATTCATCCCAATTACTTATCCACTAATAAATGTCTCATTTTTAAGAATACTTGTCAATAAACACAACTCTTGGAGACAAGATGTCTCATTTTTAAGATCACATGTCAATTGAACACGACTCTCGGAAACGATATGTTTATGTCTTATCTACTAATAGAAACAAATTATTTCAAGACAAAATAATCTTCATACATTGTATAATCATTTTGCTACTCATTATTCAATTACAACTCGCCTACTTAGTTATCATGCATCCAACTGCGGCTTCGTCAACGAACACGATATGATGGGTCCGAGCAATTCAAAGTGCAAATTGCAAATTGAGAATCAGATGAATACGTGTTATAATCATATATGCAAAAATGAGAAATGCTCCCCTACCCATCGTGAGCATGCTTAATGTGCCCACGGCTGACATGGTAGTGCCACTTCAATGATTTTTCCTTTTGGGGTTTAATTTTTTTGGTAGGATTTATTTTTATAAGGTTACTAATTAATTTTTTTCTTGAATATAATGTCGCCACCTCATCCGTGGGTATATTAAGCATGCCCACGGTGGATAGGGGAACATTACTCATGCAAAAATTATGTTATTTTGAAAATCAATATCTTTTGATGAATCAGCGTAGTGTTAATGACATATGTTGTTATTAGATCGAGTGGTCTTTTCAGCGTGTACTCAGCAATTAAATACATAGAAATACTTACCTCTAATAAGGGGCGGACAAATAATATCGAAAAGAAGTTGTAATTCCCTCAATATGGTTTGTATCAACTTATGTAAATTATGTATGCACACACATATACGGAAAGAAACATAAAGAGCCTACTACTCATATATGTTCATGATCAATTTAAGTTCCTTGGATATCTATATATTTCTAGACAACAAAACGTTTTCATGACTCGAGTAATAGATTATCCATAATATATTTTTTAATGTCTATATCTAATATGATGTTGCTACACTTATAAATATTGCATATTTAGGAAACACAAACTAGATGAATTTGATAAATGAAATATAATTATGCAGATAATAATAATAATAATAATAATAATAATAATAATAATAATAATAATAATAATAATAATAATAATAATAATAATAATAATAATAATAATAAATTTTTCAAGACTACAATATCAGACGGCACTTAAATTAATGAGCTATGGGCCATAGATCTGGACATAAACTGGGTAACTATACCCACGGTTGTGAGAGGGAGCTTTGCTCTTCCTTAATTTTTCAAATTAAAAAAGATAATTTTTCCTACTACGTATTAAGTAAATAAAAATAATTCAGTATTAATTATATATAATACAGAGTAATGTTCCCCTACTCACCGTGGGCATACTTAATATGCACACGGCTTAGGTGGCGTTATTATATTTAAGGAAAATAATAATTAATATAACTTATAAAAATAAACCCTACTATAAAAAAATAAACCCAGTGAACCCTAAATGGAAAAAATATTGACGTGACATTACCACGTCAACCGTGAGCACATTAAATATGCCCATGATGGGTAAGAGAGCATTTCTAATATAATACACTCCTCCTCGTTCTATCTATAATAACACTTTTTACTCATTTTGAAATAAAAATGTGTCATCTTGAGCCTCTGTTGGTATATTGAACTTCCCTTCTAAGGGTCTGGGCCGTCTGGCCTCTTTGATGGAAAATAAGAAAAATTCACTAATTCCTATTATCAATAATTTTCATTTACTAAAAAAAAGTTTTTAAAAAAAAAATAGTGAATCGAATGGAATTCACTAATTTTTCTTATTTTCACTTATTCCAATGATCAATAATTTTTCCGGATTTTCGCTCTCTTTCACCTTAGAGATATATAATAAAAGAATTGGAGATCACATAATGGGATAACATTTTTTATTTTTTTAGCATAACTATCGGGCTAATCCCTAAAAATAGCCACTTTAATATAAAAAAATCAAATACTAACTACTCATACAAAAAACACAAGTACTAAACATTCATATAAAAAACACAAATAATAGCCACTTTTTACGAACACACAAATACATGAGTCGTGTATATATTCATATATTCGTGTATTCAAGGTTAATTTTCACGAATACATGAGTCGTGTATTCATGTATTCAATGTTAATTTTCACGAATACACGAGTTGTGTATTCATATATTCGTGTATTCATGTATTTGTGTATTCAAGGTTAATTTTCATGAATACATGAGTCGCGTATTCGTGTGTTCATGGGTACTTTGGTAAAAATGGCTAGTTTTGTGTTTTTATATGAGTGACTAGTATTTGAGTTTGCTATATCAAAATGACTACTTTAAAGGTTGCTCCATAACTACCTGTCTTTGAAACAAATCACATTAAATGAAAACCATCAATTATGAAGGATCAACCGACTGAAATCTTATTCATCGTGGCGCATATGAACCAATGTTTTCAAACCCGGACCGGACCGGTTTAACCGGGAACCGGTCGGCTACCCGGTCCGGTTCTCTGCTAGCTGGGTCTTTCATATGACCCGGAGTGAACCGGTCAAATCCGCTAGAACCGGCGAACCGGTTCACTATACAATTAAAAAAAATTAAATTTTATAATTATTGAGGTTTGAACTTGAGACATCTTGGTTGATAGACTAATACAATAGCCATTTAGACTACAAATCAATATATAATTAGTTACGACAATAAATATATTTAATCATACATTATTACTGAAATCAACCTTGAAATACTTTTTATCATGTTATTAGCAATTAATATTTTTTAAATGGTTAATTTTGGTCTATTTTTGTATTTTTAAATAAAATTGATATATAAATAAAAAGGACAATTATAATAACAAAGGGAACATATATATATATATATATATATATATATATATATATATATATATAATTTTGATGTAAAAATACTTCATCTTAATATCATATTCATGCATAGTTGAGCAAATATTATTATTTTACATATTTTTATATTCATTTTCAATTGATATAAGTATAAAATTTAAAACATGTTGATAACTCAAATATTTATATATTTAATAAAATATTATATATATTAATATATTTACGGGTCAACCGGGTTTTTAAGAGCGGGTCAACCGGTCGACCCAGTGACCCGGTGACCCACTTGAACAATCAGATCGACGTCTGGTCCGGTTTTTAAAACATTGATATGAACTGCTAATCATGGTAGCATTTGCTTTACCAACTATTTTGGAACTCTTGAGGAGAAAATAAACAAGAATGAATGAATGTGCCCCTTAATTTTCTTGAAGAAAATCACAAACTAATTAATTATTAAAGCCTTTTATTCAAAAATAAATAAATAAAAAATCCTTTCTCTCAAGCATGGCTACAATCAGTAGGCTTGAAAGAAACGGTCCTCTTCTCCAAATCATAACCGATCAAGAAATTCATCTGAGCCAAATTCCCATAAATCGCCAAACTCGTCGACTCAGTAAAGGCAAAGCACAGCGACCTCTGACTCGTCATGATGAACGTGTTGTAAGGCTTCAACTTCACGTCTGCCCCTCTAAAATGCGCCGTGATTTCTGGAATCTTCCTCACTGCATCTCCCGTCGCAAGATAGCACAGCCTCAACTCCTGCTGCGGATCGCTGATCTCCCTCAACTTCACCTGCCGTCTTAACGCCGTCTCCACTTGACGGTAGAGATCGCTCGGGAGGAAAGTCAACGTCGTTCCCGAGTCAATGATTATGTTTCCTTCCTCCGAGTACTTCGCATCGGCGCCGTCGTCGTTCGACGAGGCTAAGTCGAACCTCTGCTTTCCGACGCTCATCCCTTCTAGGGTCAGATAATAGAACGTATCCGGCGATTTCGCGACGATCGGCGTCTTCAACACCCCGGAGCCGGAGACCACCGCGTCGCCGCCGAAGTGCATCTTGCTAGCCTTCCTCGCCCGCGCCGCCAACGGGACGAGGCAGTAGGAGAACTTTCCGGCGATCGACGCCCCCATCTGCCGTATCAGCGACTCCCTCCCGCCGCCGAGCCCGACGATTCCGGAGGTGCCGCCGCCGAATGTGCCCTGATCGACGTGGCCGCACCCGATGATGACACGTGGGAGGGAGGCGTTGGAGCCTAGCGTGATGGTTTCGGTGGCGACGTCGCCTCTGCTGTAGGATCTGTCGCCGTAAGCTACGGAGTAGGTGCAGGTGCTGCCGCCGCCGCCACAAGACGTGCTATGAACGGAGCTGCACGCGGCGGAGTGACAAGAGACTGGTTTGTAGGTGGAGGAGCGGCTGGGGACGAAGATGGGGGCTTTCTGCTTGAAGCAATGGTGGCAGGGGGCGCACTGTATCCAAGTGAGATCGCTGCCGGTGTCGGCTATGGCTAGGGTTTCGACTCTAGGGGTGCCGATGGCGAACTTCAAGAGGTATTCGCCGGTGTCAGGCACGATGTCGGCGGAGGCGGAGTGAGGGGAGGAGTAGGCTGGGATTAGGGTTTCAGCACGGTGGAATGAACGGTGCAACGTGGCGGCTACTGATTGGAAGGAAGAATGGAGGGAGGGAGATTTTAGAGAGTCTCTGTGAATGAGGTCGACGGTGAAACCAGTTGCATGGGAGATGGAGATTGAGATTGTGAAGATTAAGGTAATTGCGCAAGCCAATGAAGTTTTGTGGAGTTTCATTGTATTAGCCATTTTCTTTTTAATTTGCTTTTGGGAATGATGGTGATGAGAAAATGCATGTTTTATATATATAAAAGAGGTAGTTTATTTTATACATGAAGGAGATATTGTTAATGGAATCAGGGTTTTTTTGATAAATGACAATTATGTTCTTGTTTGTGTTTTTCTAGTCTTAGATAATAGCAAAGAGATATTCCATAAATGAAAGGTACCACGGTTTACAAAGGAAGACATTAATGAAGATCTATATAACTCAATATTGCTTTAATTTGCTAAAATTATCCCTCTTATTCTTTCAAAAAAGAAAATAGTACTAATTTGCATATCCCTCTTATTATGTTCTTAATTCAATGCCCTGAACATGTCCTACATTTTAAATTTTCTTTCTTTATTCATTTTTTTCAACGAGTTTTAATTTATAATGATTTAGTTTAATTTTATAATTATTTTCTAGGGCTCTCCCATCCGAGTAGGGTTTATAATTTTTTTTTTGTAGCATTTAATTTTTCTTTTATTAGTTATATTAAGGTTGATAAATTCAAACCTTGGGTATATATTTTTTTATTAAAAAATCAATTTTTATTTATAAGTGTCTATTATGATTTACTAATAAAAATTAAATTTTGAAATACGGTTGGTTGGGTTTTGATTTTGAGAAAGATGGTCTCATTGATATGATAAAATGAGATCAGTAATTAAATCACGAGCTACACTCTAGAAATCTCGTTAAACATCGCATCATTGATTTAATTTAGAGGCACAAATGCCCCGTTGTACTTGAGCTTTGACTTGATTGCAAAGAATTAAGAAGGGCATATATGTAATTAAAAAGGGCAAAGGAAGAAATTAATTAAAGAAATAAAAGCAAGAATTCTCTTATTATTTATTAATGCCTAAAATTGAGTACAAATTAATATGGATGAACTGGTACGGTATATTGAAAATTTTTCGTCGTACCGATATCATACCGAAAATTTTAGATATACATTTTTTTATACCATTATCGTACCGTACATTTCGGTATACTGAAAATTCAGTATGGAACAAAGTCCATACCAATACTGTATCGATTTTTCGGTATACCGTATCGAAGTTCGGTATTTCGGTATACTGAAAAATTAAATATTATACCCGAAAAAAAATTTATTCGATTTTTTTCATACAATATTGACAACATAAAAATAATATCATACCACCAAACAAATAAAGTCAAACACGAACAAATAATTATTGTACACAATCAAGTATAATAGACCAAAAGTGTTTATGAAATGTTATCTTAATACTATCTATCTGTATTATACATCTTTAACAAATGCATATTAATTTTGCAAAACTATTTATATTACTCTATAATACGATGTTATCTTTGTTAGTACATGTATTATCGTATTTTTGATCGCTAAAGATTAAAAAATAAACTACGTATATTAATTTTTAGATAATTTAACATATTGAAAACTAGTTAAATAATTAAAGATTTATTAAGATTGTATTTAAATTTGAAATATTCTCAAAATATAAAATAAAATTAGAGTATAATTAATATTAAAAGAATGTAATTTTTCGGTATCTCGGTATAATCGGTATTTACCGAACATCGGTATATACCGAATGTTCGGTACATACCGAATGTTCAGTATATACCGAATTTTTTCGGTATACCGAATCTTCGGTATTTGACTGGTATACCGCGGTATAGAAAAACTACCGTTACCGTATGGAAAATCTTCGATATGGTATTATACCGTACCAAAAAACTCGGTATACCGCTAATTACAGTATTCTCGATATTTTTCGGTACGGTATGTACGGTATACCTTCATTTCAGTAAATTTGTTCATCCCTACAAATTAAGACCACACATATTATGTTGAAAAAATGAATACATGAACTTGCCGGGCGTACAATAGTTACAACGTAAATTGAAGATTACAATGAACAAAAACTAAGAGCTAAAAGCCGAGTCGAGGAAAACTCTCTTTCCGCAAGACGAGATACGCCCCGGTAGTGCTCACGGTTTTGGCGCATCGTCCCCAAAGATAAAACGGCTTCATCTTTTGAGTAGCAGCACCGCAAAACTCAAGAGCTCCGGCGAACTAAATGAGGCGAGGAACTAAGCTCGATATCCATCATGGATAGTCAATGTCCATCATGGCCATTCATGGCCATAATTGGGAGGTTACGAGAGTTACACGTGTAACTCTTGGGAGTTACGAGTGGATGATAATGCGACGCATCTAGACGAGGTATTCGTCTTGATTCGTTCGAGAGACATATCAAGACGTCTCTTGCACACGACGCACGTTGGGCCAACAATGAATTGGGCTTCCGAATCCGAATTGGACTTCAACATGCAAGCCCATTTGCTTTAGTTTTTGGAGTGTCACACCCCAATTCTCGAAGGAGGAGGAAATCGTGAATCAGGACGCGACTGAGGTTGGAAGAAAGAGGCGGGGAAAGGAAGGGGGAAGCTTATCTTATATAAATAAACTGGATAATGTGTCCAAAGAATTTAACAATATTTTCTTTATAAAAAGAAGGAGCCTAAAATCGAAAATGACGAGAGATAACAAAGAGCTACATTCATTAATAGCATAAGGATCGTTTTAAGTTCAAATGGCTCAACCACAGTTACATAGGATAGTCTTAATGCATAAAAAGAAGTAAAAGAGTCTAAGCTCTTATCAAAAGACATAACAACTTCAAGGAACAAAGTTGAGAGTTGAACACAAAAGATAAGCAATTAGCCGAAGCTTATTAACAAAAGGGGAACCCTCGCCTCAACTCTGCCCCGTCAGCACTGTCTGCTTAACCTGAAAACATTTAAAAATTGTGGGGCTAAGTACTAATGTACTCAGTGGGCTTGACATTTGATATACAGTTTATCAAAAATAAAATACAGTTTATCCATTATTATAAGACATAACCTGGAAGGTTTTTTAAAAGAAATACATCCAAGTATGTCAAAACATCATCATTTTCCTTAGCGCGCATTTGTCACACTCTACAGTTACTCTTACTGTGACCCCGGACCTCTAGCCACTGTCGGGTCCATTAACATTCATTTTGGACTTCAGGTCGAAACCCATAGAGTCCCATTCATCGATAGTACACGAGAGAGATCAACCAATCCCAATACTATCAGGGTGTATACACAGTTCAAAGTTAGTGTTTAAGACTGAACTAAGAACCTCGATCGATTAATTTCCGAGCATTAAACGTGTAGAGCGCACAAGAACATTTTATGGATAAACAGTTTTTATTTTGTAAATATCAGAGCATAATATAACTCAAAATACGTTTGGAAGTAAAGTCCACCTCGATGGAATAATTCCGTAGACAAACTATCACAAATCGGTTCCGGTGTTAGTGATCTTCTCCAAAAGGCCCTACAAGAAGGTCTAAATTTAAAGGTATTCCAAACTTAACTTCAAAGAAATACGGGATGACTAAATCTTGGATTCGCTATGCCCGGGTTTTGAAAACTTAATCATTTATCGATTTATTCCTTAATCTTTATTAAGGGCTTATTAACCCAAATTTATACTTTGAATATCCCAGCCATCAACCAATTCCAAAAGCTGTTTATACGCTAGATAATGTAAAATAATTTTTCTGAAAATTATTCTGTGAGTAAAAATATTTTATTTCAGTTATTCACTAGCTAAAATCACCCTTAATAATACTTTAAAAATATAAATAAAATTCTAAAAATTCTGAAATTTTTACCGTGTGTTCCTGAGGCTATTTTATGCATACAAACTTTCCAGATTTCAAAAATACTTATTATTGAATCATCTTTCATATTTAAAACGAAAATACATATATATTTCTTAAAAATTTAAAAACATTCAAAGAGCATTAATTAAATCTGGAAAAATATAAAATAGACACCTTATGCTTTATAATAATCATGTATAAATTTTTATATCAAACAAAAATCGTTTGCTATAGTTTCGATCCAAAACATGCTCCGACGGACATAAATTAAACTCTTTCTTTTTAATCTGAATTTTTCTGCATTATGAGATCAGCTTTCTTCATGGTTCTTAAGCATATAAGCAATAGATATGCAAGGGTAATAGTGTGAGTAGTGATAGCTGCGAAGGACAGTAAACCATGCTCCAACCATAGCACCTAAATCATAGTTTATTCTAACTTCGATTTCTGGACAGATTTCTAAGGTAATGAGCAGCTCGTTTTTCATGCTAAGATCATTATTATTATCTGCTATAATTCATGTTTAAACATGCTAGATTAGGCTCTAAGAATTGAGCATAAACGGGTTGAGAACAACAACCTTTGAATACCTAAACTCCTTCGCCTTCTACTAAGTTCTGCTATCTCCTCCCTCGTTCCTCTTCCTTCGTTCTTCTTCTTCTTCTTCTAGCAAGAATTTCGGTAGCTATGCTATTTCTTCTACGGATTTCTTCTTCTTCCTTCTTCTGCCTTCTTCTATTCTCTTCTCGCACTAATCTTCTTCCGAATGGTCTGCAGCTACTGGGGTTTGAATTTTCGCCTGACATCTCGACTATCCCTCCATCCTTCTCTATTTACTTTTTGTATTGAGACAAGAATTATTTCGCCTATTAGGGGATAAAAAAACCAAATAATATGGAGAACATAAAAACATACAAAATATACCCACTTTTTCAAAAGTATATCAAAATTGCCCCTAATTTCCCTCTCCACTTTCTCTCTCCTATCCTCAACCACACACTTTCTATCTCTCTTCATCCCTCTTCTCCTTCTCTGACACGCGAGCACATGCTCTCTCTCTCTTACTTTTTTTTTTCTTTTCAATCTTTGCTTTACTTTTTTTCCTTTTTCATTTTTTCTTTTATTTATTTTTTAATTTTTTTATCTTTGTTTCCTTTTCAATTTCCTTTCACGTTTTTCTTTGTGTTTTTTTTTTTAAATTTTTTTGTTTTTTTTAAAAAATTTGTTCTATATCTTATTTCCAGTTTTTTTTTTTTTTTTTTTTTTTTTTTTTTTTTTTTTTAAACGTAGGTTTTGAATTTATTATAAATGTGTTTCAAATGAAACTATCAGGTTTGCATCATTGGTAAGATATCGATGAAATCTTGTCAATCTTGATAAGATAGTTAGCAAGATGTTGATAACATCTTGCCATATTATATACAAATACAGAAACATGAGATTATGTGGCATTCATGTGAAAAGAAGACAAGTAATGAAGATATTTTTTCCATTCGCGTTTAAATATTTAGTAAGTTATTGAGGAAATATTACCAAAGTTATTTGCAGCTATCAAAAACATTTAAACATGATGAAATTTCTACTTATTGATAGCAATAAATGGTTAACTTCTTGCCTTGATAAGGCCAGAAATGAGGTAATATAACTATCATTAATTGCAAAAAAAGACGAGGCAAGAAATTACACAATTTCTTACCTACTGATGGTAAGAAATCATTAGATACTTGCCTACTGATGGTAAAATGTCGAATTAAGAGAACATATGATCTTGACAAATTATTACTAACTATGGGTAAGATTTCGAATTCGTTACAACGTTGTTAAAATATCGATGAAATCTCAACAAAGTTAGCAGTATAATGTTAAATCTTGTCTACTTACGAAAAATTTGGAAAGATATGACAACACTTGCCAATTATATGGCAAGAATTTCTTATCAATTAAAAGATTAAGCAAATAATCAAAACTAATATGTATAATACACGAATTCTCAACACAAACCCAATAAATGGGGCGATTTCTTAAATTAGTTTAATTTCAACATAATAAATTCAATTTCTTACCAATTGTTTCACATTCTAAATTCGCAACAAAACAACAAATAAATTCTTTGCCAATTATTTCATGTTCTAAATTCACCATTTATTAATGCCTCATCTTGTCAAATAGTTGTTTCACCTAATACTAAATGAATTTAAAAATCTTGTCAAATCTTGTCAAATAGTTGGCAGTATAATGTTAAATCTTGTCTATTTACGAGAAATTTGGCAAGATATGACAACACTTGCCAATTATGTGGCAAGAATTTTTATCAATTAAGCAAATCATCAAATTACATAAACACACACGCACATGAACACACACACAACAACAACACACACGCACATCAATGTACACACACACAAATATCAAGATTACCAAACATAATAATTTGCAGCAAAAGCTTAATCAATCCAAAGCAAAAAATCAGATTATTAAAATAAATTAAAAAAAAAAAGGTCAAAACATAAGCAAACCTACAATTAAAAGCCCTAATTCCTCCTCTTCTCCATCAATTGAAACCAAAACTCGTACATTATTTTCCTCCATAGCAGGGGCAGCCGCGGTGAGCAGCAACAACAGCAGTAGAGAGAGAGAGAGAGAGAGAGAGAGTTGCACAAACGAGTCACACCGCCGCCGCCCAGAAGCTGGCCGTCCAGCCCCGTCAACGCCGTCGCCGCCGCAGCCCAGTAAGCCGACTGTGTCGCCTCCGTCACGGTGTAAGCTCTCTTGCGAGAGAGAGAGAGAGAGTTCGCTTGCGTGAGATTGAGGAAAGGGGAGAGAGATATAGATTTTAAATTATGTATCATGAGATTGAGAGGGGAGATTCTGTAAATAATAGGTAATGTGAGAGAAAGATGAGAGAGGTTGGAGAAAGAGAGAGAGAGATGAGAGTATTCTAATTCAAATGGAGAAGCGTGAGATGAAAAGGAGAGAGGGACCACAAAACAAAAGCAAGGGTAGGTTTGTCCATCCATACAAAAATTAGGTAGTATTTGTCCATTTTTAAACTTGTCATATAAATTGGAATCATTATATGATATTAGGTAAACTAGGGTATTAAGTCTTCTGTATTTCTCTACTATGTGTTGCCGTCGATTGAATGTGGGGAGGAGAGGTAATAGGTAAATCTTCTATTTACTAGATTTTGTGGCAGAAAAGGTAAGATGAGGTGGGTTATTTCTATCCTCTGAATTTGATTATATAAATATGTGTGTATATCGATTTTTTTTTTTTTTTTTTTTAAATTCCTCTCTCAAAAGTTGGAGTAGTAATCTGCATATTTAGGTACAAACCTTCCTATGTATGTATGTATATATATATATCTATTTTTCTAATTTGTTGCTTATCGCAACTATTAACAAGTACAAACATACATATATTACTTTAATATATATATATATATATATATATATATATATATATATATATATATATATATATATTTACATCAAGTTGTACATACAATTATAAATTAAATTATACAAAATGCAATTAAAATAAGCACACATATTGCATCTAATTTAAGATATGCTGAGCACAATAATAAAATCAAATCACATTATCCACATAACATAATTTAAATTTGAATTTAAAAGGAAAAATATTTTTTTTTTCTTCGCCGGGCAGGAGTCGTCTTAAATAAAATTCCTAAATTTTCTCGCAGAATTTAACGGGAAAAAGACGGGTATTACATGGAGGCCCAAATATAAGCAATCAAGGCCCAAGAAACTCGAGCTCAAACCCGAGCCCGATAAACTCGACTTTATTAAACAATGAAGTAATTCATCCAAAACTCCAAACTTTATATTCATATCTCACTCACCTAGGGGTGAAAACAGATCGGATATTTCCCGACCGATCCGGAACCGCATCCGGTCGGTATCGAATTCGGTATGAAAAATTAGTATCCGGGCCGGGCGGATACGGATTCGGATACGGATAGTTGCATTCGGATACGGATTACATAGTATCCAACCGTATCCGAGTTTTACCATATTTTATCGGCTATTATCCAGATAACAAATCCGGATATCCGGATATTTTAATATATTTTATTTTATATTATATATATATATATATATATATATTTATAATATAAGTAAATAAGTAGTATTAGTTAATGAAAAGTGAATATTAAAAAATTAAGAAAAGGAAAAAACTTATAAACGTGAATTCATCAGCTCGTACTTCTTCTTCTTCTTCTGCGTTTTCTTCCATTCTTCACTGCCGCTGGCTGCCGTAAATGGAAGACCCACAGGCAACGACGCCAACTCAAAGCCTCTGAATCTCTTTCCCAAACCCAGCACAACCATTCAAGAAATTAGGTTAGCAATAAATTTGGGTATTTTAAATTAGTTGGAATATGTATGATTTTGCTTCGATTTTTTCGACATTCTTCTGGCTGTTGATTTGAGAAATTTGTTTGAATTAAATCTGAACTTGATTTGGGGGAATTGGTTCGAATCTAATGAAAATTATGAAATGAAGTGGTACAAATTGTATGCCCTAATTTTAGCTGGAAAGGATAAATATGAAATGAAGTCATGCTGCAAATATGGAGTGAAATTAAACTAGAAATTTGATGTTTATTTTGGGGTATGTGTTGTTGTGCCTGTAGTGTTCAATATTTTTTGAGAACAATTGACCCAGTTTATATTCTTAATAGAGAACCTAATCTAGCTCATATATGTGCTAATAAGTAATAATAATTGATCACCTATTATGGAAGGATTGAGAGGGAATAACAGTAGCTGCTTAAGTCGATGCAACAGTAGAAGTTTTGATGAAATAAGAAACATAATATGATTTCTACTAAATTTCTTTTGCAACAAAAGCTTTGATTTCTTGGAAAATTCAACCTTATTTAAATACTTCTACTATTTATCTTTGGTATTTAAGCCTAATAAAGAATAAGAAACACTCGAACTAGCTTGAATATTTATTTTGTTCCATTTTGGCCACCCACCTCCTACTTTATTTATAAAGTTCTATCTGAAAAAATGTAGGTTGAAGAAGAAATGGACAGTGATGAGGATTGATGAGTCTCATCTTGTATCTTCTGTCTATTGTCTCTGTTGACAAGGTTTAGATTGTTTTCTTTCTTTTATATCTTGACTTGAATATTTCTGAGGACTCTATTCCTTCTCGTCTTCATCTTCTATGAAGTGGATTTCTTCTTGCTCTTTAGTTCCATTGACGTTGAAGATTGTTCGTTTATATGCCTTGTGTTTTCTGTTTACTAATGTTTATTTCACTTGTGGAGGCTAACACACTCATTATATTTCTTTGCCAGTGCTTCTTCGTGTAGCTGATGGAGGAAAGATTCTCATTGAGGTTGTTTTAGTACCCATGTATCGTTGATCTTTGTAGTTAATGGTCGTTCTTTTTCTGATGTATGTTATGAAGACTTAAGTGCCATTCATCTAGTCCTTGTGTCTCTGAAAGTAGTGAACTATGATCTTTTGTTGCTTGAACTTTGTATCAGCTCGTGTGGTGTTCTTACTGCCAAGCAAGGTATCATGTTATTCCAGATTTCAAGTTTTTATTATGGCTGTATGTTTCTATTACTTTGCTTCAATGGAGTTATTTTCTAGTATATATGTGATTTACCAGAGGGAAAATGAGTGCTTTCATTTCACACATTACATTGAATTGATTCTTCTTTATTCACTTGAACAAACGAATAAGCCATATTTGATAAATGAACATATAAAATTTGCATAGGTAGTTTTTTTTCATGCGTTTCAATATCATTCAGATGATTTTTGTATAAAATATATTATCCGGTTATATTCATTCAAATCCGCTCCGGATTCGTCCAATATCCGTCCGTATCCGTATCCCGAATATTCCAAATTCGTATCCGAATCCGGTTTTTCCATATCCGATTCCGAATCCGATAAAAAAAATATAGGTTAGGATGCGGTATGAGCACTATCCGTCCGTATCCGATCCGTTTTCATCCCTACACTCACCATAAATTGGTTTTGAGCATATAAATATACTACCTCCATCTACTCTAGGAGTAGAACAATAATCTATCATTTAATTTAATAAATAAATTAAATATAGAATATTAATATTTGATCAAAGACCAAATTCCAACAATCCCCCACATGAGTGAGATAGCCATATGCAAATGTATGTAAATGCAAGACCTCAGTCCGCACGAGGTATAGAAGTATTAGGATAGGTAGTTTGTGGCTTTGAACCTTCCATAGTCAACACTGTCGAGTACACAGGCGGCATAGTAGTGCAATGCTTTGAACTATTCCTTCATGGCGAGCACCTAGACAATGATGTTAACGCTTAAACACCTCAACCTCATACGTTCTCACGTTTTATGTCCATTTCGGCCTTGGACACCCCTTTAGATTCATAAGTGTATTTTCCACAAAGCGGCCTCACTTCACACTTACAGAGGTGATTCTTTACCGAATATCTTTCCATACTCAACCTCCTCGAGGTATTTAGCAATCATTAAAAGTTATAGACTTAACCTCACCACTAGGCAAGCTTTCAACACTCAAACGCTTTCTAGGGAGTAGATAACAGTGAGTGTTTTCACACGAACTTTCATAGCTTAGTTTTCCCATTGAACCAAGTTCTTGGGGTTTCCAATCATCATGGTTGGGTTACCACTATGATAGTTCTTAATTTGTGGATTTTACTCACATTCCCTCTAGCAACTTATTCATTTGATCACGGTTTAACCCTTTGATTAGTGGATCCGCTAGATTATACAACGACTTCACATAGTCGACTGAGATAATCCCGTTATGATTAAATGTCTCATGGTATTATGTCATCGACGAATATGTCGAGACTTACCATTGTACAAACCACTTTTAGCCCTACCAATAGCAGCTTGGCTATCACAGTGAATCATCACCGGAGGTATTGGTTTCTCCCAACATGGAATGTCCTCAAGAAAGTTTCTTAGTCATTCGGCTTCTTCACCAGCTATATCTAAAGTTATGAATTCGGACTCCATGGTGGATCAGGCTATACATGTCTGTTTTGTGGACCTCCACGAAACAGCCCCACCCCCAATTGTAAACACATACCCACTTGTAGAAAGTGAACCTTTCGTGTCCGAAATCCAATTTGCATCACAGTACCCTTCAAGTACTGGGGGGGTATCTCAAAAAATGTAGCCCATGACTTTGAGTATACTTCAAGTATCTCAAAACTCGTACAAGAGCTCTCCAATGCTCTTTGCTTGGATTGCTCGTATAACGACTCAATTTGTTCACGGCACATGCTATGTCGGGTCGAGTGCAATTTGTAAGATACATTAAATACCCTATGACCCGAGCATAGTCTTTTTGAGCAACCGACTCCCCTCGGTTTTTGCTCAAATGAACATTAAGATCTATCGGGGTTTTTGAAGGCACGCTTTCAAAATCGTTAAACTTCTTGAGCACTTTCTCAACATAGTGAGATTGTGACAAGACAATCCCATCGGATTTCCTTAGAATTTTCATTCCAAGAATAACATCCGCTAAACCCAAGTTTTTCATGTCAAAGTTCCTCTTTAACATGCTTTTTGTTTCGTTAATAACACGGATATTGCTACCCATGATTAACATGTCATCTACATAAAGACACGCAATAATATACCCGTTATTCGTGTTCTTAATATAAACATATTTGTCACATTTGTTTATTTTAAAACCATTTGATAACATCACATCATCAAATTTCAAGTGCCATTGAAGTGGCGCTTGTTTCAATCCATAGAGGGACTTAACCAGTTTGCAAACCTTCTTCTCTTGACCAGTATCTACAAATCCTTCTAGTTGTTCCATATAGATTTCATCCTCTAGATCTCCATAGAGGAAAGAAAACAATATTCACATCCATTTGATGTATCTCGAGATTGTACAAGACAGCAATCGCGAGAAGCACACGAATCAATGTAATCCTCGTTACAGGTGCATAGGTATCGAAATAATCGTACCCTTCTTTCAGCTTAAACTCTTTGACTACCAAATGGGCTTTGTACTTATCAATTGATCCATTTGCCTTGTATTTTCTTTTAAAGATCCATTTGCATCCTAAAGGCTTGCAACCTTCAGGCAAATCAACCAACACCCAAGTGCGGTTTTGCCTAATAGAATCAATTTCACTTTGTACTGCTTCTCTCCAAAGCGGACTGTCCGATCTAGCAAAAGCTTCCTTGATCAACGTTAGTTCTTCATCCAACATGAATACCACGTAATCCGGACCAAGTGTCTTTAGTTTCCGAACTCTACTACCACGTCTCGGTTCACTATCTTCTGGATTAGACCTTTGTCGCTTGCGTGACTTAGATTCTATATCCTCAGATTTAGAATTAGTGGCTTCACCTTCAATTCTATTACTAGAATTGGTTTCTACTATATCCTTGTCTTTACAAGGTGATGCGATCACAATACGCGGAAGCTAAGAATCGAACAACGTCAGACACGAAAGATTCAATCCAAATATAACACTAAGAAATCGAATGACCTGTTCCCTGAATTTCTACCCACAATTACACTGAATAGGCGTCGACAGAAACCTAAGCAATTCAATTCCGATTAAGCTCAAATTTTAACATGAGTTACAACTTAGGGTTATGAAGAACATATCCAAAATTCAGCGAAAACGCACGAGTAGTTTTCAATTTGGCATGGTGGTGATTTTCAGGACGAGTTAGGGTTTCAAAAACGGATCTGAAATTAATCTAAGGCTTTTCTGGGATGGAATAGCTACAGGATCGATGGAGGATGGATATTTATGATATATGAATGATGATGAATGGCTGGAAACGAAAAGAACACGAATTGCAGAATTCAAACGGAAACAAATTGTGAATCTTACCCGAAACGAACCCCGGATCTACGTGAATCCGAAACGCATTTATGGAGCAATCTTTGTGGCTCGACTAACCCGGATACTACGAGATATCACGAACGAGTCGATGAATTCAAGTTTGAGATCGCCAATATCAAACTCTACCAAGAACCGATTTGTTTGTGTGAGACAAGAGAATAGCGTAAAACTGTTTTTGCATTCAATCAAGTCTGTCTAAGTAATGAACAAAAATTAGTATAAATACTAATCTAAGAAGGCCGAAAATACCAAGTAATGGGCCTAAGAAAACGGGCCAATTAATCACCTAAACATGTTGTGATAATTGGGCCTAAAATAAAATAAATATAAGTTCAGTTTTGATTCCTCTTTTAATGGGCCTCCGAAATATCATCTTCTACACTTGTGAATTTCACCAATTTGAAATGATGACATCTGGTTCCTTCATCTTCCAATCTCTTCGGATGTAGCATTGCAAATATCCTTGCAGCTTCTTGGCTCTTGATCTCGTCACTGCTCCTCCGAGCTGCAAGTCCCGATTGATCTCTTCAATGCTAGGTCCCGTCTCATCACAAGGATATATGTGTTTAAAGAATATTGCATTCCTTGACTTAATCGTTGTTCCCATAGTCATGTCGGGTACTTCCGACTTGTGGATAACAAAGCGATAGGCGTTGCTATTATGTGCATACCCAATAAAGATGCAATCAACCGTTTTAGGGTCAATTGTAACTTGTATAGGTAGAGGCACTTCAACCTTCGCCAAACACCCCCACACTTTAAGGTATTTATACGATGGTTTCCAACCTTTCCATAACTCATAAGGTGTAACATCTTTACTTTTGAGTGGAATCTTGTTCAGTATATAGTTGGCTGTCAAGACAACTTCCCCCCACATGTTTTGGGGCAACCCTGAACTAATCAACAAAGCATTCAACATCTCCTTAAGAGTTCGATTTTTACGTTCAGCAACGCCATTCGATTGAGGTGAATATGGAGCTGTCGTTTGATGAATTATACCACTTTCGTTGCATAATTCTTCAAACGGAGCAACATATTCTCCACCTCTGTCACTTCAAACACTCTTAATTCGACCACTTAGTTGATTTTCGGCTTCATTCTTGAAGTTTTTAAACGCTTCAATAGCCTCATCTTTACCTCTTAAAAGATAAAGATAATAATATCTCGTGCAATCATCGATGAACGTGATAAAGTACTTCTTACCACCATGAGTTTGCACATCTTTTAAATCACACACGTCGATGTGAATTAAATTAAGGGGTTTCATGCTCCGCTCAACCGAATGAAACGATGGTTTTCTCATTTTTGCCTCAACACAAATTTCACAATTGTTTTGAGTGTTAACTTCATTTAACTTTAGTAAATCTAAGTTTACCATTCTCTTTATAGCATTTAGATTAACATGTCCCAATCTACAATGCCATAAATCGGAGCACTCAAGCATATAAGAGGAAGTAAATGCTTTCTCATTTTTCTCAATAGATTTCGGTACATGGCGCACGGCCAATACTTTCAACCTAAAGAGACCCTCAGTGAGGTAACCCTTGCCAAGGAAACTACCATTCTTTGACAAAATAAACTTGTCGGACTCAAACACTAGTCTAAACCCCTTACTAACTAGAATAGAGCCCAAAACCAAGTTCTTTTGGATGTCAGGAACATGTAGCACGTTCTTCAAAGTTGAGCTTCCTCCCCTCAACAACTTGATAGGTAACAAACATGTTCCTATTGACACACACGTGCGCAGTAGCACCGGTGTCTATGAACCAGCCTCCTAGCTTTTCGACTTGGTTGACCTCCTCGGTGACCATAGCCGAAAAATCTTCTTTCACCCACTCGCCATCTTTCTCGGCAATGTTAGCAGCATGTTTCTTTTTCTTTTTGTTCTTGGGCTTCTTGTAGTCCTTCGCAGTATGCCCATGTTTGCCACAATTGTAGCAATCACCATCGAATTTCTTCGATGGTACCTTCGTCTTGCCTTTGTCTTTGGCATTAGGGCGATCACGCTTGTTGGAGAGACCGTCCTTCTCCATCAAGTTCACCTTGGCATCAGACGGTGCCTTCGGTTTGTCTTGATTGCGCACATCAGACTCGATGCGCAACTTCACAATGAAGTCTTCAAGAGTCATCTCCTTTCACTTGTGCTTAAGGTAGCTCTTGAAGTTTGTTGGGAACCCTGTTTAGTTTAGTTTTGATGATGTTATTAGAAACCACACTTAGTTATAGGACTTAGTTATAGGATTGATAGGAACAGACTGATCTCTGTATTTGGATCAGTCAAGCTTAACTCGGACAGGTTGCTCCATGTAAAGATCAAGGTTGGTAGTGCAACCTTGTACCTAGTTAGATCAATCTGTCAACCTGTTCCTTAGTCAACCCGCTTGTGTAACCTGCATAGTCCAATCTGCTGAGGCCAACCTGCATGCTGAGGAACCTGCATGCTGAGGCCAACCTCCTGAGAGCAACCTGCATGCGGAGGCCAACCTCCTGAGAGCAACCTGCATGCTGAGGAACCTGCATGCTGAGGCCAACCTCCTGAGAGCAACCTGCATGCTGAGGAACCTGCATGCTGAGGCCAACCTCCTGAGAGCAACCTGCATGCTGAGGAACCTGCTTAGGCCAACCTGCTGAAGCCAATATGCTTAGTCAAGCTGCTGTGAGTCAAGCTGCTATTAGTCAACAGCTTCTCAAGATGAAGATTCTAATACAAAGATCAAGCTTGAAGACCACAGAAAGCAAAGACAGCTTGAGGTACAAAAGGTCGACCTTCCCAGTCCGACCTAAGTTGTACCTTGCCAACCTCGATGGTTCAAGTTGTACAGAAAACCTCAACGGCTAGAAGTCCAGTCAGCAGTACGGTTCTGACACCTCTGCAACTCCAACGGCTCTAATTCAAATTGGAGTCATATAAATACTTCAAGCCATCCCAGAATCGAACGCAAGGGAAAATAGACGGGGAAGAGAGAAAAATAGATAGAGGAAACCAGAGTTTCAAAGCCAAATCTATCCAGAAATCTTTACGCTTCAAAGCCAAACTCAACACTCGAATCCAAGCCATTTCCCAAGTGTTGAGACCTTCAAGATTTCTGAGTCTGGAACCTCACAGAACACTCTCCACAAGCTTACTACATATTCGTCCAAGTAAAGAAGAATCTGTTAGTTTAGCTGCAAGGTTGTATGTAAGAATGTATGAAAGGTTGTAAGGGTCACGACCCAGAACTCGTGCTCGGCTCAAGTCTAAAGATTGACGGAGGTTGAGGCTGGTACTCAGCCAGTATAAATAAGAGAGAAGTAAGGAATTTCAGATACGACGGTATCTGACGTGGATGTAGTGTAGGGGCGTTTCCCGAACCACGCTAAATCGACTGTCTCGATCTCTCTCTCTCTATCTTTTATTTACAGCCGACCTTACAATGTTCAACTAACCTTCATTACATTACACTTCATTGATATAATCAACCTGCACAAAGATCCAGACCAAAGAAAGAATTTTTTAAGAGGTAGCCAACCTGTCCACCAAACTTCCGCACACAGTTTGGTTTAGCAAGCTCACCAGTTTACTGACTGAGCTGGATAAACCGAGCTGCACTGATAAGCTGAGCTGGCAACTCAGTATGATTTTGTTTCTAAAGTCAAAACTGTTGGCGAATTGGTGTATTCCCCCCCCCTATACACCAATAACTATTTATCGGGACCTACAAAGTTCTTCCAATTTGGGGGCAACTTCTCGATCATGGTCACAACCACGAACGCGTCCGGAAAAGCCATCCCCTCGGCACGGACGTCATGTACAATGAGTTGGAACTCTTGTACTTGCTCCATCATTGGTCGAGAATCGACCATCTTATAGTCCAAGTATCGGGCTACAACAAACTTCTTCGTACCCGCGTCATCGCTACGATACTTCTTGTCTAGTGCATCCCACATCTCTTTAGATGTGTTAACGCCACAATACACATTGTACACGCTATCATCCAAAGCATTGAGAATGAAATTATTGCACAAATAGTCTCCATTGCGCCAATTGTCATACAAGGCACGAACATAGAAGTTCGTCTCATTGGCATTTAGCGCATCCGGCTCAACTTCCATGAGGAAGTTCGCCACTCCCAATGTTGTTAAATAGAACAACATCTTTTGTTGTCACCTCTTGAAGTCAGCTCCGCTAAACTTCGGCGGCTTCTAGACGGGTAGCATCACCCTTGGTGCCAAGTTTGCTCCCATAAGAGAGCCACTTGGGTTATGCCCGAAGGCCCCCACAGTCGAGCCCATAAAAGGGGCTCCAACAATTTCACTAAAAGTGGGACCCACGGTGCTGCTAGAAGTGGAACCACCGCTCGACAAAAATGGGTTATTCCAAACCCATGAGCTTGAAGAAGGCAAAGTTGAGCCTCCAGTTGAACCGCGAGTGTTGGAGTTCATTGCTGATGCAATAGTAAAGCTTGGCAATGGAACAATTGAGGGAACGGTTGACGACATGGTGGATGGCAACGTCGAGGACTCGATGGAGGGAGTGGTGGATGCACCGGTGGTGGAGTTGGTGGAAGCAGCGCTCGTCATCTTCAACTATGTCGAAAAGGCAAGTGGAGTATCTCGTCTTGTGATTGTTGGAAAAATGAGTACATGAACTTGCCGGGCGTACAATAGTTACAACGTAAATTGAAGATCACAATGAACAAAAACTAAGAACTAAAAGCCGAGTCGAGGAAAACCCTCTTTCCGCAAGATGAGATACGCCCCGGTAGTGTTCACGGTTTTGGCGCATCATCCCCAAAGATAAAACGGCTTCGTCTTTTGAGTAGCAGCACCGCAAAACTCAAGAGCTCCGGCGAACTAAATGAGGCTAGGAACTAAGCTCGATGAAAGGAAGAGATGATGCAAAGAGATGCTCGTTTTCGAGTGGTGTATCTAGAATGATTATGATGCACATTATTTATAAGCACTCTCACACGGGGGGAATCAACGCAACCATTGATGCTCATCATGGCGAGTCAATGTCCATCATGGCCATTCATGGCCATAATTGAGAGGTTACGAGAGTTACACGTGTAACCCCTGGGAGTTACGAGTGGATGATAATGCGACGCACCTAGACGAGGTGTTCGTCTTGATTCATTCGAGAGATATATCTAAACGTCTCTTGCACACGACGCACTTTGGGCCAACAATGAATTGGGCTTTCGAATCCGAATTTGACTTCAACATACAAGCCCATTTGCTTTAGTTTTTGGAGGTCCAAATATAAAGCAATCAAGACCCAAGAAACTCGAGTTCAAACCCGAGTCGATAAACTCCACTTCATTAAGCAATGAAGTAATTCATCCAAAACTCCAAACTTTATATTCATATCTCACTCTTGGTTTTGGGCATGTAAATATATTACCTCCATCTACTCTAAGAGTAGAACAATAATCTATCATTTAATTTAATAAATAAATTAAATATAGAATATTATTATTTGATCAAAGACTAAATTCCAACATATTGAATTGTTTCTCCTATTAAATACGCCGTCATCATATTGGGTTTAATCGTACGTGATGTTTAATAAATGGATTTTCCGTATTTAGCTTTCGACTTATATATCTTGTGCATTTAGGTGGGTGTTAAATCTAGGTTTATGTAAAATAAAATTTCTATTTTATCGTTATGGTAAAAATATGTTTAGATAGTTTTACTAATTTTTATCGTCATCTGAAAAACCTTCACTTTGTTGGTTCAATCTTTTTTTCTGTACGTAGTTATTATTATATTACTAGTTCAAGTTGATTATACTACAAATCTTCCTTCTTGCACGTGTATAATTTTTATTTTTATTTTGTCAAGGAGAATTATATATAATTAATATTTTGTGAATGCATAATAATATATAGTAAATGTTAGTACTCAATATAGTAGACATATATATCGAAGATTTATATTCGTCACTATACAGTGCATTAGAGATGATAGATGACCAAATAATTAATTCGACAGTAATAAAACTACGGAGTACCAGTTAAAAATATAATTATGGGGCAGAATTCTAAAATTTAATCAAGACTAACGTGTGTTAATTTTTAAATTAAATTAGGAGTTTTTTCTTAGAACAAAATAAAATTAGGAGTTACTATTATGGAGAATAAAATTATGGAGTTTACATATACGTACATTAAACATGAGGCGTGCGTGTGTGTGCGTGCAGGGAGCAAACCAGCTTTATTAATATTGACCGTCCGATCAAGATCTTGGCCTTATCTGCTGCAGAGAAAGTTGAGAGGGAAACTTTGACTACAGTAGACTAAAACTGCTTTCAAATAGGAGCCTCCGCCTCTGCACAAATATCAGAAGCGGTTACAGATTCAGTTCAATCCCGCCGCCATTACTTCATCTTCACCATTTATATTCTCACACCCACAATCATTACTCTCCATTAGCAACCAAGAAAATTCAGCCATGGATTCTTTCCACTTCTCCTGCCTCAAGAAGCTCTCAACTTTCTATCTCCTACTCTGCCTCCTCCTTTCTTGGAGCTGTGCCGCCTCCACCACCATCCCTGTCCTTCCGCAGCCCTCCTCCGCTTTTCTCGCCGCCGACACCCTCCGCATCCGCGGCTACTCCATCTTCGCATCCCTGCTGGTTTCCATCTCCTCCACCACCAACTTCTCCGGCACTCTTCTCGCCCCGCCGGACTTCGCTTTCTCCTTAGCCTCCACCAGGATTCTCAACAGCCACCGCCCTCCGCCGCGCCCCTCCATCCCAGTCCTCCTCTACCACACCCTCCGGCCGCCGCTCATCCTCACCTGGCCCACCCTCTCCTCGCGCGACGACGGCGACGAGCTCCGCACGTTCTACAACAACAACTGCCTCTACCTGTTCCGGAGTTCGCACGCGAGCGAGGTCTCGATTTCTTCGTCGCCGTTCACCAACCCAGTCGCCACCGTCAAGATCCGCCAGCCAGATCTGTACGTCGACGAGAATCTCATCGTCCACGGCATCGACAACGTCCTCAACCCCTCGTTCGCGACGAGATGCTCCGTCACCTACAGCGATCCGACGGCGGACACCGTCCCGCTTCAGGTGAATCGGGTGTTTCTCGACCGCGCGATGAGGGCTCTGAAGCGGAATGGGTACAACGTGGTGGCGTCGGCCATGAGCATTAGGAGATCGGATCTGTTGCCTCTGACGTCCGTTACCGTCCTCGCGGTCGCCGACGAGCACCTCTTCATGACTCCCGGCGGTTTCCGTTACGACTTCCGTCACCACGTCGTCCCCGTACGACAGCGTTTCGCCGATCTTTCCAGATTGGCTGCAGGGGGTGTTGAGTTCTTCACCTTGGCCCCGAACAAGACGGTCTCCGTCGTGTCTAACGCCGGCGCCGTCAGTGTTGACGGTATTTCTGTGGGAATGAGGGAGGTTTATCATAACCGCTGGATGGTCGTGCTTTCCCTTTTGTCGTCGTTGGACGACGTCGCCAGTTCTCAACCGGATCCACCCGCCGCCGCCGGCGACGAAGACGATTTGGATCCGACCCCGTCTCCATCTCCCGCCTACGATTTACCTACGGTTCCTTCTCCGGCCCCAATTCCCGGCGGTTCTGTTGACGGCAAGTCACCAAGAGTCCCGTCTCCGGCCCCAATTTCCGGGGTTCCTGCTAAGGGCAAATCGCATAGGGTTCCTTCACCGGCTCCGATTCACGGCGGTGCTGCAAATGGCAAATCACCTAGGGTTCCCTCGCCGGCCCCAATTCACGGCGGTTCAGTAAAGGGCAAACCACACGGAGTTCCTACTCCGGCGCCGGCGCGCGCGGAGGAATTTGACAGCACAAGTCCGATCCTTGGTCCGGAGGCCTCCGACGACCCAGCAGATTCCGATTCGGTCGGCGCTCCGTCTCCGGCGGAGGTCGACGAAAATGATAGTGCTCCGAGCAGCGGAAGCCCCAGCAGCAGTCCATCGCCGTCTACAGAGATAGAGGGCGAGGAAAGCTCACCGGTGCCGTCTCCGGCAACGGATGACGTGGATGTAGTACACTGTGATCTAAACGTGGTGATATCTAAGGGCGTTGAAGGAGGGGATCTGCTATGCCCGGATAGACCAGATAGAGCAGTGAGGCTACTGCGGGAGAGCGGGGATGACGTGGAGGGTTTCCAGCCGTTCGATGCTCAGAGCCAAGATGCTGAAGATTTGACTCACTCTGACCATGTCAAGATTACTGAGCATGTGAATATTGCTGATGACGTCTTCTTCTACACCTGATTCTTGCCAGGTGGAACCCTTTCCTTTTTTTTCTTTTTGTTGATGTAAAGTTTCTACCCTCGAGAAATATTATTGCAATTTCTGCCATTTTTTTGCTACCTTGTGCTGGGTAAGTGAATAGTAACAAATCATCAGATTTAGATATTGTTTTTGCCAGTAAAGCATTTGTGTATTTCATTTACCATTTCATATTCAATTGAACAATTACAATAGTTAATTGGATTTTAGGTTCACTCTTTAAGCAATTATTATTGCAGTTGGGAAATTTAAAAGGGAAAAGGGAGCTTTAATACTACGATCCATGTTTTCTTTTCTTTTTTTTTATTTGTTTTTTTGGAAGAACTATCCTTGTTTAGGTGCGAACAAATTTTTTTTTTTTTTTTTTTGAATCGTAGCTAAAAATGAAAGATGCAATTACTACCGAGGCCAACAACACGAGCTTAGCAAATTTCAAAGTATATTCCCTCAAGTAAAATTTGGTAAAAAAATAAATGAAAAAATAATTCCGCTTGTATGTATAGTTGTATACCTTATAAAAAAAGAAGGAAATTTGCGTTTCAAATAAAATAAAATAATAAAGAAAATTATTTGTTTAAAACTAAGTAAAATAAAGGAGGGAAGTTCGAATGTCATACAGTTCTTTTCGAAACAAACCGCTACTCCAATGGTCAATAACCGCCTCTTCCTCTCCCGCTAATTTTATCGTTGCCACCCGCCATTTTTCACTTGTTCACCGATTTCTTCTTCCCCTCTTCTTTTCCGAATCACCATCTGGAGAAGAAACCAATCCGCACCGCCGTCCACCGCGGCGCCGCCGCCGCCGGCATCGCCACTCGTCCTGAGATGGCAGATTCAACCGCCCTCTTCACGCTTCAGGACAACCCTTTCCAGGGAGAAATCCCAACATTTGAAAATCCTCCTCTTCTTCCCCACTCCCAACTCATCATAAACGAAGAAGACGGCTTCGATTTCCGTGAAAATCTGGATGATCTCTTGGACACAGAGAATCTGTTATCGGATCCAATCATATGGGAAGTTTGCAATAATGGCGGGACTGATGATTTGGCGGCGAACTCTGATTCCGGATTCCTCCAACACCAAGATTTGAATCCAGTTTCCATGGCGCTCTCTGCGTTCTTGGTTCCTCGAACTCACTACAATTGCGCTTGCTGTCAAATACTTCGAGAGATTTCTCACACCAACGGTGATTATTCTGAATCTTAATTAATTATATACGTAGAATTATTTCAATTCAATTGAAGTTAATTGCATATCTGATGTTATTATTATTATTATAGGGATGAACATGAAGAGGTTGGAGATTCATGGAGTGTTTGGGATAATCACGCACGCAGTTCTTGGAATATACGAACATGGCTCATCTTTTCAGACTCAAGATTGCCAAATGTTCGAGTTGAGTTTTCTCGATTGACTCTATTACTATGTATTCTGTGAATTAGTTAATTTATACTAATAAACTGAATGTAGTTGGAATTAATTGTTGATTATAGTTTCCACAAGGAGAGCACGCAGACTGTGAAGAATTTCTTGGTCCAATATTATGAGGTTTGTAGGCAAGAGGGTTATAGTCCGATGCAAGATCCTCTTTCGACTTTCTACGAAGCCCTCAGTGTCGGACTCAACCAACCCGATCACACGGTTCATTTCCTGCAATCTGCACCAGAATTTACAGGTCTGTTTCAAAATTTATCAGTACATGATTGTATTGTGTAGTTGGTGAGGAAGTTTTTGTTAATCGAACATAACCTCACTCGCAGTTTGATGTGTTAAAGGTGATGAGAGATCGAATGAAGAAGATCAAGCTGCAGGATCCATGAAAATCCCTCTTTCCATGCAGGTATTTTATATTTTATTCTCTAAACTAAGCAGAGGATAAAAGTTTAATTACATAATAATAGGTAGTGTAATTTGATGCGTTTGGTGCAGAGGGAAAGGACGAGACAGTTGAGAGTGAAGGACTTCATGGAATATTTTCATCTTCCATTAGAAGAAGCTGCTAAGAGATTGAATGTTTGCCCCACTGTGATGAAGAAGATCTGCAGAAAGCATGGTGTCTCCAGGTGGCCTTACAGAAAGGTCTCTCTCTCTCTCTCTCTCTCTCTCTCTCTCTCATATTTCATACTATTTCTTACATATTTTACTATTGCAGATAAAGAGCATTGAGGGTAAAATATCAAAGTCAGAGAAGAATTTAGAAGCAAGTGTGGAGGAAGAAAGAGCAAGGGCTGTACAGGATATACAAAAGTATAAGCAACAACTAAACCATATTTATGCAAATTTCACAGAAAATTAAATTTATTTTTCTTTCATTCTTTTGGGTGGGATATAGTAAGATTGTAATATACTTGAATACTTCATTCTGTAATTAAATTACTGTACATATACACACTTGGCCAGTTGGCCTGTATGCAATATTATCATGTACTATCAAATTTCGCACTTGAAAACAAACAGTGTGTGTTGAGGTCACAATATTTTATCGAGTTATAAATATTGATTGCATAGATTACACACATATATGCAGAGTGAATTTTCAAAGCTGTGAATACTTTTGCCTCTCTTAATTGGCTAATAAATTAACCAACTGTTAAGGTAAAAACTCTAACAGACGATCGACTAGTCGATCGAAGAGCAAGGACGGTCCGACGCCTCGAGCAAGAGGTCGGCGGAGAGAAGAACAGCCCGGCGCCTTCGACGTGAAGGTCGTCGGTGGATAAGGCCGAACGTGAGAGAGCTGAACGCGGGAAATCCCCGTCGGCAGCGGCGCACGTTCAAGAAAGAAGAACTTGAACAACACTAGGGCAAAGCTGCGTATTTCTTATTTCTTGATTCTTCAATGATAATAATGAGATTACAAACCCATATTTATAGGGCTAGAATATCTACTAAACAAGGAAAAGATAAACTAAAGATGAATATAAATCTAAACAAATAATTCTAAAAGATACTATGCTAAAATAAACGATACGATTGTATCACCAACTCTGTATATATCTATGTTTGTACTAATTTTTTCCCGACTCGTAACAATTTCATACTATATATGATTATAGAATATAATTGCATCACAAGAAAAATAGTTTAATCTATATATATATAAAACAAGAATCTTCAATTTCAAATCAATTTGAGTGGCGATTTTATAATTAGTTTCAATTCCAAGGTTTATGAGCATCCGGCGATTATACATCAGTTTTAAAACTAACTACCCATTATTTGCTACTATCATGCACGTTACATCCTCCTCCAAATCTTTATAAAGTACGTAATAATTTATTGTTTTGCTGCAATTTATTAAAATTTTACAACAAATGGGTAAACAGTGCATTTCTTTTTTGTTTTTTGTTTTTCCAAAAAAAATAAATTAAATTCATCTAATCATTCTCAATTCATAATAAATCTCGACAAAATTTATAACTATGATGTTAATAATTCAAATTCATTTTATTATATTTATATATCTAAACTTATTTTTTTATATCAATATTACTTTTTAATAAATTAATTTTAATATTACTTTTTGGACGACGAAGCGTAGCTCAGTTGGTAAGACGTTTCCCATCCAAACTAAGAGGTCGGGAGTTCAAGTCACCTCGGGTGCGTATGTTGTGTGAGTGTTTTGTGTTGTCTGATATAATAATAATAATAATACTCTTATATATATATAATATTACTTTTAAATATAACAATTATCGTGCATCACACGGAGAAGTGATGTTTGATGAGGGTATATTTTGTTATTATATTATATATTTCTCTTATAATATTACCTAAAATCTTAATCATTATGTGATTAATATTAAAAAAATTAAATATATATAACGGCCCAATAAGATTATATGTTATCTCTTTACTTTTATTAAGTTGAGTTGTACTCCGTCTGTCCTATTTTAGTATGGCTAATTTCTTTTTTCGGTTGTCTCATTCTAATAGGGATATTCCCAAAAATAGAAATAATTGGGTATGTGTACTAATCTAATGAAATAAGCCCTAATTAATCACCATAAACTAACCCTAAACACAATGGAAAATTTATAAATATGTACTATATCTATCTTAGTAATAGTTTAATATTCTTGACAAATTTCTTTTTAAATGGACATAATGATATAATGATAACGAAATTTGTTTACTAAATTAATGACGATAACAGTGTTTAATTCAGAAGACCACTTATATTGAATTATAATTATTTTCAAATCACAACTTTTTTATATTAATAATTATTGCTGCGCATAACGCGAGTGCAAAACTAGTGTAGATTATATGTCAATAATGAGCATATGAGACTTTCAATCTTGTTGGTTAATTACAACCCTACACTAATTTCAAATCATTTTACTTTTTGGTGTAATACCTATGCTCTTAAAATCGCCAATGCACAGTAAATGCAGCGAAACATTTCTTTCTTTTTAGTTTTAAAAGGCTCATCACACAGGGGCGAATTTACAAGCCCAGTGCAAGCCCAAAATAATCTCACATATATATACAATATCCAATACTTCATATTATTATTAGCCCAACTTATAAAGAATTAAAAGGCCCAAAATAAAAGTAATAAATTTATTAATTACAAACAAGCAAAGCAATTGGCAAGCGGAGCGCAGAAACGCCGCAGCTCGCCGCAAAACTGCAGAAACAATTGACTCGTCTCCTCTACTCCAATCACAATCCAACATCTCTTTTGGTATGCCTATTTTTGTATTTTGTGTGCTTATTTAATTTATTAATTTATTGATTTGCATTAGAAGACATCCGTGAATAGAACCTTATTCTTTTTCCTCAATTAGTTGGTAAAATTTTTTTTGATTGAACTTGAAGATGATACTTTATGATTGCTTTGTTACTCATCGGTTTCGAACGATTCTTGAGTCGTTGTAACACTTATGAGATATAAAACAACAGGGGGTGGTCGAAGTACAAAGTTCTCTCGGTCGATTCGTATGATTTTTTTCCCTATGCATCGTTTTCCTTGTTTCGTTCCCCTGTCATCTCCTCCGATACTCATCGATTTCGAACGATTCTTGAGTCGTTGTAACACTTATGGAATATAGAACAATAGGGGGTGGTCGAAGTATGAAGTTCTCTCGGTCAATTCGTACGATTTTATCTCTAGGCATCGTTTTCCTTGTTTCGTCCCCCTGTTTTCAGCTGCTTCTTGTTCCTAGGTTTGTAGCCTATACTTCCAATCGGAGCGTTGTACCTAGCTACGGTTTTACCCCAGAAAATGTGCTCCCTCTGTTGATCGCCAACTGATGGGTCCTGGGAAATGCTGGACCAAACAACGACGAGATGAGCCGATTCCTCAGCACTGTATGCCACGGGCTTTGTCTTCTCCATCGAGGCCACCGCCGCCTCCGATCCCGTTGGCTTGCCCTTCCCTTTCTTCTTCGCCGGCCTAGGAAAGTTCAAAATGGACTCGAACGAGCTTGAAAGATTTAGCCCCTCGAGTTCTTATGTCGCTCATCAGCTTCCCTTCGATGACAGAATTTGGAATTGAGCGAAGACGGGCAGAGAATCTTCTTGAAAACTGGCAGGAGAAAAGCCCATCACTCCGTGAGGAGTACTTGCGTAGGGAGCAACACCGATATTCGTCAGCTGCGGATAATTCTCCTCTTGAGGTGTAGAACCACCAGGACAATTATCTTGTATCCAATCAAAGAACTTCTCATAATCATAGCTAGAATAAAAAAAAAATTGCAATATTAAGCTTCAAAATAAGTTGAAATGATTTGTCAAAAAAAATAAAAATAATAATAAGTTGAGATGAGAGTTTGAGGTGTAGAATGAAGAGTAGAATGTTGTGTGGATGTGAAGAAAATGAGAAAGAATTTATAGTGAAAAAATTGGGAGTGTGCTGTTGGAAACCAACGACCATTTTGCAATTTTTAATTTTTTTTAATTCGAAAATTCAATTTAAAAAAAATAAATAACTTGATGACGTCAGTAGTAATGCAAGCAAGCTGCGAGCTGGGTGCGGAAGAGAGAGCCGAGCTTGCCGGAGGAGGGGCTCGCCAGCGCTCCGCAGGCTCGCAGACGGGAGCGAGCCCTTCCCTCCATTGGGTTGTAGATGCTCTGATATCTCTTGCCTACAAAACATGAACATAACAAAATTCTTTTTATTGTGCGAGAAAAGGAAAGTTACAATTAAAATATTCATGTGCTAATAAGAGTATTGCCTACGACATATCGCTTCTATACATGTGATCCTTTATAGTCTTCAAATGGTTGATTTGTAGTTAATTAGCTAAAATTCTAATATGATCATAGCATTGTCCTTTACAAATTGCCTATGAAGAATAATTGGCGGATTTAATATCGTAAGTTGATTAACTGTTAATGTAAGTACAAAATTTTATTTGAGTTGTAAATGTACAAAATCTAAGACGTGCAACTTCATCTTTGCACTTATATATAGGGGACCGAGGGAGTAATTCATTAGAGGGAGCTGCACATATGTAGAGAAGAAGAAAAAAGCTTTCTTACAATAAATTGTGTAATAAAGATTATATTATCCGAATAAAATATATTATATATACACATGCGCTAATAGTTAATGCTCTATATTGGTTTGGCTTGACAGTAGGATTCGGATCATTTATTATAACGGTGTGACATCCTCTATTGCACTGTTAGATGATTGTCATTTATCTGCAATATTTCCAAAACTAGCAATAATTAAAATTTTCCATAGTAAAAAATGCGTGATTTTTGAAATATTGCAGATACGTAGCAATCATTTAACGGTGCAATAAAGGATGCCACACCATTAGGCAATAGAAAATTCGAACCCAATAGTGTTGAAGTGGACGAAGACTTCTATAGCAATAAAATTACTAAGAAAATTATTAAAATAATATCATTATTATATTGAATCTATTTCGATTTTTTTATAATATTACAATATTATATTACTACCCTTAAATAAAGTTTAATAAAAGGGTATAATCGGCAAATTATATTTTGTAAGAATAAACTTTTTTATAATAGATAATAGATAGATTAAAATATAATTTAAGTTGTTTGCATAATATATACACAAAGAGGCCGGCAATTGGCCATTTCCGGCTACCTAAGTCCGGCGGTTGGAATTTTTTTTTTATTATTATTTTGGTTGTTAGGGTTTACGTGTGTTACTTGAAATTAAGCAACATGAACGCATAAATCTCAAGAATCTAATTAAACTAGTTAAATGTAAATTAATGCTTTATCAACTACTATTAAGCATAAACTATTAGGAAAAGTAGCAAATACCCCTAGGGTTGCTACTCCGAAGTAAATACACCCTAACGAAACATTTGGGACTACCATGCCCTCAACGTACACTTGAGTAGACCAAAAAAGCCTTCCTCTAACGGAATACACTCTCCGTCTTCCATTTCTAATTAAACTAATGGGGGTGTATTCAATTGAGATTTAGTTGGATTTTTTTGGACTTTAAAAAGTATGTGGATTTAAAAAATCCATAGACTCCATGCAGAGTTTGACTAATTTTTTTATGGATTTAATAGATTTCATGCAGAGTTTGACTGATTTTTTTATGAATTTATATAGATTTTCATGGACTTGACAAGATTATGTAATACATTTTTTTATTGATTTACATGGTATTTACATAGACTCTAGCGCTAGACTGTTGATGCAAGTGTATGAAACACATTCGTATATAAAATAAATTTATTCAAATTGCTTAGATAAAACACCAAAAATACATTAGTTCCAAAAAAGTTATATATTATTATTCATCATTATTATTCTCATCTTCATTTCCATCACCGTTATATTTCGGCCTCATGACGTCGTTGTAAGAGGAGAGACCAAGCTTGAGAAATTGGGCAGTGTTGTTTTAGCTCCGCCATATATAATTGAACATAAGGGGAGGGGATCCTCTGCTGTGCTCATAAACAGTAGAGGGTGTTGTGTCCATTTCAAGCACAAAGTGATGTTATTTTCATTTATTTATTTATTTAAGAAGTAATTAATCAATATTCTATATTTTGCATGTATTTATTGGGTTTTAAATTATTTATTTTTGTCAATAGACTTTTATAGGTAATCATTTGTTTTAAACTTTTAATTTTAATTATTCATCATTAGGTTTATATACTTTTAAACTTGACCCAAATATTTACTTACGATTAATAATTTTATAATTGTAAATTTCAGCATAATTAAATATATAAAAAAAATGGGAAAAAAAATGCTCAAAGTGCACAAATTTGTGCTTGAAATGGGCACTGCACCTGTGTTGTGTTATGTGCACAAGAGGCGATCCTTGCCCGAGCATAAGTTGAGATTCTTGAATGGAGGATAATGTAGTAGATATGGTGGGAATTGTTGTAGTAGATGGAGTGAAATGGATTGAAGAACAAATGTTTAATTTTTTTTCTTTCGGGGGTTTAATTATTTTGATCTCATGGATTTTAAAAATCTCTTGTTTTGAGAAGAGATTTTGGAGAGTGAGATTTGTATATATTTTTAAAAGAGAATCAATTGAAATCCATGGAGTATTAAAGTCCATAGATTGTTGAATACCTAAAGATTTTTTAAGACTTTTTAAAATCTATATTGAATACCTCAGGATTTTTAATGACTTTTAAAAATCTATATTGAATATCTCAGGATTTTTAATGACTTTTGAAAGTCCGAATTGAATACACCCAGATTTTGAAAGTCCAAAAAAATCCTACACAATCTAAAACCAATACACCCCCCTAAGTTTTCATAGAAATACGTGCCGAAAATTTTTGGATCAAAAAATGGAGGATGGAAAGAGTACTAAACTTCCGTCCAAGAATTAATTTTTTTAATATTTTCTTTAGATTGTGGGACCCACCAACATATTTAGAGTGAGGAATGAGTTGGAGAGACGCAAAATTCTTCTCCCTTCTCCCTTCTCCCTTCTTCCTTCTTCCTTCTTCTCCAGAAAACCCACATCCAGAAACAAAACGTTCTCTCAAAGGGTAAGAATTCTCGTGTGTAATACACACATTTGTATAATCGAAGGTCCCTTCCGAAAAGGGGGAAGAATGAAAGAATGAAGCCCTAAACTTGGTCTTCTTCTTAATTCTACAGTAAAAATCCCGGAGGAGCGATTGGGGCCTCAAAGAAAAAGAAAAGAACAGCCGCCTCTTAATATTACTTGAATTGCAGAGTAGTCGGTGGAATGAGCGTGGCTTGAATCATCTATGTCGTGCTGCAGATTTTAGAAAGTAAGTTGGATTTTGGAACTCTATAATTTGGAACCATGCTACAGCTGAATATTTCTTGAATGTTGCTTTATAATGATATACTCCATAGAAGTGCAATTATGAACTCCTTAAAATAAATCTTGTTATCTTTGTTTATGGCAATAGACAGAGCAATCTTATGAAGCTGTCTCTGCATTTGAAGGTCACCTGTTTGTATTATGTGTTTCATTGCATTGCAAATTGTAGTGGTAGGGAGTTTTTATGTATTTCATTGTAATTGTAATATGCATTGGAGTAGTAGGACTTGACAACATAAAAGAGCTCGGAAGCATAAACAACAATGGAAGAGCAAAAATATGAGAACTAACCTCTGTATAAAAACATAATTTACGGAAGCAGATTTTTGATATCTAAATTTGAATTTTGTAAATTTGAATGCAGTAGCAAAATGTGTTGTCCGCAACATTCACCAACTCTAGCTTATCCATGCTCACCAACTTTTATCAGAAAAGGCCATGAAAATTGGGAATCTGATTTGGCTGTTTTATTTTGATGGCAAAAATTGTAGCGTATAGTAATAGATGTGAAGAATTGTATTGAAAAATATTAAAGTAGAAACTGTGTTCTCTTCACGCTTAACAATAGAGAAGGTATAATCTACACTCCTACTGAATTCAGCATTAAATTATTTTGCAGAAAAATAATTTAGGAAAGCAGAGTGGAGAGGAAGAATAGATGTTTTAGGCGGGAAACCAATTTGGCACAATAGACCTGCTTTTATATATGTATAATAGATTCATTTTCTTCTTATATATCACAATGTTCTTTTTTACTCCTTTCTAAAGTGCAATGACGGGAATGCCCTTTGGTTACCCAGCTCATGCCCTCCGAATTACGAGAACTGTTGGATTCGCATCAATGGCAGCGGAAGACCGCACCAATTCTTCCCCAGTTCAGTCAGAAAACGCTCCTCCAACGCTTGGCCATTACCCTGTGCCCCTCTCCCCTCCGCCACCCCTTCTATCAAAGAATGTCGAGCTGAGCAGGGCTTTGACGGCATCCTCCAAATCTTCCCTCCTTTCTCTCTCTAGGAATGATGTGTTGTTCGAAGATGAGTGGCTCATTGCTGTGAATAAGCCTTGTGGAATTTACTGTGAATCCGTTTTGTCTTCAGTTCGGACTCTTATGAGTTCTGATCAAGGTTCAGTTATTCCAGGTATTGGTGTTTGGTTTGATTTAAGAAATTTTTCTTCTTGTAGTCTGAGTTATGAAGAGGTTCAATTCAAAAATAATTTTGGCTAGCATTGTTCTGTTTAGGAGTTATTCTCTGTAAGTGAAATGAATTCATTAACTAGAATTTGATGCTTCTGAGGTGGACTATTGATTAACTTTCTCCAAAACTGAATTCAAGCCTAATTGGGAATATTTTTTTTCTTTGCATGGTGGATTCCATATTGCTTGCTTAAATCAATGTACTCAGGAAATGTTGCTGTAAAGTTTTTTCTTCCGTGATTAGAATTGGCTAAATCTGAACTTTATGTGTGTGTGCCTTTTTCCAGAGGAACAAGCAAATTTACAAGAACTCCATTTATCTAATAGGCTGGATCGTGATACAAGTGGCGTAACGGTGGTAACAAAGTCTCATAAAGTGGCAGCCAAGCTTGTTAAAGCATTTACAGATCACATGGTGAAGAAGACCTACCTTGCACTGTGTGTTGGTTCAGTTCCGAAATGGGATAAGATCATCATTAAGTCTGGTCATGGTCGATCAAAGCATGGAGCCTGGCGTGTTTATGCCATTTCTGATGCTGGTCGGACGCTTCCTGGTGGATCATTTGTTCGAGATATGGAAACATATTTTGAAGTTTTATCAGTGAATGGGAAAGGTTGCTCCCTAGGATCGGAGAAAAATGGAGAAAATATTATTATTGTTAAGGAAAAATCTGAAATTTCATCCTGTAGCGAGAAATCAGAGGTTCTAGTGAGAGCATACCCTAGAAGTGGAAGAACACACCAGATTCGTCTGCATTGCCAGTATCTTGGAATTCCAATTAGAGGAGATGTGAAATATGATGGTGTCTATGAATGGAAGGATAGAGTATATGAAGGACACGAACTTCATGCAGAAAGCTTGTCTTTTGAACATCCTGTTACAGGTCAGTCAGTTTTGATTCATGCACCTTTGCCCTTGTGGGCTAGTGAAGAATTAGCGAAAGTATGTTTGTAGTGGCAAAAAAGATAATCAAGTCCTTGAAATGACCTTCAAAACCAAATTTATCTATACGGCTTGTGGTGATAGAACGTAACTAATTGGTTAGGGTAATTTCTTTTGCTAGAGAGATTCTACTCGGTTCTTGTTATCATCTTAGTTTGTATCCTTGCAGTTACTTGATCTGGTCTCCAAGTACTGGGGTTGGGTTAATTATGGCTAAATATTGTTGGTATCTCCAACTTATCAGTATCTTCCGTTCTTTCTTCTATGCAATTTTTTTCTTCAGGTCAGGTAACGTTTAGTCTTCTCTAGCATCCGGCTTGTTGAACTTTAAGAACAATATCTGGGATCTATGCAGTTTTTGTGACTAATGATGTTTCAGTAAATAATGCTTGTTGAACAAGCATGCTGCTATATTGACTGCCCAGTTATTTTACGTAGGATGCTGCAGTTCACCGGTTTAAGTTATTTGGTTTCTCATAATGTTACTTTGTTCTGTGTTTGATTAAATTTTTCCTACATAAATACTACGGAGTATTAAAATCTACTCAAAGATGGACCATATACATGATGAACTTCTGATATCTCTATTGTACTATTCATCTGCACTATTAATATAACTAGCTACAAGAACTTGTAGATTTTTTCCTTTCAGCAAAAGCTTATCTGCTTAACCATTCTTTCCCTGGTGAGCTACAAAATCTGTTGATATTCCCTGCCTCAATACGAAGCGTCTTTTGGGGTTTGTCTCGTGAAGTATCTAAATGAGACGGAGAGAATATTTTAATATAAATATATTATTTGGACACAAATATTTGAGGCCTTAATTTTTTTGGGGCAGTCACCCACTCCGCATAGGTTGAAAGCCGCCCATGCTAATACTCATGATTGAGATGCCTCCATACATTAGCCTTGATAAATGAAACTCATCTGATTACTAGCAGAAGTATAACCTCCATCTATAACTAGATCATGACCAGTTATAAATCCTGCATCATCACTTGCAAGAAACAACACTGCATTAGCAACATCCTCCATTCTCCCTCCCCTCCCCTTCAACAAGCTCCCCTTCTCTCCGACAATCTTGCTCACATCTTCAGCTTGAAGATTCTGGTTTCCAAGAAACCTTCTGTAGGCACTCATCAGCATCTCTGAAGGAACCCCGTGTGGCGAAACACAGTTCACTCGAATCCCGTGAACTCCCAACTCACAGGCACTGCTCCTAGCCACTCCTAAGATAGCAGCTTTTGACAGAGTATAGGCATGAGAAGCCAAACCTCCCATTCTAGCTGATGAACTCGACGAACATATGATTGTCCCTTCGATTTTCCCTTCAATCATGGCCCGTGCAGCGTGTTTGATCCCGTGCACTACTCCATTTAGGTTTATCTCGAGGAGGGAAGCCAAATTTTCCATTTTGAGATTTGTGATGCTCCCTTCGGGACCGGAGATTCCAGCATTGTTGAACATGATGTCTAGGCGCCCTTGCCAGTTTATCGCAAGTCGAACTGCTCGTTCCACATCTTCCTCGATGGAAACATCGCAGCGTATGTAACGCCCCCCGATTGAATCAGCCAGTTCTGATCCTAGCGCGTCTAGTATGTCAGCGATTACAACACGTGCTCCGTTTTCAGCGAGTGTTTTAGCTGTGGCAGCTCCTATCCCCCGAGCGCCACCGGTTATCACTGCAACTTTCCCTGATAATCTTGTCTCAAAGATAGAGAGCAATCACGAAAAAGCTTTAAAGGAATAGGAGAAAATAAGAAGATTTTGAGGTGATAGTTACTAACCTTTTTGAGGGTTGGTGAGTCATGTAACTTGAATCCATTTGATCTATAATTTTGCATCAATTATTTGCTCTGTATATGTAGGTGTGATTGTTTGCTATTGCACACTCTTTTCATTCACACAACAAATCTCTAACAGTAAATCTAAAAATCAATATTCATACTTCTTTCTTCCTTTTTCTTTTACCAAACTGCATTCTAAAATAGTTGAAAGCTTTCTTGGCATGATTCACTGATTAAAACATAAAAGTATGCACGATTAGCTGAAGGCAAGAATGGTTGGTTCGGTTCCTTGTATGAAGTAATGCATACATACAGGACATATATACACACACATGGGAAATCAGGTTCCACTACAAAAAAAACGTAATATATGCAATGAAATTTTTCGTCACAAAAGGCTAGATTTTCATCACAACAGGTCATACGTGAGGAAAAAAAAATTGTCATAGCGTTGTCATATTAGAGTCCTCACATATAAGATAATGTGAGGAAAACATAGTTTCCTCACATTAAGGGCATACCCTTATATGAGGAAAAAATTCCTCACATAAACCCATATTCTTCAAAAGCTATACATGCTTGTATTTCAGTATTTTCGTAACAAATACTAGCCAAAACTTACATATGAGCATGTTTCCAACCTTGCAAACAATTAAAATCACTTGTTTTCACAGTAAAATAAAAACAACAATTTATTTCAGGATACTTGTTTTTAACAAACAACACCAATCTAGTTAAAATATCAAATACAACTATAAAGCATCAAACGAAGGAGAACCTGTTGCTGATCCCTTATTCCAACCCACGCATCATTTGAACTACAAAAGCTAGCAAGAACACCACTATCACTACTAAACCTAGCTTGTTCTCTTCTCGAGGCAAATACACTGGCAGCAGGAGAATACCACAAGCTCATAAATAACATAGATGATTTCCACATGCTGCACTTTCTTGATGAATGGCTCTTCTGCATCATGAAGAAGGTCTTGAAAGAAGTGATGCAGATAGCAAAACACATACCAGATTCAGAGCAGCTAGCCAACAACTGATAAAACAGTCATAACCTAGATATTAACAAACAAATATTTATATTAGAGGCTAATGTGTATATGTTCAGGATTCAGTCAACATAAAATGCATCATACAATTAGAGCTCCAAAGCCGCATGTCAGTACAAGTCTTCTGAGATCAGATGATATTTTAATACTAGTTCATCATTATTCCAAAAGTGCATAGCAACATGTATGCTTTCACAAGTCATAAATACTTGAAGTTTTAACGTTAAAAAAAAATATTACCTTCAAAATATAATGTGCTACTGCTATCAATAACTCATCTCTAGCTGATATGCCAACAAAAGGCCCGACTTGTCGTTCATCAACAATAACACGCCTAAAGACTTGCAGTGACCAACCACTGCACCATGAAATGCATAAACTAAGATGTCAGAAGCAAATGTGAATTTTTGACAAAAAGGATTAGATGGAAGCATATTTCGACAGAGAAGAACAAAAAATAAGTAAAAGCTACCACATCAGCCTCCTGTATAAAACCAGCAGAAACAATACCCTTGGACTTCGCTCACATATGGACCCCTTCACCAACCAAAAACCAGAGCAAATGTGATCTTTCTAATTAGCAGATAATGTCCAAGAGACTCTCAATCACAAAGCATGAATAAACGGCAGGGATGAAAAATCATGATATACTGCAAAGGACCAATCATGATAAACGGCCGTGTAAAACCTGAAAAATTATATATACACGGTTTAAATTATTTACACTGTTAATATAACATTTTAACCGTGCAAACCTATTAAACCGTGTAAATCTAGAAAAATTATTTTTACACGGTTTCTATGCACATCTACGAAGTACAACCGTGTAAACCTATTAATGCAAGTATTACAATTAATTATCGATTAATATGTTTTCAAACTTGTAATCTAACTTTTTCTTACACCATAAACATCAATAAAACATCAAATTAAAAAATAATAATAATAACATTGTAAATATAAGCCTAAATTAAACTATGTAAATTAGAGCATGCACATTTTTTTTCTTTTTTTAACACAATAATAACAAGAAAATATGAAAATTAAAATATATGTACCTTTATTCTTAGCAACCTAGCACGAAATAACCCAGAAATTGTGCACTTTTCTCCCCAAAAAATCTAATATTTTTTTTTAGGCAAACCACCAACTACCCAACCTCATATAAAAAAAATTAAAAACTACTCACCCTTTTAATTCTACACCTTAAATACCCAACTTTTTAAAACGGGACACATTTACTCCTTTTTTGTCTTTTATGTTCATGGCTCCCTCCTCCCTCTCTTTTATCTTTTTTTCCCTTTTCTTCATTTTCCATTGTCATTTTTTTCTTTTTGTTTTTTCAATTTTTTTTTCTATTTCCATTTTCATTTTTTTATTTTTTATTTTTTTATTTTTGTTTTTTCAGCTATTTTTTTTTCATTTTTCTTTTCCTTTTTTTCATTTTTTTGTTTTGTTTTCGGTGTTTTATTTTTTCCTTTTCCTTTTTCTTTTTCCTTTGCGTTTTTCTTTTTTTTACTAATTTTTAATTTCTTTGTTCAGTTTTTTTTTTAATTTTTGCTTTTTATTATTCTTTTTTCTTTTTTTTTTATTTTCGGATATTGACAAATAAATACATGAACTTTGGGGGGTTTTACGGTTTTGCACACAAACTTTGACTCGTTCCTAAAAAATACACGAACTTATACTTTTGTTTGGATTTTCCCCCGAGTCAGACTGAGTCACTAAATCGTCCGATGTGGCAGCCGGAAAGATTACCTGGCGCAAATCGACGGTGAAACGAAACGACGTCGTTTCAACCAGAATTAAAATAAATATATTTTTAATTTAAATTCTCTATGGACTTTCGTCAAACATGTGCAGTGCATCAAAGGATGTCTGACCTCAGTTCACATAAGAGTAATGGCGATGGGGTGAAAGCAACTGGGGAATGGGGAAAAGGGGGGTGCGAGTTCCCTACGACGAGGGGGGGCGCGGCGGCGTTGCAGTCCTTAACACCAGAGCATAATCGCCACCGCCGCATGCTGAAGAAGGGGATGCTGCAGCCACGCTCCTGCAGCTGCGATGAAGACTTTTTCCCGCTCCACTCCGTCTACAGCTCCGATAGCAGCGTTGTGACCGGCTTCGAGTTGTTGTCCGATGACGCGTAGGTGAGCGAGCTCGAGAGAGAGATACTGGAGAAATTCTATGGCGCCGGCTTCTGGCGGAGCCCATCGCAGAAGAGCGAAACCTCCGGCGTCTCAGCCGTCTCTACCGGCGTGTAATAGGAGAAAGGGCGTTGAGTAGGAGGGAGTGGACTTGCTCGGGTATAGATACATATTTCCCGATTCATCTATCTCGATTCCCAGAAATTCTATTTTCCGGGTTGCGATAACTGCCTTCTTTTCTGACAGTACCAATCCTGCCTTATAACAAACATCTGCAAAAATCTCAAGATGTTTGACATGTTTATTTATATCTTTTGATGCTATGAGAATATCATCAATATAAACAAACATGAAAGAAAAGTAATCTTTGAAAATATTATCCATCTTTTTCTGGAATATTGAGGTGCATTAGCTAACCCCATTGGCATCACGTTCCAAACATAATGCCCTTATGGCGTAGAGAAGGCTGTAAACTTTTTTACTACTTTCTTCCATGCGAATCTGGTAAAAACCTAATTTGCAATCAAACTTGGAGAAAACCTTAGCATTTCTAATGCAGTTAATAAGGTGTTCTCTACTTAGGATGAAATAACTATCAAACTCAAGCACGTCATTAATACCCTTATAATTAATAATGAGTCTGAGTTTATTTCTTTTGATCTCACCATGGTTTCTTACCAAGAAGCCAGGGCTACTGTATGGAGAGTTACCTGGTTCGATTAACTTCATATTAAGGTGTTCCTTGATAATCTCCTTCATATCATGTTGATCTTTAAGATTCATCAGAATTGGCTTGAATCTACAAACTCATTCACCTTGTCTGGCTTTGCCTTTAAGGTTGCTTTGAGTTAGTTTTTCTCCCACCATGCTAAAGGATTTTCATTGTAACACCTTACAATTTTCCTTTTGACATCTTCCAGTGACACCTGTGTATCACTCTCAATATCTATAGAAATTAAAGATACCTTTAAGATTTGAATCTCATCTTCGTTGTCCTCAACTTCGCTGTCGATAAGTCTTCCTCTTCGTCTATAGTTCAATAAGGCATCATTGAACCTGCTTTGATCTTGCATTTTTGGGTGTCGAAGTTGTCCTTCATCACCACGCTTGCTGCGAAAGGCTAATGACATTTGTCTGTTAAATGCTGCTTTTAGCCTTTGAACAATGATCTTGTGATCACATTGTGTTGTGAACACTAATCGTTGTTTCTCATTATCTTGCATATATCTTTTAAACATCTGCAAGAAATTATTGCCCAACAGGATATCTACTCCTGTATTATGAAAATAAATTGGGGGAGTTTTAACCTTATACCAAGGTGTCTGGGCAGCTCCTCCAATTAGAACGTCCACCATCTTGACTCCTTGTTAGAATCAAGATTTTCTTGGAAAAATCTCTCCCTACAATCCGAGGTAGATCTTTTTCGACTTCTGTTGGGAAGATTCCTCACTTTGCTATGCATATTCCTGCAACTGAATCAATATAAGCAACAAAATATCATGTCTTATATTTCTCGTATAACACTCCAATAGGAATGTATATTGAGAAGAGGTTAGTCATTAGATAAATATTTTTCTCTCATTGACTGTGACTATCATTCCTCCTTTTTCTTGTTTCCATGGTTTGAATTTTTCAAGGAAATCCAAACCTAAGATGAGGATATTTTTCTCTCTTCCAGCTCGTCCTTTGATCTCGACTGTCCATCCTCCTATTTTGATAGTTCCTTTATAATGATGGACTTCTGGTTGCTCGAGATAATATAAGACGTTGCAAGGGAAATTGGTTTCCCATCTTGTAGTATCAAATCTAACGGTTACTCCTCTCCATCCTTCCAGACATTTGATAGTAATAGCCGTCTTATGGTTACTCAGAGCATTTGAAAAACTCTGAGCCTCTTGACTTTGCTGAATAAGACTTCTCCCTATTGGTTGAGAAGTAATTATATCTCATTGGAATGACAATCACCCGGATTGTAATCTAAGGCTTTGATCATGCCTTATGACTACTCTGTCCTGGATTTGCATATCCACATTTCTCAATCGTGGAATCTCGACTCTGTCGGGGCAAATCGCCATTGTCACCTTCTTGAAAATGTCTGGTATCTCGATGAACTGCTTTCCAAGGAATAACTCAGTATGATGTGAGTTAGAAAGGGCATATGATACCTGATACGTGATGGAATAAGGTCTATTCCCCTCTTCCACCAGCTCCTTCCTCTTGAAGTCCTGATAAAGTGTTGGTCCCGAAAGGCGCTTACACATGTAGAGGGGGGGGGGTGAATACGTGTGTAGAGAAGAAGTGTTTAAATTCTCTTGCGATTTTCAGCCTTTTAGACGAATAGACGCTTTGAAACTAAGTGAAGTGTTCAAAGCCTCTCGCTCGTGTGATACTGTGCGGAATGTGGTGAGTCTTTAAAGCTTATCTTGCAAATTAAAAACCTTGTTAATATTAAAGAGGTGAGTGTGTGTATGCGAATAATCAAAGCAATAAATAACTTAAAATAAAGAGACGACCAATTTATAGTGGTTCGGAGCACCTCTCCTGCGTCCACTCTATCCACGACGGGATGAATACCTTTACTCGGTACTCCTTGTTTTATACTTCCAAGGGGAAGTGATTCAAGGCAAATAACAAACTTGCACTTGAATCCTCAGAGATTTTACTGGCTCTCGAGAAACCTTACAACAACACACTCTTTCATAAAAGCTTGATAACCTTACAACTCAATCTATTCACTCTAGACTTGGTTTTGGGGTTTTGGATTTTTGTAAGTATGAGAATCCTTTACAATGAAATCACAAGTAAGAGATAAGGATTCTCAAGAGTCTAGGCTATGGATATAAGAGATTGAGCCTAGAAAGTGAGGTAGTTGCAATACTTAAGAAACAAGTTCTTAAGGACACACTAAAGTGAAGCGCTTTGAAAGAACTAAGTACTAGAAAGAAATTTGCTTGAGTTCTTGCAAATGTGAATGCTTGAGTCGTTTGTACGTGCGTTTTTTAGTGTGTGTGCAACTCCTTCTATTTATAGTAAGGAACCCTACTTCCCGTTGAGAGAGAAGAGGTTGCGTGTTCCTTAATTTTCGGATAATTTGGCGTGTCAGTCTGTAAGAGTCAGGAAGGGATGTCCGCCTTTACCTAACTTTGACTTCTTGGACTGTAGCCATTTCCGTTGTGCAATAGTGTGATGACACGTAGGCTTCGTTCTGTGAGATGTCAGACATCCGAGAGTTTGAAATTCAAACTTGGATTCTACGAGTTAAACTTGTCACACTTGTACTGATTGACGCTTTGATTTCAGCTCTATATCAGAGATGCTTTGGGTGAGCTGACTTGAGAGCGCTTTGCTTCTACTGAGGAAACTTCTCTCTTAACATCTTTATCTGAAGCGTCTCCAAGACGCTTTGTCAATGCTTCACTGCTGACGCTTTCACTACTGGAGCCGCTTCGCAACCTAACGCTTTGCGAGCTCTGACTGCTCCATTCTCAACGCTTCTAGGCTAAAAATAAAGCTTCCTAACAAGTAAGCTTTGCCTTATAAAAACTTGTCTAGTTCATCAAAAATAATAAGGGAAATATTCTAAAGAGGGTTTTGGAATCGAATCAAAACAAATTGTTTATTACTTGATTCAAGTTCCCCCTTAACATAATATCCCAACATAAAGCGTTAAGGCTCTACTGAAGTTGGTGCCGTTAAGATTGTAAGCAATCTTAGGATATATAATTCCAATCACCTGTCCAGCACATAGATTTCCCGCAATAGTTCCCATCATGGAATCCTTGAGATTTCTGACTCGCTTATCACAAATAGCGATGCCGATCGGAGAATCAACTCCTGCAAAAATTGCTGATTTGAGTACCAATTAGATTTCTCCAATATGTATCCAATTTATCTTTTCTGCAATCTCCGGCCTCATCTTTTCAAGATCCTCCCGTATATCACTGGCTGGAATCAATTGCATCTCCACTTGATTTCCTGTGAGCTCGATTGGGAGCGTCATCTCTCATCTCGAAATACCATAAACAATATGATGTTTTCTGGTTTTGAGACTAGAATTCCTTAAAGCATAATCTATGCTTCCTGCTATAAAGCCTTGATACTTTTGTATGTTAAGACTTTTCTTCATGATTTTATCGATCTGGCTTTGTGAAATCATCGTCTAGCTTGAATAGCCAGTACGATTCTCACATTCCTGATGATGAACCTCATGTTCAGTGTGATTCTGAATCGGTGAATCCATCATTCTTCACTACTAAAGATTTCTTCATGTTCGTAAATACTTTTATTTGAGGGTATATCCTCAAACTGGTAAACTTGTACGAGATCTTGGAAATAGATCTCATCTTCAATGTCTGGAGTTGACTCGAACCTCCTCATCATCTAGTTTTTTGGGCAATTTGTAGAAATATGCCCGGCTGCACCACACGTCCAGCAGTTGCAATCTTTGAAATTTTCGTTAGCTCTAGTATGAGCTTTTCGGAAAGTCTTCTTTGAAGGTGATCTCTCCTGAGGTCCGCCTGAGCCTGTCCCTCTAGGTTGAAACCTGTTTCTTGATGGACCACTTCTTTGTCCGTATTTGTATGATCTAGCCTTTTTGTCTAAACCACATCGTTCTTGGCTTCCAAGAACCTTTCTTTGATCTTCTATCTTTAGAATAGGGTTGATACCTATTCTTCCTGCTTCTTTTGTAATTAGCAGGATCCTCTCCAATGATCGTTGGGAGATCATTGTCTTCATAATTAAGGGGGGCTGACTTGTTAATCCTCCTTAATTTCTTGATGTTCTTTTGTGCTGTGGCTTGTTGATACCATTCTGTAAGTTTGGCGTGCACATAAGACATCCTCTTTCCAACGCCATCGTAATCACCGGGAATGTAATCTTGGATAAACATTTCTCTCCATGGGTTAGGAAATTTTAAGAAGAAAATTTCCTTTGCAAAACTATCACAAGTCTTTGATTGATGTCGATAGACTATGAAGAGCTGCAGAAACTTGTTGAGTGACTTTTGATCTAAGACCACGAGTCTTAGATTAAGAAGAGCCATTGAATATTTCTTCTTTTTCTCTTCATCAAAAGTTCCAAAATAACCAATTCCCAAGAAATGATTCTTTAGGATGGTGGCCATATTTTGAGTCTTCTCCGCAGAAGACTCACAGTTGAAGCACGAATTTTTAATTTCTATGCTTATGCCTTCGTCCCAAGCAATCTTTGCGACTCCTGCGAGACTCATTTTGAAGAATTTGACGAATCCCTCAATGCTCATATCAAGGGTTGATCCTGCAATCATCATCGTTGTTGCCCAGTCATCCATGACTTTCTCTCTATCTTTGAAATTGATTTCATCGATATTGAGAGTGACTCCATATGGATGGATGGGCTCTAAGGTTGGTTTTTCAGATGGAGTATTATGTTTTCATTTTGTCCTCCGTGTGTAATTGACCTTGAACTGATCTTCAGCAATATCACCAGTTCTTCGATGATAGGATGGACCAGCCTCAAAATTATGAGAACTCTTTGGAGGTTGTGTGTCACCTCCTGATGGGTCTCCTTCGGATTTGGCCATCTTGAGATCCACCACCTTCATGTTAGCAAAAGATTATGCTAACTCTTGTAGATCTTCTAGTCCGATCCTTTCGAGGTTATTCATATTTTTTCACCTCGGATCATTCTAGTAATCAACTCAAATTTTGGGTCGCGTTTATTGACCTCTTTTACTGGTAACGGGTATCTTTTTGGTTCGTCTGAAAAGAAACCCTTCTTGGCTCGACTGGAACTTGGTTGTGACTCCAGTTTCTCCACTCGTTTCTGGATATCCTTTAGAATGTCTAGCATGACATCTTGTTTGTTGGATATTTCCTCTACCTTTTGAGGTACTCCATATAGGCTGTTGCCACAATTTTGCACCGTCTTCTGGATTTCCCGTAAATCCATAGAGATTTTGGACAGATCCGGAGTAAACTCTACGAAATTAGGGCCGATCTTCTGTCCTGAGAGTTCCATCAGATATGATTCTTATGAGCTGATCTCCGGACTCGTCTTAGTTTTCCCTCTAGATAAGAATTTATCATGAGGCGATCTAAATAAAACTTTACAATCTAGGTGTGTTTCTGGATCTCTTCCCGGCTCTCGTTTTCTCGAACCGCCTGTTCGAGAAGTTCTCGTCTTACTCGTAGTCAAGTATGATCTCTTGTTTTGTTCTCCTCCAGAATTTGGAGATATGAACTGTAACACTCGCAACTCAGAAATAGTCTGGTTCCATTTTTACTTGATGTCTCCTCCGTTAGGTATTAAACACTATATAATAAATAAATATAATTCCCAAATAAATCTAGGTATCTGATACCATGTTTGAAGCACGGGATCATATCGCCAAAACATGGGATTTTATTCCTCTTTTAAACAATAGAAAAATAAATAAAGCTTGAAAATTAAAGAATTACTTGTCAATAGCAATTCCTTGGTGTGCTCTTAGCAATTTATTAAGGGTATGCTTGTCTTTTCATTGAGTTTTGGGTATAAAACTTATAGTTTTAAAGTGTAGGGTATAAAACTACTATACTATTTTATTTTGGGTATTTTCACCCATTGACTTATTATTTTATAACACTCATATATTCAACAAACGAGACAAGTCAAACATGATGGAGGGTATAAACTTACAAAAAATAAGTAAAAATCATCAACAGTTATGTATAAATTTATGATATATTTTATCTTTGCCCCACCAAAAATTACACAAAGTGAAAAGATACATTAACTTAAATATTTTGCCCCTCTTATACTCGAGGGCCTAGCTCCGCCAGCGTCTCTTATAGTATCATAGAATTCTACTTGATCATGACTGAACATTGGCATTTTTTGCGAGCATCTATTTTATGCATAATTTTACAGAGTCTCGGGTTGAAACATTCATTCGTAGCGTTTGAGACTCTGAGGTTGATTATGTCCATGCTTAATTTTAATTCCCCCGTGAAGAAGCATAATTTTGAATTGTAGACAAACACAGAATATGAACCAATGACATGTGAGGATGGATACCGCTGGTGGTATACATATTTGTAAATGAAGTACGATTATTAAAATAATGATTACTAGTTTCATCTTGTGAACTTCCAATATCAATATAACCAAACTGAGGTGTGAGGATAGTAATTCCTGATGGGCTTTGCTGGAAAATATGGTAAGAAATCTTAAATTTAGCTTGCTCACTATAATGTTTCCGATAACTTTATTGATTGAGCGCAATTTTTCCTGTGCAACAGTCTATAACTAGGCAAGAAGACCTGGAAGGAGCATCAATTATTAACTGAAATGTCGAATCTTTGTTGTTGCTGGAGTTTGCTTTAAGTTTACCATATTTACGAAGACTGTGATCATAACCAAACCGACTCAAGGAATGAATACCTAAACCGAGGATGTTGACTGTGTTGAAAGACTAGGTCATCGCCCAATTAAGTCTCGATCATCAGCAGATCGATCTAGTGGCCACTGCTGCAAAATTCAAATAGCAATCAAACCATGTTCCTATATATTGCTAATGTTCCCGCGCCATTTAAGGAGTAAAGGACTATAAGAAGGGACTTTTAGAGCTACTTTACACGGCTGTTTAAAGGCTTTTTCTTTTGACCTACGATTTCTCTATCGTTCCTTGAAAGTACTACTAAGTACTAACCACTTAGTTCTCGTCATTGGCTGTACATCGAGCTCATCTGTAAGGACCCTCTTCTTCTCCACGCTTATCCTCATGTAGGCTTGTCAACGGGCGGGTTTTACCCAGACCGTACCCGAAACCGCTAATTACCCACCTAGTTTTAATGATGCGGTTCTGGTCCGGTTCCAGACCCGACCCGGTAAGACCCGTGACATGAGTGGTCCGGATCCGGACCGGCCCGCTCGTTTCGGGTCCGGTCCGACCCGGCCCGTCAAGATTTTTTTTTTTTAAAAGCATGTTTCTATTTGTAAATTTTTTATTTTTATTTTATTTTTATGTAATCTATTAGCCTATTTCTTATATAAATGGTATATACCTATTATTTGTTGTCACGTTTTTGCATCTAATGAACATTATTTTGTGCTTTGTATTAATAATTTGTAATTGAGCTCAGTAGGCGTTGAGCTCGAGCAACTTGACCCTCTTATTTTTTGTTTATTGAAAAAATGTATTTAAAAATGAACTTTTAATGATTGATCTAATAAGGGAAGTAATTTATTTCACGATAGATTCTCTAATCTCATATGTCATTTTTATTATCCGTCAAGATCATAATTCATATATGCATTATGATATTGGACTATGGTAATAAAATGAAATGTTCGTACAAGTAAACAAAAAAACAAAAATAACACACACACACATACACTAGATTTAATATAATACTGTATTAATTAAATTAATTTGTGGGTATTTTTTATTTTTCCATATATTGAATGAATAATTTAATTTTGCCTTTATAAAATAATATCGTGTAAATATGAGATCTCCGTCATGTGGCTAGGATTAGGAGGAATCCAGTAGATTAACTGTGGTGTAGTTTTAAATCTTTTGTACGCGTTCGGCGTTTCTGTCTTTTTTTTTTTTTTTTTTAAGCCAACGTTTCTGTCTTTCTGATTTCAATATAGCAGGTTGCAGATTATTATTGGTTCTGGTCCGGGTTCGGGTCCAATTTAGTGGTCCGGTCCGGGTTCGGATAGCATTTAAGTTTTATGGTCTGGGTCCGGTCTGGGTCCAAATTTTAATGGGCTGGTTCCAGATCCGGACCATAAGATTTTTGACGGGTCCGGTCCGGGTAAAACCGGCCCATTGACATCTATCCTGTTATCCCTATTAACAGGGGAAGGCAAACTAGCACCAATAATCAGAGATGATGAGAGTTGATTTACTTTTCAAGCTTCCAAGTTACATTATTGATTTACTTGTCACTATTTAGTATTGGCTTCTCAATTTTTCATTAGATCCGATCATTGGGTCATTTGAATTGGCTATATACACTTCAATAATTGTCCCCACCAAACGAGCGTATATTAAAAAATCTGCACACAAACATCGACCTTTCCTTTGTTGAAACTAAAACCTCTACGGCATAAAGTACAAGACAAGTAACTTTTACTTATTACATAGTATAGTTTATGATATTAAATTATATGATCACCAAGTGAACATCAGATTAAAAACATCTACGAAATTAAGTGCCTTCACGAAATCTAACATCAAACTATCACGACGGAATCGAAGAACAAAAACCAAAAAAATAATTGCCAATACAAAGAACTACCAAAATCCAGCATATCATGTTACCTGCTCTAAGAATGGTCAGAAAAAACAATGAAGTGCAGCCACAAAAAATTCATGTAGTAGAAACAAATGCAAAATTTAGGTACCGAAGCTATAAGTGCAATATCCCAGGATAATATTCCTTAGCAAAAAATTGAAATATAAAGCCCTATATTATCAGGCATTGAAATTTTTGCACACTTTATTTTTCCTATAAATATTATAATATATAGTCCTTACAAGATCCTGAGAAACACGACTAGCTCACACAAGATAAACTAATACAATGAATACGAAAAAAGAAAAAAAAAAACCCGAACCCGGAATTAATCCAAACATGACTGGTTAATGCGTTGTAGAAGTTTGGATGTGCGGTCACGATTTTCGGAACTAATAAGATTGAAGACATTAATCATGAGAATATATGCAAACACCTTATTTCTGCACCATCTACCAACTCTATCTCCATCACCCGCATCTAGACGCATTGATATCACTAAATTTACGAAAATTGCAAAAGGAAAAAGCACAACACCTGCCGCACATAACGGCAGAGTCGTTATTCGGAGGTATATGTTATTTGTTGATAACAGTATAGCAACGGTCACCAAAGACGACATGAGAGTACATCCCACTGCACATACGCAGTTGTCTGTTACTAGCTTCATCAACTCCAACTCTGCAAAATAATATTGTATTAAAAAAATATAAGAACAGAAAAACTGTACTAATGGACGAATATATTTTACTTTTTTTTTTAGCAAACAAAAAGATTGATTTCAGATAATTAGACCCTAAAAGAATCGCCATCATTTATTCAATATTTTCTGTTTTCCAAAAATCACAAAAAACAATCAGGTATTTCAGTAATTACATAAATAAAATCGAATAGAAATATCAGAATTCTCACCGGTTGACGGCGATAACCCTTTTATGCAATCCTCCTTCATTCTTTCTTTCTGTAAGATAAACTCTAAAATTCTTCGGATTATGAAAAACACACTGATCCGGATCGAATTGGTCAATATTTAAAATACATGAGTGGAATTCTGAAAGAGAAAGAGAGAGAGCGAGAGCGAGTATATAGGACTAGCCGACTAGGGTAAAATAGGATTTGGATTAGGATTAGTGAAAGGGAAGGGAGAAGTTGCCTAGGATTAGGGATTAGGAGAGCTTCAATCCTGCAAACAACAAACCTGGACTTAAATTTTTTTTAAAATTTTAGTGAGCCATAAAAATATAACTCGTATTTAGTTTGGCTTAGAAATCGGGAAAAGCCATTCATCAAATTAATTAGGCCCAATTGAATAGATATTAACAATATTAATAACTGCTAAAAAGAAATATATTTAATTAAATTATTTTGCTGGCCACCTTAGGTAATTGTGCTGTCATCTTCTCAAATTATGTCTGCATGAGTCATCAATCTCTCCTCAATAAACAGAATGGAAATTCATTTTCTAAGCCATAACTTTCTCTCAAATAATTCTCTCAACTCTCTTTCACCTTCCTTCCGATTTCAGCATATTTTCTTCAAGTAAGCACTACTCGTCTCCTTCAATTCCTTCGATTCTTCATTAATTTTTGTTCAACCAATTAAAAAGAATAAAATACAAGTTTTAGAGCTTCCATCTCCAAAGTTATTCCGAAAGCACCTCCGTAAACACACATGCCATCATTAAATTAGACTAATATCTTATACAAGTTTGAATTTGAGTAAGGGAAAAAAGAAATAAGACTTAAGGAAGAATATAATAAGAGGGAGAGAAGAACAGTAGAGGAAAAGCTTGAGGGATGAGAAATCTGGACGGCTATAGTCGAAACTGGAAGTAGCGACCAACAATGAAAATAATTCGGTGGGACTGCTGTTGTGGATAAAGGGAAGCACCGCGGCTGCAACGACGGCCAACGGTGCTCCAGGGGGAAACGATGTGAGGTTTCGTACGGCCGCGACTGTGTTCTGGTGGTCTGCGGCAGCATCGGCGGCTGACGACGTTAGCTACGGGCGATGCTGCAGCGGTCTTCAGCGACTACAGCTGTGGTAGTCGCCGGAAATGGAAGATGGGCAATATGAAAATTTGGAATTGGGGATTTTTAGAGTAGAGAGAAGAAAGTGTGTGCGTTGGAATTAAATAACGAGCCAATCCCAAAAATAATCATTTTGATAATGTAAAAGTAAATTTTAGCCACATATAAAAGAATAGGGGCCGGTTTGGTAAGAGTGTCAGGATTAGCCCATATAACAATACCTATGATAATAATATCTACAGAGACTGTGATAATAATATTATCAAGTGTTTGGTAGCCTTTATTACAAAACTACATAACATTAAATTTGTGTTTGGTAGAATTGATTAAAACCCATACTAACTTTAATATGGACTATTTTAACCTTGTCTTATTTTTGAAATTACAAATGTATCCTCTATCAAACTTTATCAAAGAAGGAAAAATTGCATTCAATTTTCAGCCAAACCATTATTTATTTTTTATTTTTTTCATTTGAAAAGGAGAATTTTATTAATTGAACAAGACAAGGAGGGAAAAAACAATGGCACTACATAACAGCAAAAAAAAAAAAAAAAAAAAAAAAAAACGCAGAACAGGAACAGAGAAGAAATAGAGCAATCAATCCTCCATCATCACTCCCAGCTTGTTCTTGTTCCATTCTGGCCGGTCGCCGATCGATTTGAAGAAGAGATACGTCAATACTACATCAATTTTCCATTCAATATTGAATTTTGCCTGCAAATTATGTATATTCCTATTACCCATGGCTTGAAGCTATCACATCCAAACAACATTCACTTCAACCTCTTCAATTAACATTCAAGCGGCATCCAATTCAACCTCTTCAAGAATAAAAAAATTGTGTTGAATTTTGATTTCAGAGTTCATACCTGGTTCTTCTTCTTCGATTGGAGAATTAGGTTCTTCTTCTTCGACGGGAGAATTTTTGGGAACGGGAACGACGGAGAAAAGGGGTAAGAAAGTGAAAAAGAAAATTTATGTAGTTTAGTGTTCAACTCTGTATTATAAACCGAGGGGTGTTGAGGTATTGTTAACACGTGAGAATAGTGTAAATAACACTGGGCCGTGTTATATCACCGGGCTTCCAGGTTTGTTATATTGGTTACCAAACAACAGTTATAGCCCATATTATTATCTAATAGGGGCTTTATATAGTCTACCAAACGGGCCCTAGGTAAATTATAGCCATTTTTGGTGTAAAATGACATGTTTGTCCTTTAAGTTAATTACACGACCATGATTACACGGCTACATGGTCGTGTAATGATGGTCGTGTATTTCGCATGGCCTGACAGATACGGCTCCCGGCGTGGCATTGCACGACCACGACTCGGGGTGGTCGTGGTCGTGCATTCGACAAGACGGGGGCTCCAGCCTGTACCTCAGCCAATGCACGACGCACGGCCACGGCTTGGGAGAGGCGGTCGTGGCCGTGCATTCGACAAGACGAGGGCTCCTGCCCGTGCCACAGCCAATGCACGATGCACGGCCACGGCCTAGGGGAGGCGGTCGTGGCCGTGCATTCGACAAGACGGGGGCTTCCGCCCCTGCCACAGCCAATGCACGACGCACGGCCATGGAGGTCGTGGTCGTGTATTCTGCGTTCGATAAGGCAGTTCCCCTCAAGCCGTCGGAGGTGCGCCGGCGAGTTCTTCACGCCATAAAAGCCCAACATTTTCAACAACTCGTACCTCTTAATCATTTTCAGAATTGTTTCGTCTTCCTCATGCTTGTGATTTGGCGGTGCTGGATTTATCTTCGCGGCGAAAGGTGCCGGTGTGTGGAGCTCGATCGACGGCGGCGAGGATTTTTGGAGGAGCGCCGCCAGAGTCAGCTCATGCAGCGGTTGTTTAAGCTTCAGTCGCGCGTCGCTAAGCACCGATCGATGGTGAGGCGCGATGTGGTAGTCAGAGTTTCGGTGGTGGGGTGTGGTTTTCGAGGAGGCAACGCAGCGGTGGGGTCGGCGCTGAGGATGAAGAAGTTTCGGAGAAGCGCCGGCGATGGGGGATGAAGAAACTTCATATAAGCGGCAGCGGTTGCGTTGCGAGATGGCGGCGGATTTTATGGTTAGAGTGTGAGGTAGGAGGGGGCACGAGGAAGGGGATGATGAACAGTGCTTTACCCTTTTTTTGTTTTTATTATTTCTTTAGTTTTTCAGAATTTTAAATATAGTAATAGGATTAGGGGTAGTTTGGTAATATTGGCTAAAATTTACATATTCTTTTATTGATGGTTAAAATTTACCTTTACTTTATTTAAATGGCTATTTTTGGGTATTAGCTCTTAAATAACGAAGGGTGCAGACGCGTGTGTATTGAAAAAGAACTGAACTTTTAGTTAAAATGGAGATGAGTAGATCATTTTAAGTAAATGGATTTCAATTTTTTGACTTAGCCATTAATATAGAGGGTTAAAGTTTTGGCTCTCAATTATATATATATATCATATATATGATATGCTGGTCTTCTAATTAAAATAAAAAGTGAAATCTTAGGCTGCCCTTTATATAACAGAGTTGCATTCAACAAATGGATTCCTATTATTATTTTAAAAAATTAGACTACACTTTTGAACTTGGAAGGAACGGAATTAGTAAGTTGAATTCTCACTGGACACCTACTGTTGCTACGAGGATTAAATTATTTTAGTGGAGTTATATATTATAAACAAGATAGATCCAAGTCGAAATCATATCTATTTTATGATATAGTAGTTTCCAATAATGGGTCGACTATAGATATTAATTTAGAATTTCTCATTGTAGATCAAGTTCCTGATCGTCCAAACTAGCTAGTGCAACTGTACAAGCACACAATTGTTTACTACAACTACAAGGAGCTTCGATCCTACAAACAACAAACGTGGAGATCTAGCCGTCCATGTGGATATGTTTTTCCAAAAAACTTGGACACCAAGTTTAATTTGTTTTGATGATGTATTATTAAGTGTTAAAGTATTAAAATGCAATAATTGTGGGGCCCAATTTGTTAGAGGATGATGATGTGGTGGTAAAATATTTAAGGAAAATAATAATTAATATACTTTATAAAAATAAACCCTACCAAGAAAAACTAAACCCTACAAAAAAAAAACTAAACCCTAAATGAAAATATTATTGACGTGGCACTGCCACGTCAACCGTTGTCATATTATGTCACGGCTGCACTTAGCTAATGATAGCTAAGCCGGGAAACCATGACTAGGGGTTGGATATAAGAAGCAGGAAAGAAAGGGAAAAAAAAGACTTGTGACTCTGAAATTAGCAAAATGAACAATTGAATAGACTCGGTCAATAGAGACTTGCAAGACAAACAAAGATACGAAGAAGCCCGGGGTTCAAGTGTTACATCATCATCCAAGAGAAGTAACTCTATAGAGTCGAACATAATCAAAATTCATGAAGGAATCGAGTAGTTCTCAATTTACTGGTTCATGAAGCCAGTTAAACATAATTATCTAAATAAGATAATAGAAGTGTACATCGGAAGTCTTTAACAAAATAGATACATATATGAAAATATGTATCTCTTTCTGAACCGAATTCAAAAGATGAACGAATCTCCTCTCAACACTGCCGCCCTTGCCACCTCACTCAACCTGCAAGTTTTTAGAAAACACGAGCAGGGCTGAGTACTTGATGTACTCCGTGGGGTTATGCCGAAAACATTTTATAGTAAACAATTATTATTCAAGCATTCACCACAATATCACACAAAGTTTTAGAGAAATAACTAGTGCATAATAAACATCATTTGTTTCATAACAGTTTGAAAGTACAACCCCTGTTTAGATCCATAACGTATTATCCGGATATACAACCCCTTTCGCATCCGTATAATGTATCACTCGGATGTACAACCCCTTTCGCATCCAAACATATTTACTCGGATGTACAGCCCCTTTCGCATCCATAATATATTTTTCATATCTGTAATTACACCAGGCAAGGTAGCCACCTTCCCGGACGTATCCTTACATAACCAGCTCACTTTCTGAGCACACATTTTTTGACTTTGTATACACATAACCTGGCTAGCGACCTTTGTCTAACGCAGGCTCGATAGATAGAAAGTTGGCAAACCAACACAGATAGACATCATACATAAAACCATAAACATTTTATGCATGAATAATTTTCAGTAAACTTGCATTTCATTTCAAAAACATGCTTCCTTATAGCAACATATATATTTTCTTTGAAAGAAACACCCACCTGGTTATACAGAAATGATTGAGCGATTCTTGGTTCTTCTTCACGTTCCTTGGCCCTTGTCTTGCGATTGACCTTTAGGAAAAAGTATCGCCTTAATAGATATTCTAATTTTAGAGAAATATGCTATTTCTAGTTCGTAGTATTTCTCTTTTTAGTCTTTTATCTCCTTAGAGTTTTAGAAATTCATAACGTTTCTAATTCATATCGTGCCTTAGAGATATATTACTAATCGAGAGGATAGAAAAGTCCATTCGAGAACTTCGGCATGACCTCGACGTTCGATAAGTCTACTCGATAATTTTAAATTATCTAAAATCAGCTAAAGTCGACTAATTCAAATGAGAACTCAATTTCTCCATTCGAACTAGCCCCAAGACTCGATCAAGACACTTAACAAAGCAGTAGAAGGTCCGTCATATGAAAAATAAGTTCAATATTCTAAGAGAATTTGGAAATTCTGCGACCCTCTGGGAAAATAATTGTTTCTCACTCATTATAAATCGAAACAGAGGATATGATATTGATTTGGAAAGATAACACATAGGGCTATGATATGTTTAAAATTCAGAATTATCCTGCGAGTGAGCTGGGAGTTTGAAGCATTTATTTCCAAAACTCGGAATCTGAAAATTGGGAATTTGGCAGATTTTGGGTACCAACTTTGAGTGAGGATCTCTCACTCGTTTCTTGATGGAATTGAATGAATGAGCTATCAAAACTGAAGTTCATAAAACAAGGAACAACTTTCTATTTATACTTTTCTTCATTCGACCAAAGGAAAATGGTCAAAACGTGGTTGGAAAAACGGGACAGAAGTTGTTCGTCGGAATACAAACTTTGAAAATCATAGTAAATTCATACGAACTCCGTTTTGAGTGAACGAGATATGTATAGAAGGCTAATGGAACGCACTTCAACATGGAACAAGAATAAATATCGAATTTCAAACGAGTTGTTCTCAGTTTAGCCCGCAAGTGGCTGTTTTCCAGATTTCAAAAGAGATGAGATTTAAATTTCAATTTGTCACAACAGATGCATATAAACTTGGATTAAGACGAAATTTTGGCTACAGACAGCTGAGAACATGAGCTACAACTTTCATGAAGTAAGGTTTCTCATTTGACCAAAGGAAAGTGTCCAAAACCGAGATGGAAAGCAGGGCAGAAGTTGGTCTCGTGAAAAATAGGCTGCTGAACCTACCATCTTTGAAAGGTGACCGCGTACGATCTCGAATTCGGGCGTGCGAGTAGGCTATGGAAAGGTGAGGTTGCAGATTACATTTTCATGTTTTCAGGTTCCTTATTTGAACAAAGATGAACGCCCAAAACAGAGGCTGAAAATGGGGCAAAGTTGTTCCTACTTTCGAATTTCTGGGTTTAAGGAAATTGACTGGTTCAGCAGACAATCTTTGAACGAGCTTTTCTCTTTCGTTTATCAATAAGATTGAGTGTATGAGCTACCGAATAGAAGCTGAGATAATAAGGGACAATTTTTGTTCAGACTCTGTTCAAAGATAAAGCGCAGAAAGGGCTCAAAAACGTCAATCTAAAATGCACGACAAATGTTCGATGAAAGGTCTGATCCTGAAACTGCATTCAAAGGCTATGACTTCAACTTTTGATGATTCTAAATCATTACTTGACATCGAAAGCGTGGAAGGAACTTATCAGAGACACAAAACCAAGGCTTTAAGGTATCTATCATGAAGAACAATCTAAATCATTACTTGACATCGAAAGCGTGGAAGGAACTTATCAGAGACACAAAACCAAGGCTTTAAGGTATCTATCATGAAGAACAAAGGGAGGATTCTAACAAATTATACATCGATGCTCATCGCACAAGAAGTAGAACACAAATATGAGACAATCGAACACATGTATGAACCTTTAACAATGAAACTGAATCTGTAGCACCATGTATGGTTTTTGAATCTTTATCTATTACTCCTAATCATGCTTGAACCGTCAAGAAAAGAGAAGATTACCTCAAAGAAGAGAAAAGAAACCAAAGTGGGTTCTTCGAGCTTGTAAACCGAAGCTTCCATGTCCTATTTGCAGCTCTTGAATCATGATTTCGACCTCAAATTCTTGTTCTATGGGTCGAAATATGGGGGAGGGCGAACTTTGGGAGTGATCGGAGACCGTAGGAGTCGCCGGCGGCGGCTCGAAAGTGGCGGCAATGGTGGCTTGCGGGAATGGTGATGAAGAGAGAAGGGAGAGCTATGATTTGTGGTGTGGGTGTGTGGTGGCAATGGTGGTGAGGAGATTTAATCTCATCTCTCTTTCTCTCAAGATGTGGCACACACATGCACCACACACACTTGTATCTAATAGTATTTCTTCTAGTGGAATATCTCTACACACATCTCATCTTATTTCCGTAAAATATTTACAGAATAACATTCTTCTAAAATCATTTCGGGTAATTTCTTGTCTTGCCATAATTCCTTCATTCTCAAAAATTTTCGAGATTTCATTAGATATAATTCCAACATATTATAAAAATTTTCCATAAGCTCATTTTCGTCCGTGCTCGATCTCAAATACTCGGAAATATTTTATTTCCTCCTCCAAAATTTAAATTTTTGCAAATACGGATTTTTATGGCTATTACATATTAAGTGTGCCAACGGTGGGTAGGGGAGCATTTCTATAAATTGTTAATATCAAAGTGTAAAGTGTTAAAATGTTAAAGTGTATTATGGAACCTATTATTCCCTCCGTCCCGAATGTCTTGACGCGTTTCTTTTCAGCACTGTGTCTTGACGCATTTCTTTTCGGCACGGAAATTAAGGAGCTTTTATTTAAGGTTGTAAGTGTGGTTGATTAGCATTAGTTTAAGGAATTAATATATTTAATTATTAAATGAATTATTTTTAGTAACAAGAATACGACTAGTTCAATGGATTATTTTTCCTAAATTCTCATAATTTTGCCAATTAAACAATAATTTAATCAATAATAATATATACCATATTATAATATATCTCTATATTTATGCATATCTTGTATATATATTACCTTTCATTTTTCATTCTCCACTAAAAAAATATTATTTTACATATTTATACATATCTTCAATGTATATTTTTAAATATATACATTTAATAACGTTAATAAAATACCGTTTGCATAAAAAAAATTAATTAGTCAAAAGGAAATCTTCCCTAATGGCCTCAAAATAAAATTAATTTCCATGTACGATTTTTTTTTGTTTTTTTGGATGTCCATTCTACGATTTTAATTTGCTCTACTATGAAAGTCCCTAGACTCAACTCAGAGTCAAATTTATACATAGCGTGAACTATCTCAAAAAAAAAAAAAAAAAAAAAAAAAAAAAAGAGAAATACTTGCATCAGTCCGGACTCACATTGAGGTCCATTGAATTTTTTTATGAAGCCTTCATTTTGAGTTGTGGGTCAAGTGAATTAATTGAGCCAGATAATTTTTTTTTGCTTTCAAGGCCTAGCTGATACAAGTCTTTGTCAAAAAAAAAAAAAAAAAAAAGACAACTTTTTTCTTACACTTTACTATTTTATTAATAAAAATAATAATGTTCATTAGTATGTGAGACACTTGCATCAGTCCGGACTCACATTGAAGTCCATTAAATGTTTTTAGAAGACTTTCTTTTTGATTGTGGACCAAGTGAATTAATTGGGCCCAAATAATTTATTTTGCTTTCAAAGCTTGGTCGCATTGTGTGGCCGGACTAATACAAGCCTTTGTCTATTAGTATTAGGATTAGAATAAACAAATCTATATAAAAACATATTAACGTGTGAAGTTGAGGGACAATTTTAAGTTGTAAAATTTAGCGGCGATTCTGGAGGATTTTAACGTGTGAAGTTGGTGGGAAAAGTTGGACAATTCTGTCATTCCATGAAGAGGAAGGTGTATTCTATGTTTTTTGCTTGGGTTTGTACATGTCTGTATTGAGTGATTAGAGGCACTATTTATTTAAATTTATAAAAGTTAGAATTTAGAATTTGGAATTTAGAGCATGGAGAAATGCTTCCCTATCCACCGTGGGCACGTTAAATGTGCCTACGGTTGATGTGGTACTGCCACGTCAATGATATTTCCTTTAGGGGTTTAGCTTTTTTTTTTTGTAGGGTTTAATTTTTTGGTAGAATTTATTTTTATAAGGTATACTAATTAATTATTTCCTTAAATATAATATTGACACCTCATCTGTGGGCATATTAAGCATGCCCATGGTGGGTAGGAGAGCATTACTCTTAAAGCATGAAGGAAGACACGTAATCTTTTTAAATCCTATCTTTTCTTAACTACCCTTTAAAATTAGAAAAAAAAACATTAAATTAGTAAAATACATAATTTAATAAGTAATCTCCACCATCGGATTGTATAAAAGGAGCAGTTAGGATTGGTTCCCAATTCTCAAGATTAGTAGTGTATCTATAATAAGAACCCACCTTATGAGAGTGGTTCATATGAGAACCCTTTCTTTAATGAGAATTAGAAACCGATCTCATCCATCCAGTTTTTGCTATCTACGGTTGTAGATAATTAGGTATAATAAAAAAAAAATGCTAATACTTACCGTTTTTTGGTTAAGTAAGGGCAATATTGTAATCTGTAGAATTTATCTAAATATAACCACTCTTATAATTATGGGATTTTGTTCACGGATTCTTAATATAAGTATATAACACGGTCATATGCGCTAACTCTCCTCCTAAAATCTATTAATTGGTTTTCTTTATATTTATCCGCTAACTCTAGGGGTGAGCATTTGGTAATTTGGTTTGGTTTTGGCTTAAAAGTAAAACCAAATTAAATTAAGATTTTTTTTAGAAACACATCCAAAATTTTCGTTTCTAGTACAAAATATGATTTTCATTCTAATATCAATAATATTTCATAAAGTCAAAACTATAAAATTATAACATTTCCAGGTGAGAAATTATAGGGTTTTTTGCATGTGTGTTTTCACTGTAGAATTTTCCATAAATTATAGGGTTTATTTTCTTGAGTTATTGTTGTATGGTTGATTAAATGCTAGGAAATGTTCGAATTCTTATAGTTTTTTGATTTACAGTGATTCAAATTATTTTAGGGTTAATGATCATATTGTTTTCATATTTGGGTTACCTGCTTCTTCTTTGTAAGAATTCAGAGATTCTTACTATATACTTGGTTTTTATTGTTCATATGCTTCTTTTAGGGTTTCGTATGGTTGGTTTAGAGTGAGTATGTTCTTAGAATTGATGAAATTTGCAAAAATCTTACTAAAATTGGTGATTTGATGGAGTAATGATTAAATTAAACCATACAGACAAATTATGTAAAAATGATGATTACAATACACAGCTGTTCTTAACACATGGTAATTATCTGTGCAGATTTGTAAGAATTTGAAAAAATCTTATGTTTATCCGTCATTTTGTAAGAATTTGGAAATTTCTTATGGTGTGGTTGGTCAGATTTTGTCAAATTCTTACTTAATCGAGCTATTTTTGGTTGGAAACTGCTAAGTCCTTACTATTGTACTTAAATCTTGGTACATATTCTTACATACCATGTGTTGTGTATTATGTGAAAGGTTGATTGGAAGTATGAAAGAATCCATTTGCTCAATAAGCCAAATAAAGTGATTCGGGGGGGGGGGGGGGTACGAGAAAGTGGCAGGAGAGGTGAATACTGTCCTCAAAGATCTCCCTACTGACAAATCAGAAACAGTACTGAGAAAACTACAAGAAAACTGACCTTTTGCGACATAAAAATATGTCGCAAAAGACCCTTTTTAATGTCGCAAATGTTGATTTGTGACATTTTCTGCGTCACAATAAATAATGTCGTGAAAGGGGTATGTAGCAAAATTACGACACTTTTTGTTTGTTTATGTCGCAACATATATGACATTTTATGCAACACAAAATTAATGTCGTATAAAATGCAACACACAATATGCGTCATAAATTTGTGTGACGTATGGCAAAATGCGACAACACAAAATTAATGTTGTATAAAATGCAACACACAATATGCGTCATAAATTTGTGTGGCGTATGTCAAAATGCGACACATTGTGCGACATTAGTTAAAACGATGCATCTTTTTTGCAACACATTACAATTAATGTGATGTAATTTTTTTACGACAAATATTGACGTCATATTTAATGTATTGCATAATTTGCGACATATGATATTTGTTGCTAAAGTGTGACATTAAGTCGTAATATAAGCGACACTTTTTGCACAATATACAATACATTTTGTATTTAATATAGAAATTGTCTTTCTATAAGAATCAATTGAATCAAATATACAATATTTACATGCTAACTATAAATAATTTCAAATGTCAAGATTATTACACAACTAAACTAATCTCCCTAATTCTAAAATATTCAAATAAAAAAAAAGGCTAATCTTCCTCGTCTTTCGCCAATGTTAACCTCAAGATCACGAGAACATAAGCATTTGTCTGCATCAAAAACTTGCTCTAGCTCCCATTCGCTCAGTTGTCGACGCCCTTCATTACAATATTCAACTTTTTAAACTTCTATTTTTCAAAAAAGAAAGCCAATGAAGAATTATCAAACAAAAGGATAGACTTCCGACATTATCTTCTTGTCTTGGTATTAAAATGAAAAAAATAATCATATGATGTGTAAAAGAAAATTGTTGAGAAGGAACTGAACAAGTATTTTTTTAGCAAACAAAATAGCGAAAATACAAATTTCGAACGGAAAGGCTATGAAGACTAAGAGGTAAATGAATATTTAGCAAATATGAGTGCATACATCAACCTTCGACTTTCTTTCTCCCCATACTTTGCTTTGGGTTGCTTCAAAAGTTCAAAAAGCAAACAAACTACTATTAAAAAAATAAGAAATTCTCAAAAACTAAGAAAATTATGGACAAAACACACAAATAAATATTAGAACTCACGTAGAAAAATACTCAAGGTAAGTGTGAGCATAACTTTCACTGTAGTTCAACTAACTAGGGTAGCTAAACTAGAATAAGAATTTTATATTTATTAGTATTAAATTACTAGGACACTTCTTTTACAATTTGAAACTCATGGTGGAAAAAGTATCTTGAGCTTATCAATGTGGTCAGCTCCCAATTCCATGGCAAGTCGAAGTGCTTCGTAACGAGAGTTTTCATCACCACTATACTCTCAACCCTCCCATATCGGTCTATAAGGAAAGCACGTGTCATGGGCTCGAACCTTATACACTTTTTGTAGCCACAAAGTAAAAAATATTAACTTAAATAGCTAACCATGGAGATTCCGCCTGATAATGCATAAATATACTCAATAAAAACGAGTGAAATGAAACTAAAAATGGCTAAAGTTACAATTACAATAAAATATATAAAAACTCTCTTGCACTGCAATGCAATTAAACATACAATTCAAATATGTGACCTTCAAGAGACAACTGGCTATAAACAAAGATAACATGATCTATCATAACTTTACTTACATATTTCATAATATACATTCAAGAAATATTCATAGTAAAAATCAAAATTATTGAGTTCCAATAATCTAATTTACTCTCTAAAATTTGCAGCACAATGACAAATAGGATAAAAAAACAAAATTATTGAGTTCCAATAATCCAACCTACTCTCTAAAATCTGCAGCACAATGGCGAATAGGTAAAAATCAAAACTATTGAGTTCCAATAATCCAACTTACACTCTAAAATCAGCAGCACAATGGAGAATAGGAGTATAGCGGTGATTCAAGCCACCCAATATTCTGCAATGAAAGTAATATCAACACATATGAAATTCGTACGGCTTTTCTTTTTATTTCTTATTTTTACCGTAGAATGAAACATAATGAACCGCTGAGGAATGAAATTAATTTTTACCGTAGAATGAACAGGGTGAAGTGCCGGCGGATTGAAGCTTAGGGATTTCATTCTTTACGTCTTCTTTTTTGTTTCTTTTTGTTTTGGTTTTTAATACTTTCCGTCTTCTTTATTTAGGGATTGGGAATGTTCATTTTTTTCTTAAAGGCCCAAATTAACGCTAATGGGGTGGGTTTATTTTATTGAGGCAATTCCAAAAATAGCCATTTTGATAATATAAAGGTAAATTTTAGCCATACATAAAAGAAGAGAAATGATATGCTACTCACCTCCCGGTGGGCACCTTCGCGGGCACCTCGTCGTTTTATCACGTTTGCATTGCTTTTTTTAATTTTTATTTTTATTCTATATTCTAGTATCTTAGAAATTAATTTACAAATTATAAAATCTAAAAAATACATAAAAATCGAAGCTCGATTTATTTTATTACTCATTTTTTGAAGTTAAAAATAAAAAATAAATAAATTGAACATTGATTTTTTAGATTTTATGATTTGTAAATTAATTTCTAAGATACTAGAATATAGAATAAAAATAAAAATTAAATAAAAGCAATGCAAACGTGATAAACGACGAGGTGCCCACGAAGGTGCCCACCGGGAGGTGAGTAGCATATCATTTCTCCATAAAAGAATATGTAAATTTTAGCCAATTTTCGCATAAAATAACAAGTTTACCCTTTGAGTTAAACACACGACCATGATTACACGACGACATAGTCGTGTAATTTTGGTCGTGTGTTTCACCCGGCACAGCAAACACGACAACCTCGATGTGCCAATGCACGATGGACGGCCACGGCCCAGGGGGGCGGTCGTGACCGTGCCAAGGCCGACAGGGCAGCCCCGGCATGCCAATGCTCGATGCACGGCCACGGCCCATGGGAGACGGTCGTGGCCGTGCGTATGCACGGCGTCGGGCTCACGGCGCCCCGACGGGGGGCTCGTGGCCATGCCTAGGCTAAAGGGACGCCTCGGTTTGGCAATACACGACGCACGGCCACGGCTAGGGGGAGGCGGTCGTGGCCGTGTCAAGGCTGACAGGGCCGCTCCGGCATACCAATGCACGATGCACGGCCACGACTAAGGGGAGACGGCCGTGGCCGTGCATATGCATCAACATCCTCCCCGACATTATCAAAGCCAAAAAATCTGCGCACAGAATACACAACCACCAAACCCAAAAGAATCTTAAAAATTCATTTCAAAACCTAAATTTCAAAACCAAAAACTGAAAATGTGAATTGAAAATTACATTGCCGCCTCGCCGCCGCTCACTCCGGCGCCATTCCAATATTTTTAGTCGATTAAGTGCTTACTCTTGAGTGTTCCTTGATTTCTTATTTTTTGAAGTTAAATGAATAAAGGAAAAGAACAAGAACAACAAAAATAAAGGCATAAGGGTAATTGTGTCATTACATAATAAAAATGGCTAAAATTTACATATTGCTTTATTGTTGGATAAAATTTACATTTGCTTTATCAAAATGGCTATTTTGGGGTATTTGCTCTTATTTTATTTGTTGAAATTATTATTATTATTATTATTATTATTATTATTATTATGATGGTGGAATGGGTGGGGGCAACTTGGGCCTATCCGAACAGCGTCGTTTCCCATCTTGTATCATTTGCGAATCTACGAGAAGGAGCCAAATGGAGAAAGAGGCTGGGTGGACTTTGGACTTGCGTTACGTGGGTGGTTTGGAAGTGGCGAAACGAGGTCCGGTTTACACAAAACGAGTGGAATTTCAAGCGTATGGAAGAGGAGATCAAGTGTCAGTTTTGGAATTGGTGTGTGGTAATGGGTGAAGGAGTTGGGAACTTGGGGTTCGGAGATTGGAGTAAGAGAAGCTTGTGCTCGATTCTGTCTTAACCGAAGGGCTGTTCAGAGTTTCTGAAGGGGTGCTGACTTTGTTTTCTTTTCTTGTTTTCTTGCGTTATTCTGGTTGTATTCTGGTACTACTGGTGCCGGTTGGATGTTCTTAATAATATCTTTTTTCAGATCAAAAAAAAAATTATTATGTTGTGAAAAACTTAAATTATATATATAATATTCATTACATGTGAGTATAAATAAACCCACATCTGATTTGGGTTTCAATTTTTGGAGTGAGATAAGGCAAAATATATATTTATAATATTTTTTTCCAGATTTTCCATTAAAATGGGTTGTATCCATTTGTTAATTTTTATTTTTATAAATTAAAGTTGCTTATTCTTTAGTAGGAGACGAGTCCACAATTTCATTCAATTCATGATTTCTTCCAACTTTTTTTTTTTTTTATCAAAAAAACACAAATTGGTAGAATCGAGCCAATGAAAACAATTTAACTTGGTAGAATCTGAACGATTTCAAAGATAGCCCCCCCTCATAGTATATTTTAATAGATATAATAACTATTTAAAGAGGAGTGATATGTCCCATCCCCAACCGTAAATATTTTCGCGAGCATCAATCATCGTTTGCTCACTTTAACATTATTTTGTTCGAATTTTTCAATTGTTTTATATTATTGTACCTTGAAAATTAATACTGAAATTATTAAATTTACAAAATATATAAAAATTGAAAATCGATTTTTTTTTCCCTCTAACTTCAACAATTGAATAATAAGACAAACCTAGTTTCAATTTTTATATAATTACGACACAAAATGTAACATTGTTTAGAATGTGAAGTATAATTATGACATTCAACTAATGTGTCGCAAATAAATTGTTGTAATTACGAGACACAAAACTAAGTGATGCAATATTGTCGCAAAATAATGACACAATATTTTAATGACGCAAATATACGACACAAAACACAACACTATTTCAAATATGACGTATAATTATGACATTCAACAAATATGTCGCAAATCAATTGTTGTAATTACGAGACACAAAGCTAAATAACGCATTACTGTCGCAAAATAGTGACATAATATTTTAATGACGCAAACATACGACACAAAATGCAACAGTATTTCAAATGTGACGTATAATTATGACATTCAACTGATATGTCGCAAACAAATTGTTGTAATTATGAGACACAAAACAAAGTGACACATTACTGTCGCAAAATAGTGACACAATAATTTTATGACGGATGTTTGATGCAAATATACGACACTAAGAGCATAAGCGTCGTAGAATTGTGACACTGTCGCATGCACATATGTCGCAAAAGGCCAATTTTCTTGTAGTAAGGAAGTCAGTCCTGGGTGAGTACATGCGTCTCGCTGACTTCAGCACAAGGAGCCGCAAGATGCTCCACTACATGATGTGCCATCAGGTGTTCCCCGTCCTAGATTTTGACCCTACGTCTCTTTTTTGCAAGGTCGGCGAGACGGTATTGAGGTTTTCAAGGATTGAATATGCATTGGTCGATCAGTGGCCTGAAGTTTGGACCGACAAACTTCGACCCACTAGTGACATACGAGCTGCATCCTAACTCTATATATGAAAGGCTTTTTGGAGCAAACAACGGAACAAAAGTATGCAATGTGTGCACAACTTACACGAGTATGGAATTTGTGGTGAACAGGAAGAAAGTTAATGCATGGAAGGATGACATGGTGAAGCTCTCCAAACTCCTTCTGGCCTGTGGATTTGTCTTGGGTTATGACAGTACAAAGAAGAAGATACCTCAGTGGATGTGGGTTCTACTAGAAGATGACAAAGAGTGGGAAGTCTTCCCGTGGGGTAGTGTTTCTTTCCAATACTTGATGAAAGAGGTGCATGGCATTAAAAAGGAGATGAAAGGAAGACAACTGAACTACACGTTTAAAGGGAACACAATAGCCTTCTCGGTGAGTTTACTAGACAAATTATTAGTAATTTTGAAGGAGTACATGTAACAAAAATACCATATATTTTTTTTCCTATCTTGTAGGCGTGGATATTCGAAGCAGTTCCCCCATTAGAAAGAAAGTGGGACATAAGAAACAAGATAAAGTGATGCCAAGATTCATGTGATATTTGTACAAGAAAGGAGGATTCCCCAAGGGTGGCGAAATTGACGTGGTAAAAAATTCTTATCTTCCTGATATTGATTGATAAGAGTTTACATTTTTTTTTATGTTGTTGGTCGTAAGAATTTGATAATTTCTTATATTCCTGATATTGAATGATAAGAATTTTAAATGATTTCTTATCTTCCTGATATTGTTTGAAATGCTATACTTGGTTAGAGTTTGTGCATTTATTCCATTCTGCATAATTTGGTCGTAAGAATTACATATATTTTTATCTCTTCTTCGGTAGGATACATCTTCGGTAGGAATTGCATATATTATTGTCTACTTATGTTGTTGGTCGTAAGAATTTGATAATTTCTTATCTTCCTGATATTGAATGATAAGAATTTTAAATGATTTCTTATCTTCCTGATATTGATTCGTAAGAATTTACATTTTTTTATGTTGTAGTTAGTATTTCATTAGAATTTGATAATTTCTTATCATCTGATATTGATTGAAATGCTATACTTGGTTGGAGATTATGCATTTATTCCGTTCTGCATAATTTGGTGGTAAGAAATTACATATATTCTTATCTATTCTTCGGTAGGAGTTGCATATATTCTTGTGTACTTATGTTGTAGGTCGTAAGAATTTCATAATTTCTCATCTTCTTGATATTGATTGATAAGAATTTTAGATAATTTCTTATCTTCCTGATATTGATTCGTAAGAATTTATATTTTTTTTATGTTGTAGTTAGTATTTCGTTAGAATTTGATAATTTCTTATCATCCTGAAATGATATACTTGGTTAGAGTTTGCTCATTTGTTATGTTCTGCATAATTTATTGGTAAGAGGCTCGTTTGGTAGGCAAGATGAGATAAGGAAAATTTTTAGAAAGGAATAGTGTCACTTGAGATTAAACCATGATAAACCATGATAAGAAAAAATGAAATTGGTGTTTGGTATGAAGACTAACAATTACTGTAGTATAATGATTAAAAGTAAAATTATAAATTTAACCCCACAAAGTGAATAATTTTCCATGGCAAGAAAGAGAAAGGATTCCACTACTGGGTATTCACCTTCACCACTACTACGTGCTTGATTTGTGATTCCATTATGAAGAACAAGGGAGAAAGGATTGGGGAGCGCTGCCGGTACCAAAAATTCAGCAACAAGATCGAGAAGCAAAAATTCAGCAAAAAAGTGAGCAAAAATTCAGCAAAAAATCAAGAAATAAGAAATCCAAAAACCAAAAATCCAGAGAAGTCCAACAAAAAATCAGCAAAAAGAAATTCAAGAACGAAAATTTCCAAATACAAAATAAGAGAAATCAATCAAGAACAGAATTCCAAATCCCAAATCCAAAATTCCAAATCCAAAATCAAAAATCATAATCCAAAATCGAGTTTCTTGCTTCCTTTGCCCTGCCTTCGCTCCCTTCACCTGCGTCTCTCCCTTCACCAGCGGCAGCCCAATCGAGAAGCTCCAGATTGAGAAACTCTGCAGCAAGGCCAACCTCAATCGTAACGACGGCAGCCGGTGCTACAGTAGATTCGAGGCCGTCACCACCCACATCCAGCGGTGCACCAGCAAGGCGGGGAAGAGGGCGGAGCCTCCGAAGTCAAAGTAGAGGAGCAGTGGTGGCGGTGCAAGCGGCGGCGGACAGTGACGAACTGAGAAAGGAAGAGACGAGAAGAGGTGTTTTCTATTTGGGGGAGAAGAAACGCCAGCAGGGAAGGGTAAAAGTGGAGGAACAAATATTTTGTACTTGAACAGTATATAATCGGATATAATCGGAGGGGTTGAGGCCCGACAGAAATTTGCGAAAATTTGAGGTGGAACAGTGTTTATAACACGGGCTGCACTTAAAATACGGGCCGGCCTGATAATTCAATCAATGGTACCAAACGCAGGGATACCCTGAGATAAACCTAGATATCTCATGATATCTAGGCTACCAAACAAGCACTTATCTCTTCTGCGGTAGGAATTGAATATATTCTTGTCTACGTAAGCTAAATTCCTACTTTGATCTGTTTGATACGTAGGGCCTTCGGCCGATGCTTAAAGCATACAAGGACGAACGCCGCACAGTGTATTGGAAATCCCTCAAAGATGATCCAGCTGAACAACCTTTTGCCTTCACGTTCGACCCCAGGACGAAGAGGACCAACGATGATGGGGACGATGAAGAAGAAGCCCCCCGCATGAATGCTCCCACCTTATCCTTTGCGCAGTTGAAGAAGTTGCAGAACCTGCTGCCAACAAGATGGTCAAGAAGATGCTTGAGAATATGAAGGGACTGCTGGAGACCTATAAGGATGATGTAGCTGAAGCCACTGCAATGAAGATGCTTGGCAAGATAAAGGTTGGAAACCAACTGCTCGAACAAATCCCCAAAGCCTTCAAGCCCCCCCTCCATGCAACAAGGAGGATGATTGGGGCCGTGATCTGTTCCACCTAAGTTTAGGTGAAAACACGGGTCCATCAGTGCAATCGACACCAGCTAGCACTTCAGCCCTCGCACCAGACACTGTTGTTACATGGGTTCCGGCTGTGGAGACGGAACATGATGCACCATCAGTGGAACGGGATGCAGGAGCTGCAATTGAGGAGGGTGACTCAGTCAAGACTGCGCCCGCAATGCCTAAAACCACGGAGGCCACTGTGAATCTGCAGGGCCCTTTGGATTTAGGTATAGCGTTGGTTCGCGTGGCGATATATTAACTATCTAAGAGTTTGAACTTGTTTCAATTTTAATTTATATTTTCGCGTTGTATGACTTCCATGTTTGGGAGTGGATTGATTTTATCTATGTAAGCAATTTATGTTGGTACTACTTTCAAAAATTACGACACCTTGTTAAGGTGTACCTTGTTACCGCGGTAAAGAATGTGTGAATTTCATACAATTCTTGTCAATCTGGTGTGCTTTGGTATAGTGACAGAATTGAAAAGAGAGTCTTGTAAGAATTACATAATTCTTATCTCAACGTGATAAGAATTATGTCATTTCGTATCTTGGTTGGTAAGAATCATATAATTTTTACTACACGTCGTGTGAGCTTGATGCTAAATATCTGTCTGGTTTTATTTTGGGGGCATGATTATATTATCACTGACACTCAAATTGAACGAGAGTTGGACAATTTAGCTCACACGGACGATGTGACACCTAGCTACCTAGCTCTTGTTGTTGCAATGAATGTGAGACCCACAAGAATCAGATACCTCGCCAAGGCATGCCGTTCAACCTACCTACAAAATGATAAATGTGCAGGGCCAGATAAGTTTGATGACTTCATTTATCGTGGTGGAAATGAACTGTAAGTAATGATACATGTTACCTATTTCAATTTCTTTTTGTTATATTCCAAATAATCTTACCATATTGCTTCATACAAACTTTCAAAACAGTAGGAATGTGGGGATTTCTGAAAATGTGAAAAAGAAATTCTTCGAACAAATTATCACTAAAGAAAGCGTGATTACTGAGGATCATGTGAATGCCTATCTTTCTATTCTTGCTTCGAGGCCTGATATGGCTGGAATAAGCCAGGTGCATATCAAGATAGGGCTAACTGCTTATCGTTTCCTAGTAAGAATTTCTATTTTTCTTACCAAACATGTTTGATTTCTTATCGCGTCTGCAGATAATATTTAATCCTTAAAAATATAGTACTTGGTAATATTTAATCCTTAAAAATAATGTGCAGAGTGAGGTCGAATTCATTTTTGACATTGTGCATAGCGACCCGGGGGATAAAAAAGGATTGCATGACTTTGACAAGTTCAACAAAAGTGGTGAAGATATCATTCCTGCTAGTGAAATGGATAAGTTAATCATGTTTGCTGATGGAACTCTTCCGGAATGGGGCGATTGCGTAAAAAATTGGGTTCACTACGAAAAGGTAGCGATAAAATTTAATATTTCAATTTTATACGTTTTCTTACCATTTCATCTTCTTCTAGGTTGTAATAGTGTGCTGCACTGGGACAGGGTTGGTAACAATCGTCATTGACTTGAATAAACAAAAGGTGGTACTACACGATCCAAAGGGCTGGCTGTTAAATAATCTCGACATAAAGATGAGATAATGCATCTTCCTACCAATGCTCCGTGTATTACCCCAAATCATGAAAGCAATTGGGTACTACGAGACAAACAAGATCAGAAAACCTCAGTGCGCACAGTTGGAATTAGAAATCGGCCCGAAAACAGGTAAGAATAGCTATATTCTTACTCAAAACTGTATAAATTCTTACGTAATTGTTGATTCTTAACAATATTCTTACCAATTAAATTCTTACCATGTCATCTGAATGCTATAGGTAGGGATGCATACAGGGAAATGAATGTCGCCGACAGTGCAACCTACTGCCTCAGGCATGTAGAGAGGATCATTACGAAGGGACCCTTCGAGAAGGGTATGGCTACCCCCGGTGACATCGTATTGTACCGTCATCACATCGCAATGACTATATATGCTCACAGCATGGACGCCTCAACAATCACCATGCAGCCATAAAACATTTGAAAGTGTCCGAAATGTGGGGTAGTAAGTAATTTTTTGTATGTGTTAATGGGATCTGGACCCAAAAACATAAACTTTGCCCTTTTTTGTGTGGAAATGTGGCATATATGTATCTATGGAATCTATCAATGCCCCTGGCCATGGGTATATGTATCTATCGACGCCTGTGGCTTAACCTTTACCCTTTTTTGTACATGTATCTATCGACGCCCCCCGGCCATTGGTATATGTAACATTTTATTTTGGTAAATGTTGTACTTATATTTTTTGCTTTGACATATGTAAGAATTCATGCAATTCTGAGCACATGTTGATATGCATCGTCGTATATTGAGTGTTTAAATTACTGAAAGCGTAACATTTTGATTAGTCAGAATATGTCAAATTCTTACTTAATCAAACGATTTTGGTTAGAAACTGTTAAGTTCTTACCATAGTGATTATGTCTTAGAACATCTTCTAACATACCATGAATGTGTGTTGTTTATGAAAACAGTGTGATTCTTACCTAATCAAACGATTTTGGTGTCAAAATCTTACTTAATCGAACGATTTTGGTTAGAAACTGTTAAGTTCTTACCATAGTGATTACGTCTTAGAACATCTTCTAACATACCATGAATGTGTGTTGTATATGAAAAAGTGTGATTCTTACCTAATCAAACGATCCTGGTGTCAATATCTTACTTAATTGAACGATTTTGGTTAGAAACTGTTAAGTTCTTACCATAGTGATTACATCTTAAAACTCCTCTAACATACCATGAATGTGTGTTGTATAGGAAAAAAGTGCGAATCTTACCTAATCAAAGGATTTTAGTGTGATTCATCATAAATTGAGTGCTGAAAGCGTAACATTTTGATTAGTCAGAATATGTCAAATTCTTACTTAATCAAACGATTTTGGTTAGAAACTGTTAAGTTCTTACCATAGTGATTACGTCTTAAAACATTTTCTAACATACCATGAATGTGTGTTGTATAGGAAAAAGTGTGATTTTCTTACCTAATCAAACGATTTTGGTGTAGTAAGAAAAAAATACCTTCACATATTATGAATGCATAATAGGCTGCCAAAAAAATTAACACCAAGTACAATAACAATAAAAAAAACAATGTCTGACCTGACCATCTACAAAAAACTAGTTTTATGGTAAGATCTAACATTATTCTTATCAGAATAGACACCAAGTACGACCACCTACAAAAAACTAGACTTAAGGTAAGAACTACAAATATTCTTACCAAATTAATCAAAATGGTCAGGATCTTTGCAAGTTTGACGAGTGTGACCAGCAATACCACAGATTTCACATTTCTTCAGATTCCGTTTACACTTCGATGGTGGATTACTGCTTGCCACTTCTACCATTGTTGAAACTTGTAAAAATGTAGTACATGTAGTTTTGTAATGTCATATTTTGTGGCATTGGCAACACTCCCGGCCTTCATCGACTGGGCCTTCTTTGCCTGCATTTTCTCATCTTCTTTGTTTGGGACTTCTTTGATTGAGACTTCTTTGCTTGGAACTTCTTTGATTGGTCCTTCTTTCATTGGAACTTCAGATGGCACCCTTTTTGTCTTCGGTCGTCCGGCTTGTTTAGGATTAACTGGAGTCCCCACAATCTTAGATTCGATATCAATTGGAATATGTCAATCACTAGGGTCGGGAATAGGCATGATCTCTGACGTGTATATCTCACGCCACGCATTGGTCTAATAATATGCATGGACATACGCTACTAGAGTTTGCCTTTTATACCTGCATTGTTTGAAAATTCTAAGTCATATATGTTACAAGGTAAGAAATAATAAAAATCATAATAATCTGGTGGTAAGAAACTATACAAATTCTTACCAACCGACGTGGTTTCTTACCTTATGGCGGCTGTGGCGTGCGAGCATGAGAAGAGATCCATTCGAAATACTTTGCACGAGCATTCCCTAATATGTAGATCCACTATATTACTATTTATGCCTGATATGATATTGAACTTTATATCAGATATCGACAGAACTCGGTACGAATTGCCTTTCGAGTTAGCAAAGTCCAATCTTTTTTTTGCAGACTCCGATAGCTCATTGCCCCTATCTCCTGCTTTAGTCCGGCACTGGTAAAACCATGCTTGCACCAAGTTACGTATGTACTCCAATAAAACAGTAATAGGTAATTTTTGGCCCCATTTCAGATGAGAATTTAACGACTCAACGGCATTTGTTGTACCATATGCATACCGCCGCACAAGGCATTTGTAATTTGCCTATCGAGTAGGACCAATGCCCATAAGTTTAGCATGTGCGGCCGGAGCAGACTTTTCCAAATTCTGCATATGTTCTTCAAAATTCTCAACCTTGTATGCATTTGCTGCAGCGTGGAGTATATCGATCGCACCATCCTTCCACCCGGCACAAGACTTGAGGTTTCCTTGAATGTGATATGTACAAAAGGCATGATGGGTACCTAAAATGTAGTAAGAATGTTCATTTTTAGATAAGAAAACTATTCAATTCTTACAAATTATATTTATGAATTAAAACCATTCTTACCACTTGGATACACAACTTCAACAACATTCTTTATGCTACGATGTTGATCTAACACAATCAACAAATTCTCTGGGTTTCCAAAGCTCTTCTGAACATGCTCAAGGAACTAGATCCAGGCATCACCTTCTTCTTTATCACCGACACTAAAAGCCATGGGTACAATTTGTTCATTTGCATCCTTAGTGGTTGCAACGAACAACACACCCTTATACTTTCCCTTCAAATGCGTCGCATCAATGGCAAGCACTGGGCGACACGCATGGAATGCACTTACTGATGCAGAAAGAGAGAAGAAACAATACTAGAATGAGCAATCACTACATGTCTGCAAAGCTACCACTGAACCGGGATTCATATGTTCGAGCATGTAAAGATACTTGGCAAGCATCTAAAAAAATAAAAGCAGCCAACCAAAAAATTAGCACTTCTTACCAATGCATTCCCAAGTTCCAGTAAGAATTCAATAATTCTTACTATTCTATAATTGCGTGGTAAGAATTAATTATTTTTACATTAAATTCTTAAAATGACAAAGTAAGAATTAACTATTTCTCACCATAACTGAGAAAAACACAATAATTCTTAGCACTAAATGATAAAAAATTATAAAATTCTTACCTGGAAAGACTCGTCATGATCTCCGTGGAGGGATTTCAAAGCTCTATTCCTCCCAACTAAAGCAGTTGAGTAATTCAATATAACACCAAAATCCCTAAGTATCTGGCCACGAATATCGCACGGTCTGAGAGTATATCCATCCTCCGTCATGTTTGGACCAACATACTCAGCTATCGCTCTTGAAGTCACTTTAGGATCAGCACAGTTCCTCAAATCTCTGGCACATGAGTGTGAGATGAGTTCATATAGTCTCCATGCCTTTCCAAATGATTTACTTCGCAAGGAGAACACGCATGTTGATTCGAAATTGCAAGCCACGTGGTATTTTTTTCAAATATGATTTTAGCGTACAAAAGTCCAACGAATTTTTCAAATGGTAAGAATGGATTGCCGAAACCATCGTATCCTTGCTCCGAAATACAGACCCGCAAGCAATTTGGTCGATAGCAATGGGTTCTATTTGCATAAGAATCTCATCATGCTCCATCAAAGCTTGTTGTTTGGCCTCAGCTATTATCCACCGACTTGATACGCATCTACACATTGAGGTGCTTTCACATGACGTATTAAGTGGCGCCGCTTCGAAGCAATCTACAACATTGTCGCTGGTTTGGTGTTGAATACATGCCTTGCTTTTAGGGCAAGCATCCATGTAAAGAACTGGCAATTCCATCATATCCATCAAACAAGACCACTCAAACTCGTCCGTCACCTTCAATCTCATAGTTTCTATGTCAAATGTGTACATGGATATGTCCTTTTTCATATGAACCTCGAGCTTCGACAACAATTCCTTATAACTTATACCCCTAGATGGCATTGGGATATAATCTTTGGTTCCGCCCTCGTAGATTTGTTTATTCCAAGACCCTCCATGCAAAACAATCAGGTAAGATGCCATTTACTGCATTTAAAAAACAAAAAATGTAAAAATAAGATATCCAGAATTCTTACAATTACTGGTTGGTAGTTAGTGAGAAAATGACTAATTTCTTATGGTTTGCGGAAGATGGTAAGAAATAGATAGTTTTTATATCAAAGACCATAACATGTAATAATGAGCATTTTAAATGGTAATAATTTAGAAATTTCTTACGATTACTATTAATTTCTTATAAACTACCTACCAAAACTTTTATTAAAACAAATAAATGCTACATTTTGGGATTTATGAGAGAATATACTATTGCCCATACAAAACCCAGAGATAATATGGCAAAAACACAACTCAAGACCCAACAATCAACAACGATCGACCCCAATACACGCCGCCGGTGGTGAGATACCGACTATATCTTTGTCGGCGTCACCGTACCCGTCACCACCGCCGCCTTCTCGCGAAACTTCAGCCAGAAAACCTAGCAAAAAAGGAGCAGACAACAATGAGAGAAAAAAAGAGAAAGAAGATGACGAGGAATACGAATCCTGCTACGTCTCCAACTTCGAGGGCCGTCGCCGTCGTGGTCGTCTACCTCTCCCTCACTGTCCTCGCATTGTGCTCGTCATCTCTCCAGCCAAAAACTAGAAACAGAAACACAACCCTAGGCGGATAGGTCCTCCTCTACTTCAACATCACCGTCGTCCACTCGTCAAGCACCGGTGTCTTCTCCGGCAAACATCTTCCAGTGTATGCGTCGAACCCTAGGTCGTCGTCAAGCACCGGCGTCCTCCCCAATTAACGAGTTGTTGAAAGTAGAAAATGAAGATGGAAAGTGCAAAACAGACAGAAAGAAAATAAAAATAAAATGTACTAAAGGGCATGTTAGTCCCATTATACAAAAAGAGGGCAAAATTTAAGTTTTGTTATGTTTGGGGCAAAATTTAAATTTTGTTAAGTTTTTGGGGTAAGATGCTATATTTCCTCATAACTTAACATTTATTATTTATTAAATTATTCAAAGAAAAAATTTATTTAAATATTTTTATGACTATTACTTTTATATTAACAATGATTATTATATTACAAATAAGATTTAACAATTTATTCACATTATTTATGTTTGTTCGAATTTTATTTTTTATTACTATTTTCATATATATAATATAATTTCATGGTTTTGAACACATATTGGTTAACAAATTTACATAAACATTTGATTATTTTTTTTATTATGTCAATATTTATTTAAGTATTTGTGTATTTTAATCAATACATTCATACATATTAAAAAAGAAACTAGTATACACGGGTCATCCGGTTTTTTTGAAATGGTTCAATCGGTTGGACCAGTGACCCGGTGACCCAATTAAGAGGCCGGTTCGATGCCCAGGCCGGTTTTCAAAACATTGCATCCAACATCAATGATTCGCGACCATTGGAGTTCTTTGTCGTTGGATTTCCAATATTATTCACCTACCCTATAATATCTGCACACAATTTTAAATGCATTAGTGAATATTTATGGGTTATATACTAACCAAACTACACACAGTAAAAATAAATAAATAAACATATATTATCGAACAATATATATTTTCCTCCAATTGTGCATTATTCTAAAGGGTGGAAAATCACAAAAAACAAACATCAATGATGGGCATGCACTATCAATGATGTCAGCAATTTGAGTTTCAGAATGCTACACAAATTTAAACTCTTTTGTAGTGGTCTTGTACCGCATGCTATTTAGTTGCACTTTGAAAAACATAGCGCCCCCAACTACAAATTTAATTTTGAAACATGGAAAATCAATTAATCTAATTGTACCATGAATACGATTTACCCGTACGATCATGACACACTGCTCGTACGATCATGAAACACTAACTCATATGATGAAATTTGCTTGCTCTTGCCATAAACATACGATTTGTACAAACGTACAATTCGAAGTTTTAATTTCAGCACTAAAGTATTAGGAGAATTGCCAATCTTTGAGATACGGCTTATGAAATTGTAAAAAGGTGACATGATGGTGTGTGTATTGAAACGGTAATAGAAAATTGAAAATAGAAAATAGAAAATATATGAAATGACAAAATACTTAAAAGTCATTAAAATGATTGCATAATTAAAGCAAAATTATAGGCAAGGTGCATGATCATGACACCAATTTATATTTGATTTGCAAAAAAGTTGCACCTGCAATTTTATGTTACTCTCATCCTTATTCATATTAAGAAGAGAGATAATATATATATATATATATATATATAAGACATTATTAAAATAATTAGTAATGAATATTAATATATAGGTAATATGTATGATCAGAGCTCCAATTTATATTTGATTTGCAAAAAGTTGCACGTGCAATTTTATGTTATCCTTATCCTTTACCCAACACAATAAAAATAATGAATATTGTAACATACTAATCATGAGGTATTTAAAAATAATATACTACTATTCATATCAAAAAGAAAGATTGAAAATAAATATAATACAAATGAAAATAATTAATTTTGTATAATCTAATGGATATAATTTATTATTTATATTAAAATGAAAGAATGGTTGAATAACTATTGGTCCCGAAAGTGACTAACAAACGTAGAGAGGGGGTGAATACATGTGTTGAGAAGTGTTTAACTTATCTTTCATTTTTCAGCCTTTTTATCGAGTAGACGCTTCGAATGCTAGTGAGGCTTTCGAAGCTTCTCGCTCGTGTGAGTATTGTACGGAATGTGGTGAGACTTGAGCTTTTCTTTGCAAATTAAAACCTTGTTGATAATTAAACCGCGAGTGTGTGTATGCAATAAATCAAAGCAGTAAGTAAAGTAAATAGACACAATCACTTATAGTGGTTCGGAGAGCCTCTCCTACGTCCACTCTATCCACGACGGGATTAATATCTTCACTTGGTATCCCTTGTTTTATACTTCCAAGGGGAAGTGATTCAAGGCCTAGTAACAAACTTGCACTTGAATCCTCAGAGATTCGAGAAGCCTTACAACAACAAATCTTTACTACAAAAACTATACAACCTTACAACTCAATCTAACACGATAGACTTGGTTCTGGGGTTTTTGGGTTTTCGTAAATGAGAATCCTTTACAATGAAGATCACAAGTAAAGGGATAAGGATTCTTGAAGCTAGGTTATGGATATATGCGGTTGAACCTAGAAAGAAAGTAGTTGCAATACTCAAGAAAAAAATATTTCTTGAGGACACACTAAAGGAAAGCGCTTCGAAAGAACTAAAGGAATGTAAAGGATAATTTGCTTGAGTTCTTGCGAGTAGTATGCTAGAATCATTTGTACGTGCATTCTTTCTAGTGTGTGCAACTCCTCCTATTTATAGTAAGGAACCCTACTTCCTATTTAGAGAGAAGAGGTTGCATGTTCCTTATTTTCCGAAAAAGTCGTTGGTGTCAGCTCCTTTTTCAGGCATTTCAGACTCCAGTTCTAGGAAGGGATGTCCACTGCACCTAGGGGTATGGTAATCTTCACCTAACCTTAACTTTTTGGACTGTAGCCGCATTCGTTGTGCAATGGTGTGTTGACACATAAGCTTTAGGCAATGAGGTGTCAGTCATCCGAAAGTTCGAAAGTCAAACTTATCACACTAGCACTGATTGATGCTTTAAGTTTAGCTCTAGATCAGAGACGCTTTGCGTGAGCTGATTTGAGAGCGCTTCGCTTCTACTGAACGGAAGCTCGCTCTAAGCATCTTCATTTGAAGTGTCTCCATGATGCTTTGTCAAACTTTACTGCTGACGCTTTTACTGCTAGAGCCGCTTCACTTCCTGACGCTTCGCGAACTCTGACTGCTTCATCCTTAGCGCTTCTAGACTAAAACAAAAGCTTCCTAACATGCAATATTTGCTAAGTAGAACTTGTCTAGTTCATCAAAAATAATAAGGGAAATGTTTTAAAGAGGGTTTTGAAATTGAATCAAAATAAATTGTTTATTAATTTGATTCAAGTTCCCCCTTAACATAATATCCCAACAATTTCGCCTTTTTTGATGATGCCAAAACCCGACGTCAAGTGCTTACACAAATCTAGACAATTCTAGGCTAAGTATAAGAAGGAGAATGGGTTAGGCAAAACACAATATTAATGCAGTGATAGGCAGTTAACTGAAAGCGTAAATAAAATAAAGACAATGAGGAATTGTCTTGTAGCAGTAAAAGATATCATTGTATAAATGAGATATAGAACTGATACTTACACAATGAGTATCTATTTGAAGCGTTTTCGAGGGGCAGGAGGGATCATGCCATAAGCATTATAGACTCTATCCTTGATGGTAGCTAGAGAGCGGTTAGGACGATCATTCTTTTCAAGCCATTCAGCACATTCCTCGATCTCCTTTCTGATTATTTCCTCATCAGGGATAGCGCCTCCAATGAGTGGAAGTTTTGTAGCTTTCTTGCTTCGGCGGTTTGAGAGTCACTCCGTCTGCCAACTCCAAAATTTTGTTGAAGAGAGAGACTTTGTTATGATCCATGTATGCAACGAAGCAGTCCATGGCGTATTCCGTGCGAAAGCCTTGCCTGTAGTAGAAGCGTTTGACGAACTTCACCTTTGCATTATTCCACTCCTCCTTGAGGTCACCTAGAATAATCTCATCAGGAGCCTCATCCCTCAGCCTTTTCCTCTCTAATTCGTCCCTAGCAAACAGTTGCTTCATGTACTTCTCGAAAGCATCTGTACGCAGGCCCTCGACATAGATTTTTTTCCCTTCAAGCGCTTCCATCTTCAAAAGATGAAGCGCCTTCTCCGAGTCTGTCACCACCTCTTCGTTGAAAACTTCCTCCTTGTACTCTGACACCGCTTTATACTTTGCCATCACTTCCAGGCATTCTCTTTCAGCATCATTTGTTAGTGTGTGCTTCAACAGATACCTACAGAGGTGGAATTTCATCTTGTGCACCAAAATCGCGTCCAACTCCTCATGGAATTCGCGTTGTGCTCCAGCCTCCTTGGTTATCGTTGCGGGAGTCAGTTTCTTCTTCTTCTTGGGGTTGGTGTCAGCAGGCTCTGGGTTCTTGTGCTTCTCTTTTTGTGGCGTTGCTGACACCGCTTGAAGTGGAGCGGCATCAATCGGCTCTTTGGAGATGATTACTTGCCGTTCTGCTTCCCCCTTCTTTGGTGCTTCCACCTTCTTGGAAGCATCCTCTTTTACCTTGGCATCCCAGTCACTTCCCCCTTTTTGGCAGCATCAAAAACAGGTTGGGAGGGAGTGGACTGTACAGTGGCGCTCTTTGGCTGGCGGCTCCTGGCAAAGTGATATTCGGTTGATTCGGCTTCAATACGTTCTGTGCCAGGAGAGCGTTGAGGATTTGTGCGGAAAGTATTGGAGCCGGAGAGTGCACATTGGTCAAAATGATTGACCTCTCGAAGCAGGTGCGGAAGATTTAGAACTCAGATTGGACCAAATCCGAGAGTGCTCCGATTTTGTTGGAGATTCCTTCCAAAACTTCATTGTTGATTTGCCCAACTCGGCCTGATCCGCTCTGCTCTCCAACAGCGGCTTGGCTTACCAAGGCCACTGCGTGCTTTCGTTGCTGCTCCGAATCCGTGAGCTTCCTCTCCACGGACTCCATCTTCCGCTTCAGCTGACGAGCGGCAGACTCAGCTTTGAATTTTTCAGCCTTTGTCGCCTTCAGCTCTTTTTTTAGTTGAGCGACCATGTCATTGGTCTGGGAGAGTTCTGCTTCAGCGGCTTCGAGCTCCCGATGGACATGTTCCCTATCGTCCAACTCGTTAGAGAGCTTCAGCACTTCCGAATGTAAGGCTGGAATTTCTTGAAGCTTTGCCTTAACGCTCAAAAGTTCATCATGAAACAACTCCACGTGTTCTTTCTCCTCAGCCAACTGTATCTCCACAACCGCCAATTTCACCTTCAACTCTTCCAAATCTTTGGTAGCAGTGGAGAGCTCCTCTTCTTTCTTCAGCTTCTCCTCCTTCAGTGCTTTCAACTCTTTGGTAGCAGTTGAAAGCTCGTCACCTACCTTATTTTTCTCCTCCTCAGCTTTAGAAAGCTGGTTTTCTCTCTCCTTTATATCCGTCTTCAGCTGGGCGCATTCACACTCTACCTCATCGTGAGTGGTTAGAAGAACTGAGAGCCGTTCTTCAAACGCTATGACAGTGGCGCCAGCTGGTGTTGATGGAGCAGGGGTGTAGGAGGAAACAAGCTCCTTGACCTTCCTCATGCGCTTCCATACCTCTGGCTCATTGATCAGGTCATCGAAGTGCTCCAGTCTGGAGCTGTTAAAGATCGAGGCCTCCTCCTCGATCAACGCTTTGGGATCGTTAGCCCGCACCAACTGGTAAACTTTGTAGATGTTGGTGCCGCGGCTTCGGACATACTTCAAGAAGCGTGAAATAACCTCTAGTTGGGTGGAGGTAGAGAGAATTCTCCAAAGAATTCCTGGATTTCCTCTTCAGCCCACAAGAGTTCCTTGTCGATAGCCTGCACTACTGGGCTGGATGCTTTGGGAGATGGAGGAGTTGAGGGAGCGTCAGCATGGAGCTCCTCGTCCACAGAAGAACTTGACGCTCCGTCATTGAAATTGAGAGCGCCGATGCTAACAACGTCCTCTCCTGGCGCATCAACTTCCTCTCCTTCTTCATCCTATGCGGCTTGGGCACCGGCTTCTAGATCCTGACTTAAAGTCTTGTTAGAATCTGAAGCATTTGATGAGGAAGCGCTTTCCTCATCATCTTCATCTACCAAGCCACGCTTTCCCTTTGAGGAAATGACTGATTTCTCTGACAGCGCAGAGCGCTTTGGCTTCTTGGTGGTTTTCCCACCTTTCTTCTTCTTTCTTTTCTTCTCCTCCTCATTTTTGAGGATAAATGCTTTGGCTTCTGTATATTCAATGTCAGAAGCGGGAGGAGCGACAACTCCAAACTCGTCGCCTGGAAGCGCCTTACTAAAAAGTACACGAGTGTACTTGGTCTGTAATGGCCACTCCTGTGCTGGCCATGATGCTTCAAGAAACATGGAAATCCTCATTCCATATTTCAACTTTCCTAAGAAGGAAAGCATCCCCGTGTGGTCTCCTTCCGACTCCTCCCGGACGGCCTTCTTAGCTTCCAACAACCGCTTGATAAACCACGCTCTCCAATTATATTGAGTGTGGTTTTCAGCAGCATCACAGAGCGCTGATAGAAGTCGGATCTTTTGCTCCGTGATTGTTGACCAGCTCCCGGTGTGACAAAGTAGGCACTTTGTCACAATATTAATCATGTTGTCGAACGGCGGCCGGAGCGAGGTCGCCTTCGACTGTTTCTTGATGAATATGGCGCGCGGACTTATGGTGAAGCGCCGGAACTCTTTTTGGATGTCCGGATCTCCAGCAGATTCTAGATCATCCCCAGAGTTTGGAATAGGGAAGAAATCTTCGAACAGCTCTTCAAGGGAGAGCTTTTCAATCGCCACAGAGCGAGTGAGACTATCTTCGTCTATGTTCTGAAGCTAAATTTTTGTGGTTAGGGTTTCTGGGTTGAGGTTGAAAAGAAAATCAACCACCCCGAATGGGTTGATATATTTGGGGTGCTTGAAGATGAGGTTCTCCAAGCCGGCATTCACAATCGCCCTCTTGATCACTCATCCATCGGCAAGAAGGTCACGATTGACATGAGCATCTGTGAACACGAATTCACTGTAGCGGCTTCGCGGAGCGGCTTCCCACTTAGCATTCACCATTTTGAATAGATTTCTAAAAAAGGACGAAAGTTTAGTAGAGAGTTGAGTTTTGTGAGTTTTAGAACTTGAAAATTGCAGAAATGGCGAAAATGATGAATAATGAAGGTGATGGAATAAAATAGTACTAATATATATACATAGAAATTAAAGAGTGTTAAAGGGGTAGTGGGGTGACGTGTCACAGTGAGTGGTTGTGATAACTTCCCGAAAATGGGATGAGTGGTTAAGATCGTGCTCTGCGGTTACTTTAATCATGCGGTCAGGGAAAAAGTAATTCGAAACGTCCGACGGCCAAGATTAAAAGGTTTTTGGTAGTTCGGTAGCACGCGTGAGATACACGCGCGAGTGAGTCCTGAGTACTGTATTCACATCAGTCTTTGCATTAAATGCAAAGATATCGCACGCAATATATACTCGATTGATATCCTACTTTATAGATATATAGCATATAAGTATATTAATGAGAGATTAATTTTCAAAAAGATTCGAAATTTGCCTGATTACCACGCTTTGGAATTTAGACGAGAGCGTCTAGTTCGGAAAGCGTCTGTATCAGCATTATAATATTTTCGGTAAGTCACGCACAGGGTTCTTGAAGACGCTTTGCGTTGACTCACTTACTTGAATTGAAAGACGCGAAAGGAAGACTTACCAGTCAGTCAATATTGTAATTGACTGATACCATGCTTTGGCGATCCACATGCTCAAATGTTAAAGCGTTACTACAAGAAAATTGGCCTTTTGCGACACATGTGCATGCGACAGTGTCCTAATTTTACGATGCTTATGCTCTTAGTGTTGTATATTTGCATCATAAAATTATTGTGTCACTATTTTGCGACAGTAATGCGTCACTTTGTTTTGTGTCTTGTAATTACAACAATTTGTTTGCGACATATCAGTTGAATGTCATAATTATATGTCACATTTGGAATAGTGTTGCGTTTTGTGTCATATATTTGCATCATTAAAATATTCTGTCATTATTTTGCGACAATATTGTGTCTCATAATTACAATAATTTATTTGCAACATATTTGTTGAATGTCATAATTATACGTCACATTTGGAAGCGTGTTGCATTTTGTGTCGTATATTAGCATCATTTAAATATTGTATCGTTATTTTGCGACAATATTGCATCACTTTATTTTGTGTCTTGTAATTACAATAATTTATTTTCGACACATTAGTTGAATGTCATAATTATACTTCATATTCTGAACAGTGTTACATTTTTTTTTTTGCCAGAGTAAATAATTTCTTAAAAAATAATAATAATAATAATAATAATAATAATAATAATTAATTTCAACAAATAAATCATCTCATCAGAAGAAACCCCAAAATCGGAACTAAGTTCATTATAAAACAGTGAAAAAGTACACAACCCAATGCTACAGTACCTCCAACACTTTAGAAAATAAATTAAAAATAAACATTTTGAAAAGGGAAAGAATAAAACCCTACACTTCAGTTTGTATTCTTCTTGTTTATTGTACAGGAACTTTAATTCATGTTCAATACGTTTATGGCCTCGAAAAGTAGTGTTAAGAGAAAGAGATCGAAAGGTGATGTAACTCCTCAACTTCGTATTCCTTTTCGTATTTTTATGGCTATTCTATTTTATTTATCGAAAGAAATAGAAAAAGAATAGCCGCCTCTGTATTCTTTGGATTGCAAAATTTCTTTGTTGGATGTAATCATCTATGTCCTCATATTGCCATTGTGCTGTGGATTTGAGAGAGTACATTGGATTATTAGAACTCAATAATTTTGATTTTACCATGCTTAGATTGGAAGGAATTGATGGTGGAAGATCCCAATTGTAAGATCGTTCGATCGACTATATTTGCCGATTTAGGGTTTTTTCTTTGAGAAAAGCAAATTGATGTGAAGTGTGAATTTTGTTAATTTGTGGAATCAGAATCTAGTCTTTTGGCATGTATTACATTCAAAATGTGTATTCACTTAAATGATTAGAAAAATAATCGAAGATTGGAAAAAGAAAAGGATCTCAATTTGATTAAGATTTATGCTTGTGTAGTATAAGAGGTTCTACTGAGATGAGACGAAAATTGTTTGAATTTTAAGATTTTATTGTATCTTGTACAGCAATGCTAGCAGCTTAAAGAGTGTTCGGGTTAATAGAATTCTAGGGCCATAGCAGCTTATAGACTCTTTGTTCTTGACAGCACATTGGTTAGAGATAAACTCTACCACAAACCCGTTATCACATAATCGGGAAATAGAAAGTAAATGATGTTTAAGGCCTTGGACATATGAGACGTTAGGAAGTCTCATATTTCCAATGCAAAATGTACCGTATCCGATGGTGATGCCTTTCGCATCATCACCGAAAATTACGTCTGGACCAAGCTTTTCAACGAACTCGTCGAGGAAAGATCGTTCACCCGTCATGTCATGTGAACATCTGTTATCCAGGTACCAAATAGCTTATTCCTTCCTCTGGGCTGCGCTTTTCGAGTTCGCCGCCTTGATCTATAAGATCAATAAGTTTTAGGTACCCAATTTGCATTGGGTTCCTTAATGTTAGTGGACTTGGGAGCTCGAGTTGGATTCACCGAGAGAGTGACTCCTTTCTCGAGATCTTAAACAAAACAAATAGGGCTTTGTTTAATGGGAAAACTCTGAGTGTAATCGTGTGTGTAATAGTGAAAGCACTTACGGTTCTTTCTTCTCTGAGATTGTGAAGGAATGCTTTCATCTTGTATAAAATAATCGATGAGGCTTCGATCATGAAAGTTATGTGAAGCGTCGGGGATAAAGCGTACTTGAGTCCCTCCATGAGATGTGAAGTTATTCAAGTCAGTTTTACGCTCTTGTTGACGCTTTGAGTTTGTCGCAGACTGGACACGTTTTGAATTGCATTTAGAGCGTTTAAGCTCTTTAGTCTTTGACTTATTCGAAGCATCGGGGTGAACCTTCAAAGGCGTTTTGGAAGCTTGCCTTGAAGTTTTAGCCACAAACCCGACTAGCTCTTTTCTTTTGCTAGTAGCATGTTGATTAGCTTTGGGGCTTTTCAATGACGCTTCGGTACTAACATCGGATGAAGCTGTCAGGGTAGAACCAAAATCGATTCCTTTCAAACTTTTTGAGGGTTTGAAAGAACTTTGAATCATTTCAATAGCTACAGAAGCACTATTGAGATGATCGAGAGTGGCTTTGCATTCCTTGGAAATGGATATGGTACGTTGGTAGTGTTTAAGAAGATCATCGAACTTTGCCGTCAACTCGAATAGGTCCTTTTCCTTGGACTCAAGTGTATTGGCTAATCTGTGGTTCTCTTTTCTGAACCGAACGAGAACTTCCTGCAAGGATTCGTGATTCTTGAGCAACTCTAAATAGTCGTCAAAGAGATCACCTTCCAAGCTGAAAGCCTCATCCTCACCGTCACCACATTCACTACCTAGTGATAATGGAAGAGTATTAGGTTCAGAAGTTTTTACCTCCTCCATTTCAGCTTCTATGGCCATGCAGCCATAATCATATTCATCATCAATAAATTGATCTTCATCATGGTCGATGGGCTTTTTGGATTCAACGGGAGCATCGGCTACGAGAGCGCGATGACTGTCTTAATGACGAGCTTTAACCTTATCCTTTTCCTTGATCGAGAGCTTCAGACATTCACTTCGATAGAGACCCATCTTGTGGCACTCAAAGCACTCGATGTTGATTTGTCTCTATGGATGGTTGCAGCTTTGTCATCCCTCTTTCCATCACTTGGAGTGAAGCGCGAGCCTTGGCCTTGAGATTTGTAGAATCTTTTATACTTGGCCGCTCGAGCATTGGAGTTGTTATACCCTCTAACTAGATAGAGAGCGTAATCCTCCAGTTCTTTTCTCGTCATTTCTGCAACATCGCTGTTGGAAATGTCAGCTTCGATGGTGGTGGTCTCCTCAGCGGCTTTGAAAGCCAGACTCTTTGATTTCGCTGGAAGCTCCTTCTCATCCTCATGAGTAGCTTTCTTGACTAGGTCAAATTCAATCGCTTTAAGCTCGGAGAACATCATTTCTGGAGACATGTCTCCCAGTTCCTTTTGTGAGAGGAAAAGCTCCTTCATTGTCTGCCATTTTCCAGACAGAGCGCAAACCACCTTTCGATTGATCACTTTGGAGGTGAGATATTTCCCAAGGGAAGCCACAGTTATGATGATTCCCAGAACTTGAGTCTCGAAAGACTCCATGCTCGTTGCTCCTCATCGTGAGAGCATCAAACTCCTTTTCTCTGTTCCTCGTGGCACACTTCATAATGACGATGGGTCATTTCTCTATCACTTCATGCATGCGGTCATGAAGTGAAGCAAGATGGGACTCCACACGGAAGCTCCACATGGTGTAGCCCTCAATCGAGAACTGAGAAAGCTGTGCTGAGGAACACATCTTGAAAAAGAGGTTAGAAAAATGCAATATGCAGTGAGTAGGGTTTTAATGCAAGATTTTAAAAAGATCGGTTCAGGTAGACCTACTATAACGCTTTCGCGCTATCACTATTCAGAAACAGAGGTCAGTTAGAACCCCTTCTCTGATACCACTTGTTGGTCTCGAAAGTGACTAACACACGTAGAGGGGGGTGAATACGTGTGTTGGGAAGTGTTTAACTTCTCTTTCATTTTTTAGCCTTTTTATCGAGTAGACGCTTCGAATGCTAGTGAGGCTTTCGAAGCTTCTTGCTCGTGTGAGTATTGTGTGGAATGTGGTGAGACTTGAGCTTTTCTTTGCAAATTAAAACCTTGTTGATAATTAAAGCGTGAGTATGTATATGCAATAAATCAAAGCAGTAAGTAAAGTCAATAGATACAATCACTTATAATTGTTCGGAGAGCCTCTCATACGTCCACTCTATCCACGATGGGATGAATACCTTCACTTGGTATCCCTTATTTTATACTTCTAAGGGGAAGTGATTCAAGGTTAGTAACAAACTTGCCCTTGAATCCTCAGAGATTCACGGGCTCTCGAGAAGCCTTACAACAACAAATCTTTACTATACAAACTTTACAACCTTACAACTCAATCTAACATGATAGACTTGGTTTTGGGGTTTTTAGAGTTCCGTAAATGAGAATCCTTTACAATGAAGATCACAAGTAAAGGGATAAGGATTCTCGAAGCTAGGTTATGGATATATGCGGTTGAACCTAGAAAGAAAGTAGTTGCAATACTCAAGAAAAAAATATTTGTTGAGGACACACTAAAGGAAAGCGCTTCAAAAGAACTAAAAGAATGTAAAAGATAATTTGCTTGAGTTCTTGCGAGTAGTATGCTTGAATCGTTTGTACGTGCATTCTTTTTAGTGTGTGCAACTCCTTCTATTTATAGTAAGGAACCCTACTTCCCATTGAGAGAGAAGAGGTTGCTTGTTCCTTATTTCCCGAAAAAGTTGTTGGTGTTAGCTCCTTTTTTAGGCATTTCAGACTCCAGTTCTAGGAAGGGATATCCGCTGCACCTAGGGGTATGGCAGCCTTCACCTAACCTTAACTTTTCAGACTGTAGCCGCATTCGTTGTGCAATGGTGTGTTGACACGTAAGCTTTAGGCGGTGAGGTGTCAGTCATCCGAAAGTTTGAAAGTCAAACTTATCACACTAGCACTAATTCACGCTTTAAGTTCAGCTCTAGATCAGAGACACTTTGGGTGAGCTGACTTGAGAGCGCTTCGCTTCTACTGAACGGAAGCTCGCTCTAAGCATATTTATTTGAAGTGTCTCCATGATGCTTTGTCAAACTTTACTGCTGACACTTTTACTGCCGGAGCCGCTTCGCTTCCTGACGCTTTGCAAACTCTGACTACTTCATCCTTAGCTCTTCTAGACTAAAACAAAAGATTCCTAGCATGCAAGCTTTGCTAAGTAGAACTTGTCTAGTTCATCAAAAATAATAAGGAAAATATTCTAAAGAGGGTTTTGGAATCAAATCAAAACAAATTGTTTATTAATTTGATTCAAGGTCCCCCTTAACATAATATCCCAACAATAACTAATGCATAATCTAAATCGAACAATAAATTATATATAAATGTGTATACAACTATATGTACATGATTAACACGTATTTTTTGTGCATGTGAGCTTAATTAGAGAGAAACTCATGTTTAAATATGCGGAATTTCAAGTGATATGATTAGGGTTTCACTAGTTTGATTGCATTCATGTTTTCCTCATTTTCTCAAGTCTTTTTATGCTTTTTTTAGGAATAATGAAGAACTTATTTTTCCAATTAAACTACTCCATGTCTAAGAGGAGTTTGTTAGGAAGCCATAGAAAAAAGCGGATCGAGAATCGGAGTTCGGACGAGAGAGAACGAGCGAAAACGGCGAAGTTGCGCAAGGAGAAATGCTGACGGCGACCTGGCCGGCGACCTGTCAGGCCGCCGAGCCAAACCGCCGCCACCAACAGCCTCTTTGGCAGTGTGAACCGGCGGTCTGACAGACCGCCGGCCAGACCGCAGGTTTGCCGCCCCCTCTACTTATTGACCGAGTTTGGCTAGACCAAACTCGGTCCAACTCATCTCTAAACTCATTTTTTATGTATTTAACCCCAAAATCTTCCCCAATTAGAGATCTTTTACACTTGAACACTCTCTTAGAACCCTAAATTAGATTTAGACTTTCTACTTTGGTATTTTCAAGATTTGTGGAGCTCTACTTTGTGGATTGAAGATCCAAGACCATATTCTTCTTCCTTATTGAATTCTCTATCTTTTGATTATGGTTTTATGCATTTCTTATGGTTTATTTTCCTTGATCATGTCTAGCTAGATCTCTTTGTGATTCCAATTATATATAGATTAGGGATAAGTGATGGGATTAGGCTCTAATCTATGAATTTACCTTCTAATTTCATGTTCATTTCTCTTGGGGCTATTTTTTATTATGTAATTATGCTTGATCACCATAGTTGCATATCAAGTGTTTGATCTAATGCTTAGGAGGCTTGGATTAGATGTTAGGATCAAGAGATTTGCATGCTAGAGATATGTAATAGCCGTAAAAATCCGTATTTGGAATAATTGGAATTTCGGAGGAGGAAATAAATTTTTTTTTCAAGTATTTGAGATCGAGTACGGACGAAAATGAGCTTATGGAATTTTATAATATGTTGGAATTATTCCAATGAAATCTCGAGAATTTTGAGAATGAAGGAATAATGGCAATGCGAGAAATTACCCGGAATGATTTCCGGAGAATGTTACTCCGTAAATATTTTACGGAAATATGATGAGATGTGTGACTTAGAAGTAAGACTACATATTTATAATAGTGCAAGTGGGAGGAATTAAAAAGAAAAGAAGGAAGAAATTGTGTAAGTGTGCAAGTGTGTGTGGTGCATGTGTGTGCCACATCTTGAGAGAAAGAGAGAGTGGTGTTTCATCTCACCACCACTCAACAAGTTTATGCAAGCCACACACCCACATCACCCTCCTCATAACTCACCACCTCAAACTTAGTGAGAGAGAGAGAAACTCTCCCTTGTCTCTTCACCTTCAAACCCGCCGGCCACCTTCCCTCCTCTATTTCCGCCGCCGCCGGCAACACCTCCGGCCTCCGATCACTCCCAAAGTTCGCCCTCCCCCATATTTTGACCCATAGAACAAGAATCCGAGGTCGAAATCATGATCAAGAAGCTCTAAGTTTGACTTGCAAGGTTCGAAAGTTGGGTGATCAAACAAGTGTTCGAATTTCATCAAGCTTGAGGTAGTTCTTGTTTCCTCTTGTTGGTTTGAACTTGATTTCGTGTTGTATGATATGATTCGAACTCCCCTCATCATGATTAAGATTCGGCCTTCTCAAGAAAAGTTCATGAATGATGATAATTCTTTCATATTTGTGTTCATCTCATCATTTGAAGATCATCTATGTATGTATTGTTGAAGCTCCCTTCGATTTTCTTCATAACCAAATGAGTATAGCTATTATATGAACTTCCTTTATGATGTTCTTGACAAATCCTTGCTAAATTGATAGCTCAATGTGTGATAGAGTCGAATTCCTAAACATTGATCACGTTTTTAAACTAGACATTTTCTCGAACAGTTGGCGTGCACGTTTTGTTCAGCATTTTCGAACCCTTTCCTGACTCTATCTCATTTCGGGTCCAAAATGAAAGTTGTAGCTCATGTTCTCAGCTATCTGTAGCCAAAATTTCGTCTCGATCCGAGTTCATATGCATCTGTTATGACAAATTGAAATTCACATCTCATGTCTTTTGAAATCTGGAAAACAGCCCACTTGCGGGCTAAATTGAGAACAACTCGTTTGAAGTTCGACATTGATTCTTCTTCCATGTTGAAGTACGTTCCATTAGCCTTCTATACATATTTCATTCACTCAAAACGGAGTTCGTATGAATTTACTATGATTTTTCAAAGTTTGTATCTCCAATTTGGAAATTCCGACGAACAACTTCTGTCCCGTTTTTCCAACCACATTTCGACCACTTTCCTTTGGTCTAATGAAGAAGAGTATAACTAGAAAGTTGTTCCTTGTTTTCTGAATTTCAGTTTTGATAGCTCATTCATCCGAATCCATCAAGAAACGAGTGAGAAATCCTCACTCAAAGTTGGTACCAAAATCTGCCAAATTTCCGATTTTCAGATTCCGAGTTCTGGGAATAAATGCTTCAAACTCCCAGCTCATTCATGGGGAAATTCTGAAATTTAAACATATCATAGCCCTATGTGTTATCTTTCCAAATCAATATCATATGCTCTGTTTCGATTTATAATGAGTGAGAAATAATTATTTTCCTAGAGGGGCAGAATTTCCAAATTCTCTTAGAATGTTGAACTTGTGTTTTTTTATGACGGACCTTCTACTACTTTGTTAAGCGTCTTGATCGAGTCTTGGTACTATTTCGAATGGAGAAATTGAGTTCTCATTTGAATTAGTCGAATTTAGCTGATTTTAGATAATTTAGAATTATTGAGTAGACTTATCGAACGTCGAGGTCATGCCGAAGTTCTGTCTGGACTTTTCTGTCTTCTCGATTAATATATTCTAAGACGCGATACGAACTAGAAATAGCATATTTCTCCAAAATTAGAATATCTATTAAGGCGATACTTTTTCCTAAAGGTCAATCGCAAGACGAGGGCCAAGGAACGTGAAGAAGAACCAAGAATCGCTCAATCATTTCTGTATAACCAGGTGGGTGTTTCTTTCAAAGAAAATATTTATGATGCTATAAGAAAGCATGTTTTGGAATGAAATGCAAGTTTACTGAAAACTATTCATGCATAAAATGTTTATGGTTTTATGTATGATGCCTCTATGTGTTGGATTGCCAACGTTATATCGATCGAGTCTGAGTTAGACAAAGGTCGCTAGCCAGGTTATGTGTATACAAAGTCAAAAAAATGTTTGCTCAGAAAGTGAGCTGGTTATGTAAGGATACGTCCGGGAAGGTGGCTATCTTGCCTGGTATATAATTACATATATGGATAATATATTATAGATGCGAAAGGGGCTGTACATCTGAACAATATATTATGGATGCGAAAGGGGCTATACATCCGAGTAAATATGTTATGGATACGAAAGGGGATGTACATCCGAGTGATATATTATACGGATGCGAAAGGGGTTGTACATCCGGATAATACGTTATGGATCTAAAAAGGGGTTGTACTTCCGGATAATACGTTATGGATCTAAAAAGGGGTTGTACATCCGGATAATACGTTATGGATCTAAACAGGTTATGGATCTAAATAGGGGTTGTACATTCGGATAATACATTATGGATCTAAACAGGGGTTGTACTTTCGAACTGTTGTGAAATAAATATTGTTTATTATGCACTAGTTATTTCTCTAAAACTTTGTGCGATATTATGGCGAATGCTTGAATAATAATTGTTTACTATAAAATGTTTTCAGCATAACCCCACGGAGTACATCAAGTACTCAGCTCTGCTCGTGTTTTCTAAAAACTTGCAGGTTGAGTGAGGTGGCAAGGGCGGCAGTGTTGAGAGGAGATTCGTTCATCTTTTGAATTCGGTTCAGAAAGAGATACATATATTCATATATGTATCTATTTTGTTAAAGACTTCCGCTGTACGCTTCTATTATCTTATTTGGATAATTATGTTTAACTGGCTTCATGAACCAGTAAATTGAGAACTACTCGATTCCTTTATGAATTTTGATTATGTTCGACTCTATAGAGTTACTTCTCTTGGGTGATGATGTAACACTTGAACCTCGGGCTTCTTCGTAACTTGTTTGTCTTGCAAGTTTCTATTGATCGAGTATGTTCAATTGTTCATTTTGGTAATTACTGAGTTACAAGTCATTTCCCTTTCTTTCCTGCTTCTTATATCCAACCCCTAGTCACGGTTTCCGCCTTAGCTATCCTTAGCAAAGTGCGGTCGTGACAAGATAGTAGGGCTAAAGAACTCCAAAATCTATTGGGAGTTAACGAGTACTATCCTGGCCATGAGGGAGAACAACTATTAGCCATGCAATTCAATCGGGGACTAATGTGTTGCGAAGAGGCATTTGCCTTGTTTGCCATGATGAATGACGATGAGGGTGAACCTAAGGGGACGATCGATGTCTTGATGGAGGTCTGGGACATGATGGAGGAGTTCAAAATGAGATGCTCAATGAGCTCCCAGAGAAGCTACCACCAAGAAGGGACGTGGATCATCAGATCGAGTTAGTGACGGACTCGATGCTGCCATCCCGCACACTATTACTGGATAACACTGCCCGAGCTGAAGGAATTGCAATGGAAATTGAATGAGTTGCTCGATGTGGGGATGATCCAAACATCCAAGTCCCCCTATGGAGTGCCGGTGTTGTTCCAAAAGAAGCACGACGGGTCATTGCGGATGTTGTGGACTACCGGACACTCAACAAGTTGATGGTGCGGAATAAATACCTGAACCCGCTCATCGGGGAGCTCTTCGACCAACTTGGAGAAGCCAAGTGGTTCTCGAAGATAGACTTGCAGTCAGGATATTGGCAAGTGCGAATTGCCAAGGGAGATGAGCCAAAGACCGCCATGATGACGAGGTACGGGTCATATGAGTTCCTTGTGATGTTGTTCGGCCTCACCAATGCACCGGCCACATTTTGCACGATGATGAACAAGGTATTCCAACTCTATCTCGATAAGTTTGTTGTTGTTTACCTTGACGATATCGTTGTGTACTCACCCACGGTACAAGAGCATGTGGAGCATTTGCGTTTGTTGTTTTAGGCCTTGAGGGATAACGAGTGTTTCACCTAAAAGTGCTAGCAATAGAACTAGATCTATCGTAGAACAAGCAAGTAAAACCCAATGTCGAATCTCAAGGAAGACTTAACAGGGTAATCAATTATGTGGCAACGAAAAGCAAGTAAAATCTACTCTAAGAAAGCAAGTAAAGAATTTGGGATTTTGAGTTTTTATTATTAATCCTAGACTTAATGAAAAAAAGCAAGTAAATTAAACTAGACTTGAAAGAAAATAAAAGCAAGTAGAAAGCACTCCCGTCTGTCACCCGGGATAATAAATTAAACTAGAAGAAAGCAGTAAATCTACCTAGGCATGAATTGAAAAGAAAGCAATTAAATCTAAGTTAGCGCAAATAAATCTTAACATGGATCTAATGTAAATTAAAGTAAATAAATTTAAACTAATTAAAGCGATTAGAGAAAGCAAGTAAAATTAATCTAAGAGCACACATTAAACTTACGAATCGAAGATGAAAGAAAGAACAAAGAACTTGAATTAAATCTTGAATCAAAAGCTATAATCTTCAAACCAATATCTAAAAGCTAATCTAAACTAATATAGAGTTTTAAGGGCTGAAAAATAAGAGAGGAGAAGTGTATTTTCGTTCCCCAAGGATTTACATATTTATAGGACTTCAAAAACCTAATTAAACAAGGAAATAAACTCAATAAACCCGTCAGCCCGGCCCAGCGGCCCGCTGGGTGCTACATTCAGCCCGTTGCGCACAACTTTTTTATTTCGGCCGTGTCTCCCTCGTCCGAACTCGGAATTGACCCCGTTTTTTCCTATGCGCTCCTATCGAACTCCTCTTCAATATTATGCATTTATTTCATTTAAACATCATCTTCACTTTTTGCTCATTTCTTCGTTCTTATGCTCATTTTCTCTCTGCTCTTCCAAAACTCCTCACGAACCCAACTTTGACTAAAACACACGAAATGAACACATAAAAACGAACAAAACATATGAAAACAAACTCACACCAAACTATAAAAATCACACAAAAATACACTAAACAACGAGCTCTATGCAAAGTTGGATAAGTGCTCGTTTGTCCAAGATAAGGTAACGTTCCTTGGCCATCGCATCTGGAAGGGACGAATCATGATGGATCGGGCCAAGGTGAAAGCCATCCAAGATTGGGAGCCACCAAAAGACGTGTCCCAACTTCGCTCCTTTTAAGACTCATCAACTACTATCGAAAGTTCATCAAGGGATACTCCCATGCTGCTGCCCCATTGACATAATTGTTGAAGAAGGCACGCTCATGGTTGTGGAGTGCAACATGTTAAGCAGCCTTCGAACAAATCAAGGCCACCGTGAAGAACCAATCCTTGCCCTACCGGACCACACCAAGGAGTACGAGATACACACGGACACGTCAGACTTTGCTATCAGGGGAGTGCTCATGCAAGAAGGGCACCCTATAGTATACGAGAGCCGGAAGCTCAACGAGGCAGAATGGAGGTACACGGTGCATAAGAAAGAGATGATTGCGGTAGTGCATTGCTTGTAGGCGTGGAGGCACTACATACTCAGAAGTAGATTCATGATCCGAACGGACAATGTAGCCATGAGTTACTTCCAAACACAAAAGAAGTTTTTACACTCAAGCAAGCCCGATGGCAAGAGTTCCTAGCAGAGTTCCACTACACACTCGAGTACAAGCCGAGTGTAATGAATCATGTAGCCGACGTCCTAAGTAGGAAGGCGGAGCTTGCGGCCATTAGCCAAGCCGAGATGGACATGAAGGCTAGGAAAAGGACCCGATACCACGACAAATTATGGAGTTTGCTAAGGAGGGCAAGACTCGGTTGTTTTGGATACGAGATGAGTTTCTCTTCACCAAGGGAAACCGCATATACGTGCCAAAGTGGGGAAGTTTGAAGAGAGACATCCATAAGGAGTGCCATGATTCGAAGTGGGCCGGACACCCGGGGATGCACCGTACCATGGCACTCATGGAATGTTCATACTATTGGCCGAGGATGCGTGAGGATGGTGAATCAAGAGCAAACGTGTCTCGTAAACCAACAAGATAAGATCGACCAACAACAGCCGAGCGGATTGCTCTAACCTTTGCCTATCCCGAAGCACCCATTTGAGAGCATCTCGATGGACTTAATCACTTGCCTGACCAAGTCTAATGGATGGGAGTCGATTATCATAGTGGTGGATCGATTCTCCAAGTATGACACCTTCATCCCCGCACCACCCGACGTTACGGCCTTAGACACGGCCAAATTGTTCATGAAGCACATGGTCAAATATTTAGGGATACCAAAGATGATCATGAGTGATAGAGACCCGCGCTTCACGAGGAAGTTTTGGTCGGAGCTGTTCAAGTTGTTGGGCTCCAACTTGGTGTTCTCGATTAGCTTTCACCCGCGGACGGATGGCCAAATGGAGCAGGTCAATGCATTGTTGGAGTTGTACCTACAGCACTTTGTGAGCGCAAACCAAAAGGATTGGGCCAAACTTTTGGACACGGTGCAGTTTTTGTACAATCTCCAATGGAGCGAATCAACCGGAAGGAGTCTGTTTGAGTTGGCGACGGATAGACAACCCATGACTCCAACCGGCCTAACCACGGGATATACGGGGCAAAGTCTGTTGGGCCTACACCTTTGCCAAATCACTTCAAGAGGAGACGGACTTAGCTCGGGCATCATTGGACAAGGCCGCCAAAAAGATGAAGAAGTGGGCAAACATCAAGCCGAGAGCGGTCGAGTTCAACGAGGGAGACCATGTGATGGTGAAGCTACTCCCTCAACAATTCAAAGCATTTTGGTATATGCATATAAGGGGCTTATTCGGAGGTATGAGGGACCATTTCAAGATTGCGCGGCATGTTGGGAACATTTCTTATCGCTTGGAGTTGCCACCAAAGTTAAAGATCCATCCGGTGTTCCATGTGAGCCAACTAGAGTCATGTCATAAAGACACGGAGGATCCGACACGAGGAAAGTCGAGCCGGGCACCAACGGCCGTGATAACCTCTTATGATAAGAGATCATCTCACACCGGGAGATTCAAAGGAGGGGTGTCCCGCCCTACAAAGAGTACTTTGTGAGATGGAATGAGCTACCGGATGCCGAAAACAGTTGGGAGCACGAAAATACTTGTGGCAGTTCCAGAATGAGATCTAAGACTATCACGCCAAGGTTGCGCCGAGGACGGCTTCGACTTCAATGGAGGAGAATGTGATGTCTTGCCAAGCCACGGGCCTAATTTTGGAGATTTCCCAAAATAATCTAGAATTTACTTGATGAGTCCGACACTTAGTAGAATATTCTGAAACCCTCTTATACATAGTAGAGACTTGTAGAAGGATATAGTGGTAGAATTCTCTTGAACATGAGAAGGATCTAGAATGCCTCCCACACTCGTATAAATATGCAATTGGCCATTCATTTGTATTTATACTAATGTAGGACCGCGAGGCATCGAGGAAACTTCGAGGAGCTCAAGTTTCAGTCCGTGACACTAAGCTTTGCATAATTAACCGACTCTCTCTATGTTAGTTAGCAATATTAGTTTTAACCAAATTAGTTTAGTTTTGTAATACTCTTTCTCGCTCCAACAAGACCAGGTTAGAGGAAGTTGCTCCGAGCATGTATAATTATTCTAGATGGGGTCCTCCTATGGATTATGGCGCTAGGTCTCCTAGTATGCTAATCTGAATCTGTAATCTTGCACCAATTCTTTGCTCTGAATCTGTAAAATTTTCTTTAGTTCAGGTAATAACGTTTGGTCTTCACTAGCATCTGGCTTGTTGAACTTTAAGAAATATACCTAGGATCTATGCAATTTTTTGCCTAATGATGTTATAGTAACTAATGCTTGTTGAACAACCATGCTGCTATATTGACTGCTTAGTTATTTTATGTAGGGTGATGCAGTTCATTGGTTCAGGTTATTTGGTTTCTCATAATGTTACTTTATTATGTGTTTGATTAAATTTTTCCTGCATAATATTACTCAAAGATGGACTATATATGATGAACTTCTGTTATCTCTATTGTACTGTTCATCTGCACTATTAATATAACTAGCTATAAGAACTTTTAGATTTTCTCCTTTCAGCAAAAGCTTATCTGTTTAACCCTTCATTCCCCGGTGAGCTACAAAAATTTGTCTGGTGATGTTTCGTGCCTCAATATGAAGCATCTTTTGGGTTTTATCTCATGAAGTATCCAATAGCGGAGCCAGAAATTTGGATCAAAAGGTGCTAAATCCAAAAAATTTATATAAATAAAGGCACTAGAAATAAAAAAAATCTAAAAATATTTTTTTTCAATGTAAAAATATGATACGATCCCACATCGGATCCACAAACCATTGTGGATTGGTACTTAAGTAAGGGGTCAAACCTCCACTCATAGGCTAGCTTTTGGGTGGAGTTAGGGCTTCTGGCTTGAGTACCTATCAATTGGTGCTTTCATTGAGAGGGCGGACGTGGTGCGGAAAAAGGCTAACTGGGAAAAGGCTACCTGGTGGGACCAGAGTGAGAGCCGCCCAGAGTGAGAGCTGTCCGTGGACGTCCTGCGGACGTGGTGTGAGAAAAGGCTACCTGGTGGGACCAGAGTGAGAGCCGCCCCAGAGTGAGAGTCGTCCGTGGACGTCCGACTCTTAAGGGGGTCGAATGATACGATCCCACATCGGATCCACAAACCATTGTGAATTGATACTTAAGTAAGGGGTCAAACCTCCACTCATAGGCTAGCTTTTGGGTAGAGTTAGGGCTTTTGGCTTAAGTACCTATCAAAATATTGTGTATTTTTTGGGTGGAGGGTGCTGGAGCTCCCTCAGCATCCCTTTGCCTCTGCCACTGAAAGTATCTAAATGAGACGGAGATGATAGGATATGGCCTAGCTACTAGGCCCAAGCATCGAGCCCAATATAATTGGGCCCCGGCAGTTAAGCTCGGCCAACGCAGCTCGGCCCAACTAAAGCCCTATGCAGCTCGGCCCAGTCAGCTACAACCTACTTCAAAGAGACTTCTACACCAAGGCAACTCCTACATCGACTATAATTCAAGCTCCAAGAGATATAGAAGCTCGGTGTTTATCCAGTAAAGGAGGAGATCAAGCCAAAGAGTCCTAATAGGAAAAGACTTGTAAACCTAGTCGAATTTCATATGTAAACACTTATAAATAGGGGTTTAGAATAGGTTGGAAGGGGGAGAACAATCTTGTAATCACTACTCATACAAGAAATAAAGATCTATACTATTTCCGCCCGTGGACGTAGATCTATTCCAATAGATCGAACCACGTAAATCCCTTTGTGTTCCGTTTACTTTTGTGTTCGTTAATTCCTCGTCTACATGCATTAATTACCTTACGAAAATAAGTTCGATCAATTACAACGTGGGCTCCATTTTCAGCGAATGCCTTAGCTGTGGCAGCTCCGATCCCCCGAGCGCCACCGGTTATCACTGCTACTTTTCCTGATAATCTTGTGTGTTGTACTAACCTTTTTGAGGGTAGAAAGGGAGTCATGTAATCTGAATCCATTTGATATGTAATTTTGTACCAATTCTTTGCTATGTATATGTAGGTGGGATTGTTTGCTATTGCACACTCTTTTCATTTCATACAACAAATCTCTAACAGTAAATGTTGCCATAGTTCTTTTTTCTTTTACCAAACTGCATTCTAAAATAAAGGGAAGCTTTCTTGGCATGATGATTAACTGATTATAACATAAAATTGTGATGGCTTATTATCTCATGAAGTAATGCATTAATACATACACACATATATAGGAAAAGGTTCTAATTAAATATACTCATATCATGACTGTAATAACATCCTCAACGTACATCTTTGAAATTGAACCCCAACTTTTTTTTAAATTTTTGATGAAATTTGTATGATATGAGGAAATCTAACAAAAAAAAAAAAAAAAAAGAACAAAACAAATCACCCAAATATCATAATTAGACAGAGTTGGCCAATGGCATCTCCGGTTCCCTGGAGGAGGAGGCGCTGGTGGTGGAAGGGCGCCGCGAGATCTGGTGGTCGGCTCTGGCGCCGGCGGCGGCGCGGCTGCGGGCGGCGAAGCAGCGCTTGGTGACGGTGTAGATGTAGGTGAGGAGCCAGAAGATCCAGGGGGCGCCGATGAGGAAGAGGGCGGCGGACGGGAACCACGGCCTCGATACGCTCGGAGCGCAGACGTAGATGACGAGGAAGATTCCGCCGGTGGTAACGCACAGGAAGAAGACGGCGAAGACCAATGGCACCCTCACATCTCCTTCCTTCTCCTTCTCCATTGATCGGATCCCCAACCACCGCCTCGATCAACAGATTCTAGATCTGTCTACACACCTCGATTTTCTCTCTCTATCGATCGATGAATTGATGCTTTCGATTCCGGTGGTTTCTGTATGCGTAAGTTTGATCTGATCATGCAGATGCAGGTGTGTGTGCATTGAGGAACAGATTTGTGTTGGTGTTGTGTTGGTTGGTTACCTCATTCTCTGTCTCTTTCTCTCTCTCTCTCTCTCAACAATGGCGATTTCGATTTCCTTTGGTTAGGGTTGCCGGTTTCAGGCAACCAAGGAAAGATAGAGAAGATAGAGCTGCGGACAGATATACAAAAGAATAAGGCCTTCGAAACCGCAGGTAGTTTATGTTTCTTATACCACTTTATTTAACTTTGCATTTCATTTTCTTTTTTCTTTTTTCTATTTTTATATAATATTAACAGCTTGTCACGTGCATTAAATAATACGTTATAATATTGCATGTAAAAATGAAATACTAGTCAATATTGCATTTATCTAAATAAAAGTAATAATACGTTATAATTTGAACTCTTGATTTCTATTTCTATATTTCTCAAATTACTTCTACGGGTTGAGAGTTCCTGGTAAAGTTATTGTAACAAGGACATTTGTTTTCTTCTCCTTTTTTTATATTTCTTTTCCTTTCATATTATTAATAATTTTTTGACCACCACTTAATAAAATAAAATTTTATTTTTTCTTTTGAGTATTGCACAACACACTCACAGTCTCACACACACAAACATAAAGTGGTATTTTTTTTTTATCCAATGCTTAATAAAATAAGATTTTTTTTTCTTTTGAATACGACACAACACACTCACACACATACGAACTTGATGCGACTAGGGGCGTATTTATGTATTGCCTGCATCGGGTTCCAGCTTAGTGCAACCTCAAAAATTTTATTTATATAAAGTTACAAAAAAAATTAGCCTAATATGTCTAGTCCAAATTATTTAATGATGAAAGAGACTTTAAGATAAAAAAAAGTCATACCATATTTATTTTTATTTGTCATTTTTTAAGTCTTTGATTGATTATAACTTTAAGAATGATTGTTTTTATTTGTTAATTGTTATGAGAAGTAATTTTATATTGTTTATATATATATATATATATAGTTGTTTTAGGTAAATTAAATATGGAGTATCAATTTAGATAAATTATGATATTGCACGTAGTCTAGGATGGAGGAGACATTCGTTCCCACGAGCCACCTGCACACACATTTTATTGGGAACCCTGATCAGTTTGTGAGTTTTGATGATGTTTATCGAAACAACACTTAGGAGTTTTTAATCCTTTTCTAGGGTTAGGTTACTAGATCAAACTGCCATGTATAGTCTAGTTTGATGTATTCGTATTGGCAGATCTTAGTCAACCAATTTGAAGGAGTTCAGTTCTTGCCTTGAAGAGTTTAAGACTCGCAGTTTGAAGGAAGGAAGCTGAAGACTCCAGATTGAAGAGGAAGTATCAACTTGCCTACATAGGTTGACCTGATCAGTTTACTACATCTCTATTAGTAAATTGAACTACCTCAACGAGAATAAGGGACTTGTGTCAGTATACGGATCTGACACACCCAACGGCTCTATTTCAAATGAAGTCTATAAATACCTTCTTCCATTCCAGAATCAAGTATAGGAAACTCAAGTATTCAAGCTAAATCTCTGCAGAAATCTCTCTAGAACATATCCTTCAACACTCAAAATCAAACAAGTTTCTCAAGTGTTGATAACGAGATTTCTCATTCTAGAATCAGAGTTCCAGACGTTCACTGCTGTCTAGTAACTCAAACTCTCTCTATATATTCTGATTAGTTATATTTGTAGTTGATAGAAGAGTTGTAACTTTCACCATTGTTGAGCACAGTCAAGCTCTGCAACAAGGAAGAGTTTAGCAATTAAGTTTTTGTTTGTAGTAAGTTTGTAAGCAAGTTTGTAAGGGTTATGACCCATAATTCGTGCTTGATCTTCGTCGAGGAACTGACGAAATGTTAAGGCTGGTGCTCAGCCAGTATAAAGAAGAGAGAAGAAAATCCGGATTTCAGATCGCAAGATCTGACGTGGACGTAGGAGGGTTATCTCCGAACCACGATAAACTCTCGTGTCTCGATCTCTCTCTCTCTCTTAAACTCTCTTTACTGCTTACTTATTACAACTGCTAAACTAACATACTCATCATACTGCATGCATTCAACGAACTGTTAGTTTAAAAGATAAAAGAATTTTCTAAAGAGTTTTCCAACACTAGCCACCAACTTCTGACTCACTCTGATCAAACTCTCTGACTTAGTTCGCCTTAGTCAGTTAGTACCAGTCAGTTTGCATAAAATCGAAAGGAACTTGGTGTATTCCCCTCCCCCCCCCCTCCCACATACACCAATAAAACTCTTTCTAGGGCCAACACATTTCTATCTTGATCCCTTGCCTCATCACTTGGTTTATTTGGACGGAAAGGAATAGCCACAAGCACCGCGGTGTTCCTTTTCGTTCTTCTCACATTATTAGGCAGGTTATTCATCACCTGCATACTTTGGTCGCTGCGAGGAGGCTCCTGCCAATTCACTGGCATGGATGCCGACCTCAAGTGGCCTTCATGCCAATTGCTGCATTCATCAGGAGGTCCCTTCGTTCGAGGATGGTTCGTTGGATCCCGCCGGATGCTCCTTGGGTGAAGCTTGATACCAATGGCTCATTTGATGCTACTACTGGGAGATCCGCTGGTGGTGGTCTTGTTCATGATCACCATGGTTCTCCACTCCGGGCTTTTTGTACTCCGGTGGAGGCTGGATCCAGCTATGTAGCGAAGCTTTAGACTTTTCTCCATGGTTTGGATTTGGCTATCACCTCGTCTTCTCATGTTTGGATTGAGATGGATGATGCTGCAATCATTACTCTGCTTGTTTCTGGCAGCACGGTTCTGCAGATATACGTCATATCATGACTTGCATCCTTCTCCGACTGCAGGGGGTTCAGGTCCGTTTCTTCCACATACATAGGGAGGGGAACCGCCCTGCTGATTTCATGGTGCGTCGGGGGACTCAGACCGACACTGTGACATTCTTTGATGCTGCTAGGGCCCCACGCTATTTCTTGGCACTTGTTCGGATGGACTAGCTGGGTTATCCGAACTTCATATTCATATATAGTTAGGGCTCGTTTGGTAGCAATACCGAGAAAAGGGCGGATAAGAAAATGTGTGATAAGTTGAGATAAAAAAAGTATGATAAGTTGGGTTAAGAAATATATTGTGTGTTTGGTACAAACATAGATAAGTTGGGATAAGAAATATAAAAAATTGATAATTAAAATTGAAAATAAAAAATTGATAATTAAAATAAAAAATAAAAAATTGATAATTAAAATAAAAAATAAAAAATTGATAATTAAAATAAAAAATAAAAAATAAAAAATTGATAATCAAAATAAAAAATAAAAAATTGATAATTAAAATAAAAAATAAAAAATTGATAATTAAAATTGAAAATAAAAAATTGATAATTAAAATAAAAAATAAAAAATTGATAATTAAAATTGAAAATAAAAAACTTATCACAACTTATCCGGGGGTAGAGGCGGTATAGTATATGCCAGTGTAACAGTGAATTTAGTCCGGGCCCAAGCATTTTCGCGGGCCGATGGTATTATTTTTCTCGGATACCAAACACTGGAAAAGCCGAGATAAATTTTTTTATCTAGGCTTTTCCTGGGTTATACTGGCTACCAAACGGGCCCTTAATGTTATGCTAGCTATGTACTCTTCCTTGGAGATGTTGATAGATCATTTGGTTAGTTTTTGGAGATGGTCACTTTTGAGTCATTCTTTGTATATTGTTGTTTCACTCTTCTTTCTCCGTTTTCGTCGAGAATTGGATCCCTTATTGCTCCTTCTCACTGTAGGGCAGGTATTTCCGTTTATGTTAGAGGTATCACTCATTTTTAGTGTTACCTCTTCCAGGTGTTGTATATTTATTCTTTGAGGTATATACAGGATGAGGGTTTGTCTAACCCCTCACCCCTCAGGTGTTTTGAAAAAAAAAATGCCTCGGTCAAAAAGGAAGGGCAAGTGGACATTGATGCCCTTAAATGATTGGCATAACAGTTGCAGATAGCGGTGAAGAATTAAAAAAATTAGCATTATAAAGTAGTCACAATGCTACATCTACATGATGTGAAACAAATATTAAAAAAAAATGCGAAGCAAATGCCTGATGTTTCATCATAGCACAAGCCAAGGAATATTGCATAATAAAATTACCATCTACCTCATCGGCACATATAAATCTCATGCTGAAGTACAACAACAGAAGTCACTAATAAAGTCAATCAAATAAAAATGATAAAATAAAATAGAAGCACAAAATGAGTTATTATGAGTTGAAAGTAAGGTATTGACTAACCAAATTTGCAATTAACAGTTAATAATCATCCCAAAAAGGACCACGACATTGGCAAATTGTGAGGGTAGATACTGAATCCCCTAGACCTCAAAACGGAATATATGAAAAAATAACGACATAGAACTCTTAACTATAATTGGAAGGCATAAAACCATAAAAATAAAGTCACGGCATAAAAAAACAAAACAAAACCAAACGTACCAATTCGAAGAGGGGAATAGAATGACATTCTTGGAGTCGAAACAAAAGCCAAATTTGTTGAAGCTGTGAAGGAATGACATTTTTGGAGTAAGAACAGGAGAATAAAAAACACTAATTAAGAAGTGGTTTCATATTGCAGGTTGTTCTTTTTTTTTTATTTTCTTTTTCTCTGTCACAATTGGTTTCCCACCAAATAATTCTTGTTTCTTCATAAGTCCGTCAATAGAAATCAAATTGTTTCTTTCTCACCTCACCCAGTGACTATACGTTGAAAATAAAAAATACTCCTAAAAAATAAAAAAGAATATCCCCAAAATATCCTGACACCGACTTTTAACCTCTCAAAACCACTAAGGAACAACTCGATTTCTATTGCTCACTCCCCAGACGATGAATGATGAGAATAAAAGGACAAAATGAGATCAATTACCACATAATGTAATAAGCCGGACAGCCACAAACTTTAATTGTGTCCGTTCAAGGTGCATCCATCAACGGATCTACTTCACCGGTACAAGATAAGAATATAAGTTTTGGTTTGATAGGAGTTTTAAAAAAAGATTGGATAAAGTTAATTTTACTAAGAATGGTCATATACTTTAACGTAAAATTGAGAGAAATTAGTGGTATCTTTCTTAACAAAGAAAATGTTGAATAACATTCTTATTCTGCTTCACAAGAAAATTGTAACGGTCAAATAAGTAGAGCTCAAGGTACTAATAGCACCCCTAATAGGGAGCCGGTTCTCTCTAGCCTGCCCACGGGCCTCGGCCCGCCAGTTTCGGGCTTAGCCAGCCGGTCCCCCATCCTTCTAGGTTAGGACCGAGCCCAGCCCATCTGCACTGTTGCCAGTTATGGGTTGGGCTCGAAAACTGCCGGTTCTGGGCTGGGCTAAACCCGTCGGGTTGCCGAGCTAGAGTGCGGCCCGTGATTTCCTGAATTTTTTGATTCCTCTCTCTCTCTCTCTCATTACCTTTTCCTCCACATTCTCTCTCTCAACTTTTAGCTCACCTTACTCTCTCCACTTTTAGATGTTCCCATCCCCATTCTCTCTCTTGATTCCTCCGCCTCGTCACTCGCCTCCCTCTTCCTCACCCTCTTTTTCAAATTCAATGTTATAGCACACCCTCCTCTCCCTTTCTCTCTCTTCTACCTCACCCTTTTCTCTCTTGTACAAGATCTCTTATACTGTGGGGTGGGGTGGGAGGAGCTCGAGCCTCGTGGAAGTGGATGGCGGCGGTTTAAGCGGAATGCGGAGCAGCGACGGCGGAGCTTTTGAGGTCTGTCTGGGGGAGAGAGATTGGGCCCGGGCTTTTTAATGGACTTAGGTTAATATTAGGAGTTGGGCTGGTTCAGGGCTACCTGTTTAGGCCCACATTGTTGGAGACGCTACTTGAAAGCGTTCCTTCCCCACTAGATCTGAATTAGATATGATAATTCTCATGCAATTATATCACCCAAAGAGTTTAGAGTTTATACCTTTGTAGCGCAGATGGAGTAATCTACCGGTCTAGATTACTAAGATGTTCCATTTCCTCTGAATTCTCTGACTTTTGTGGGCGTATCGGAACTCTGAAACTTGGAACAACTTCTGCACTCACTATGTGGAAGAAAACCGGTGCCTCTCTCAGTGAATGAGAATTATTAGGAGAAGAGGGTGCCTATTCCACCTTTCCCATTAACACACGAGTTTAATTAATTTAGTCTGGTTCAGTTAATGAATATAATTACCGGAATAAATTCTAATTAAATAATTAGAATTAATCCTAATTATAATAGGAAAATAATTTATGTAAATATTAAATTAATTATTTATTCCATAATTAAGAATAAATCTTAATTAATTAGATATTAATTTAATCCATATTACATAATGAGCCAGAGTGCAATTATTGAGCCCAGATGGACACAAGAAGCAGAAACAGGCGGCCACACTTATACAGTTGGCGCCACATTATGAGCCTTATCCTATAATGCTTCTTTTCAGTCCAAAACTGATATTTTGCTCAATAATACCTTATGTTCCATTCCCGAGGAATTTTTGGGTCATCCCAGTGATCTATGTACCAGACAGAGTTAGGTCTCACCTAATGAAATAATCTCATGATCAACCCGGAACACTTATTTCATTAGAGCTATGATTCATTCCACTAAAGAATCATAACTGATTCACCGCTCTGTCCCAATTTGTCGATTAGGGTCAATACTTTATTTAGAGCAATCCCCGTGTTTAAAACTCCCGATATCCATTAATTAATTAGAGCTCATCTGATTGCTCCTAATTAATTAACATCTTCTTATCCTCAAGTGTACTCGTTCACACCTTATTATTATACCTGAACTTAATCAGCATGCATGACTTGGTATAATAAACCTTGTGAACTCCCTAAGGAGGTATCTCAACCTATAACGGACACGGTGTCTCGATACAACCAATTAGACATAATATGTGCCCTCATGTTACCCAAGATACAAGGAATCAGGGAACCTATGTTAGGCCCTTATCTTGTAAATCAAAACAACAGTGAACAACACATACACATCTAATAACCTATCGAGATTAAGATCGTGCTACTAAAACCCGAGATCTCTAGTTCTTCACCTATTCTAGGGTCAGTATAAGAAGAACATTATCTCACGCAATCTTGTCAATACGTTCCACCGTGCCAGCATAATTAGTGATTGAGACCCACCACTACCATTACTGCTGCAGTCTAAAATGATAGCTTGGCCGAGCTATCTCGACTGTGACACTATTCATATCCCATTATTATCGTCGAACTTCGTGATCTCCCTGACACCCGAGCCGTTCACGTGTTCTAAAATATGAGATATTGGGCTTATTCTTATTAACTACTACCTCCGTCCTTTTCAAGTTGTTACACTTTTTTCAATAATTTTTTCAAGCGTTTTCGAGCGTCTTGATGATGAGTTTTAAAATGACTTTTTAAAGAATTTTTTCTTTTACGGGATACTACAACACTTATAGTATCCCGTAAAAGAACAAATTCTTTAAAACGTCATTTTAAAACTCATCATCAAGACGCTTGAAAACGCTTGAAAAAATTGCTGAAAAAAAAAGTGTAACAACTTGAAAATGAGGAGGAGATATTACTTCAGATAGGTGATTGTAAACAGTGGAACATGTGTCGTATATACTAAAACAACAGTTTTACTTTAGTTATACACAACAACCCCAACAATCTTCCACTTATACTAAAGTAAAACATTTTAGTATACCCATGTGTCTATATGAAACTATATGGCTTATCTATGTTTACACATCTTCTCTCACTTATACTGAAAGATTTTACCGTGGGAGGATCACTAATACTATGCCCACCATGTGCTTCAAATGGTGCCGACATATCACACTTGGTGAAATAACCGCCATACTACATTCCTTTATTATTCCTTTATGACCGCAATATCGCCTTATGGTTACAAAAACCAGTTGGTATTTCCTATGTGTTACCTGGCTTCACAAATCCCTAAATTTTGCTTCTGCACTTAAATTCCACATTCAATGGAGATTTCTAGCAAAATGAGATTACAACCATTTCACGACGTAAAGTCCTTGACCATATAGCTTTTTTAGTAGCTCTCACTACAAGTTTAGTTTGTCATAAAAGAACTCTTATAAACATTTTACTATTTCGAGATTCTTCAAGATATGGCTCTATTTTCTAAGTGAACACATAGATTAAGGTCGATACCCTCGTTTTCAGTAGATAACCCGATTATCCGTGTCCATAAACCGATTATTTTAGGATCGAGATAATTTTTCCTCTGTCGAATTGAGTTAAATGCTTGTTGTGCTTGTTTCCTGGTCTTCTTTTCAACTTGATTTCATGATATTCCTTGCAAATTTATTATTTTACTAGAAATTTCGTACCGCGTATAACGCGGTGTTCCCATAATTGCCCCAAGATCATTAGCAAATCGAATAGCTCTGCCATGGTTATACAATCTTTGCTTGGAAAAAAAAATAGTTAATTGATCTCTCGAACATCTCAATATCTTCTTGCATAGCTAGTAGAGACAAAAATTAAAGCAGTAAAAAGCAAACAACAAGCGTTGTGAAAAAAGGAATACTATGCAATCATCATGAAACATAAACGAAACCTGAAGCCCCTTAGACAAATATATAGAAATGTGTTTAGTATACTTCTTTAAAATCACCACCATGACCAAAAGATCCAAAATAATTTACACAAGTAGCATCATGGAAAGAAAAAAGTTCAACCATTAATTTTTTTAATGTGAAAGTCAAACAACATTGCACTCCATATATCTATACCCTATTATAAAAGTGTCTTTGTTTTACAAAATTTGGTTTGTCTATTATGCCCCTGTTATATAAATCTTATATCATGTCAATAATATAATATAATAGTATATTATTATTGTTAGTATTATTATTGTATTATCCAACAATAATAATTCAAACATGGTTGAACTGATATACACGTTTGTACAAACAGCTTTTGTATATATATATACATTGAATTCACATTATTTATAAATTCAAATAAGTAAAACTTTGAAAATAGAATAATCTTACATAGGAACAATTATTATTATTATTGTTGTTGTTGTTGTTGTTGTTGTTGTATCATCAATCAATTCTTAATGGATTCTCTATATATATTGATTTGTTTTTTTTTACTATCTTCTATTTTTGGTGGAACACAAAATTTAATACTGTATAATTTATAAAGAATAGGTTATTAGATTATAGTATACTCCCTCTGTCCCCCTTCAATTGTCCAGTTTGACTTATTGACTTTTTGGCACGCATTTCCACCGAGCCAGGAAACGAGTTATAAAATATAATTTTGAAGTATTGTTTCTTTTACGGGATACTATGACACTCATAGTATCCCGTAAAAGAAACAATATTTCAAAATTATATTTTATAACTCGTTTCCCGGCTCGGTGGAAATGCGTGTCAAAAAGTCAATAAGTCAAACTGGACAATTGAAGGGGGGACGGAGGGAGTATAATAAAAACTAAAATTATCTGGATTATTAGTTGATGTTAGAAGAAGTTCGAATAATTTTATTGTGAGAAAGATGATTTGATCTAGCTACTTGAACAAAGTGACTCTGGCATAGTGTTGCCGAATGTGGATACTGCCAAACTCTGGTGGCGACGCGCAATTGCAGCATCAGTACAACAGCGTTGATTTTTCCTTAAAGGAACCATTTATTATTATATAATTTTGATATTAGGCTTCTCCATGAGTATACAATGTTGAATTAATTTGAAAAATAATAGGTGGTGTATTATTTCATAACGAAAAAGTAACAGTTCCATTAATTAAAGATTGGATGAACTTGAATATAAAAGTAAGAGGTTTTATTAAAACGGAAAATATATATATATATATATATATATATATATATATATATATATATAGGGACTTAATGAAATAAAAAGTATAAGTATAAAAACTTAAGGACGTGTTTTGCCTTATTTTATATTATGGTTAGGAGTTTTGGAACTATACTTTAAACCCAACCATCGGTTTAGGCTATATACATATCAAGCGATTTTTTCTTTTGTGAGAAATGTATACAAAAACATTATTAATAGTAGATTGTTGAGGGAAAGTAACATATGTTATGCATGCATATAACTCGAAAGATATTCGTCTCTCATATACAAATGGGTTTGAAGATGGATGCAATGCATAATTAATCTCTTTAAATTAGAACTCTTACACCTAGGTATAGGGGTATAGGTAATCATTAAATTTTGAGGGACATGTACAATATTAATACTATTGAATGAGGTTGAGGGTAAGGTTTTTCGCTTCTAAGATGAACCTTAAGTTAAGGGAGGTATCTTTCTAAGAGATAAATTTTGTTGATAGTTTAGTTTTTCTTTGTAAAAGAATGTAAAGTGAAATGAATGTGAAGTAAAAAAAAGTAAACTCTTTATATGATTGTGTTGGCCTAGCTGTGATTGAGTTAATGCTAAGACCTCCGTGGTAAATGCATGTCTCAAGTTTAAAACCTCTATGGCATCATTTTTAAATTAGTATCAAAATTATTTAAACGAGAAAGGTAACTCTTATTTCATGATGCTTAGATGGAAAAAACATTTAATTATTTTTTTATTGACAACTTTTAATTTTATTGAATTTAAAAGAATTTTTAGAATTTAATTTTGGTGTTTTCTTTGCATGTACAAAATGAACATTTTAGAGTCTGACGAGCACAAGAAAAAGCTTGGACAACGATATTTTTTCAACGAAATCAATGTACATTCCACATTTTAAGACAGACTTTGAAGAAAAGAAATATTAATAAAGGTCACCATATTAATTACTCCATATTAACATTAATAATTTTACAACTTATAAAAAAAAAATTCTCTTATATCTTCAAGTATACTAATATTTATAATAAACTAATCATATTAAATAAAATATTATACGTGCAACGCACATAATCTCTATTAATTCTCCATAAAAGGTAAAAGTGTTAACAGAAACAAAATTTGGCACTGTTACCTGCAAAACTTGCAAAACCATTTGGATACAATAGCTAGATAAGTATATATTCACATGCCTTCAGTAGTATTCGTAGATCTATAGTTGCACTTACACTAATTAATTTAATTTGACTCAATTGTAATTATAAACTAATCACATGCTTGTTATCAAAGTCAAGAGCTGAATTCATCACTTAAATTATCAACTCATCATGTAAGAAATCAATTTCGTTCCCCGTGATTTGTATTTTTTTTTTTATTATTTCGTCTTTTTTCATTTGATAGACTTGGAAATTGACAGCCTGCTATAAATATAACAAGAATATGTACGTTGAAATCAAGTGTTAGCACAAATCATGAAGACGGAGAATGCTCAAACACCATACACACAATATTGGAAGTTATTTTAATTACTAAATTATCATCACAAATATCTTCGAAAATATAAAACTCATTGATAATAATAACATAAAGAAATGAGATTTTTTAGACAGATAAACATATCACCTAGTAGTTATATTATGTGGCTTTAAAATCTCTAGTTCCATCCACTCCAAAAAAAAGCTTTTCTTTTTCACTTGTAGCTCAAATTAGCAGAACAAAATCACTTTAGACAGAGGTTAAAACATTCTACAATTTGCTTGAATGAGTACAAAAACAAATGAGAGGTCTAAAACAATACAATGGAATGGATAATAATCACCAACCTGTTTCAAATATGGAACAAGCAAAACTTGGCCATTTTCAAGAGAAGCACCTAGCAAATGAAAACAAAAGGATTGTTAAAATTGAAAAAACAATGATATAAATCGAGCAAATATATACTAATGCAACAAAACAAATCTCGAACTCAATGGAGGCAGGCAGTAAAGAAACTAAGTTTCAGCAGTTTTTTGGCATAAGTCGATCTTGTTGATTCTCAATTGAAAGTAAGCTACACTCTTCCTTCTCTAGATGAGGAAACTGTCAGCTACAACAAGGATGATAGCACAAATATGGTGATGAAGGATTCAGCTGGGTATGGTGCTGCTCACACGGGTAAAATTAGTTTGTCCTCTCCCACAACTGTTGTTATTTTACCTGTTGCCTTGAAGGATGTCAGTATGCATACACAAGAGCAAGTTTTAAGTTCATCTAATAATCTATAGAAAGGACAGGGATTGGAATAGAAGCTCAATTTTGCTATTTTATATACGAAAGGGTAGATTTCAGATACTCAAGCTAAGAATTTGTCCGATCAATCAGATTCTACTGCGAAGACTTCTAGCTTAACAACAGAAAATGAGCTTAAGGGTGTTAATGTTGGATGGAGAGACTTCTCAACTGTACAATACGGTGAAATAACCATTTTATTGCATGCCTTTCAGAGAATCTGAAATTGTGCTTTTACCTCAACAGAGCGTTGATGTGAAATCTTTAGAGTTTGAAAAGAGTCACTTGCATAATGTTAGGAACGTAATGAAAGTTGATAAAATGCACGAGGCTGACACAGTTGCAGTTGTGCAGACTAAGCTTTACAAAGAATCGAAGCTTCAAGCAAACTTTACTCTTCAAGATTTTGACAAAGCCCTGCAATTACTAACCCAAGCCCAGCAATAGCAGAGGCTACTGATGCAAATTTTGAAACTAAAAGTGACAAAAAACTTGTTGCCGATAAGGAGAAAGAAGTGACTGCTTCAAGAAGCTGTTGCTAACAAACCTACCAATAAACAATTTATTTCTATTTCTCATGCCTCTTAATTCAACACGGATCAAAAACTATTTCTTTCTCCTTTTTCAATCCCTAATCAATCTTCAAGCCCTAAACAATGAACAATGGGAATAAAAAACACAAAGGGGGATCAATTACCAGATCACGTTGCACATCAAGTAGAAAAACCGGTGCCAAATTTGAAGAAGCCATGGAAGTAATTTGGATAAAACCATTCAAACTCAAAAAAAAAACTAAAACTGGCAATGTGAAACTACACATCTCAGGATAATAGATCTCCAATAAGCATCATGGAAAAATACACATCTCGGGATAAATAAAAAGGAGTCGGCTTAATAATAAGAAAAATACATTTGTAATATGAGTACTATAGCACTTAAATAAGTAATTCAACTCTTTTCCCTGATACCAACAAAGGTTTCATGAATGATACGATTTCAGATAAGAAGCACTTCGATAACAAAAAATATAAACAAAGCTTGATAATTGAAACCAAGAGATTTTTCGGTCAAATAAAGATATGGCTTGGTAGTTATAATTTCTGGCTTTAAAATATCTCAATCCACTCCCAAAAAAAGCTTCATTTTCACGTGTAATTTAAAGCAACAGAAAAAATAGCACAACAAACGTCAACCTATTTTAAAATTTGCTTGAATGATATGAAAAAACAAATGAGATGTCTAATACAATAAAATAGATAAAATTAACTAAATAATCACTGACCTATTGCAAATATGGAATAAGCAACAGCTTTGGCTAAGCGAAACTTGGTCATTTTCAATCGAAGCACCTAGCGAATGAAAACAAAAGGATTGTTAATACTCGAAAACAATGATATAAATTGAGTGAATATACATTAATGCAAACAAAACAGGTCTTGTACTCAATTGAGGCCTATGGTAAAGAAACTAAATTTGGCAGATTTCGGGCCTAGATGGATCTTACTGATTCTCAATTAAAAGTAAGCAACACTTTTGTTGCTCTAGATGAGAAATAATGTTAATTTCATCTCCTTATGTAGTACCTACTGAAAGTGTAGTCATTTTACTTACCGTCTTGAAGGAAAAATCTGATGCCAGAATGCATACACAAGAGCAAGTTTTCATCAAGACTAATGTTTGTATAGTTGGAGAATAAACAAGTAATCTATACTTCAATAGTAATGCAAAATTGATCCCAAACAAAATAAAGCACATCCTGACAATAGTACCATACTACCATGGATTCCCATCATTACCATACCCATACACTTCCACTTTTTGCTATGCTACTTATTTCAGCATCTCTCAATAATTTCAGGTCATATTATGATAGGAGCAAGAATTTTAATAGAGTTTTAGTGTATGATATCATTCAAGATCAGGATTCAATATTTCCTGCAAATTTATGATAATTATACAGATTTCTCATTTAGCATTACATTAGCAAGGACATTCAAAAACGAAGATAAGCCCATGAGATTGAACTGCAGTAGAAAAGCGTGCACACCCACATCTTATTGAAATAAGTCCCCAGTTGCATACAAATACAAATATACTGACCATCCACCAGAAATACCCTGATTCGGCTTCACAAACCCACCCTTGATCCCACAAGCATAGCTTAAACAAAAGCGAAAGAAAACTACAATTTACCGTTGCGATCTGAACCAAAGTTGGAGACACTAAATCGTTTTCTTGCAGCAGAATCACAAGAAGAGATCTGAATTTGAAGAAGCGAAATAATTAGCAGAAACATATGAGATCAACGGCAGTCCTAAAACACACGTTGGTAAAAAAAATCTGATTTATTCACAGAACTTTTCTAACAAAATTTGCCGAACAAATTGCTAAATTCCCGATTTTTCTTCAAAGAAAACCCACCGTAATTGCATAATCGGAGCACCAAAAAATCTGAAAGAAAGCTAACATACCTGTAGGCTCTAGGCATCTTTTCTTGGAGTAGAATCAAAAACCTAGCGCCAATCATTTATGGGCAGTAGAAACCCACGGCAAAAACCAAGAGCCATGTTCATGAAGAAGCACCGGAATCTTCTTGCAGCAAAATTGAAGACGCACGCAGCGCCCATTTAGAAATGGTTCAATCCTGAGACTAAAATGGAGAGGAGGTGAAGGGGATAGCGTGTGAAGGTAGAAACTTACTTTATGGGGGCGGTGAAATTGGGACCTCTATTTTCCAGAAATACTCTGCTACTGTAAGTGTTTTTCACATAATTTTGCCTGAAATCAGCGTTATTGCACTGTTCCTAAGCCCAGTAGCACACTCCTCACTTATTAAGATTGGTAAATAAATAAATAAATAATTATGCTCTATAATTCTCTAGTACTTGAACTCTAGCTTAATGAGGAAAAAAGATTTTATCTTTCCATATCCATTTGCACTTAAGAAGAAACAAACAAACAAACAAACAAACAAACTGTATCTAAACATGGTGGCAACCAAAACTCAACATAAATCCTTCAAACTTTCTAAACTCAGTTAACAATACAAGAACATCATGCACTAATCATCTTTAACAGATTTCCTTGAATGCACCTGCAACGGTTTCAATAGAGGACAGAATACATGGCTGCGAATAACGTTGATCATAACAAAGGTATTAGCTGCCAAGAAGAGTAAACTTGCCATCCATAGTTGAAGGAACACATTCTTCCCTCGGAATTCGAGCAAATAACCCCACATCAGCCAATGCGTTTGTGCTCCGATCCACACAAAGATGCAAAATACTCCTCTCCATTTAAGCTTCATATTACTCCATGGAAGTATTAGAGGTAGAAGACAAAAGAACCACACGAAATACTGCGCCGTTATAACCTGTACGGGGAAGAAAATCAATCATTGATGATATTTTGGTAGCATGAAAAGCGAGGAATGTGATTACATACAATTTTACTAACCTTGTTAAATGCTACAAATGCCACTGTCTGAAGAAATAAACAGAAGGGCAGATCCAGGGCGAAGTGGTGAATCAAACTCAGCTGGACTGTGAACTGTGGGAGAAAGGAGATGAGTTTCTCCAGGATTGAGAACTCGCGTTCGTAGTGAAGATATATGTGATAGAAATAAATCGAGAAGTTGTGGCGTGGATCTGTACGTGTTAGATGGTATAGCAATGCCTCGTGCAAGAAATCCCATCCGTATAAGTAGAAACTCAATCCTGTCAGGATTAGGAAAGTGAATCCTGAAATAACTCCAAACATGACTCTTCTCCATGTTATCATGCTTCTGAAGAAGTTACAGATACACTGAAAACCAGCTATTTTTGCGTTGCTCGAGTCATGGGATGACTTCGAGGCTCGAGAATTCCAGGGCATGAGAGAAGGCTTTTTACCGGGTTGAAAGTACATTGGATCGAGAAGTATGATGATTGGAAGTGCATAAATTATGGGATATACTCTCAAGTGAACAACAAGCCCATACCAGAATGCAGCCTGTAAGATATTGTCTGTAGCCCACAGACAGAGCAAACAAATTAAATCACTAGATTTTAACCACAATTGACAAGACAATACAGGAAACAGGAATGCTTATGTGGTAGGAAGAAAGGGATCAATAAATATCTAAATAGATTTAATTTCCATGCTTTTGGATTTCTAGACATGATGGATTTTCATCCCATCATATTATAATGTGTTAAAAGCCAGTTAAATAACTCCTCAAGATGACAAACTTACAATGCTGAACAATGCAGCATTACATAAAGCTGGAAAGCTTTCTTTAATTTTTCCATTATCATTTCGAATAATTTCCCTTTTACTATCGTTGCTCCATGACTGTAAGTAGATACTTGCCTGTTTGGAGCAAGAGTTGAAGAAGTTTATTATAGTGTTTTGGTACATGTATTTGAGAATTATTTTTACTTAAACAGATGATATTTTTATGTACTTAGGCATTACATTTTAGCCAAAAATAGAAGGTGCTTGTAAACAGAACATCAAAAGCAAAGCTCAGTTGCAACTTGCAAGGGTTGGTGAACATTCCCGGAAACATGCATTCAGCGAACAACTTCCGTTTGAGTTGTTTTCATCATTATCACCATCACCTCTAAATGTCAATGAACTGTTCTAGTAAATTTACTTGTTAAGTTTTCTATCTGTAAGTAAACTTACTTAGCCTGAGAAACATAGTTCTACACCAACACAAAAGCAATCAGAGGGGCAACTAATAAATAAAGAACAGTAGATTATAGAAATCGTACCATCAATCAGACATTTCAAAATCCATAGAATCATGGAGCAAACAATGGGCTCACAGTTTCCACGCGTTCCAATCGTGAAGGTGAATGGGTTGAAAAGCCAAACCATAGCAGAGTACATGCTCAATTTCTCAGGAACTCCTCTTAACTTCAGAATGCTGTGGATAAGCAACCCCACAAGTAGATCTGTCAATTCAATTTAGTTATGATACTTCATCGTCTGCATCATCGAGAATTTATGAGTACGATAGTATTAGGTGGCATAGCAAGCAATTCACAAGTTAACACATTATTAATTCAGCTTCAATTCTTGGAAGTGAAATGCCCCTCTACAAGATTTCCCAAGAAGAAGATCCCTCCACATTGTCTTTTTCCAAACACCTACCCATAAATGAGATTAGCCGAAAGTTCAACTAAACATATGCAACAACCACATAAAACACTTCCGAATCAAATAAATCCACAAAATATTAATTCAACTAACAACAGTTTAAATTGAGATCATACCAGATCACTAATAACGGAGCCAATATTAAAGTCCAAGCTAATTAAAGAGCAATGCTAAGTTAATAAACTAATACGAACATACCTGATGCTGAAAACATGAACTTTCCCCACGACTGATGCAAAAATGAATTAGGGATCAGGAGAAATGCTATCAATGGCGAATACCGATACGTCAATCTTTCATAAGGCGATTTTCCAGAAGCCATCAACGCCGCAGCATCGGAGAAAACGAAGTAGTCTACATCAGTGTATCTAACTTCCAAATGAGCATCATGCCACTCGCCGTACAAAATCAAAACCACGCGAAATACTGCTGAAAGAAGAAGCAGAGATCGGAAACTTATATCCACCATCGCTCGCTTTTCGGAGCCGAATCGCTGCTGCTTCCTGCTATACTCCAATGTTTCAAATTGAAATGTAAGCGAACAGATCACTACCAAAAGGGGGAGCAGAAGAAGGAAGATGAATCAACAATTACTACCTCCCTTGGTTCCAACAATTGTAGCGCGCGCGGCGGAGGGAGGTGGGGGAGGTTGCGAGGGGAACACGATAAAAGGGAACGGAGACGGGTCGAACGGCGGAGAAAGAAGGTTGAGGTTAAAAAAATTGCGTAATTCTCCTGCATTTTAATTTTTTTACTCTAAAAAATTACAAATCTAACCCTCCATAATCCAAAATTGTTCATGGCAAGAAAAATGAAGAAGAATCGAACAAGAACTCCATGGCAAATTTTCAGCAACAAAGAGACCCAACAACCCAGAAAATTCAGCAACAAGAAATCTAAAATGCATAATTTTCCAAAAGCAAAAGTTCAGCAACAAGAAATCTCAATCTCAAAATTACAAATACCCAAATCAAACAATCGAATTGCGAAAAGGCACCAGAAGTGCAGAACGAGCAGAGGAGGGGCGGCAATAACCATCATACAGCAATTCAATCTAGGAAAGGCAAAAAGGCAAAGGAATTGAGAAAAGAAAATTACATCACGCAATAGTTGAACTTGCTGGCAAAGACCGGTGACCTCGGCGTCAAAATCAGGCTCGATTCGCACCGGATCCTCATCTGAATTGCCACCGTACGCCGTCGATCTCGTGCGGCAGCGACGCCGGAGGAGATGGCGGAGTTGCGCCAGAAAATTGAAGAATGGGGTTGAGGATGGAGGCGGCTGCTCGTCGTCAAATGCGGCGGCACCACCGACTGGATGGTTATGGTGTCGAGAGGCGGTGGCTGCGCCGGCAAGAGCTCGAAATCCGCAGTGCCCTGAGAAGCACGACGGGAGAAGAAGAGGGTGAAGACTGAAGACGACGAAAATCTATACAATATATAATACTACCTCCGTCCCTGATATTAGTGTGCTTTTAGACGAAAATAGTGTAAAGTGAAAAAAGGTGGAAATAGTGGAATAAGGAGTTCACACCAATAGTGGAAAAATATGGAGATAGTGTAAAAAGGTGAGCTCAATTAGGTAAATATTAAAATAAAGAATAAAGTGGAAGGCTAAATATGTATGGAATCTTTCCTTTTGGATTGCACACTAATATCAGAGACGGAGGGAGTAGTAGAATAGATGACATGTCATTTTCCCTCAAAAACTAATCATCCCAATGGTTTATGAAGATGATTATTTCAAAAAATTTATGAATTGTCCAATGGATTTGATAATAAATGTATTTTAAATTGTACTCCTTCCGTCTTCGATATGATTAACTCGTTTTCTTTATTGTCCTGTCTCAGTATAATTGATCCATTTTTTTTTTGAAAATAATTAACTTTTAAATGGTACAATTAGTAAATCTCTTATTACAGTTAATTTTCTATAATTAAATCTCATCATTAACTCACTTTTCACTTTTTAGCACTTATCTCAATATAATTTAAATTCTAAAACTTTAAATTATCATAACTTGATCGTTTGTTTTCGGATTTTTATAATTTTTATATCAAATTAAATATTTTGATACGATCTTTCATTTAAGATCAGATATCAATATATTTTTATGCATCTATGATGCTCTAGTTTTAAAATATGTTTAAATACATAAACAACACTACATCCCTACACACAATACACTTTGCACACTAATCACTCCCGTCTTAAATCCCGTGCCGAAAAGAAATGGGTCGATCATAGCGAGACGGAGGGAGTAAATATTATTTCATTGGTTGCTAATATATCTATTTTTGCACTATATTTCTATTAACTTTCTTATTTTACTATATCTATATGTTATTTGTTTACTTTTTCAATTCTATTTTTATTGTAAAACTATTTTTATTATAATATATTTTGTTATGACATTACAAAATTTGGATACATTATCACAAACTAAGGTCATTATTAATTGAACTTAGGTGAAATAATACTAAGTTAGATTTAAAGTTATTGATTGATAAAATTATTTTAATCACTAATCATGACTTATTGCATATATTATTTTTTTCAAATACATGTATTAAATAAAGAAACATAGTAATAAATTATTTAGATAATTATTATAAATCTAAATAAAATACCAAAAAAATATTAATTTAAATATCTTAATTTCAATAGTAGTTTCACTATAGTAGCCTACAGAGAGCTTATGTTTCTATCATATAAATATTTAAAATTACATTTACTTATATTCTATTAAAATTATTTTAGGTTTCCAAAATTACGAGCTTTAATTTTTTAGTGAAGATAACAACAACGTAATGTTAATTATATTACATTGTTTATAATGAAGAGACAAATAGTTTCAAATTGTTTGTTTATTTCATCGCTCTCTTATACTCCATCCGTCCATGATCTTTAGACCGAAATTTTTTTCGCATTAATTTTAATATTTTGTAATGATGGGTTTTAAAGTAAATTTTTTAAATATAATTTTTTTAGAGGAAATATAGTGTTTTACCTAAAATCCTTAAGTGAAATACAAATATGCCTAAAACTTCAAAAAGAGACAATTCTACCTAAACTTTCAAATATGGGACAAAAGTACCCCAATTATTTTATGTCTCTCTCTTCTTATCTCCCTTCTTTCTTCTTTGTAGATGAAATTCAAATTTTCTGCTCTCTCTCCTCTCTCTCCTCTCTCTCCATCCTCTATTTCTCTCTCTCTCTCATTGCAGGACCACGGCGAACTTCTCCCACTGCTAGATGGCAGTGATGACGGGCCGCCGCCGTATCAGAGATCGGGCACTCTTCTCTCTCCTTCTCTCTCTTTTCCCTCTCTCTCTAGCTTCAGCTGCTGTTTCGGCCATTTTTTGGCTAAATTCAAATGCATTTTGTTGCAATCGATCAATGGGCTTTATTCTCCTCAAAAAGACGAAGAGATGAAGGGGTGGCTCACCCATTTTGGTGGAGAAACGAGGGAGATACTCACCGGAGAAGACGACATGTCGCGAAATCGCGAGTTTACCGGCAGCGCGACCTTCCGAACGCAATTCCGGCCGCATCGGTGGTCGGTTTTCGACGGGCGACCTACTGTTAGAAACGTCTCGACGAGTAGAACATGTTTTTGGGTAGTTTCAACCAATTTGGTGGTGATTTCAGTCCGTAAACAGAGAACAACAGAAACTACTATAACTTTTCATTTTTTGTTTTGTGTAGTTGACTTTTAAAATTGAAGTTGAATTTTTTTTGTTTCATTAGTTGATTTTGTACTTTTTTGGGGGTTTTGGTGAACTCAAATTAAAAGGAAATCCCTCCCCATTTTTTTCATGAATCATGTAATGGATGCTATGTAGTGTATTGGGATTCATAATTTTGTTCATGTGTTTTCCCTTCTTTTGTAGATTGAATTTGTATGTTTTTTTTTCGTTTTTTCATGTAATAAATTAACAAATTCTAACAAACTAGGACATAAAAAATTGACATATTCTTATCAATCAAGCTTAAGAATGTAAGAATTTACAAATTACTGCAAGACGTTTTAGAAAATGTAAGAAATTAACATATTATTTTCAAAAAGAACATAAGAAATTATCAAATTCTTACATATTTAATACAAAGTAAATCAAAACTGAAATGTAAAATTGTGTTGTATAGAAAAGTATTGCGTTTTTTGCTTTGTTTTCTGTATAATTGATTTATATGAATTGGGGATGGTTGAGAGAATAAAGACGTCTCTTTTACTTTCCCTTCATGTGATTTTTTGTATGTTCTTAATTTGAACAAAATTTATAAAGAGGATATTATTTTTTTGGTGATTTTCATGCTCGAAATGACTATTGTATGAGGTATAACAATTGTGATGTTGCTTAGTAATGTGATTATGATCATAATTTATTGTTGACTAATTGTGTTAGGATATGCAAATCATGTTTTTGTTGGTAATAAATATGAACTCTTACCGAATAATAGGTAAGAAAAATATAAATTTCTTATCAAGTTACAGTCAGTGATACACTTAATAGGTAAGAAAAATACAAATCACCTTTGTGCGAGGGTTTGTATATTCGGCACTTATCTATTAAATACGATACTTAGTTTCGAGAGAAAATGTAATGATGGTTATAGCGGGGAAGGCGGCCACGAGGGTGGAATGTAAGAATTTACAAATTATAGTGTATATAAAAAATATGAATTATTACTGAATAACATGTAAGAAATTGATATTTCTAATTATGTTTTTTTAGAATGTAAGAATTTACATATTACTATAAGACGTTTTAGAAAATGTAAGAAATTAACAAATTATTACCAAAAAGAACATAAGAAATTATCAAATTCTTACATATTTAATACAATGTAAAAATTGAAAGTAAATTATTTTTTTTTCCATGTGATTGTCTTCTTCTTCAAATTAATTGTAGATCATAAAAAAAAAAAAAAAAATCAAATCCGTTTAGATAAGGTAATAAAATAACAAATTCTAACCAAATAGGACATACCAAATTGACAAATTCTTACCAATCAAGTTTAAGAATGTAAAAAGTTTACAAATTATTACAAGACATTTTCGAGAAATGTAAGGAACTAACAAATTATTACCAAATACTACCTTCATCCCATTACATTAGTCCTCTTTGCTTTTTGATTGTTCGGCACGCTTTTCCACCGAAACCTAGTACGAGTTTTAAAATATAATTTTGGAGGTAGTACAACATAAGAAATTATCAATTTTTTACATATTTAATACAAAGTAAAAACTGAAAGTAAAATTATTTTTTCTCAAGTGAATTGGTATAACATAAGAAATTGTAAAATTCTTACGAATCGAGTTGGAAAACGTAAGAAACTGTCAATTTCTTATCTGAAAAAAGAACAAAAAAATGAAAAAAAATTTGAAAAAAGAACTAAAAAATAACAAAAAAAATGTAAGAAATTGTCAATTTCTTATCAATTTTTTTTTGTGTTTCTTACAGTAATTTTTTTTAAAAAAAAGTGAAACAAAAAAATAAAAAAATGAAAAACCGAAAATAAAACTGAAAAAAGAACGAAAATAAAGAAAATAAAAAAAAGAAAAATCGAGAAAAAGAAACTAAAACAAAAAAAACTGAAACAAACAAACAACAAATAATTGGAAAAGAAAAAAAAAAAGAAAGAAAGAAAACTGAATAAAAAGTAAAAGAAAAGATTAAAGAGAAAAGATATAATAATAGAAAGGAAATGAAAATAAAAAGAAAAAGGGAAGGGGGGGCTAACGTGCAGTCAGTGTGTGTGATATGTCTGGCAGTGTGTGAGAGAGAAGAGGAGGTGATTAACACGTATTTTATGTGCATGTCAAGTGTATTTTGCTTGTGTTTAAGTCTCGATTCATGTGCTTACAGGTTAGAAATGCTAGTGTTTCTTAACTTGTAGCATATATTCTACTTTTCTCGTTTCTTTTCAGTTTTCGGTTCATTTTTGTAAGAATTTGAAAAGAGCATTCATGTAGCTAAGGATCGAGGGCCGTAAACGAGTAAGTATCGAGCTTAATTTGAGTGAAACCTAGGGTTAAAAATGTGGAATTTGTAGTTATATAGTTAGGGTTTCACTAGTTTGATTTCACTTATGTTTTCCTCGTTCTCTCAAGTCTCTTTATGCTTTTTGCAGGAATAATGGAGAACTCATTTGGCCAATTTGATCATTCCATGTCGAAGAGGGGTTCGTTAGGAGTCCATAGCAAAAAGCGGATCGAGAATCGGAGTTCAGACGAGAGAGAACGAGCGAAAATAAAAACATTGCGCAAGAGAAGACGGATGGGCGGCAGAACTGCGACCCAAACCGGCGATCCACTAGACCGCCGGTCAGGCGACCCCTGGACCGCCGTGGACCACAGAGAGGACGGCGGCCTGGACCAGCAGGCCACCAGGCCGCCGGTGGTTCAGCCTTGGACCGCCGGTTGAGCGAGATTCACGCCGGTTCGCCCCGTTTCGTCCCGGTTCGTCCCATTTCATCCCGGTTCGACCCAAACACGATTTTTAATGTATTTAACCTCAAATTCTTCCCTTTTTGATGTAACTTTTATACATTTTAATATCCTAGAACCCTAGTTACATTTCCCTCTTTTCCTTTTTGGTAAATTGAATATTTGTGGAGCTATACTCATTGGAATTGAAATTCAAGACCATCTTCTTTTTCCTCTTTAAATTCTCTATCTTTTAAGCATGATTTCAATTGTTTTCTATGGTTTATTTCCTTTAATTATGCCTAGCTAAATTTCCTTTGGTTTCAAATATATGAAGACATGATCTAGATTAATAGGTTTTTGGATATTGTAGTTGGATTTGCCTTCTAATTCATATGTCTTGTGGTTTGGGACTTGATTTTATTGCATGATTGATTGGCCATCATTGAGTGCATATAAGATGTTTGATTAAATGCTTAGTAGGCTTTAGTTCATAACACTTGGCATCAAATCACAACATATTAGTAAATCTTGCTAATAGGAGATTCTAGATATTAATTGAGCTATTTGGAGTTGATTTATGCATCTTGAGACCTAGCGGAGATAGATGTTGATCCGCCCTCACTTTAGGGGTGAGGGTAGAGAGCAATAATAATCGATTGAGTAATCGAGTCGAACCACAAGGAATGCAAGGACGCTCAAGTTTCAAGTAGTAACCTAGCTACTAAACCTACTATCCAAGCTACAATATATCATGTTTTTGTGTTTTTGATTGATTAATGACAAATGAAAAATAATTAACAAACCTAACACTTAACTAACAAACAACAAGTAGCAAGTGATATAAAATCAATAAGAGAAAGTATGGTTCCAAATATAATTCAATAATCACTAAAAGCCTAGGTTTACGGATTTGCATGGATTAGCCATTTTAATCTAATTCATATGGGGTTCTATATATAGTAAACATCAATTCTTCTCTCGAAGCAATCAACATTAGTAGATTAACCTATGACATCTATCTCCGCTAGGTCTCAAGATGCATAAATTAACTCCAAATGGCTCAATTAATTATCTAGAAGCTCCTACTAGCAAGAATTACTAGTATGGTGTGATTTGATTCCAAGTGTTATGAACTAAAGCCTCCTAAACATTTAACCAAACACCTTGTATGCACTCAATGATGGCCAATCAATAATGCAATAAAATCAAGCCCCAAACCACAAGACATATGAATTAGAAGGTAAATCCAACAACAAAATCCAAAAACCTAGTTTTCTAGATCATATCTTCATATATTGGAACCAAAAGGAAATTAGCTAGACATAATTAAAGGAAATAAACCATGGAAAGTAAATGAAAATCATGCTTAAAAGGAAGAGAATTTAATAAGGAAGAAGAAGGTGGTCTTGAATTTCAAATCCACCAAGTAAAGCTTTAAAATACTAAAAAGGAAAGAAAGAAATATTTCTAGGGTTCTTGGGAGAATAAAATATGCCAAAGATACACAAATGGGATGAATTCTAGGATTAAATACATTAAAAATTGAGTTTGAGTCGAATCGGGGCGAAACGGGACGAACCGGGGCGAGTTTGGGCGAGTTTGGTTCAAGTTCAAGTGTGGAGGGGCGGCCAACCGGCGACCGGCTGGACCGCCGGCTGGGTTGCTGGTTGGGTCGCTGAACTGTCTGTAGCTGGTGGCGGTCCAGGCTAGTTCCCGGTGGCCCATTGGGTCGCCGGCTGGGTCGCCAGCTTTCCTTCTCCTTGCGCAACTTTGCCATTTTCGCGTTCTCTCTCGTCCGAACTCCGATTCTCGATCCGCTTTTTGCTATGGACTCCTAACGAACCCCTCTTCGACATGGAATAATCAAATTGGCCAAATGAGTTCTCCATTATTCCTGTAAAAAGCATAAAGAGACTCGAGAGAACGAGGAAAACATAATTGAAATCAAACTAGTGAAACCCTAACTCTATAGATTTAAATTCCGCATTTCAAACCTAGGTTTCACCCTAATTAAGCTCGATTCTTCCTCATTTCCGGCCTTCGATCTTTAGCCACATGAATACTATTCCAATTCTTACAAAAATGGATCAAAAACCGAAAGGAAACGAGAAATGTAAAAAGTATGCTACAAGTTAAGAAACCCTAGCATTTCTAACATTGAAACACATAAATCGAGACTCAAACACATTCAAACACACTCAACATGCACATAAAATACGTGTTAATCACTCCTCCAAACTTAAGCCATTGTTCGTCCCGAACAATGAAACAAAAAATCAAAACACTTAACACGTATGGAGTGTGCATTTTGAGTTCCTCGATGCCTCATATAACCTCAAAAACCATTTTAGTTCAAGGAAATTCTCAAGTCAAACCAAACATTCATAAGATCAACCACTATCCTAACTTAGAATTCAATCACTCAAGCATCTTAAACTCTAGACCTCTCAAGGCACATGTGTATCACTCGATCCCTCAATATATGGAAATGGTAAACACTCATCGAAATCATGCAATACACATCTGTAACCATAAGCTTGCCTATCAATTCAAGTTTCTAATACTACAATGAATGCACAAATTAGGATCAAAAAGGTCTTTATTAAGCTTGTAATGTAGGGACATTGGTTAAGGTGGGGAATTTTAGGCTAAGTGACTTCAATTTGCATTCAAGTACCCTTACCCCATTTCTTCACCTTTCTAAGTATGAATTTCTTCATCTTCCACCTTATCCAATCCCTTTTTATCAAATGAACCAAAGCTTCTACCAAATATCTAAAGAAACACTCCCTTATGCTCTTATTCTTTTTTTTTTCTTTTTTTTTTTCAATAAGAATTTTGTTCTTATTCTTTTCTTTTATAACTCTTTTCTTTTATAACTTAGAGCTTATAGGAGTGCCCTTTCATTTCAAGATCAATCTCTAGACCTTTCACCATCACTCAACATTTTTTATGAATTTTCAACTTCACCAAGGTTCCCTTAACCATCTTTCACCCCCTATCATCCGGTTCAAGAAGAAAAGGCTCTATTCAAGGCTCAAAATGTGACAACAATGGTAATGAAAGATATGTTAGTGTTTAGGGAAAATGGGCTATGCAATGATGACCTAAGATCATCTCCTAATCATGCAAACATGTAGTACTTCTAACAAGAGTATCAAGGCAAGTTCTAGTAAAGAATATGCAATGCAAGATCAAGCTCTCAAGAAAGGATGTTAACTATGTAAAAATGCATAGTTTAAGGCTCAAAATCCTCTCAAGCTTTTTATCTAGAGTCTAAGTACTTAAGTTCAATCATTCCAAGTCATTCAAGTGAAATAACCCTAATCATGCTTGACTTAAACTCGAGAAATTTCAAGAAAATGTCACCATTTTGCATTAATCATCGGCATCTCACTCAAAAGCACTTGAGAGATTAAACACGTTCTTTCGCACTCAAGCATGCAAGCATTCATTCAAACTTAGAACTTTTCTTTTTTTTTCAAAATTTCGCATTCAAAACCAAAAGATCCAATACACAAACCTCATGAATCAACAAAATATTCATTCAATCCCTATTCATCCCCAAATGCTTCAAGACAAAAAAACATCAAATTTTCAACAAATTCACTCCACAAAACAACAAGACAAAACAACCATGCCCTAAAATATTTCAAAACAAATCCATCATCCAAAAACCGTCTCCAATCCAAATTTCTTACTAAAAATCCAACAAACTTCATTCATTAAATCAAAATCAACATATCTAAATCCAAATCACCAAATGACAAACAAAGCACATAGATATCATCAAGTCACAATAAGGCATCAAGAGAGACAATAAACAAACCAAGAAACAAAGAAGCAAAAGATAAGCAAATTTAAAACAAATTTAAAAGCATGAAATGTAAGTAATTTAAATTCATTATCATACCCCCCTCCCCCAAACTTATTTTAGAAAATAAATTCTAAAATGAGTTTGGAGGGAAGAATAAATAATGGATTTAAATTACACTTACAAACACTCCGAGCTACTTCGGGGGTGGTCTTGGCCAAGTGGCGCCTTGGCCAATTTGATATTCCCGAAAGCTCTCAAGAAGTGCTTCCATTCTCTCGCTTCTTCTTGCTTCTTCCAATTGTGTAATTCTCATAGATGTCATCTCGTGCCTCATAACCGTGACTTGGGCATCCAAACTCTTGAAACCATCTTCCATGTTAGTCATTCGGCTCTCAAGAGCCTCAAATCTCTCATCATAAATTGGTTCACTTGAACCTTGCTCATCTCTCAAAGGCTCATCACTCTCTTTCATATCTTCATCTTCAACCATTCGGTTTCTTTCACCACCTCTTCCTCCTAGTGAATATTCATCCCCTTCACCATGATTAAAAATCTTATCTCTCATGATCATCACGTGCTCGGGGATATCCAAGTACCAATTCATCCTTTCCTCAAAGTTGGTGACCAAGATGCTCATCACATTAGGCAAATGATATAATTCCTTCTTGGTAATTAGGAAGTAGTAAGGTGGGGACTTGATTTGAGGAAACGTAAGCATCGGAGCTTAATGGTGTCAAGGAGAAACTCATCACTCATGGGAGGATATCCACCAAGATTGGATCGTATCTTCCTTGCAATTGGAGTAAGCATGCCTCCAATGTTGATCTTCCCTCCGTCACTTTGGGCTTGCTTCTTCAATTGAGGAAGAAAGAGGTCGCAAAAACTTATACTCCTTCCGTGAGCATGGCATGCAAAATAAAGAGATCATCATTCCTCACCGATGTATTTTCACTCCTTGCAATGATGGTGTGCCCCAATATCTTCAACACCATTTGAAGCACCGGATTCCTTACTTCATTGGTCTTCGAATATCCGGCCCTAAATTCTCTTCCGAGTTTGGAGCAAGCTTTCTCCACACGCTCTTCACATCAAAAGTTCTATCAACAAGTCGATCACCTCCATGGGGCACATTGAAGGCATTATCAATATCTACATAAGACATCACTTGCTTGCCTCCAAATAGTTGAAACGTGATGGACCGATTGATATTCATGTGTGTGGTATCCAATGTGCTCAACATTTCGACGACCACCTTAAAGTATGTCCTCCGGTCTTGAATGGTGTCATCTAGAAAGCTCCCCCAACCAATATTATCAGAGAGCTCCTTCACATTATCGTAAAGGCCAAGTGACACTAACACCTCTTTAGACGGAAATTGTGTCACTTCAATCCCTCTAGTGACAAGAGAGGCAAAGGCCGCCCTTTCGTCGTTGTTGCTCAAGTTTATCTCATAAGTCTCCGGGACCTTTGGATTCATTGTTCGTGAGGTGGTGTCCGATGGTTGAGATGAAGAGGCATCACCCTTGCGCCTCTTGTTGGAATAAGTGATTAAAGCCTTAGAAGGTGCCTTAGAAGTCCCTTTTCCTTTAGCTCCTTTATCCCTACACCAAGTGAAAAATCCAAAATAAGATTCAAGGAATTAATCAAATGATTTCACTTAAACAATCACATTTCTTCTAGCCATCACCCCTCCATTTTGCCTTTAAACATTCAATAAATGAGTTTCAAGCAAATATCAAACACTTTATCAACATAACTCCCTTAAGTCCAAGAAAAATCATTCCAAAGCATTCATGCATATTCAAGTGAAAATGAACTCAAGTTCATTTGGATAATCAACTCAAGAAACTAATGCAATGAATTCTCCTCTTTCACACGCAAGAATTTATGAACTCATGACCTCTTCAAGCAATGAACCATTCAAGAAATGAATTTTGCATCTAACATCAAGCATATTCATTCACATTTTCAACAAGAAATCAAAGAATATTACAAATTCATTCCAAGTGTGCTCAAGTGCATAAAAGACATGGTTCCTAAAAGAATGCCCATTTCAAGACTAGATATAGCATAAATCCTAAAGGAAGAATTAATGCTATCCAATTTCATGCCCAAAGTCACATTCCTCATTCAAGAATTCCCAAAAATTCAAGAAAGAACTCTAGCAAGAATTTCTACTCATTTTCATGAATTTAGTAAGCAAAACATACATACCAATTCATAGAAAGCAAGTAGAAACACATAAAAACAAGGGTATAGAGTTCATTACCTCATTGTCTTGAAGAAAATTGAGAAGATTCACCTCTTTCAAAAGAAAAAGAAATTTTCGTTTTTTATGAAGAGGTGGGGAAAATTATGATTTTCTTGGCTTAAAATGTGGGTTCTAGGATGGGTAATGGACCTATGGAATGATTAAACTTGATTCAAAAGGATTTGGGAGTAATTGGAATAAGAAAATTGGAGATTTGGAGAGAAAATGGGGGGTGTTCTTCAAAATTTAAATTAGAAATGGAATAAAATGAAAAAGAAAAATGCATTAACACATAAAATAAAAATAGGGGAAGAGTGAAGGGGGACCGGCGACCCAGTGGACCGCCGGCTGGGTCGCCGAAATCTCTGTCCGTGGTGGCGGGCTGGACCGGCGACCGGTTGGACCGTCGGCTGGGTCGCCGCCAGCTGTTGCACCTTTCGACTCGCTTTCGGGCTGTTTTTCGGCCCTTCCAACGGGAGGGGCCGACTCCCGACCCTCTATCAAGACCCCCTAAACATGTTTCAATTTTTTTTATTTTTTTTATTTTCTATTTTTATGGGTTTTTTTTTCAAAATGAAATGAAAAACGTAACAAACGACTCAAAAAATCGAAAATGAAATAAAAACTAAAGAAAATGAAAAAGAAAAGGATACGTGTTGAGGTGCCTCTCAACTAGCGCTTTGTTTAACGTCGTTAGCTCGACATTACCTCCAAAATCAAGGGTCGTTGAGGTAGAAAACGGACTCCTCACGAGTTCTCTCCGGCTTGAAATAAGGCTTGAGACGATGACCATTAGCAAGAAATTTGGAACCATCTTCCTTCAAGAGTTCAAAGGTACCATTTTTGTTAGCCTTGTATATCACATAAGGCCCGGTCCATCGAGACTTGAGTTTTCCCGGAAAAAAAAAACGAAGTCTAGAATTAAAGAGCAACACCTCATCTCCCGGACCAAGTTCCTTCCTTCGAATGCCCATATCATGGAATTTCTTTGCTCTTTCCTTATAAATTCTAGAATTCTCATAAGCCTCGTTTCTCCATTCCTCCAACTCAACAAGATGATCAATGCGACTATATCCGGCTCCTTTGAAATCAAAGTTGATGGCTCGAGTAGCCCAATATGCTTGATGCTCGATTTCCAAAGGTAAATGACAAGACTTCCCAAATACAAGTTGAAAAGGTGACATACCAATGGGAGTCTTGTACGCCGTCCTATAAGCCCATAATGCATCATCGAGTTTGTTGGCCCAATCCTTACTAGTGGTCACCGTTTTCTCCAAGATTTGCTTTATTTCCCGGTTTGCGAGCTCAGTTTGACCATTGGCTTGAGGATGATAAGGTGAAGTGATCTTGTGCTTCACTCCATACTTGGCAAGCATATTTCCTAGCCATTTGTTGTTAAAATGGGACCCCCCATCGCTAAGCAATGCTCTTGGAGTGCCAAACCGAGTCAAGATGTTCTTCTTGAGAAACTTGATCACCACTTTTGCATCATTTGTCGAGGTTGGAATGGCCTCGACCCATCTTGACACATACTCGATGGCAAGAAGAATATAGGAAAATCCACACGAAGTTGGAAAAGGGCCCATAAAGTCAATCCCCCACACATCAAACAACTCTACCTCAATCATAATATTTTGGGGCATCTCATCTCTCTTAGAGATGTTTCCTATCATTTGGCATCGATCACACATTTTTACAAAGGCTTGACAATCCCGAAATATCGAAGGCCAATAAAAGCCACTTTGATAAATCTTCATGGCCGTTCTATTTGCTCCGAAATGTCCACCACTTGGTCCATTGTGGCACTCCTTGATAATCTTTTGTCAATCAATCTCCATAACGCATCTCCGAATCACACCATCGGCACATCTTCTCCACAAATGAGGATCACTCCAATAATAGAAATTCACTTCACGGAGAAACTTCTTCTTAGCGTAATCCGTAGTGAGATTTGGAGGTAACTCATGAAGAACCAAGTAATTTGCATAATCCGCAAACCAACATTTATGAATCTTCAAAGCAAAGATAGTTAAACAAAAGAGCTTTTCATCGGGAAAACACTCATCAATTTCCAACTTGTCATCATCACCTTCAATTGAATCTTCAAGACGAGATAGATGATCCGCTATGACATTCTCACAACCTTTTCGATCACGAATCTCAACATCAAACTCTTGTAGAAGAAGAATCCAACGAATAAGGCGAGATTTAGCATCCTTCTTGGCCATGAGTTGACGAATAGCCATGTGATCCGAATACACAACAGTTTTGTTTCCAACAAGATAAGCTCGAAACTTATCAAATGCAAAGACAATAGCCAAGAATTCCCGTTCCATGGTTGTGTAGTTTCTTTGGGCCGGATCCAAGGTCTTACTAGCATAATGAATAACTCGAAATACCTTATCCCGGATTTGGCCTAACACAACTCCCAACGCCCAATCACTAGCATCACACATCAATATGAAAGGGTCACTCCAACATGGGGTAATCAAGACGGAAGTTGATATCAAAGCCTTCTTTAGTGTCTCAAATACTTTCAAACACTTGTCATCAAACTCAAACTTAGCATCCTTCTCTAAAAGAGAACATAGAGGTTTTGTGATCTTCGAGAAATCCCTTATGAATCTTCGATAAAACCCGGCATGACCAAGAAAACTCCGAATGGATTTCACATTGGTTGGTGGAGGTAGCTTCTCAATGGCAATGATCTTAGCTCTATCCACTTCCAATCCATCATAAGAGATCTTATGACCAAGCACAATTCCATCCTTGACCATGAAGTGACACTTTTCCCAATTGAGTACTAAAGACTTCTCTTCACATCTTTGCAACACAATAGAGAGGTTGTCTAGGCATGCATCAAAACTCCTTTGAGGTTGAACCTTAGGACGAAAACCATCTTCCATCAATATTCTATGCATACACACCGATGGACAAATCCCCTTAATATCATCAATGGTTCAACCAATTACATTCTTATACCTTCTAAGCACCCTCAACAATTTATCAACTTCGGATGTAGAAAGATGTTTTGATATGATCACCGGAAAGGAGTCTTTATCACCAAGGAAAACATACCTTAAGTGATCCGGAAGAGGTTTCAACTCATGGCTTGAATGAGGAGTATTTGGAGATGATTTCTCTTGAGTTGAACTTCCAACTTCCCCGGGTTTGTTGATATCAAGGTACTTCACTTCATCTTTTGGAGAGCCTTGGTTAGCATCAATCCTTGCAAGTGATTCAAGGAGATCATCACAAGCATCCTCCAAGTCGGAATAGGTATAGATAGAATTGGAGATGACATGTTCCACCGGATCCTTAGCCATAGATGTAGGTAAGGTAATGATCATCTTGCATTCTTCAACTTGAGAATCATCGACCTTCTTCATAGCATCGAATATGGAAAGGGTGAGGGATTCATCATTGACTCTAAAAGTGAGATTTCCCTCTTGCACATCAATAAGAGTCCGTCCCGTTGCAAGAAATGGTCGACCAAGGATAAGACGCATGTTCTTGTCCTCCGGCATATCTAGAACCACAAAGTCGACCGGGAATATGAAATCTTCAACTTTCACAAGGACATCCTCTACTACTCCATTTGCATAAGTGATAGATCTATCCGCCATTTGGAGAGCTATGGCTATAGGTTTGATGTTACCTATTTCCAATCTCTTAAAAATGGATAAAGGCATTAGATTTATACTAGCTCCCAAATCACACAAAATATTTCCAAATTTTGAACCACCAATCAAACAAACTATTGTGAAACTTCCGGGATCCTTTTGCTTTGAAGGCATGTCCTTCTTTTGCAAGATTGCACTACATTCCTCCGACAAGTTTATAGTCTCAAATTGACCAAACTTCCTTTTGTTGGCAACGGCCTCTTTCAAAAACTTAGCATAGCTAGGCATATCCCTCAATGCATCAAGTAGAGGGATGTTGAGATGTATCTTGTTGAAAATCTCTAAAAATCTCTTCATCTTCTCATCCACCTTTGCCTTGGCCAAATGATGAGGGAAAAGAGCTCTAGTGATCACATCTTTGGTAGGAATAGGTGCCTCTACCAAATCATCCTCTTGAAATCTTTCTTGAAGAGTGACTTTCTTTGAACCTTCATCCTTTGCACATGAAGCTTGAACCTCTTTTGATGATTTCTCTTCATGTTTTGAGGTTTCTTCTTCATAAGGAATTTCTTCAACAAGAACTTCTTCCTTCCTACTTCCGGATGCAACATGGTTCTCATACCTTTTTCCACTTCTCAACGTGATAGCATTGCATCCCTTAGGGTTCACTTCCGTGTTACTTGGAAACTTGCCCAGAGTATGTTGAGTGGTAGCATGATTTGCCATTTGACTTAGTTGCCCTTCCAACATCTTCACTTGTTTAGACAATGAAGTTATATTATTCTCCAAGGTAGTCACCTTTTGTCCGGTTTGTTGGATGCAAGTGCTTTGTTGATTTGTCATTTGAGTTTGTTGGTTGGCCATGTTATTTTGTTGAGTAGCCATTTGTCCTTGATTTGCAACAAGTTGTTGAAGCAATTGCTCCATAGAAGAAGGTGTCTTCCTTTGCTCTTCAACATTCCCTTGAGAAGTAGAGAATCCCGGTGGTGGATTTTGAGCATTATTCGGATTTCCATAGAATAAGTTGGGATGAGGACGATTATTGGGATGATAGGCTAAGTTCCCTCCTTGAGTTCCATAAGAATGGCCTCCTTGATAGTTCCCTTGAGCGTTTCCTTGAAACCCTTGCCTTAGTTCCCATAACTCTTTTGATTCACAAAATTTGCATCCTCAATCACCTCGGGTTATAACATCTCTTGAGATTGAATAACTTTGAGTTGAGCTTGTGCTTCATCATACTTCTTCTTCATAGTGGCCAATTCTTTTGCCATAACTTCGTACTTCTCATCAACAATAGAAGAAACTTTCCTCGGATGAGCCCTTTCCATTGGCCATTGATAGCTATTAGCCGCCATTTCTTCGATTATCCTTAGAGCTTCTCTTGCATTCTGGTTCACCAAACATCCTCCGGAAGTCGCATCCACTATGCTCCTTGTGTGAGGCGTCAAACCACTATAAAAATTAGTGATTTGTTGACCCTCATTGAAACCATGTTGGGGACACTTCCTCAAGAGCTCCCTATAACGCTCCCAAGCTTCAAAAAATGATTCATCGCCTTGTTGAGAAAAGTGCGATATTTCGGATATAAGCTTTTGCGCCTTGGAAGGAGGAAAGTATTTGTTGAGAAACGCCTTGCACAGCTTATCCCATGTGTGAATATCCGCCTTATTCAAACTCTTATACCAATCTTTGGCTCGATCTCTCAATGAGAAGCCAAATATCCTCATCCTAATTGCATCGTTGGAGACACCATTGAGCTTCACGGTGTCACACATATCTAAGAATGTGCTAAGGTGAGTGTTTGGGTCTTCCATAGGTGATCCCCCAAATTGCTCACTCTTTATCATTTGAATAAGCCCGGATTTCAACTCGAAGTTGTTAGCATTTATCGTTCCCCATTCACCTCCTTGAAATTGTTGAGTAGGAGGCTCGAACATTTGGTTAAGTGGAGGTTGTTGTGTCTCATTAGCTCTCCTCTCTTGATCTTCCTTCCAAGCACGAAATTCTTCCATCTCTCTCATAAGAGCTTCCATGTTTTGATTGTTGCCTTCCATAGCTTCTTCTTCAATAAAATTCCGTCTTCTATGTCTTCTTTCAAAATGCAAGATCAAAGGTTGAACGAGTCTTCCTTTAGACCTTGTGTGCATAAACCTACAAAACAAAAATTAAAAGAAACAAATGCTTGAATTAATAACTCAATAACCAAATCGACTATTGAAACTCAAACTAAACATTCCCCAGCAACGGCGCCAAAAATTGATCCACCCTCACTTTAGGGGTGAGGGTAGAGAGCAATAATAATCGATTGAGTAATCGAGTCAAACCACAAGGAATGCAAGGACGCCCAAGTTTCAAGTAGTAACCTAGCTACTAAACTTACTATCCAAGCTACAATATATCATGTTTTTGTGTTTTTGATTGATTAATGACAAATGAAAAATAATTAACAAACCTAACACTTAACTAACAAACAACAAGTAGCAAGTGATATAAAATCAATAAGAGAAAGTATGGTTCCAAATATAATCCAATAATCACTAAAAGCCTAGGTTTACGGATTTGCATGGATTAGCCATTTTAATCTAATTCATATGCGAGTTCTATATATAGTAAACATCAATTCTTCTCTCGAAGCAATCAACATTAGTAGATTAACCTATGACATCTATCTCCGCTAGGTCTCAAAATGCATAAATTAACTCCAAATGGCTCAATTAATTATCTATAAGCTCCTACTAGCAAGAATTACTAGTATGGTGTGATTTGATTCCAAGTGTTATGAACTAAAGCCTCCTAAGCATTTAACCAAACACCTTGTATGCACTCAATGATGGCCAATCAATAATGCAATAAAATCAAGCCTCAAACCACAAGACATATGAATTAGAAGGTAAATCAAACAACAAAATCCAAAAACCTAGTTTTCTAGATCATATCTTCATATATTTGAACCAAAAGGAAATTAGCTAGACATAATTAAAGGAAATAAACCATGGAAAGTAAATGAAATCATGCTTAAAAGGAAGAGAATTTAATAAGGAAGAAGAAGGTGGTCTTGAATTTCAAATCCACCAAGTAAAGCTTCAACAATCTTCAAAATACTAAAAATGAAAGAAAAAAATATTTCTAGGGTTCTTGGGAGAATAAAGTATGTCAAAGATACACAAATGGGGTGAATTCTAGGATTAAATACATTGAAAATCGAGTTTGAGTCGAATCGGGGCGAAACGGGACGAACCGGGGCGAGTTTGGGCGAGTTTGGTTCAAGTTCAAGTGTGGAGGGGCGGCCAACCGGCGACCGGCTGGACCGCCGGCTGGGTTGCTGGCTGGGTCGCCGAACAGTCTGTAGCTGATGGCGGTCCAGGCTGGTTCCCGGCGGCCCATTGGGTCGCCGGCTGGGTCGCCAGCTTTCCTTCTCCTTGCGCAACTTTGCCATTTTCGCTCGTTCTCTCTCGTCCGAACTCAGATTCTCGATCCGCTTTTTGCTATGGACTCCTAACGAACCCCTCTTCGACATGGAATGATCAAATTGGCCAAATGAGTTCTCTATTATTCCTGCAAAAAGCATAAAGAGACTCGAGAGAACGAGGAAAACATAATTGAAATCAAACTAGTGAAACCCTAACTCTATAGATTTAAATTCCGCATTTCAAACCTAGGTTTCACCCTAATTAAGCTCGATTCTTCCTCATTTCCAGCCTTCGATCCTTAACCACATGAATGCTCTTTCAATCCTACAAAAATAGATCGAAAACCGAGAGAAAACGAGAAAGATAGAATGTATGCTATAAGTTAAGAAACCCTAGCATTTTTAGCATTTAAGCACATAAATCGAGACTCAAGCACATGCAAACACACTCAACATGCACATAAAATACGTGTTAATCAGATGTCATAGGTTAATCTACTTACATTGATTGCTTGAGAAAAGAGTTGGTGTATATCTTATAAAGAACTCCCGTATGAATTAGATTAAATCGGTTTATCCTTGCAAATTCCAAAACCTATTTCTCTAGTGAAAGTCGGATTATATTTGGAACCATACTTTCTTTTATTGATTTCAATCGTTTGTTACTTGTTTGTTTCTTGATTAATTGTCATTTCATTTGATTATTAGCTTATAGAAAACACAAAAACATGACATTCGGTAGCTTGGATAGTAGTTAAATAGCTAGATTACTAGTTGAAATTCTCACACCATAGCATTCCTTGTGGTTCGACTCGATTACTCAATTGATTATTATTGTATCTCCCTCACCCTCAAAAGTGAGGGCGGATCAGGAGGGGAGGGGAAAGCACATGTGTGTGTAAGTGAGAGAAGGAGGGGAGGAGGAAATGAGGGGTATTTTTGTCCCCTTCAACAAAGTTTAGGTATATTTGTAAGTTTTTTATGTTATAGGTATAATTGTAATAAACTTAAGTATATTAGGTAGAATTGTTTTTGCCTCTTTTTTTTATAGGATACAACGAGTACAGTAGTCCTCTTTAAGAAAATTATATTATATTACATTACTCTATATATATATATATATATATATATATTACAAAAATGGACAGCATCTCAAGTAGCCACTTAAGATAAGAAAAGATAAATTATAGCCACCAACTTAATAATATATAAAATCTAGCCACTTTCATTGCATTGGGATAAAATTACACTTTTTACCTAAAACCTAAAAATCTAATAAAACAACAAATCGTAAATTCTTTTGCAGAATCCCCTATTCAATCCGCCGCCCTATTCAAGCCAACTTCGCCGTCGCGGCCGATCGATTCGCCATATTCACCAAGGAGCCATCTTCTCCGGCAGTCGTTTTGTCTTAAATCGCGACCGATTGTGCCCAATCCGAGGAAAAAACAATCGAGCAGCTATTTCGATATAATTCAGGAATTCGAGCCTCCAGCGTCCTTGCCCACTCTCCATCGATCGAGCCGATGTCTTTACAGCCGTGATTTCCGGTGGTCGTTCCCTAAATCCTGACCAGTCGTGCCCAATCGCTGGAGTTGTTCGACCGAGCCACCGGATCGGGAGCAAGGACCATTCGCGCAGCCATGTTATCATCGTCGACCACCGTGCTACTTAATGTCGGAGGATAGGTCAGATTCCGGTGGACCAAGAGTTACGCCGATTCTGAAAATCCCGTCGGGCTCAAACACGATTGGCTTGATTTAGATCTGTTCGGAGTCAGTTTCGTTTCTACAATTTTTCTAATATGTAGCTCATGAAGACGCTCGATCGAGCATCCGGGGGTGCCATCGAGAATATTAATCTGATATTTCCAATGTGTTTATTCTGCAATTGATGAAATGGCTTGATCGATCATAATATATTGCGTTCGATGAAATTATTTTCGTTTTTGCAATCGTTTTCTTTTGTGCTTGATAAGCTGGCTCGATCGAGGATAATAAATTGATATCGAGCACCTCAGCATAATTTTTTATATGCATTTATTCAGAGGTTGATGAATTGGAACGATCGAGCATAAATAGGCTCGATCAAGCACAATTATCTCATTACATGGCTCGATTGAGTAAAAATATGCTCGATCAAGCAAAAATATGCTCGATCGAGCACATATCTCATTACACAGCTCGATCGAGTACCTATGCAATATTTTGGCTCGATCGAGCAAATCTAAAGCTGGTTGTGTGGCAGCGAAGGACTCCGACGAGGAACATGGTTGTAGAATTGAAAACGAGTGAGAAAAAAGTGCAGAGGCTGCATGAAGATAGGGGTACTGGGTAGGGAGAGAAAACACAGAGGCTTGTGGTGGTGCCGACGGGAGCGCCGGTGGTGTTGGGAGGTGGGAGGGGGTTGCTTGCCAGAAAAAAATGGTGCAAAAATTATATGGGAGAAAGAGAGGGAGAGAGAGATAGATAAGAAAGTTACGCAAGATGAAAAATGTGGGTGGGGGGCGGCAGATAATGGTTGCGGCGGCTGTGGTGTTGGAGTCGCCGGCCGGAATGGGGGAGGGAGAGTAAGAACTAAGAAGCAGAAGCAAAGAATTAAAAAAAAAAAAAAAAAAAAAAAAGGATGCAACAGTACTCCACACTTTTTTTTTTTCACTTTCTCTCCCCCCACCCCCGTTTAGAAACAACCAATGGAACAGTACTCTAGCTTAGATGAAGTATTACCTATTCTACCCTTTCAACAATCTCACAAATAAAAAATCTACTCATATCATAGCATACTCCCCCCGGCAGCTGCTTCCCCGATTTTACCTGGTGTGCTACCGCCGTCATTAGCAATTGAGGGAGCAACCGTGTCGATGTTCAGAGCGGCTCTCACCGTGAACGGCCGCCGCCGTGAGGATTTCCTCAATGCAGCTTTGCCGGAGAAAACAGGAGTGTTGCGGCGGTTTTAGAACGAAAAATCAACAAATTAAAGCATGCGTTCTTGACGATTGCTTTGAGAAGAGGAAAGAGATGCAACGGCGCTGCTATCGACCATGGAGATGGCGGGGAGATTTTGTAGAGAGAGAAAGTTATGGGGAAGAAGAATTGGGGGAGAAGGGAGAGAGGCGTGAGAGATGAGAAAAGGTTTTAATAAAAAATTCATAATTTTTAGAATTTTTTAAACTTTTTTGTTTCAGTTTGATAATATATATATATATATACTCCCTCCATTTCACCCAATATGACACCTTTGCTTTTGGAATTTTCTGGCATGTTTTTTCACTCTTCTTGATGATAGGTTTTAAAATGGAGTTTTGAAGATTTCTTTCTTTTACGGGATACTATGGCTGTCGTAGTATCTCGTAAAAGAAAAAAAATTTCAAAAATCCATTTTAAAAAATATTATCAAGAAACGTGAAAAAACGTGTTAGAAAATCTCAAAAGCAAAGGTGTTAAATTGAGTGAAATGGAGGGAGTATATATATATATAATATTTTTCATTTTTGTTTCAAATTTCATAAAATCAATGCATTAACAGGAAAGTAAATTTAAAATTTCTATAAGGTTAAAAGAGTACTTTGATATTTTTATCATGTTCTAATTTTGTCTATCAAACAAGCCTATATTGATATCTATGTTGACAATCTTATGTACCAAACACTCAAACCTTGAATATTAATCTGATATAATCTCACCCAACATGATACCTTATAAAGTATAATGGATTGATCTTATCTCACCTTATCATGGATTGGCTACCAAACATAAAGGCCCCGTTTGGTAGCCAGAAAAACCCAGGAAAAGCCTAGATATATAATAAAATTTATCTCGCCTTTTCCAGCAATTGGTATCCGAAAAATATAATTTCATCGGCCCGCAAAATTGCTTGGGCCCGGACTAAATTTACTGTTACACTTGCATATAATATCCCGCCTCTACCCCGGGATAAGTTGTGATAAGTTTTTTATTTTCGATTTTAATTATCAATTTTTTATCTTCGATTTTAATTATCAATTTTTTTTTTCATTTTTTTTTTTGCAAAATACAAAAAAAAAATAAAAAAATATTGTTTTTATAAATTTCAATTTTGCATTTTCAATTTTGTTTTTTTCAAAATACAAAATAATAATAATAATAAATGAATAAATTGTTTTTATAAATTTCAATTTTACTTTTCTTTCAGGGTAATTTCATATCTTTGTAATTTTATCTTGATTTAAAATTATTCTACCAAACACACAATCCAAGATATCTATATTTGTACCAAATACACAATATATTTCTTATCCCAAATTATTATAGTACTTTTTTTTTATCTCAACTTATCACACATTTTTTTATCTGCCATTTTCTCGGTATTGCTACCAAACGATGTTTGTTTGGTTGTGTAGATTAAGATAGATAAGCCTAGATATCTATCCTAATCCTATTGTTTGGTGGCAGAGATTATAATCTGTTTGGCCCATGATTATAGTACAGCCCGCCCACTTTTCTACTGTTTCTCTTTAGGGTCCGTTTGGTAGCTGAGAAAATGCTAGATAAGTATATTTATCTCGGTTTATACAGTGTTTGGTATCCGAGAAATATAATCTCAACGGCCCGTAAAATTGCTTGGGCCTGGACTAAATTCACTGTTACGCTTGCATATACTATCCCGCATCTGCCCTGTCATAAGTTGTGATAAGTATTGTTCAATTTTAATTATCAATTTTTTATTTTCAATTTTTATTTTCAATTTTTATTTTTTATTTTTAATTTCAATTTTAATTATCAATTTTTTATTCTCAATTTTAATTATCAATTTTCATTTTCAATTTTAATAATTATTTTTTATTTTTTATTTTTTATTTTTAATTATCAATTTTTTATTTTCAATTTTAATTATCAATTTTTCATTTTCAATTTTAATTATCAATTTTTATTTTCAATTTTTAATTATCAATTTTTATTTTCAATTTTAATTATCAATTTTTTATATTTCTTATCCCAACTTATCTATGTTTGTACCAAACACATAATATATTTCGTATCCCAACTTATCATACTTTTTTATCTCAACTTATCACATAATAGTATTTTTTTATCTGTCATTTTCTCGGAATTGATACCAAACGGGCCCTGAGAGTAATTATCCGGTGTAGGGGTCCGATTTATTTTCTCTCACTTGTACAGTGTCGACCAAATTCTATCTACCCCCAATTTACCCCCCGATTTATCAGATCTAAATTTCCCGTGAAAGAAGAACGAGCTGTAGAAGGGGAACGAAGAACGAGTTGTAGAAACTTTCGAAGATGAAGCACTGAAACGGCCGAAGAACGCACGAGGCAAGTATCCATGATAAAATCGACGGGCTTTCTTTTGCTTCGATTAATTGTTTTTCTTCTTCATCTTTGCTTTGACAGCAACCTAAGCCACTGCGGAGGAATCTTCCAGATCTTGTGAAGAAAACCGGCGAACTAGAAGAGGAAGACGATCGAAGAAAAAAACTAGGCAAGATCCTAAACCAGTTTCTTGAGCTGCGAATTTTTCCTCATATTATGCATGTCTTCATTCAGAGTCGATTTCAAAACTCAATTCTTCAATATTGCTTCTTCAGTTGTGTTCAGAATTTGGGGTTCAAGCCAAACAAACAATCTGGTATGTGGCCCTAATCTCTGCCTATGCATTCGCTCATTTTGTAAGCTCGTAGATATAATTCATTAATTGGAAGGAAGTTAGTTGAGCTTTATGTATCATTTATAACAAGATACTACCCTCAACTTTAAAATGTGATACAATATATGTTTTATATTACATAATACTTTTATCAAAGGTAGTGATGAATTCAATCCCCTGTAAATTAAGCCTTCAAGACATGCTGCTGCAAATTCATTGATGACATTATTTGATTTGTATGGTATAAACTATAATGATTAAAAAAAACAGGTTTAATGATATTGATGAATATACAGCAAGATTTGCAAGAGATGTTTATCAAATGGGTAGATGATTTTTTGGCGCCTAAGGAAAGGATAAAAAAGAAATTTTATATTTTAATCATGAACCTATTAAAACCTACCAAACAAGTAGTTCAAGATATCTACAATTTTGATCATGGCCACCAAACACCCACATTGAATTATACTCTTAATCAAGGGGTGATTATAATCATACTCTTTATCCTATCATGCCATATACCATCTCGTTAACCATACATGCACTAAAGTTGTTTTCGCACTTGAACAGTGATTACTCGCGGGGGTAGGGGCCTGATAAAAATGGGTGGGATATCAAAGAGTAACCGTAGGGCTTTGACTGAAACACGGGCCTGCATGATAAGGCTCTCAGTGATACCAAACACAAGTATAAACCATGATAAGCTGTGTTATCTCACTATATCATTCCTACCAAACAAGCACTCAATTGCGTAGAGGAAAAGAGATTTCGGCAGAAGCGCTTTCAATTGGAGTCCGGCCATTGGAATTCGAAGACGAGAAGGGAAGACGCACACGCACACGCGCAGAATCGAGAAGATAATCAAGATTTTCCACTAAAAAGGAGGGAGAAAATTATGATGGTTTGCTCCAATTACTGTGCGAATTTTTTTATGATAATGGTTTGGGCTGTGTTTTTACTGAGTTCCGATCTAGTTATCGCAAAGTCTCGAGCCCCCATCTCTGTAAGTCGTGATTTTTCCTTTCAATTTCCACAAAATGTGTATTCAGTTATCTATTCATCTTCTGCCCCTTTTTTCCCCTTTTCTTGTTTATTATGGCAAGTTCATAAACAAACATTACTTTGGTCGGTTTATCATCCTTTTGGCAGGAAGTGGAAACTCGGCAGAAGAAAAACGATTGCTACGCAGACATTGAGAGGTATCGATTTCTCAATTTCAAAAAATTTCTATATTGCTGTTTCTTTGAATTTTAGTTTTAGCCCAAAAATTATGTAGGTGTATATGCAAAACTCGCACTCGAATGGTGATGTTAGAATGTTGATTATCAATTCTTTAGATGTATTAATTCTTTTGATGGTGAGCTTGCTGGTAACTGTTTCTTGATCTAATGGGTTTGATTAATAATTTCGTTGAAGTGGATTGTGGGGTCAGCAATGCACGTCTTCGAGTATAGCTAGGGAGAATTGTGCTCTACGATGCCTTTCGCCGACTTGTTATGAGCTCATTTACGAGAGTGATCCGGTGAGGATTTTTGAATATGTTATTACCATATATCAAGATAAATCACCTAGTTTGTGAACAAATTGTGTAAAAGTTTATATGGTGCGTCTGATTATGGACCTTTTGGTGATGAGATTATCTATTTTGAATTCTTGAATTTTATAGCTGGAAGAAGGGGAGAAACACTTTACGAGGAGTTCGGAGTACAAATATTGCATGCACAGGTAAAATTAGTTCTCTTGTCTACTGGTATCTAACCAGGCATGAAAATGTGACTCATGTGGTGTTCTTATGTCTCTGTAATTGATGCTGGAAATCTTTGTTGGATATGAAATCAAACCATGTTCATGGTACTAGGATAATTTTCTGTACTGAATTTGATGTTCTTGTTTTTTCTACTTGTGCAGTTGTGCTTTAACTGGGTTTGCATAATTGTTAGAGCTCACTGGTCTTCTTGTTCCTTTCTATGTCATGTATAGGATGAGTGCCTCATCGTAAAACAGGACATGAATTTGGCGATTATAGATAATATTACTAAGTTATGTTCTTTGGTCTTATAATCTCTCTCAAGAAAGTGTTGGAATATGCTTTCTGTCATGCCAGTGTAAATAATAGCAATTGTTTAATTCTCTGACTTCAGTTTCTGTAAGCTGTGTCCATTAGAATTTTGATGATCTTGGTCTTCTTTAGTTAAGTCAACTTGTTTTGGTATAGTATATAAGCCTTTTTAATCAGGAGAGTATTGTCATAGATGGTGTTGTATTAACAAGGTGAATAAGAAAAGCTTTGCCATAATTTGAAAAGAGCATTTTTATTATAAAAAAACATAAATATAAGTCTGGAGAGTGCAAATCGAGGCTAGTTGTCGTATTCAGACATACTGGATCAGGTTTTGGCTTGCATGGCACTAAATTGGACCTTATAATTTGTGAAGGCAATATTTTCTGCAATGAATGACATGGAGAGAGTAGTAGCTGCAATTGTTTTAGGGTTCTTTGATTTGGTTTCCGATTTTGGCTGTTCAGTTTCTGCTATCCCCTCTTTTCCGACTTTAAACAGTTTCTTATAACCAAGTTCAGGCATAATATGTTCTTGAACTATACTGTGAACTTGTACCGTACTTTTATCTTTCAACACACAAAGTTATTAATATCTGATTTCGCTACCACTATGTTTTGTTTATCACTTTCTCACTAGTAAATGATTCATTTTCTTTGGGCTTCAACAGCAGGGTTTCTCTTGGAGAAAGCTTAGATGGGATTAGAGGATCCTTCGACCATTAGAATCTTCGACATGATGTAATTTGTGCATCAGTAGAAAGAGAAGTAATCATCTTCATAGCACCATAGAACTGAGGGAAAGGTTGATCTTTTACAATATTCTTTTGTATGAATGCGAAGCTCGAGGGTGTCTGTCCATTCTAATCCAGAATAATTTCAGCATTATTTCAGTTCAATTGAGTTCTGCTCTATTTTCTTCTCGGCGATGCTATGTAAAGTTAGTAACAGTCTTAACAGATGTAGCACTATGTAGCTGTACCCCTCTTTTTCTATTATCTATCGTCTATGTCATCTTTTAGGCTATAAATCTTATAGAAATGCCCCCCTACCCACGGTGGGCACACTTAATGTGCCCACCGGTGATGTGGCAGTGCCACGTCTGCAATTTTTCCTTTTAGGGTTTAGTTTTTTATGTTAGGGTTTAGTTTTTTATAGTAGTGTTTAATTATTTTTGGTAGGATTTTTATTAACTTCTTTATATATTCTAATGTCACGTCATCCGTGGGCACATTAAACATGTCCACGTGGACATTGGAACATCTATATACTATATAATAGTAACTCCGGAAGCCTGATATGGAAAGTGGAGTTCATTAATTACATACTTTTATATATATTTATGTCAACAAATTTTATTTTATATTTTCTTAAATCCATTATTTTTAAATAATCTGTATAAATGGTATATATTAATGAGTCTTAATTCAGAAATTAATGAAAACGTTACAAAAGCAATTATCATGGGAAAATTAAGTTATTTCCTAATTTAAATAATTTTGATTTTATTAATTCAATTAAAATTTATATAATGCATAATAGTAACTATGAAGCTACCATCTGTTTCCACCATTCTATATCTGCAAATTAATTTAATAAATAAATATTAAATTCAATTTTAATAAGTTTATTACATGTTAATAAATTGTTATAATCTCAAGCCAATTAGCATCTAAGATATCACATTGACGGTAATATAATGATATTGGTTAGTTTTTTTATTTTTTATTTTAATTTTATTTTATTTTATTTTAAAGAAAATACAGTTGTATTAAAAAGGTGAAAGAATAAACAGCAGCATGCGCAATACAAGACATACCCTACTAATATAGAGAATTAATCTCTATCCCAAAAATTACACAGCAGTTGATTAGCCCAAGAATTGAAGCTCAAGTTCTCCCCTACCTCACCCCTAACGACACATCAACTCCAAAATCGACACTTTATTTCCTCAATAACTTTGTTAGCAAATTTAACAATTTAATAAAGCTATAATAATAAAGACTTCGGCCTGCCTTATATAGTAACTTTTGTCATTATGTTTTTTAATATACTATTTTTTTTTCTTTTCAATATACTATTTGTGGTAATCATCTATATAAAAGGTAAATCACAATTGCACATTGATAGTTTTCAATCTAACTAATTAATTTAAACGTTACAAATGCATAATCTATGGTGAAGAATTAATGTATTTCTATTTTTACATTGTTTTTGTGCCTATATATTTCTCATTTTTACAAACAAAATCATTCACACACAACTCACCTAGCTGTTAGGTGCTCTTTTTTTCATTTGAGGGTAAATGTTCTTTCATTTTAGTTTTACTTGTATTATTGTATTATCAATTTGGACGAGATTACAAAATGCAATGATGCGGCGAAGTACAACATCAAAGCAATGGTTAGAAAATTTGACCAATGATCAACACACTCCGTGGCAACTCTCAGCTAAAAGTCTATGATAGCATCATACATTTTATTGATGTTAGATATTATAATTAGTTTAACATATATGTTTAAATATTGTAAATAATTGATGAGAAATTGATAAATTATATCATAGTTATGCATTTTATGTATATAAATAATGGATCAAAAGTTTATATGATTGGTTAATTTTTCTTATATCCTTATTTATATGATTGGTTGGAAGGTATATCTTTTATTCATTTCTTTTAAAGCTCAAGATATTTCGATGTCCGACACATACATGTTAAAAATAAGTGTTGATTTCTTTGATGTCACTATATGAACATTCCTTTCAAGTTTGAACGAAATAATTCCTTCTTATTGTATATTTGTCATGATAATCAAAAAAGTTAGCCGACAACCTTTGTCATACATGTACCTATTTTGTAAAAAAATAATTTTCTCTTGTGGCAATTTTCAACATTGTTTCATGAGTAAGAGCATATATCTTGAATGAAAATGCATCTACAAAAAATGTTGTATATAAGAAAGTTTTTCAAAAAAATTATATTCCGATTTATAATCATAATTTCATATCTTATTATTTCTTGGAGACAATTATCTTTTTCTTTTATCATGTATCAAAATTTTAGTGAAAAAAATAGACTCCGTGCTAATTTATTTTTATGAATGTAAGTGTTACGAAATTAATTGCAAATTATATGGTCAAATTAAAATCTTTTAAAGAACATATTACTTCCTACACTCAGTAAAGCAAACAATTTTTTTTTTTGGATCCGAAAACTAAACCAATATTACACATAACCAATATCAATTTAATTACATCGTATTTTTTATTTTAAAAATTTTATAAAAACAACGATATCTTATAATATAAATAAAAAAAATACAAAAAAAAAAATTATTTTACCCCGTGCGTCGCACGGGTGTATTACTAGTTACTCATAAATCTTATATCATGAGTATATACTCAAGAGTACACGAAATTAGTTTTTCGAGATAATTTTACCAAATATCACTAAACTATATTAATTGGTGCAAAATTATCACTAAATTTTAATTTGTTTTACAATTATCACTAAATTCTTATTTTGTTTCATCCACAATTTTCTGATCAAATTTCATCTTACGTGGCATTCTGAATGCCACGTAAACAACCACAAATTATTTGTACTTTTGAAAATTAAAATAAAAACTATTATTTATCATTTAACTTCCAACTAACTAACGCATAAATAAATAAATAAATAAATAAATAAGAACTCTCAGACAACATTCATTATTCATATATGCTCTACTAAAGAGAAATTCTAACTAACTAACGCATAAATAAATAAATAAATAAGAACTCTCAGACAGCATTCATTATTCATATATGCTCTACTGAAGAGAAATTCTATGGTTTTGACATCTCCACGAAGAGAAAACTTGAAATGGAATCAATCTTGGAGTTTATTGTCTTTTTATTATTTGCCCACCTTTTAGAGAGTGAAGATCAAATAAAAAAACACCACTTCAGTAAAAAATGAGAAATAATCCACACCATATATTTTATAAGATCTACGGTTAAGATTACACACTTCTTTTAACTGAAAAGACAACTTTTATATTAAATGAGGGGCACCAATGTAATCTTGTTTGATTTATAAATGCTATATTCCTCAAATTGTGGGATTGGTTTTGGCCTTTTGAGTTTATTTACGGTCAATCTTTTTTTTTTTCTCTATTCTATTCTACCCGATTCACTCTAAAAAAAATACAATCGAATTGAAGCTGAATATTTTAGAGTAATGGCAGATGCAATTGCTTTGGATGAAGACAATGATATAATCAGAAAATGCCATGTCGATTGCCACCTGCTAGGGCGCGTCTTCTATATCAATTTTGTTGCCTTCCATTGAAATGATGTCCAGCGACCATGTATCCATATGATATTTTTGCATTATTTTTTCAATTCTTAAGGATGATGATATTTTTGTGGTTTTTATGAATTTTGATGCGTTAAAATTTTTTATTTCATTATTTGGAGTTTTTTGCATTATACTTTGTTCAATATATGCATCAATATATTATAAATTCCGTTGCGGATTCGGAGCACCACAACGATCCACGCGCCTACGTGGCGTCTCCTACGACCTCCATTCTTATTTATCTAAAATTTATATATTTATACATATTAATTATTATTTATATATATTAATATATTAATTATTATTATAATCTATTTATATTATACATAAAATTTAAAAATTTAATTATGAGAATTGGAGGATTCGAACTCATGATCTCCCACATGATAAGCTATATTTTGTACCACTACACCACATCACTAAATAATACTTATTTAATGCTTACAATATATACATCCATTATTCAATCAGTTTTGAATCATTATCAACTACATTATGTTCATTTTATAAAATTATAAATATATGTTTTGAGTATAAATATATATAATATGAATATGTATATATTTTTTTTATTGATTTTAACATGTGTTTCTTAAATTTTATGAACCTATACTATATAAATCATAAAATTTTCGATATTTATAAATATACAATAGATATCTATATTAATTTATTTATTAAATGGTTCAACCGGTCGAATCATGACCAGAAAAATATTTCAATATTAAGGGTGTTTTTGCTCGCCCCAAAATAGACCAAAAAAAAAAAGAAAGGAAAGGAAAAGAAAGTAAAATATTTTAGCTCGGGCTATCTAACACCATTTCAATTTTGAGGTGACCCGCCCAAAAGATTTTGATATTCTTTTAGTTTGTATCGATAACAAAAATTGACAAATTTTTGTAACGAAAAATATATTTTTAATTATTAAACACAAAATCAATTTTGAGATGACCCATTGGCCAATAAATTTTCTAAATTCTTTTAGTATGTATAGATAGTTTTAATTGTCGAATTTTTGTAACAAAAAATATATATTTTTAATTTAAAATAATTGACAATAATTAGACACAAAATGAGCTTCGTGAGCTATTTTCAATTCGGATTGGCTAAACTATTTTTGGCCATAATACTATATTGATTTTGAGGTGGCCCATTAGCCATGAAAAATTCCATAATGGAGATTTCCTTCAATGATTTGATTTTTTTTATTAATACGTATAAATAGAGTACAACTAATCGATAATGGAGTACACCACATTAAACTATTTTTCTAATAAAATTTAACACGACTTTGTAAAACATATTCTCTAACAAATTATCATAATACTATTTTTCAGTTCGGGTTGATCAGGCTAGACTGATTTTTAGTACACAATATTATTGCCCTAACACTATTTCGGTATTGAGGTGGTCCGTTGGCTAAGAAGTTTTTGATTTTTTTTTTTGGCTCCAATACTATTTCGATTTTGAGGTGGTCTGTTGGCCCAAACTGAGATGAGGCGCTTACAGTTGTCAAGGATCTGCCGTCCGCACTAGCAGCTGCCAAGGAGTTGGTGGACTTGAAGGCATGTGACTCTTCCGAGCCCGAACATGGGAATGCAAGATGTGCTAAGGATAAGGGGAAAGGTTGGAACAAGAAGGCTTTTAACGACCCAGCGCTGGTGGTGCGGCGAGTCATGCTTCGCGGGCGGGGACAGGCTTTGCGGGTGCTTCATATGTGATGAAGACCACCAGATACGGGACTGTCCGAAGCGGAAGGCTAATGTGAGGAGAAGTTGAATGGATGTGGTCGCTAAATCGGTGGATGAGGAGGTTCGGGTCAACACGATACAGTATATTTCGGGTATGCAAGTGTTAGATGATGGTCAAGACATGCCCGAAAGTGGACTGTGTGGAGACTGGACATGGCGATGAAACAGCCAAGTGTGAGCCGTGGTGTGCTCACGTATGCAAAAGTCTTGGTGGGAGCTGCGCCAAGCAACAGACATGGTGTGCTGGTAGAACTCGCTTGTGGTGAGCGAGTTGTTACTGAAAATGGAATGAAGACAAGAGGGTTATCCCACATGACGATGACGTCTTCGAGTTTTGGTGGGGGAGGTTTGTTAGACCCTTAAATCGGTGGATGCAGCAGGTGCGCCTAGTGTCACGCCCCAGTTCCCGAAGGAAGGCACGTATGCCGGGACGTGGCAAGGGGTTGGAATTAAGAAGTGGGGATAGAAAGGGGCTCATGGCTTGGGATAATATAATTTTAATATTAAGAAATTAAATACGGGATCGGGATGCACAACACGAACTACGAGGTAGGTAATAAGAAAACCATACCACTCGTACCGGCCGCCTATGTCTGAATACCCATAGACATAAATAATAAAATACGGGATCGGGACATACAACTCAAACTATGGGGTTGGCTAAGCCAAACAACCCATGCTGGCCGACTTGTCTGAATACCCGTAATATATATATATATATATATATATATATATATATATAATCAATGGTGTAAGAGGAACGTAAAGATTTAATATCAAAATACGAAATTAACTTAGGATATTATATATAGGGAACTTTATTATAGGCGTAGCGGAAGCCTTTATTCTTTTATACATCAACAACAACAGTCATCTCCAGCTTCGTCTGCTCCACCAGCTCCCTAATCTGCAAAACATTTGGAAATGAATTGCATGGCTAAGTACTAATGTACCCAGTGGACTTGTGCCCGAAAACATTTATCATAAAAAGAATATCCATGATAATAAAGTATACATAGAAGGGTTTTGAAATTTAATTTACTTCCATGCATACCAAACCTCAATTTTCATGATTGTGCGCACATGTATATTACCCTGTTACTCTTATCCTAATCCCGGGACATTGCCACAACCGGATCCCTTTTCATGATGGAGCCATAGTTTGGAGGCAATGGAATATTTTATCCAGAGATTCTCCCCTCGAAGTTAGAATCAATTGGTGATCAACCCAACGATTTCTAATTGTGCGCACAGCCTCCCGGTTAGTGTGTGAGACCAACCGAAAGACCCGATTGCATATATTATAAGAGCATTAAACATGTAATAACACATTAAAACATTTTCATGGATAATCTCATTTTATCGGAACTTACTAACTCAAATAATACTTTGCAAGAATAAAGCCCCACCTGATAACTTAAGATAATAACCCTTGATCTATAACTGCTATGAATTCTCTCTCGTCGTGACCTCTTGATGCTTCTACTACTAGTACTTTGACTCTACTTATTTGACTATAATTTCAACATATAATATTTTAAAAATAGTGGAAAGGTAGTGACTTTGACTGAAGCTTTTTGGCTACTGTATAAACAATGAAGGCCTCATATCAGTATTTATAGGCAAAGAAATTCACCTAGTCATCAACCTGGAGTGACACGTTTATAGCCTATATATCCTATTCATCCAAGCTATATTGGTTGTTAGAATTACACGTGTAGATAATCCATACGTGTAGACAATTACCATCATCCTATTTGATATAGCTGATGTATACGTATATATATTAGTAACTATCCCCTCAAAATATCCCATTTTTATAATGTATAATCTAGGAGCTTTTGCATGGCATGCATGAGTTTACGTATATATATATATATATTACTTATACTAATATACTTATATTAATCTTATATATATACACAATTCGTTGTCATGCATTTATGTGTATATATACACATACTATTAAATTATCAATATACATATATAATGAAATTATATTTATATATAACTTATATTATGTATACATATATACGTATGATATCTATGAGTATAATAATTTATAAAATATCACTATGATATATTACTTAGGCATTATGTAGTCTAGATTATACATATATACGTATAATATATTATTATTGAACTTAAGAGGAGATTAAATATCTCTAAATTTTCCTAAAAGATTTATTTTAATTAACTAAATTAATAAGAAAATTCGGGATATTACACCTAGCCACAGGCGACTATATCTAATTTTGAGGCGGCCCGTTGGCCAATACTTTTTTGCCTATACATCAAGTGTGCATAGCCAAGGGCGATTCATATTCGATTTTGAGGTGCCCTGTTGGCCAATATATTTTTGAAATTCTTTTAGTATGTATCGATAGCTATAATTGTCAAATGTTTGTAACAAAATGTATATTTTGAATTTAAACCACTTGAGAATATATTAGACACAAAATTGGTTTTGAGGTGGCTCATTAGCCAATAAATTTTTAGAAGTCTTTTAGTACGTATCAATAGCTATAATTGTAAAATTTTTGTAACAAAAATGTATGTTTTCAATTTAAGACACTTTATAATAAATTAGAAATAAAATAAGAATCATTTTAACAAATTATCATAATACTACTATTTTAATAAATATACAATAAAATGATACCCCGTCGAATTTCGATACCACTAATTAAATTACAAGTTTTATGTCGAGATTACTCACCCGAGTAATTAATTAATTTTTATAATTTAACCAAGAGTTACATTATATTCCAAAATAATTGATTAAGATAATCAATTTCTTAATTGAGAAACCTCTTAATTAAATCAATAAGAAAACCTCAATAATAATTATTACGAAAAATTCTTAATAATTTAAGTAGAAATAGCAACCCCCGCGTAAGTCGATATAATATATCGATCGAATCCCGGATCTCACTACGATTCGTTGAATAAAAGTCAAACAAAGGGTGCACCGTAGCGAATGAAGCATTTCAGCGTGGTGACAAGAAAAGAATAAGTTATTGAGGTGGACTTTCTTAAAAATAAAGCAAGTTTTATTAGTTTATGTAGCTCTTTTAAAGAATTGTCATGCCATAAAATGTTTTGATTTTTGTATGATGTCTATCTGTATTGGCTTTTGCCAATTTATAGAATCGAATTCGGGTCCTTGTAAGGCGACGGTCTTACCTGAATTACGTGCACGCAGTGGGAGGGCACCCTTTTGGGTGTGCCGATCCGGTGTCCGTGGAAGGTGTACAACTCCCCGAGTGCAATTAGCTCAGATATGGCTTAATACTAAAGAACTTAGTCTGCAGACGCTTTAAGTATCACAAGTGCTTTTAAATACACATAGGCATTTTCAATAAAACCCTATGTGCTACCCTTGAATGGCTGACAATTAAAGAAAATAATTTGGCAATGTGTCCACTGGGTACCTAGTACTCAGCCATGTACATATTTTCCATGTGCAGGTTGAGTAGAATGAAGTGAAGTGGCCGGTGGAGCTTTTGTCGATCGTTAAATGTTGAAGCCTCTTGGTGGTGCATGTCTTTATACATGCATCCATTTCCGCTGTGCACACTAAGTTATTTCAGTCCTTATTCGAGTTGATTATAATTGTGAGACAATTAGTTGTCAAATGTTATCGTACTCCGTACAATTTCCCCAAATTCTGTAATTTGGTACCTGAAGTATGAACCTCTTTTGCTTGAAGCTATTTCTTCTTTCTATTATTTATTTTCCATTTCCTCCCTTAAGTCACAAATTACCGAACTAAGCTATCATTAGCGAAGTGCGGTCGTGACATTTCTATTTTATTCTCTTTTCATTTTTTTACTAGTTAAAATTAGTTTTCCAATAATTACAAATATATATCTGTAACTTATTTTCGTCACATGCACCCAATATTTAAAAAACTTTTAATATTGTATGTTAGAGTTTTTATGCATTATATTAATACAACTAAGCATTAAAAAAATTAACAAATGATGTTATGAATGCATATGCGTAGTTTGTCTTCTTACAACATTCAATGCATTATGAATGCAATCAATACACACGTAATGCATTCAAAACAGAAATAGAAAATACATGCATTTAATCTCTAACGAAATGCATTATATATAAAAATAATGATATTCGATACAAAATTGGATCATAATATATGCATTATGATCTTTAATAAAATGCATTATAAAAGATATTCGATATGAAATTGGATCATAATGCATTATAATCTCTACCAAATGCACTATAAAAAAATGATATTCGATACAAAAATGGATCACAATGCATTATAATTTCTAACGAAATGCATTATAAAAAAATAATGATATATAGTACGAAATTGGATCACAATGCATTATAATCTCTAACGATATGCATAATAAGAAAATGATATTTGATACGAAATTGGATCACAATGCATTATAATATCAAAGGAAATGCATTATAAAAAAAATGATATTCGATACGAATTTGGATCACAATGCATTATAATCTCTAACAAAATTTGATTTATCTAATACGATATTCGCGTATTAAAAAAAATAATAATATTACATGCATTATGAAACCACGGTAAAATGCATTAGCAAGGAAATGCAAAAGATTTTGTTGTATGATATTTAATTTTGGAAATATTTTAATTTAGATTTTATTTTCCCAATTTTTCGAGTGCAGTTAATGTATTTTCGATCAAATCCCACGTTAATAGATAGTTTCTTTATGGTTGGATATCTATATTACTACTTTACCCTTATAGAAGGAAGTGAGCTAGCAGTTACAACTCTAATTCCTAATGATGGAGAATAAATCTTGATCGCTTATTTCTAATTATCAAGGGCCTACATTGTTTCTTATTTTATACACTAATAATATTTTTCACCAGAACTCACCCCCCTTTTAGATATATGGGATCTATTATTTTCATGGGCAACATGAGAGTTCATCTTTAAATGATAAATAGGTTAAATCATTGGTTTTCGTTTTATTTTTTTAAAGTAAAAATAATATGTAGTTGTGTACGTGGCAATCGGATTGCCACGTAAGATGAAATTTAATCGGAAAATTATGGATAAAACAAAATAAAAATTTAGTGATAATTTGTGAAACAAATTAAAATTTAGTGATAATTTTGCACCAATTAGTTGTATAATTTAATGATATTTGGTAAAATTATCTCCCTTAGGGCGTCTTTGGTAGCATAGTTTAGAATAAACCAAGATAATTTAAAAGTAAGATAGTAGTGGAGAGATGATGAGATAGTTGTGGAAGATGGCTATTTGGTAGATATGATTACAATCCAACATAAAATATTTGACCATTTGATAGCAATGCTTATTCACTAGATTAAAATCTGAATTACCCTTTTGTCCTTAATAAATTCTTATAACAATATCAAATTCTTATAACAACTATATCTTGTTTTGACTTGCTGCCTTACTACTCTTCACTAAATAAATTCAATTGCGCCGACCGCCTACAACTACCCATAACTCCATAACTACTCTGGCAATCCAAATAAAGATCAACAAGGCATCATTAGTAGAAATAGTTTCCATTAACACACTAGAATGAACCACATAGAACACAACAGCTTAAGAAAATATTTGTACAACTCAACTTCACCAAGTATATAATCAAACCAAGTTTTCAAGAATCATAACACCAATGAAGCAGGTATAAGGTATTTAACGATTGAAGATATCATGTTTGAGATTTAAAAAATGGAATGTAGCTCCATGAGCCCAGGAGTAATTACGGAGATTTGAAAAGAGTTTTAATAAAAAAAATATATATATAGCTTCTTAATACAGAAAAATACAAATAACAGTCTGCAAGGTTAGAAAAAATATAATGGATTAATAAAACTTCTTTCGACTTGATAAAAGAGAAACATAGAATAATGAGCTAGTTACCTGACTGAAATTGGGAGAACGGTGCCTCGACCAGTTTACCTCTTAGCAGAATTCACCTCTTTCGTTTGGATAATTCAGCGAAGACAACTTAATAAATCCCTTCTCAGAGTTCTAGGGCTCGGCAGACAAAATACATTCTAAAAACTTGGTGGACGATAAAATAACGAAATTGCTCGACACTTCTGAAACTCTCACCCCATCTATGCAGGACGCACTAACGATTTCTCAATTCTGAGAACTCTGCAAAATCGATATTAGCGCATACTCGTGTGATGGATGAAGTTTTGAAGAAGTCTGCATCTACGATTTCTCTTTTCACTGCAAGATCTAGATTTCAAATTTGGGATAAGTGATTTGCAATTTTGCAGGGTATTTTGGGATAAGTATATTTGCAAGGGTACACTGTTCAATTTCAATAAAATTGTCGCAGGGGGGGGGATGGGTTGAATAAGCAAAAGTGAAACAGTAAACTATCGCCGGGCCTTGTTATTTTGTTGGGCCCGTAGGTTTACTAACATTGATACCAAATGGATAGTTAAGGCAAAATTAGTAAGCAATCTTAGTCTTAACTAACCTACCAAAGAGACCCTTAGTTTTCCCGATTTAACTAAAAAGAATTACAGTAGTACTTATGAAAATACAGATAAAGAAAGGGAAGCGCCGTTTAAGGGGTTTCATGCGGCTGCGGCTCTAGCTGAATATTTGTAAAAGAAAAAAGAAAGAAAGAAAGAAAAAGAAAATTAAGAACTCAGAAACCCCAAATTCATAAATCCCTAATTTCCATAAACCCTAATCCTCTTTTTCCGTAGGCTGTTTGATCCAAAGACACGTTCAATGTCTTCTACCTCGTCGTCCTTTGAAGATTTTCAGAAACAGGTTTTTTATACTCGTTTCTCTCTCTCTCTCCATCCTCCTTCCCCCTGCATCTGTGTGTGTGTGCGCGAGCGCGCGTGTGTGTTCTTTTGTGTTGGAATTTGATGGCAAAGTTATTCATGAATGCTGGTTAAAATGACAGGTGAAAATTCATGAGGTTGCTTTAGCGGAGTTGAATGGTCTTCATTCCTCTCGGGTGCATATTCTTCTCTTTATTTTAACATGTCTTTCAGCCGCTCTACGCTTTAGATATTTTTCTTTGTCTTCGGGAGTTTACGTCTGCCTTTGATGTGGTTGCTTTTTAAAGAATTGGTTGATGGAACGACCAAGTTTGTTATGTCTGTTTTTTTGCTTTCCTCCTTTATTTAAATGAGATAAGTAAATCAGCCATGAAGAAGTGGTTATGGTTTTAGCTTCCTATAGACTTCGGTGATGTTTTGAGTCCTAATATTCCTTATTCATACCTGGACATATTGTGTTCATTATGTATGGGAGAGATAACACCGTCGAAGATATGTAAAGTGAGCATTTTGTGAGGAGATAGGCGTATCTACTTCATTACCCTGATAACTAATTTTTTAATGATTTCTGGTTATGTGCTACCTGGAAGCTTTATCATTGTCAGAAATCTGGTCAAGATTTTTTATTTTTTATTTTTTTAGTATTTTTTTTTTTGGTTTTGGATTTGGTGTTTTATGTTGAGTCCCAACTTTGGTGGTTATAGGTTTCATATGAGTGCCCGTTCTCGTCTGTATCTGGTGAACTTTAATCAGATTTTGCATTCTTTGCACCCCTGACACTCCAACTCACTTTGTGAGAGAGAGATGGAGAGATTCCTCTTCAAGACTCTTTCAGTTCTATCTGTGCACATCATCTTATTTGCATGACAGTATATGACAAATTTTGCTCCAACTTTCACCCTACCCTTCACTTTCCTGTAAATGCATCCTAGTTGCTTCTCCTAATTATCTCAACTTTCTCCATCAACCCTTGATATTTTCTCCAGATGTCTCATTTGACTGCTTATTGATGCATGCGAATTGAATGATTTTAGATCGTAAAGCTGGTGTATCGAGCTGATCAGTCCTGCATGACATATTGTGGCAATTTCTGTTCTCTGTGCAATGTGCTTATTACACTGCATAGAAAAATCTAACATTATTCACGACAAGATTGGGTCAGGTGATATCTAAATAGCCCACAAGAAGATGTTTGCTCTGCCCGAGTGTATTTTGTCTGTTTGTCTTTTTTATTTGAAAGTCCTAAGAAAATGGTTAATAGTTTGATGTGCCATGATTTGGAGGGAGATCACTCTTGTGTGGACTCAAGAACTTTACTTTCTTCTTATTTCTTGTTGGAGGATTTTGATCATGAAATTCGTTTGAAAAATCCTTCACTGTTAATGAGTAATATTATTTTTATGTGTAGGCTGTCTATCAAAGAAATGGCAACTTATTTTTCCGAACAACCATTCAGAAAGCAACTGAATTTGAACAAAGTAACGTATTACTATTATCAGTATAATTATTCCTTGCATACATGATGTATGTATTAACACTCCGCCTATTGTCAATTATTGGACAGAACAATTGGATGATGCAAAAGTTAAGCTCCAAAAGCTGAGTTAATGTTGCTTCTGTTCGCCTCTACTCTGTGGTGCTGTGTTTAGATTAAGAGAGGAAGACTTACGAACTATTTCACATATTATGCATCCTCATATAGTCCTTTGATCAAATTTCATTCCTCAATTGGAGTATCGATGGAGAAATAAACTAGCTAGTTTGTAGACTACAGTGGGGTGGAGTTGCATGTATTTTCTCTATTCAATCATCAGTTTTTCCATTTAGATAGCGAAGATGAGCTGTTTTGCAGATTTCTGTGGATACTTCATTTTCTTTTTGTTTATTTTGGAGATGAATGGATACTTTGTCATTCATTTTGGCAATATGTAGTTACCTTTTATGATTGCAATATAAATTTACTTCGGAAGGTGTGAATTTGTTCAATTATGGCTAGTTCTGTTAAGTTGATCGTGTTCATAAGTAGATGCAGAAACAAAATGAGCAGCAAATAAAATGAACAAGCAGAGACGAAAGGATCCAAAAACTGGGCAAAAGCTACTAAAGTAGTACTGTAGTAGTATTATAATATGCAAACTTATATAGAGAAATCACCATTTATCACAAACTGGTTTACATCTTATTATTCCTGTAAGAGAAAAGAAGTTCACCATAACTACCTGTAAAAGTAATTACAACTTTCAACATCATACTTACATGCAACAATCACTGCACCAAATTGCCAACTTAAAAATCCCTTTTATTTTGCCTGAGATTCTCTGTACTGTGTTATCAAATGCCAAGCTATCTATAGAATCCTACCAACGTGGAAATGACAAAGGCAGCCATCTTTACACGAAACGAGTGCAAAGAACTGAAGCATCTATGCTGCTCCTCTCTCCGCACCTTGTTGGAACGCGACAATCACAAGAGTAACAAGGGATGCATAAACTGAAGTTGGTATCTTCTGCACCACTTTTCCAACACCTGGGACATTCTCAGTCGACCTTTTTGTTAGCAATGCAACTGTTGGAGCGACAGCCAGAGTTATTATCAGACCCTGGCTCACTGTCAAGAGTGTATCTTTTGTGACACGACGAATGAACTTCACAAATTCTTCACGATCCAGTTCGCCATCAAAGTTCATATCACTCTCCTTCACATAGAAACAAGTTGAATAACACATGTTATATAAAAGATAGAGTATATGTATCGATCACATACATAATCTAGTCATATAGATGTGGAAGCTTGAAGAATTCTCCAAATTTTCAGCTCGTACCTCCATTATTGTGCGAACTTGCTCTTTTGTAGGGGGGTCAAAATGGCGACCGGGCAAACGCTTGTTGATATCACTACAATGATAAATATTTTCTTAAAGAAACCACAAAACAAACTACAAAGATGAGAAAGGGATGAAGGGCGAAGGGCGAGTTTCTCACTTATATACTAGCAGCACACCGATGTAGAGTTCTTCAAAAGTCAAAGTAGTTCCATTATCATTCTTGACACGATCGAAAACTTTGTTACTGATATTCCGTATTTGTCTTTCTTTCCATTCTTTTCCTGCAAAAGATTGAAGATGGCAGCAAAAAAATCATTCATCGATGTAATTGAGTCGTGACCCTAGTGATGAAATCGTATTGCAGAATGTAGGCACTGAAAAACTTATATCCATCCACAAATTAACCCTTTCAAGAAACCCAAAATCCTTGCAGAATTCAAAATAATACTACTAATAAATCAACTCACTCAAAATAGTTTTCAGTTCCACAAATCTCATCTAAACTAGGCACAAGAAAGCAGCATAATCAAGAAACGCAAACAAGCTTTAGTCAACACATAGTTTTCTTCCAGTTTAGGACTGCAATTTTTGATATTTTTTTCAAAAACGACGAATTTCATGGCACAAGAAGCTGTACAAGATCACAAAACTTGATTTATACAATACTTTTAATCCGTGATTGATTAAAACATAACTCCCACAAGAGATTTCCCCTCCAAGATCAAAAGCCCATAAAAGAAAATCACAATTCAATTCTCACAAACACGCAAACAGAGAACGATAATCGTACCGAGCAAAGAATTTTCTTGAATTCACACAATATATAAGAATTGGTACCGGGTCGAATTTGAAGGATATAAATTACCTTGAAACTTTTCAAGAATTTGTCCCATGGTTCTGAGATTATGGTGATGGAGGATTATGCCTCAAAACTGTAGTAATCAACGTTTCAAAGGTATTGGAATAGTAGAATGGATTTATCTAATTTCGTCATTTCGTGGGGGCAAACCAAACTCGCGATTAGGATCTACTCCACGTGAGATCTTGGCGATTCGAGGTATTACTAAAATAAAGCTTCAATTTTTAATTTTATTTAACAAATAAACGGATTGGACTTTTTTTTTTCTATTTTTTCTTTCTTTTGGTTATTAGATTCTCTATTTCAATTCATGAATTGAAATTCCAATAACAAATGGGGCACACTTGGGTCAGTCCGGCTGTACGATTAGTGACTTCAAAAGATTGCCACTTTTATTTATGTAGATTAATACTTTTCTGCATAAAGATTGACACTTTTAAAAATTGACACTTTTATTCGTTAAATAATTATGTTAAAGATTGACACTTTTATTCGTGTAGATTAACACTTTTCTGCATAAAAATTGGCACTTTGGGCCAGCCACACTATGAGTCCGGCCTCACCCAAGTTTTTGCTATAGCAAATTTGATTAAAATTCGGCCTATTTAACTCAAGGACGCTCCATACTTATACTCATCGTGGGCACATTAAAAAATATGCTCACAACTTATACGACAGTGTCACGTTGATAATTTTTTTCCTTGTTTAGTTTTTTTAGTATTTGTTAGGATACTCATCCAAAAATCTCTTAGAACAATTCCCTGGAAAGCCAACTTAGACATAGTCATACTCCTAAATCGTTCAGCAAGGTTCAAATGTTAAAGAACCAAGTAGTATAGTCGTGTAAAGCATGCATGATCAAGGAATGAAGATAAGAGCCACAACGAAGAAGGAGCTACAGATAAGAGAAGTACTCAAGAAACTGTTGGTCACGAAGAAGCACAAAGCAGTTGCTGACATTCAAAGTAGGTCGCTCATCAGCGCGGATAGGTATGAGGATCAGCGCTAACATTCAAAAAAGGTGACTCGAAGAGCAATAAAGTGAAGATCAGCTAAGTCTTCAGCGGATAAAAGCTCACCAAGAAAAGAGTACAAGTCAAAGCTACACGACAAAGAAGTCTGCCACTCGTACAAGTAGCTGCAGCCTAAAACCCGTTGAGAAGAAGCGGAACGGTCAAAACCCAAAAAACCCATCGAAAAGCTATTTCACCTGCTCTCAACCCCACCGCTATTACACATCGCAAAATCTCAACAGTTACCACTTCATTGAATGTCGGAGTGATATTCAAATGTAACCAAGTAACTAGTGAGGGATTAGAATGTAATTACTCCAACGGCTACATTCGACTCCCACACTATAAAAGCTCGAAGCCTCTCCATCAGAAAAGAGAGAGCAGACGTGCTCAAGAAGAAGACTCCGTTGAAGTCTCTCGCTGATGAAGATATACACATTTTCTCTTAGATCTCCAATGCTTCAAGATTAATTGAACAATCACCTTCTTCGAGTGTTCATGTATTCGGAGTTCTTCAATATTAATTGAACAATCACCTTCGTCGAGTGTTCATGTCTTCTAATACGCTTGGTATTATAATCACTTTAAAGAGAACGTGAGACTCCAACACAATTCCACGATCACACAAAATCGAGCACAAGACTTTGCTAACTTACCTGAATTTTTGTTTCGATTGGAATGTTGATTGGCGATCCAATCAGCTCAATTGATAGTAAATAGGAAATACAGTGTCGAATTTGCAGTTGGTGAGAATACTATTGGAGAATTTTTACAACGATTTGTGGCCCGCAATATTGGCCTCTGATAGGATATGGCCCAATAGGCCCAGATCAGCTCGGCCCATTCCTAATTCCCCCGGCGCAATCAAGGATAAAGCCCAGTGGAAGTCAAGAAAGTCAACCAACTGCTCCCAACCACTCCACAGTGCGGACAGGAGCACCCACGACCCCCAACCACTCCTGAAACACCCGTGACCTCCATCCTCTATAAAAGGGAATCATTTGTAAAGAAAGAGGCAGGTTGTAATAACGGTTAGAACACAAAAATATAAAACATTCTCTCCTTCGTGGACGTAGATCTAATCAAAGATCGAACCACGTAAAAACCTCTCGTGTTCTTCATTCTCTCTCTCTCATATAATCACTCTAAAATACACGATCGATCACTGGCGCCGTCTGTGGGAAACGAAAGAATTTTGTGAAACCGATCAGCGTATTTCAAGTGAAAACACGATGGTAAGACCAACCCGCTCCGCCACCACCGCCGCTGCCGCCGAAGTCACCCTCTCCACCACGGAAACAGAGGGCTTCTGCCTCTTCCTCTTATTCTTGCCTTGTAAGGCGGCCTGGAAAGCTTGGGCATCCACTACAAAAAAAAAAAAAAATATATATGTTGTCAGCAAAAAACGAAAGAAATCACGAAACGCAAGTCAGCGAAGCAGAGCCTCACCCAAGTCCGCGTCAGACACGGAGTTATACGGGCTTAGCCCATGATTCGCAAGCTCGGCCTCGGCATAATTCCTTTCAACGAGGCCGAGGTTCACCAAGCTCGTCTCAAGCTCACCGGTCGGTTTCCCAGTGTCTCGAGGAGCGAACTTACCCTTCATCCAAGAGTATAACGGGACACCTTCACACCGGCAAAAGAAGAACTTCTTTTGCCAGTTCGGCACCTTAGAAGGCGTCCCCAACTTGAACCTATTAATAGGGGAAAGGTAAGCCCACCCCGTCGGACCAAGCTTAGGCCTAAAAAACCTAAGGAACGACTCTACGGTAGGCGTACCACCACGTCGGCTGACCTCAAAGCAAAAGCCGATGATCTGCTTGACAGAGGGTGGCTGCAACTGACCTAACGCCAGTTCAAGCTCTTCTAAGAGCTCGACAAAAAAATGGTTCAAAGGGAACCGTAAACCAAAATGAAGGTAATCTTCATATACAGTAAAAAAACCCACAGGAGGCGAACTACCCCTATCAACATCACGAGGTAAAAGGAGTTCGACTGACTCGGGAAATAAAAAACTGCGGGCCAAACCCTGCATATGAGATACAGACATGGTGGAGGCCACAGCCAGAGACGCGTCAGACCCGACCAACGACGGGAATTCAATTTCCCTAAACGCCGGCGGGACTAACGCGCGGGTATATACATTCAGCCAAACCTTCGCCGGAAACCCCCTAACCGGCGAAGGCGAAACCCCTACGTTCTCACTATCACTATCTACTTGGGGAAAAGGAGAAACATCCATTGTGAAGAAAATTACTTACTTGTCACAGATTTTCTGATCAAAAATCACCGGGAACTGGCTAAACGGCGGCAGTTGCAGAATTTTGGGGCTTAGGGTTTTCTCTTGCGCGATATTGAAAATCGATTGAGAAAAATGTTGTTTAGCGTACATAAGAAGCCTTTAAAAGGCAAGGGCACGCCTTTTCAAATCCCGCCTCTTCACCTGCCCCAACCAAAAAGCGACGCGTGTCCTACCTACGCTGACAACAGCAGTCGCACATCACGCCACGTCTATTCAAGCTCGACCTCGTCAAAACGAGGCGGTATACATTTCGACTTCGTCAAAACCTCATTTCCGACGAAGCAATGAAGTTCAAGCTCGACCTCGTCAAAACGAGGCGGTGTACATTTCGACTTCGTCAAAACCTCATTTCCGACGAAGCAATGAAGTTCAAGCTCGACCTCGTCAAAACGAGGCGGTGTACATTTCGACTTCGTCAAAACCTCATTTCCGACGAAGCAATGAAGTTCAAGCTCGACCTCGTCAAAACGAGGCGGTGTACATTTCGACTTCGTCAAGATCTCATTTCCGACGAAGCAATGAAATTCAAGCTCGACCTCGTCAAAACGAGGCGGTATACATTTCGACTTCGTCAAGCTCTCATTTCCGACGAAGCAATGAAGTTCAAGCTCGACCTCGTCAAAACGAGGCGGTGTACATTTCGACTTCGTCAAAACCTCATTTCCGACGAAGCAAGTACAATTCGACCTCGACCTCGACCAGTTTACACCTCCCCACAATGACCTCGCTGCTCCGGTCTTTTGGGGGGGGATGTGATAGGATATGGCCCAATAGGCCCAGATCAGCTCGGCCCATTCCTAATTCCCCCGGCCCAATCAAGGATAAAGCCCAGTGGAAGTCAAGAAAGTCAACCAACTGCTCCCAACCACTCCACAGTGCGGACAGGAGCACCCACGACCCCCAACCACTCCTGAAACACCCGTGACCTCCATCCTCTATAAAAGGGAATCATTTGTAAAGAAAGAGGCAGATTGTAATAACGGTTAGAACACAAAAATATAAAACATTCTCTCCTTCGTGGACGTAGATCTAATCAAAGATCGAACCACGTAAAAACCTCTCGTGTTCTTCATTCTCTCTCTCTCGTATAATCACTCTAAAATACACGATCGATCAGCCTCAATCTTGATCCTCATCTTATATATTCTTCTTAGATAGAAGAGCGGAGCAAGGGCAAGGGCAGGGGCAGGGGTAGTCTCCGGCGATAGTGATAGGGGTGACGTTGCTATATATTTTCGGCATTTATGCATATGCGGTTTTGCAAGTTTGTTTAGATTTATACATGCTAAGTTTTCTGGGGTGTTCTGTAGAAATTAATTAAGTGGGGGCACACTCCCATGAGCCAGGCCTCATGTGAGGCTCAATTCCCGCCAACCCAAACTAATGTGCGCTGACCCGGCACATTCGAAAAATTTGTAAGAATAAAAAAACTACTGTAATAAAAATAAAGAGACGGAAAAGTGATGCTGATTGCTGATGCGACTTTCAATTGGGGCGCCACATCGATTGTATTGATGGGCTTCTCTTATTTGATAACATGGCCTTTGGGCCTTTTATTTTTTTATTTTTTTTTCCTTCACCATTTTGGCAATTAATTACAATTTTTTTTTATTTTTTTTTTTACACTTTAACTTTCGAATAAATTTAGCCGTTGGAAATTGACGATAATAAAAAATTGATGATTTCGAGAATTTAGAAGATTGTCACTTTTGTTCATATACATTGACACTTTTATAAACATAAATTGAAACTTTTATGAAAACACGATAAAAATTGATTATTTTTTTCGTTTCAAAAGGCGGGAATATGGTTTGCTCACTCATAAGATGTCCATAAGTAGCCGTTGAAAATTGACGATAATAAAAAAAAAATTGACGATTTCGGGAATTCCAAAGATTGGCACTTTTGTTCATGTATATTGACACTTTTATTCATATAGATTGACACTCTTACGAAAACACGATAAAAATTGATTATTTTATCGTTTCAAAGAGCAAGAATATAGTTTACTCACTCGTAAGGTGTCGGATAAGCCGTTGTAAGTTGACGATAATAAAAAGTTAACGATTTTAGGAATTCCAAAGATTGACACTTTTGTTCATATACATTGACACTTTTATTCATATGGATTGACACTTTTGCAAAAACATGATAAAAATTGATTATTTTTTCATTTCTAAAGGCATAATATGGTTTGCTCACTCGTAAGGTGTCCGTAAATAGCCGTTGGAAATTGACGATAATAAAAAATTAACAATTTCAGAAATTCCAAAGATTGACACTTTTGTTCATTTACATTGACACTTTTATTCATATAGATTGTCACTCTTACGAACACACGATAAAAATTGATTATTTTATCATTTCAAAGAGTGGGAATATAGTTTACTCACTCGTAAGGTGTCGCATAAGTAGCCGTTGTATGTTGACAATAATAAAAAATTGACGATTTTGAGAATTCCAAGATTGACACTTTTGTTCATATACATTGACACTATTATTCATATAGATTGACACTTTTACGAAAACACGATAAAATTTGATTATTTTACATCCCAAAATAACAATTTATGCTAGTAAAACAACTATCACCATAATCACTTAACAAGGATTACCTCGTAATCTTTCATGGCTGAAACTAACAATGAGAGAGATCTTGAAATTCCTACTCAATGTCTCAATCATTTTTTTCTCTTCTTGTCGACACAATTGCCAATTCCATGGATTGTAATCTTTCATGGCTAAACTAACAATGAGGGAGGTCTTGAAATTCCTACTCAATATCTCAATCAATTTTTTCTCTTCTTGTCGACACAATTGCCAATTCCATGAATTGTATATCCCAACTGATGCTAATAATTAGCACAAGCAGAGATAAATAACCAAATGAACACGGAACATGAGATTTTAATCTCTGAACACTATAAGTTTCGTTTTCAAGAATCAAAGGTATAAAAAACTAAGGAGCAAAGTTTTAAAAATGGATGATATGAAAAATGAACCTTCGCCCAAAGAGCCATTTCTACAATGTCGACACCAACAACTTTAGGAAGCTGCTGCAGATATTGAAACTGGCTAGCATAATTCAATTACTACGAGTCTACGACACAAAATCTTAATCTTGGAAAGATAATAGTAGTAAGACATCAATCATATAGGGCTTTGCCACTTTGCAATCCCAGCTATATCATCTCTATATTTTGTTAATCAAACTATATAAACTAACAGGGAAAAAAGGAAAAAAAACTAGATATGCACAAGCTAGAGAAAGTATAGGATTTGAACAATGTATCTCACTAACATTATGAACAATTTACACCAACATTAGTTCCGGTGAAGAAAAATTTCTCACTGTTTTGTTTATTCTAGATAGTATGTTACGATTAGAAATTTGGTAAACAGTGAGAAATCAAGAACAAACAAAGTAACAAGATTTCAGATCTGAGATTTAGTTATAGAAAAAAACAGCTAGAATTAGTAACAAGGTGAAGAAATGAGGACATCCAACTCGAATATTGTTACCATAAATCACACTATTAATAAATGCATAAAAAACTGCAGATCTTTCCCATAAAAGTTTCGATCAAATCCAGCAAAACAAACATAAAGAAACCGAATCTTCATCAGACCAAGCACAAAACTCAAAAATAAAAAAAATCCCAATTTAAAACTCAAAATTCCAAAACAAGCCCATACCCTACTAGCAATGACGACGCCGGCCATGATGGGCCCGAGGAAAGTGTAGGTGGCCCAGGCCTCGAGCTTCCGTGTCATGAGGTAGGCGAAGAGGGCGGTAAAAAATGGGATGGTGGCGACGACGGCCTAATTGAAGGAGACATGGAGATAGCAGAGGGAGATGTTGCCGGCACCGACGGAGGCGCAGAAGCGACGCTAAAGGTGGCGATGCGGAGGAATTGAAGGTAGCGGTAGTGTGTGGTGTGTTGGTCTCCACTTAAAAATAATGGTATTTTATTATTTTTTGGAGGTCTCCACAATTTGCTGCAGTGGTTTCTCCCAATATTTTATTATTATTACTTTTTTTGCTTTGAATTAATTTTTAGATGCCTTAAATTAATACGAGATTTTTAAAAAAATCAATTGTATTGCACCTTTGAAAAACTACAATACAATGAAATTTAAGCATAAAAATATAAAAAAATACATAGAGAAAAAAAAATAAAAAATTCCGGTGGCGGAGGCATGCCGAGCTTTGCACGAAGCCACCTTACATAGTCAAGATTAGCTTTGACCTCGGGAAGCATTCCAGACGTATCTTTGGTGATTATCTCGTATGTGCTCATATACTCCAACGAATTGGCGATTTTTTTCAAACTCTCGTCTGCCATCTCAGACCGCGCGTCGTCGGAGTCGGATGCTTTCTTCTTCCCTTTCGCCGATTGTGAACCTTCGGGCCGGGGTCTGTAACCGCTTCCGCTGTAGGAGTCCGTCATTTCCAAGCCAAGTGGCCAAATCATTGGATCAATGGTACAAGAGTGTAACATAGAGAAAATTTAAGTTGAAATGAAAGAAGGTGAAGAAGAAATGGTGTAGGAAAATGATGGTGGAGAGGAAATATATATAGGTAAAAATATGAAAATTTTAAATATAAAAAATAAAAAAATAATTTTCAAACGGTCAAAACCGTTGTCCAATCGCCGGCCGCCACGTGGCACAAGGACCGCATGAATTCGGCGGTCCCTACAGAGACCTCTAGAACGGGACTGGCACGGGCTCCAGTAACAATTGTGACAGTGGGATCGCGGTCTCTGTGTCAGAGACCGCCTAAAACGGTCGCCACCTAGTTCTTCAAACCTAGCTTGGATCATAAATTCTTAGGTTAGGATGATGATGTTGCTTCTTTCGTTTGTGTACAAACTCATTTTTTCTTGACTTTGTTTTTTGTTTTTTTGGTTTTTTCGGTTTTTTTGGTTTTTTTTTAATCAGACAAACATAACACACTCACACACACACGCACCTGAAATGATTCAAACCCCCGACCTCTTGATTGGAGGGGAAGCGTCTTACCAACTGAGTTGCACTTCGTCGTCTTAATTTTGTTTATTGTTTCTTGGTTTTTCTTTTTAAATTATGGTTCGGTCTAATTTTATATTGTTTGACTAGAGTTTATTGTTTAAGTAGTTAATTTTAGTTTTAATGGTTGAAAAATAAAATAAAATGCTAAAAAATACTTTTTCCATTCACGAAATCTTTATCTCTGGAGGACGTGTTTTAAGGATTGGTTAAAAGGTATGAATGAAACTAGAATTGTGGGCTAAATGATTTAAATTATTATGAGTGAAATAAGTGTCACTTAAAGTGAATTGAGGTAGATTCATAATGGCAAATTACATAACTAAAAGTGTATTGTAAATTTGTAATGTTAATTATTAAGTGAATTTGTATTGGGGTATACTCAAAAAAAAGGATAGATAAAAATATCGAAATCTAAAATAGACAAAGATTTTGTGGATAAAGCAAGCAATGATAAGTTAAACAAACTCTAGTTAATGAGTACAATTAAACTAAATTATATTAATTGAAATTGAACACAAAAAATCCTGTTCAAAAGAAAAATAAAAAAATATAAGATAAATCGATTTTAGTCATGTATGGCAGTTCGGATCTTCTATTGCATTTGTATGTGACATCTTCTATTGCATTTATGGATAATTGACATGTAGCATACTCAATGATTTAGGATTTAAGATTTATATAAGGAAAATATATGCCATAACCTTTGAAATTTCTAAACCCCTAGGATTTGTCACATGTCATTAATCTATTTTAGAAAATGTCATATACAAATGCAATAGATGATCTCATTCGTATGTACAGTTCCTTCTTTTTTTTTCTTTTTTTTTTCTTTTATTTTTTTTTAAATTTTTTTTATGGCAATTGTATGCAAAGTAATTATGGAAGCCCAGGATTGTTCCAAGACACCCCCTTGCCTCTTCCATCACTCTTTGAAGGTAAAATTACCAACCAATCACGATTGCAACTTTTTTTTTTCCTCTCTAAGAATGAAATCGAATTAATTAAGAAATCAATTAAGAGATATTGATCAATAAATGCAATTTTTTGAAATTGACTATGTGGGTGTTTGACTAAGCTTATATGTTCCTTAAAAAAACTTACAAAAAAAATATAGTTTGTTTCAGAGCTTATAAATTCTGTAAATGTAAATAAGTTAAAGTAAAAAGCTAATTATAAATTTAAAAGATAAGCTAATATATAAGAGCTTATAAGCTTCTTACAAATAAGCTCAATCACTCAAATTCACTTTTACGTTTTATAAATTATTCAAAAAAATTTATAAGCATTGTTTTTTTGGAACATAACATTTTATAAGCAGTTAATGTTTAAACTTATGTGGAGCTAAATATTATAACAGAAATTAAGCATGACATCAAGTAGACAAAATAAATAAATAAATAAATAAATAGGATTAATGTCCTCTCTAAGCTATCTCGGGTGCACCTTCTTCTTCTTGTTCTTGACATGGCAATCGCAGTCACGCACACTAGTCGTCATGCACCCAAACTTCCTCTTCATTTCCTTCCACATACTCATTTTATTACTACTACGCTTCTTGGGCCCACCTCTACTCTCTATCTCTCTCCTCATCACCATGCATTCTCTCTCTAACTCCGAGACTTTGCTCCCAATCTTCTCCATCTCCATCCTCATCCTCATCCCACCCCCTTCTTCCTCCTCCTCTTCTTCCTCTGCCTCCATCTTCAGCATCAACCTCTCTCCTCCCCCTTGAACCATTATTCCTTTCGGAACCATAGCTTCTTTCAGCTTCAGCTGCGACGCGAACAGCGTCTGCATCACCACTCTCACCGGGAGCCGCTCGTTCGCGGCGGCGTGCTCCAGCGCCTCCATCGGCAGCTTGCTACAGTCCAAAACCCTACACAGATTCTCCTTCTCCGTCTCCGTCAGATGCCTGTGCTTCTCCAAGAAGACGTCAATCGCCTTGTACAGACCCACGCCGCCTCTCTGCACCGCCTCCGCCGCCGCCGTCGAGAGCTCCGCCACCTTCAAGAACGTCGCCGCCGACAAATCTATGTCCGCCGCGATCTCCGCCAAGAAATCGTCGATCAGTTCAGAAACCGCGACCATTTCTCTGCGGCCGAACGTCGATTTACTGTAGAAATGCATCAAGATCCTCCTCAAGCACTCTGTATCGTACTTTTCTTGATTCGAGTATCCATGGCAAGGAACAAGAAGATCTTTACTCGACGCCTCCTCTAACTGCACTCCGATTCTCATCTCCAACGAATTTCTGCACTCAGCGTTAGCTTCCACAGCCATGGCGAAACGCAGCATCTCACACAGAAACGTGCATGGGACTAACCCTACTTGAAGAGGAAGCAGCTTCACTAACACCTCCACCGTCTCCCTCTGAGCATCCACCTTCTCGAACTGAATATCGTCGTAGCAGAACACCCACGTCTTCGCATACCGGGACAGATTCGCGGCCACGTACTCCGGTCGAACCTGCCTCTTAATCATGGCATGAACAATTGGCGCGTAAAACCTCAAAGGAAGAGAGGTGAGATCTTCCTCCGATCTACAGTCAATTTCGAATAGCTTCCTCCTCGTGTTAAGCTTCATAAATGGCTCCTCATCATCATCATCGTCGTCTTCATCGTCTTCTTCGTCGTCCTTCTTCAGTGGCTCTCCCAGTAAGCGAGGCTCGTCGAGTGCCTTCAAGATTAGGGTTTCGACGCAACAATCGGTTAACCCTAGCTCTTCGGCTTGCCTCAGCACGTTCTCTGCGCTTTTTAGGGCTTTGATGGAATTGTTCCAGCTGCTGATGATCTGTTTGTTGAAGAAGAAGAGGGCCTTGTTTAGTAGATTGTTGGGGGAGAAGCTATCAGTCATGGAAAGGGAGTGAGCTAAGCAAGCAACGGGAACTGCGTTTTCCGGTGAGAGGGTGATGTCGAAGCCATGGCAGAATCTTGCTAGTAGCTCCAGTGATTCTTGATCGGCGTTGATATCTCCGAGTAGACGAGAGAGTTCCTCGTGTGGATTCTTTTGTAGTTTCGTTGCTATCTTTTCTGATTTTTGGGCTAAAAGTTGCTGTGATTCAACAAAAAAAATTGTCACACTTTTGAAACAATTAATACTAATTTTTATATATAGATATAGTAGCTTCAGCTGAGATTGATTGAAATTTTTATAGAAATAGTACCTTATCCAACATGCAAATTTGGCCAGAGTGATAAAGCTGGAGTTGAGATGTTAATCTGGGATGATTTCTCCTAGAATAATAACAACATTAATTAATGGAAAATTTTGAACAAGTGAGTTCTTACTTCTTAGGAGAAAAAAGGACTAAAGTTAATTAATTACCAGTTTTGGAATTCTATTCCTTTTCTATTTGCAGCCATTTCGTATATAATACTATATGACCTCTGATCGCCTTCAGATTGCTGTAAATCAAATAAAATATGAGATGCACAATCAAAAACACCAATATATAATGAATTCGATCGTTTTATAAAGAATTTCAAATTAACTGAATGATTAATTAGGGTTTCAGAAACAAAAGGAAGCCTATCCTAGAAGAAGATAAAGCATTTTAATTTAATTTGAAATCTAACTGAAATTATTGTGTTTCTTGATTCCTGAAGCGGATTCGCATAAATCAATAAATAAAAATACAAAGCGAAGCTTATACGCAAAGTGGAGAGGAGAATTTCTTGTATCAATTTCCTTGTTCATATATTCAATCAAATACAGTAGTTAATTTACACTTGTGAAATAAGTGAAACTGTAGATGAGTTGTATTATAACGAGGTCGACCTAAATAAAAAGAAAAAGCTGCAAAGAATTTACCTTAGTTGTGACGATGGAGAAGAAAATAGATCTCTATTATATTTCTTTGCGCTAAAGAGAAAGAATTAATGTGGCGTTAATAATGGAGATTATAGTGAAATGTATGTTTGAAGGAGTGAAAATCTATTTTGAATGTGGAAAATTCCTCTGCTAGGAGTTTGTTAAGATATATTGGGGTTTTAAATGGGATTCTGTTAGACATTTATTTATTTAACTCAATTTTAATTTGTAGATAACGGTAATTTCTGATTTAAAAAATTATTAAAAAAAATTATAAAAAAAAATAATTCTTAGGAAAAAATAATTGATTGAAAAATGTACTCAAACGAGTTTCTAACTTAACGCACAATCACGAGTCAAATAATATTGAATTATTTTGCGGAGTTAAGTGTCTATAATCGAAATCGGAATGCTAATTAAATATTGCACGATTGAGACAGTTTAATTTGGTAATCGATGCGGAAATTGCAATTGAATGGTTTCATATGTACATAGCAGTACATGCCATTAGTGCGATGCGGAGAAAGAAAACTATTAAATCAAGAAATATAAAAAAATTCATTTGATTTTCTCCACATAACTAGTTATTTTTGGAGATCATTTTGTTTCCTAGACCCCAACAAGTAGTTGAAGGCTTGAAGCAATTAACAAATGTACAGTAGATGTTATAAGAAAAAAAAAGAGATAATCACATCAACACAATAAAAGAAATATAAATAAACTGTCACGACAAAATATTTCAATTAAAATCTCTTACAAAATCATCAAATTGAACCTTCATAAAATTTGCGAGACCTATAATGTTGCTTTGACGTCTGACGAGTTAATTCAACCTAAATTATAGTAAAATTTGGGAGAGTACCCAACCAATTTCATAATTAAAAAAGTCTACATGAAGATAAATGTATATAATTTATAAGTATATTGAAGCATAATTAAATGTGCTTTCTATTTATAGGATGGTACACTGACATTAGCTTTTTAGTGCCTTGAAGGTGTCTTCTGTTTGTCTCTATTTACATCTAGGTAACTTTGCCGCTCCCTAAAAGTTAAAATACAGAATTTCTTTCACTAAATTCCAGCTTTTGATGATTTCTTCTCTCGTTAGCACTGTTCTAAAAATCCACGCCTAGCTCCGTTTAGTCCCCGCCTAGACGCTAGAAGGTAGCCCGCCGTCTAGTCCGCCTAGTCCGCCTAGCCCGTCTAGGCGCCGTCTAGACTCCCGCCTAGTCCGTCTAGACGCTAATCCCCACCCCACCGCCCTACTAGCGTCTAGCGACTTTAGAACATTGCTCGTTAGTCGTTACCGTGTATAGCGCGCATTAGTTTTTTCGTCATCCATTTAATATTGGAGTACTATTTATTAAAGAGATGTTTTATCGTGTGTATATTTAATATGTTTATGATTGATGTGATCATGATATATTTAAAAAATATTATATATATATATATATATATATTAAATTAAATAATATAAAAAAAATTAAGTGCGTTTCTACTATTTACTCCTTCCGTTCTTTTAAAGTATCTTATTTGGCTTTTGTTCTTATTTCCTTTTAAGTATCCTATTTTGAAATTTTATAATAAAATAGTTAAATTTTTCCCATTTTACCCCTATAAATTAATGTTATACTGTATATATGATGGTGCTAATTTGATGATGGGGCCATTTATTAAAAAAATGGAAGGAGTATAGTATAATCTTTTACGCCCGTAGATGACATGCTAAATATATATGTTGGTCGTGAAATCAAAATTTTCATGTTCATAAATACGAAAATGTGTACGAGTTTATATGGATGGCTGCTTAATTTTAAGAAGAAAGGGGAAAAAAAAACAAAAAATCATGACATGAGGAGATCAGAAAGTCAGATTGATTCATGTTATTATCTGGAAAAGTTTGGAGTAATGAGAAAAGATGAAAAAAAAATTAGGAAAAGAACTTCAGAGAAAAGTTACATTTTTGTAATTAAGTATCTGAATAAAAAAAAATAAAAAAATAGTGCATTGCTCAATACTTCATCAGTACGTTAGTACAATTTGATCTATTCCTGTGTACTAATGTACTTGCAATAATTTTGGCTATATAAATTGAAAGCAAATCCTCTATTCCACCAATCATTTTATCCAACCTCTAAAAAACTAACAGCATATGAATAAACTCCCAACAGACCAGAGGCAGCAGCTAACAATTTGCAAATGGTTTATGAGTCAAAACATTAGACTCAGACTACTTAATTAACATCGATTAATTTCGAACCATACATTTCCTCAGAATCCACGTCCTGAATTTTTAATATCAAGCATTGTCTCAATAGCACACAACATGATTGATACAAGAAATACTCAGACAAGATCACAAACTTTTCCATTCTCCTCACGTCTTCGATGCCGAGTCCTTCGATCCCGCATTCAAAATCAGCCCCCGACATCAACGCACTCCCTTCGAGCAAATCCATCGTCACATCCAAATCCGCAGGCTCGCCTCTAACCACGTGGCCTAAGAAGTTCAGTGGCTTGATCAAAGGAAAGGCCAAGAATTCGAACCTGACTGAAGAGACTCTGTTCGAGTTCAACAGAAGAAATGCACTTGTAGAAGCAAGGTATAGTAGCAGCAGCCCTTATTACAAGGGGTTGACAGACTTCTCCCTTGTTATCAACAGAGAGAAACTATCGGGGTCGAGCCCCGGTAGAGAGAGCCGAGCAACGAGCTATGTCACCTCTGGATCAAGGTCCAGTTTTGCTGTCAAGGTGCAAGAGTGGGGAGGATCTTGCTTCACCTCCAAAAAGAATGATAGTAAGAGCTCTTCTCCGTCCTCGTTATCTTCGTGGACAAAAAGTTCACATGAAAATCGGGTAACGACTTCATCATCCTCATCATCATCGAGAGCCATGGAAACTGTAGTCTTGACAAAAATCAGGACAAAGAAAGCAGAGAATGAGTCGGTCTCTGGGAAGAAAAGAGTTACCATTCTATCCACGAAGATCGAGGACAATACCATAACTTCACCAAACGTGAAGAAGCCATTGAGGGAGAGAGATTATGGAACGCCACCCATACTGCCATTATCACCACCGATTGCATCGCCACCAGCTTCATTACCATATCCTCTACCACAGATAACCCCACCAAACTCACAAGCAACATTCTCACCACTGCCCACACCACCACCAAATTCCCAAGCATCATTCTCACCACCGCCCACACCACCACTAAATTCCCAAGCATCATTCTCACCACCGCCACCTCCACAAGCATTAGTACTTCACTCTTCACCACCAGCTGTGGAATCTGGTCCATGTGAGAGAAAATACATCTGGTCGGACAAATATAGACCTTTTTGGTTGAGGGATTTTCTTTGCAATAGGGAAAAGGCGCTTTGGCTACAAGATATTGTGAGGAGTTGGCATGATACACAAGAAGAGTGTGGTCACTTCATATTTGAAGGAAACCCGGGGGTGGGAAAGAGAACGATGATTTGGGCTTTGCTTAGGGAAGCATTTGGACCAGACAAAGTGCAGGTATGTCGGAGAAACTACTTTCACATATGCATATAGTTTCCAGAAAGACATGTATACCCAAATAATACCCTAGCAATGAGATTAAGCAATCAAAGAAGGTTATCATACAGCAGTTTATTGGATAGTTCAATCTTAAGACTCGAAAACATGTTAATTTTTGCCTTTTGCATCATACACGTTGTCTCTGATCTCCTATGTTTTCCTATCACAGATAAGAGAAGAAAGCAAGAAATTTTACTTGAAGGTAAATTCACATTCCATCTTCAAATGATTCATAAATTTTACCATCACTGTCTCAGATTTTTGAGCTTGAGTATGCATCACAGTTACGCCAAAACCTAAATAGATTAGTCTGGAGAATCTTTGTAGATATGCATGCTTTCCGTTTGTGTTCCCTTTGTTCGTCTCTTGCTAACAAACACTATGCATAGAAAGGAAGCATAAGTTAATTTAAGCCGTGCCTTAATAATAACAGCATAACTGCAGTAGTTTGATATAGACTGAGATAAAATTGATCAAACAAAGACTGGAATGCTGGTTATACTACACATTTTCAAAATGAGTATCTTTGGTTGGTGTTCAAAGGTGACTTATTGCTCAACCAACGTGATTCTTTTGATCACCTGGGTTCACAAGTGCCAGAAGTGTACGACTAATGCTTGTCATAATTAACCGATTTAAACACATCACTAAGATCACATTATTTACCACAGGGAGAAGCAGTCAGCAGTATCCTCGTCAATCTAATGGTATCACCACAGCATGTCGAAGTCAACCTTTCTGAACTTAAAGGTTATGAGAAGCATGTTATTGTTGAGCTTATCAAGGAGAAAAGTAAGACATTGTTGAAAACATCTTTGAACTGCAATCAAGAGAACTGCAAAGGTGAAATACAGATATCTTCTTAAATCCTAAGAAATAATCTACTTCCAGAATATAGATATATCATGCTTTTCAAACCATGCAGCTATCATTTTATATGAGGCAGATAGGCTATCTAGCGATGCCCTTTCGTATATCAAGTGGATGCTAGAGAAGTTTAAAGGGTGCAACAAGGTATTCTTCTGCTGCAAAGATGCAAAAAAGCTCCAGCATATTATGCCACTTTGCAAATTTGTTCAACTCAATAAACCTTCTATCGAAGAGGTAGCACTCAAATGCTTCAAACTAGTATATGCTTGAACCTTTTTAACTTACTTCACATATCTCAGTCATCTTTGCTATTCTTCCGCTTTCACAGATTATTGGAGTTTTGAAATTCATAGCAGAAAAGGAAGGAATACAGTTGCCTCATCCATTGGCATATAAAATTGCAAGCAACTCGCAGAATAACTTAAGACAAGCTATACGCTCATTTGAAGCTACTTGCCACACCAGGTATGTTCTGCGATGTCATGAGTGTATATATACTGCAGGCATGGTATTTAAATGTGACCAATTTACACATCTAATGCTTGGGTAACAACATTTTCTTTATATATGTTACATGTGCAATCTAGTTGCAGTACATCTTTAACAGAAGATCAAGATATTAAAACTGGATGGGAAGATAAAATAGCCAATATTGCTAAAAATGTCCTTGAAGAGCAAAGCCCAAAGCAGTAAGTACCATAGCATCCACTTACTGCCATACAAAACACTCATAGAGCTAGAGGATATTAAACCTAACAGTATAATCCATCTGATTCATCGTAGGCTTTATAATATACGAGGAGAGCTTCAAAATCTCATAGAGCATAATGTAGCCCCGGAGTTCATTTTCCAAGTAAGGACACTCTGATTCTATGTTGATCATCAAAGACTATTTATTAAGCATAAATCGATTCCTTTTTACGCAGACTCTGAAGGTAGAACTGAAGAAGATTCTGCCTGAGCAGTTACAGCCACAATTTGACCACCTCTATGATGAATATCAAGTATATACCTTTACAGATAACAATATATTCTTTGAGTCTTCCTCTAGACTCAGTATCAATAACAGCTGTCATTGCACAAATGGCTAACTACTCTTCTTAATCACAGAAAAATCATGCTGGTATGAAGTATTTACCCTATGCTCATCAAGAAGATGAGGTTGGAGAAAGAGAATATGATCAAAGAAAGAATGTCCAAAAATTCATGAGGATTGAAGGTAAGGAAAGCATTCATTATTATTGAAAGTGTAATTCTTTGATGATTATGCACCATAGTGATGCATATTAGCTCTTCTCGTTCCCTACAGAGTTTATAGCAAGATTCATGAGTTGGTACAAGGGCTTGAGAGTCAAGGATGTGGTAGTTTGACCCGATCAAATATCCAAGCAGACTATACATGATGGTCTAACATCATCTCCAAAGCACTTCATTCAAGTTCACAAGCAACAATTTGTTGCGTCTGTTTTCGAGTAATTATCTTCCGTTACAAAATAAAGATACACGAATACCTTACTTTTATGTCTATATATTACAAGTATGCATACTGTGTTTGAATTTTAATAAGGAATCAGGATTATCTCCTCTGTCATATAGCAAAATGTTCCCACTTCAAGTTCTAGTAAATGATACTGTATTTCACTATAATTAGATGCTCTATGAAACTCAAAGTTCTACCTATGTTGAAAACAAGTTGGCATTACATTTGCAGGACAAGGAAACATCAGCAACACTCCATCAGAACAATTGATATATACGGAGCATGTGAAGTCGGAAACATCTTAAGTTCGTCTTGACAAAAAATCATGAAGGCAGACCACAAACCCAAAATTATATAGGAACATCAGACAACTGATTCAAAGCTGAAAGGCTACTACAGTATATATATGTATACAAATCAATGGAATTAATAACAATAAAAAACGATTAACGATGAAATTAGGTACACGGTTACCTGGATGCTGATAGCCATGGCCGCCCAATTAGTAAAATCAGATCATAACTAGATTACGCCTCAAAAATATTTCACGAAGATCTGAGTCCACACTGCAAATTAGAATACAACGTATCAACATATTTCATACAAAGTAATCTATCCACCAGGTCTAGTAAAGAATGACCTACATTGATACGACGGCGTCCTTTGCAATCGTGCAGAAATGGACGGTCCGTGTAAAGATTTATCCGAATTGAAAGTGCAGGAACTCCGCCTTGCTCGGCGACGGCGGCGATTAACGGAGCACCGTCGCCCGACGTAATTGTATATGGATAGTCATAACTTGTTAAGAAAGTTTCCGTTAGAGCAGAGAGAGTCCGAGCCCCACACCGAGGCTCGCACTGCGTTGGCGAGCTCGCATCCTTGCTGCGAATCGCTCCTTTTTAAAATAAATTTTCAGATTTAAAAATAAGTAAAAATTTGGTTTCGGCCGTTGATTTCCAACGGCTACTCATCAGTCATCCCTAAAGAAACTACTCATTTCCTCTTGTTTACCACATCAATTTTTACTGTTTCTTTCTACTCGTATACTATTTTTTATATTTTCTCCCCAATTTTTGTTGCAATGGACTTATAAATCTCGCGCCTGAAGGGGTTGGACGGATCTCAAACTCGACCAATTCATCTATCCCGAAAGAGGAACAGTTTGAATTTTCAAATCAAAGCCGGCTGATGGGGTCCAAAGCATCAAAAGCACTGTCGAAAAAGAAAGGCAATGGGAAGAAAGCGGTCGGAGCGGAACTCGACAAAGATACAGATGAAGATGTAGCAAAACTTGTCGAAAATATGATCAGTGCAACCCAAAAAATTGGAGATTTAAATCACGCAAAGTTGTACAAAATGTACCATAAGTTGCTCGTGTCAAAAAAAACTCCGGAACAACTGACAGGGCATCTTAAGATTCTCGACAAAATGAGGAGCTTAGTGAGAGATGTGTAATTTTTTTTTTTCGACTTGTTGAATATTTCTTTGACAAAAACTTGTGTCAGCCGGAGGCACCGTGCGGCCGGACCCAAAGTGTCAATCTTTATACAGAAAAATGTCAAACTATATGAATAAAAGTGTCAATATTTAATATAATTATTTTACGAATAAAATGATAATTTTTAAAAGTGTCAATCTTTATACAGAAAAGTGTCAATCTATATGAATAAAAGTGTCATTGTTTTAGCTCGGCCGCACGGTGCCTCCGGCTGACCCAAGTGTGTCCCTATTTCTTTTTATGATGTAGTAGTATTTTTTTATTTTTTTTTCAAGTGATACGAAAAAAAAGTATTTTAATAACTCTGAATTATTTTTTCTCAAAAAATATTTAAAAAATAATTAAGAAAAATTAAAAATTACAAGAAATCGAACGCTCTCATTGTGGGACTGGCCAAAAGGCAAAAGAGAGCGAGAGACTCGTCAATGAATAAAAATTTTCAATTGAATTGAGCATATAGTACAAATAAATTACATAAGAAAAAAGTTAAATTATCATATTATGCCAATTAATTTGGGTCCTAGACTATTTAATTCTGTGTTCGGCCAGGTTGTTCGCATAAAGTGAAGCCCAATAGAAGTCCAAACTGATTTTTTTTTTTTTTTTTTTTTTTTTTTTTTTTTTTGAGCAAGCCTGATCCGATCAACATTAAAATCTTAAAAAAATTATACGAACATTAAAATCTATAATTGGTAAAACTATATTACTAAATTACGGGTGCTGTAGGTAAGACTTTGTGGTAATATAATAATTATTTAAATTATTGACCTGGTCAATACGGATTTACATTGAATTTTATTATGAAAACCCAGTGCCAGTACAACGGTACAGAATTATTATTTGCAAATTTTGGTGCTTGTGATTTTCATATTTTTCCCTTAGAATTCTTGTAGTCTTAAGTCACGAAATTTAGATCAAAAGCACACAGTTTTATGTAACGCAAATCTTAATTATCTATAGGAACAAAGAATACAAATCTCCCATTTATTATATATCACAAGATGGGTCAAGCTAAAAAAAAATCCACTCCAATCCACAAATATATATTTATTCGTATCAAACCCCAAAAATAAATTAAAAAATCACCTCTATATATATACTTCACATTTCAATGGTAAATGTAGGTAATCGCATTACTCATTCTCTTGATTTCCATAGTTTCTATCACTCATAACTTGCCCTCTTTGCTTGAATTTCCGGTGACGGCGTTCGAACTTCGGCCGCCCCGTCTCCTTAAACTGCTGCCTCATCACCGGATCCACGACACATTCCGGTGGTGGGACCGGATAACGTACCGTGTCATAACAATAGGAATAGTAAATGTACTTTGACCTGAATCTTGCCATGGCCAACTTTTGTTTACGTGTTAGGGTTGCAAAATCGGCACTAGATAATTGATCGTCACTTTCGTCACATCCGGTAGCGACGACCTCCTCCAGTGGATCGGTAGCACATCCTTGGAGGACGAGGTCAGTGAATTTGGCGACGAAAGGGGCATATTTGTAATTCGCTCGGTATTTTCCACCCGAAGTAGCCCAATCCGAGGCATCCCATATAGTAGCATATAATCCCATCGGCTTTGAAGGAAAATCAGCTCCCATTTCGTCATTTCTTACTATCTCTCTAATCGGAACATCATCAATGTAAAATCTGCAAATATTTATATGAAAAAAAACAACAAAATTAAATTAGTATGTGCTATGTGCTTTGAAAAGTTCTTAGGTACACAAAATATAGTTTGATTTGACTTTTCTATTACTTTAAGTACATTGAGTGTGCATTTAAATAAACTATTTATATACCTAGCTATAGAGTATATATAGCTTGTATGTGTGAATATGATGTTATTATAGATGCAATATAAATTTAATTTCCTAGAAGAAGAAGAAAAAGATGTGACATTAATGAAAGTGTAAGGGATGACCTTGGTTGCCCACTATTACTTGTATAGGTGCCTAAATTCAAAGTCCAAAATGGAGATTTTGATTAATTATGCCATTAATTATAGTCGTAACTTTCATTGATTAGGTTAAGCAGGAAAGAAATAGGAACGGTCCATCATAATTATGACTTCTACCAGCCAATTGTGCTAAGCATGACAAGGACAACATCATCCCTTTATGTTCACAAGATTATTCCTAACTATATATTACGATCATCAACCAAAATACTTTTTTTTTTTTTTTTTTTTTTTTTTTTTTTAAAATTTTTTTTATAAAAAAACTACTTTTTATGACTTCCCAATTAAATCTTGTGACCCTTTTCATGTGACTCATTTTCCCTATATTAATTTTTTTTTCATACACGTGAACTTTGAAAAGTATGGATACCACTAAATTACGCACAAAATCTTTCCTCCATTATTATACAACATACGCAATGATATATTTTTTTTAATTAGTTGAAGGGACAATGATAATATAGTTTAATCTAATATATCCGTTAATGATGATATAAAACAAGAGCGGAGTTTGAAATAAATGGAACATATATATATATATATATATATATATATATAATATAGAGCGCCTAATAGTTAATGCTAATTGATAAAGGTTTGTTGTTATATTGTTGGTGAAGCAATGTATTTGAAAAGGTCAAGCTTCGTTCACGGCCGCAAATTGACATTTGAAAAAAGAAAATAAAGGTATAGCAGCCAAAAAATGAAAAGAGGAAGAGATAAAATTGAATAAAGAAAAAAACTTACATAATATTCTTTGTGGTCCATAGTATGCTGTACCTATGAAACTCTCTGGAAGGGTCAAACCAGAGATAATATCTCTCCTCTCTCCCTCTGTTTGTGCTTCCGTTCCCATACATATTTGTCTGAAACCTCCATGCTTTCCCTCTTACATTCCCCAAGAACTCGAAATCCAGTTCGTCGTGCGTCTTTCGAAATAAGTCCCCGTTCGTCGTCTGTCGTAAAATAAATTTAGAAAAACATAATAATATTAGAGTGTGGTCATATGATAAACAAATGAATTAATAACTATATTAGTGTCGTGTTACGTACGTAAAACGCGACGACGATGCCTGCTGTATAGTCCGACGGGAGCTTGATTTTAGCACTGAAGAAGCCGTGGTTGTAGAGGTCGGACGATCTGAAGCCGGAGCCTGTATGTAGAATAATTATTGTTGAAACTAAATTCACACATCATATGTATATGTATGTATATGCATATCATGTATGTATGTATGTATGTATACATGATATGCATACGATCATCATCATCATCATGTACGATGGTGGTGGTGGTGATGATGATGATGATGATGGCGGATGGTGTCGTGTGTTTACATGCCTGTGTATTGGTTGAGATGGAGTTGAACGGAGTGATCGTCGTCGGAGCGGATGACGTTGGGCTCACCAAATAGAGGGGTGAAGCCTTGAGTGAATGGGATGGTGGATATGTTGAAGGCTGCAGCATGGGATATGCATAATAATACATGGAGAAGAAGAAACGCCGCAGGCACAGAAATTTTGAGTTTATCCATAATTAATACTAGCTCCTCTACTAATACATACAGCGCTCTTTTGTTTTGTGCAGATGGTGTCTGATTAGTGTGTATATATATGTGGAGAGAGAGAGAGAGAGAGAGAGAGAGAGAGAGAGGGTGAGCTGGTTAGATGATCGATTATTTATATAATCAGTGGACACAAGAAAAAGTCGAGTTACAATCGAGGGCATTTATGGAAACGGAAAGACAGTGAATGACTCCTTCAATTATTCACTACTCGGATTCTTCTACTACCTTGATATTTAAAAATCCATGCACATTTTTATATTTCCAAACGACCAGCAATATTTTTAGTGAAAAAATATCTATATAAATTAAATAGATGATCAACTTTGATTGGCAAACATCGTTTTATTCCTCCCACCAAAAAAAAAAAAAAAGTTTCAATTTTCTATTATGAAGTATCAATTGTTTTAATTATGGGAATCATGCAGTAGAGACGGAACACCATTTTGAAATGGAAAATCTTGTGTATATTAGTGATTAATTAATTGTATAATGTAGGATATCTAAACAACAAAGTGATATTTAGTTTGTCTCTAGAACTAATTAATTAATTACGACAAAAAAAAATAAAAAAATATCAAGCTGAAATACTATATAAAATATGTCCCATAATCTTCGTGACTGATTCCAATTTAATTAAAGGCAAATTAATTCGCTTAAGAATAATATTCATTACCTTTAATTTTTATCAAGGAGTGATTAATTATAAAACAAAATCTCAAATAAGAGTAATATTTTTAGTGTTACATCATTACGTGTATAATCACTAAATTAAATAAACATCTCATTAAATATTTTACCCCATTAGGAGGCATATATACTTTTTTTTTTATTTCATTCATTTTGAAATGGGAGGCATATTATATTATTGAAAGTTAAAGGTATATATATTTCAAACTTAAGGTCATTAAATAGGTAGTTATAAATTAGCAAGTCACTCTTACACACAGCACAAAAAGTCAAGAAAGGGAAAAGCAATTAATTATACAAGATTTATTAAAACAACAATCAATAGCATTGAGGGGAAAAAAAAAAAAAAAACCCTTTTTTCTCCGTCTAATAATCATATCAAAGGACTAAATAGCCCCTTCAATGAAGCACTTAGGGGTTTGGCCATCTAAATCACTAATTAATTTCAAATTGATTACTAGTATGACTGTTATCTGTACTGATTAAAAAATTGTATTTAATCTACTCAAAAGTATGTGAAGTAGTATTTTATTTTCTATCATGGTTCTGACTTTTACAAGAATTATTCTATTGTATGAGAAAAACAAGCTGTCCACGTGGCTAAATATTATCAGCTCATGCAACTTGTTAAGTTTTGTGGTTTATGTTCCAAAATATTTAACCATACTAAATAAAATAACTTAAATCCGTTTTGACTACAAATCGCTCAAGCTTGATCACTTAATTGGTAAAGTGAAATTAAAATGGGACTTTATCCGAGATAACGACCCCTATAGTAATTTGTGTATAATGGATGCGAGTAAGAGAATTGCAATGTTTAAAATTTTTTAGAATTAAATACTTAGCCAATGATGAAAATAATATTAATTTTACTTGCTCGAGACAGTTGTCACGCAGAAGTGCATGAGTTGCCCATAATATTGATGTTCTGTACCTATTCGAGTTCAAAAATAAAATAAATACGCGTTACTTATATGAAGAGACAAATGATCATATCGTTTGCACAATTGAGTATGACAAATTTATTAATTTTAAAAATTGGATAATAATACGATATGATGGCTTTTGTTTTGTGGAAAACTCTTTTCACCATTTCTTGGCAAGCAAATTGCCTTTTGTTCAGAATAAATTAAACTTTATTCCACAAAAGTCAAGGGAAGGATATGTCATGATATGATATACCTTTTTCCGAATTGGTATATATAGGGAATGAATTGTTTTCACAAGCACGAATTTATGCAATAGATTAATTTATATATAATTACTTTTGTATTTACTGAAAATAAAATATTGATCTACTACATAACAAAACAAACTACAAGGTTATATTCATGAAAAATGTCCATTAGCAAACTTGTTAACTTAGAAGAAGACAGCTTTTGATTACCTGTTTTGGTTTTTTGTAATAAATAGATTTGTAATGTCTTGATAAAAACTGAGATGTTTAGGTTTGTTGCACCAACTTAACTACTAAGCCATAATTAATTAAATAATATTAACATACAAAATACGAAGCAAACAATGATTGGCTTATTTGTTTGCCCAATATAATCATTCGGGTTAAAGATTAATAAAGATGGGGCCAGACAATTCCAATAGAATTATTAATAATAGTAATAATTATTAATTATCCCAAGCGTTACATATAAGTAAACTCTATTTTAGTGGGGATGAATTTATAATTGCTTGTGAAGTTGTATTTGCTTATAAATAAATGGGCCAACCCTTGATGAGGAATCTGCTAGTTGGCCGGTCGCTTTCTGCGCCGTTTTCAGCTAATTTTTGGATTTTTGAAACCTTTTTAATTAGGGATACATATCTACAATTTGGGCCTACTTGAGAAGGAATACAAGAATTCCACCTATGCAATTCTTTGCTTGAGATTGTGCATCCACATAAAATAAAATTTAATTGAGCAAATAAGATTAAGTAGTAACGAAAAAAAGAGAAAGTAAAAGTAAAGGTATGGAAAAAAAAAGAAGAAAATTAGGGAATTTTGGTACTTCACGGCATATATAGATAGATGCCTGGTCAATTGCAAGAGATATTGCATGTTAATTAATCTTATTTGAAATTATATGATACGTATGCACTAAATTAGGCACACACAAAAAAAAAGAGAATATCAATTATGTTTTAATCATTAATTTTGTAGTAACAGTAATTCTTATAAACAAAACTCACGTGATCATTTAGAAATCGATAATCATCATATAACATACAAAAATTTCGTATACTTTTCACTTTCTACATATCTTTAAGTTTTCATAAAATACATAATCTTATAATTGTAACGTGATTGATATTTATACTGATCAATAGCTACTAAAGCAAAGTGCAAAATCAATTATCAATATGTGGCTCGCAACTCCACATTCAATTATATGACTAAGAGGATTAACTCATAATTTTACTTTTTTTAGTAGGATTAATCATAATTATACATTTGAACTAAATTTTTCTTAGTGGGGAAGAGTTGGTGGAGGCAGTGGGACCCACTTATCAAACATGGTCACGCAATGTATTGTGTGTACATGTTACGAAACAATTATACGCATCCTATTTAACAAAAATCCAATTATTTTGGGACATAATTAATTGATTATGTGGAGCGGTAAAATTATGGTTTGGTCCAATTAGAAAGAGGTCAGCTCGAGTAGTGGGGCCCAGAAAATCAAACCACGCCCCATAAAGAAAAGAGCAGTTGGTCTGTCTCATGTTATGTGTTAATTAATTATTTGTTTGTTTCTTAGCTCAAAAACAAATTATATTTGTTTGTTTAATTGAAATTACGTGCATGATTATGGAGCCACTAGAGCTATGGGTATAAGGATGCATGCGATAAGGATGAGAGAGATGACCATGGGGCCATAATAACCTACCTACCCTATATAGTCATATACCATACCCAAATCAAACAAAATAACAAGTACTCCCTTCGAGAAGCGTGAAAATGCATGCCGAAAATGCTAAAAAGAAAAGGGTCATGAATCTTGAGTCGGAGGGAGTAATAAAAAAAAAATGTTAGTATTATTCAAAGAGTTCATACAAAAATAAATCTTAGTATGAGAGAAAGTGAAAATAAGGTTTTATTTATATATAAAATTTGACGTTTATGTATCGTTATGTTTATTGTGTATTACAACCATATTTACTTTAGTAACAATTATAGATCTTACTAAGATCAGTGGTCTAAATCTATTTATATTACTCATGTTGAAACTTATGTGTGTGTGATTTAATAAAATACTCCGTTTGTCCTCTATATATATCTGAAATTTTGGTCCACATGAATTTTAAAAAAAAAAAAAAAAATTGTAAGTGAATTAATGATGAGTCAAATTTATACGAGTGGAGAATATTTTTTATTAGGTAATAACACATATTGAGACGTCTTAAAAAAATTACACATTATTGGAGACGAGGGAGTAGTATTTTATTTTGGGAAGTCGAATTAATAAACTATATATATTCCATGTTATGTAGTAATATGCATGATATTAGATTGAAATGCGCATTGTGAAATGCGAAAGGAGAGATGAAAATGGGCAGAAATGAGGAAAAGGAAAGTGGTAAATGATAGTGCAAATTTATGTAAGAGAATGGTCGTTACTCATTGTTCAGTATTATCACATCCGACAGTGCACGGCTCAAGTAAATAAAGTATTGCATCCAAACAAATTAATTAAGATGTTCGGACATGTATAAATCCATGAAACACATAATTTGGTGCTCAGAACCTTTTTTTTTTTTTTTTTCTCTTTCTTCTTCTTCTTCTTTATTAACTTTTCAGTTAAATGGGTTCGGCATAAACCAAAGTAAAAATTACCCAAGTAGGGTAAAAGTGTTAAGTGTTTCATGCTGCTCCATTGATTAGCTATTTTTAAAAAAACAAATCATCCACACAATCCACTTGTATAATTTTTTTTTAACTGTGTATTTAATTAACAGTCACGAGACATGTAAAATATTTGGTTCAGTGTATATATTTTATGAGTAATGTTACAATATACCGTTGACATATTTAATGTGTCTACGGATGAGGTGATACTGTTATAAATAAAGAAACTATATTAAATATATACCTTTGTTAGTGTTGAATATGTTGGCTGATTTATGTAAGACAAACTGTGAGACATGAACTATGAATATGCTATGAGTCACTGCGTATGACGAGTTCCAGAAGCTGTATCTCAGATCCAGCTGGCTGCCAGCTGTGCGTGTATATCCAGAAGGAAAGTTTCCGGATTATGTTTAGTGATAAAAAGGAAATTTCCTACGTGATTCTATGAGTTGATTTGCGGATATACTTCATCAAATAGAGTCCTACCAACACAAGGAAAGTATCTTCAAGGAGATACACGAAATCAATGAAATCTTGGAGGACCAGCCAATATCTAGGGTTTGGCAAGAGACCCTATATATTGAAGAAGAGTCGCTCTCATACGGCTGCTGCGTTTATGATTGTATTCCTACATACACGAGTGATTGAGAGCAATTACGAGTGTGAGTGTAGAAGACACAAAACTAGTATCCGTTCATAAGAACATATTAGGTTTAGGGTTGTGTGATCTTTGTAAACGAGTTATTCTAAACTCAAGGGGTGTGAGGATTAGTCTAGATCTTCGAGGGGATTAGACTAGGTTAAGCTAGTGAGAGCTTAGCTTCGAATCACTATAGGAGGGCGTTGGAGAGTGACACGGTTTCACAAGGTGTGTGATCCTTGGTGTGTAAGTTCCTTTGTACTCGAGCACTATATTAGTGGATTGATCCTTTGGGTGTGGCCCCCCAGACGTAGGTGTGTGTGATCACTGTTTCACCCAAAATAGTGCTATCAATAGGACTAGGTCTATCATAGTACTAGTAAGATGAACCCTAAGTCGAATCTCAAGGAAAGCTTAACAGGGAAACCAATTGTGTGATTATCTACCCTAAGAAAGCAAGTAAAAATTGGGGGTTTTGAAGTTTGATTAAATCCTAGGCACAAAACAAATAAAAGAAAGCAATTAAATCTATTCTAGACTTGAAAGCAATTTAAAAGCAAGTAGAAAGCACTCTCGTCTGTCACCCGGGATAATAAATTAATCTAGAAGAAAGCAGTAAATCTACCTAGGCATGAATTGAAAAGAAAGCAATTAAATCTAAACTAGAGCAAATAAATCTTAACATGGATCTAATGTAAATTAAAGCAAATAAATTTAAACTAAATAAAGTGATTAGAGAAAGCAAGTAAAATTAATCTAAGAGCACAAATTAAACTTACGAATCAAAGATGAAAGAAAGAACAAAGAACTTGAATTAAAATCTTGAATCCAAAGCTATAATCTTCAAAGCAATAACTAAAAACTAATATAAACTAATCTAGAGGTTTAAGGGCTAAAAACTAGGAAGAAAGATGTCTCTCACGTTCACAATAGTTTTCATATATATAGATCTCAAAAACCTACTCAAATAAAGAAAATAACATAACAAGTCGGCCCGGCCCAGCGGCCCGCTGAGTATCCCTCTCGCGTTTTTCTTGAAACTAACGAGCCCAGCGGCCCGCTGGGTGCTACACTCGGCCAGCTGCGCGTAACTTTTTTGTTTCGGCCATATCTCCTTCGTCCGAACTCGAAATTGACCTCCGTTTTTTCCTATGCGCTCTTATCGAACTCCTCTTCAATATTATGCTTTTAGTTCATCCGAAATTGATCTTCACTTTTTGCTCATTTCTTCGTTCTTGTGCTCCTTTTCTCTCTTCTCTTCCAAAACTCCTCACAAAACCAACTTTGACTAAAACACACGAAACAAACACATAAAAACAAGCAAAACATACGAAAACAAACTCACACCAAACTATAAAAATCACACAAAAACATACTAAACAATCACCGAACTGGGTTACCAACTCATGTGTGTTTTATTGTTGGTACTGCTTGTCATACTTGTTTTACAATATGTCTTATATTACAAGTATGCAAATATTGGATAAGATAATTTTTCAATTGGTACCAGAGCAGGTCATCTAAGTTATTGGTGTTTGATCCTGTGTTTATTATCTTATCTGTTCAAACAAGTGGTTTTCTTCAATGGCTTCGAAAGATCTTGGACTTGTTGCCCGTCCTCCAGTTCTAGATGGGTTTAATTATAGGTACTGGAAAATTAGGATAGATGCTTACATTCATTAAATCGATAAATTTGCATGGACTGCTGTGATTTGTGGGTGGAAACCTCCAACAGATGAAAAGGGGGTTGCTAAGCAAAGAGAGGATTGGAGTGCTACTGAACTCACTAAGTCGAGTATGAATCAGAAGGCTCTAAATGCCATACACGGGGCAGTAAGTATGGAAGTCTTTGCTATCATATCTACGTGCAAAACTGCAAAGGAAGCATGGGATATTTTGGAGTGCACATATGAAGGAAGCACTCGAGTGAAGAATCAGCGCCTCCAACAAATTACAACTCAATTCGAGCTGATAAGAATGGAGGAAGATGAGGAGATTGGAGATTTCAACACAAGGCTGCGTGTGCTTACTAATGAATGTTGTGCTCTGGGAGAGCCAATCTCTGAGCAAAAGTTGGTAAAGAAGATACTGAGGTTTTTACCAGAACGCTTTTATACTAAAGTGACCGCCATTGAAGAAGCTCGTGATCTGGAAGAAATGACTGTCAACGAGCTTATTGGATCCCTCAGGACTTATGAGATAGGTATGAAAGAACATAAGTCTGAAGGTAAGAAAAGTATTGCCTTCAAAGCTAATACTGACATTCACGACTCAGATACTGTCTCTAATGAGTTTCAAGAACTGGTCGATTCTTTTGTTATGATGGCAAAGAAGAAATTTGGAAGTGGTTCTCGAAATGAAAACTTTAGAAAGTCCAATGGATCCAAAGAAAGGGATAACCATGAGAAAAGGTGTTCTGAGTGTGAAGGGTATGGACATGTCTAAGCTGATTGTGCTAATCTCAAGTCTTCTAGCAATCAAAAGAAGCTTAATCGTGACTCTTATAATGATGATAATTCTGAAGAGAGTGAAAGTGAAGAGATAGACACTCACGTGGCACAGACTGTGAAACGTGTTACACAATCAGATGCTGAAAGCGACCCATTTGCCATTGGAGTAAGGCATAAGCACAAACTGCTAAGCTTGTCACTTAATCTAATACTGGAAGTGATCCTTTTGCTACTGCTACAGAAGATACCATCTATGGTAATATTGTACAGATTATTGAGCTCACTCACAATGTTGGTATTCTTCAAGATAAGTGTAATAAGTTGCCGAAATCAACAAAGACCTAAAGGATCAAGTGGATATTCTTGTCAAGAAAAATGATGAACTTGTAAAGATTGTCCAGACTTAAGAGTATGAATTGATTGAGTCTCATGCTGAGTGCTATAATGTCAAGAAGGAATTAGAGAAGATCCAAAAGACTATCCAGATGATGCAAGGATCTGCTCAACTTGACGAAATTCTCAAGCAAGGAAAACTTGTCAGAGATAAATTGGGTGTAGGGCTCACCAATAATGGATGGACACCTTCTAGCTCAAAGAAGCAAACAAGGATCACGTCCTCCTCGTCCAATCCCTCGTGGACCTTGCCCACCTCCATCTAATTTTCTTGATGTTCCTGAAGGATCTAACTTGAATAGAAGTCATGAAGAACAGTTGAAGAACAAAGTGTTTACTCATTCCTTTGTTTCTGCTGGTTACATGGGGGAACCTGAAAAGCCAAATGAAAGATAGTTTGTGCAACGCAGATCTCAGTCTGGCAATCAATGGGATCGTGACATATTTATTCCTGTGTGTCATTATTGTCACAGGCCCGGACATATACGACCAAACTGCAAATTCTATTTGGGTGACAAGAGAAGACAGTCAACTCAAGCACCAAAGACCAAGGGTCGTGGGAAGATGTATAGAGGCTATGTAGCTCATACGTGCAACCGGTCGATTGTTGGAAATGTTTGGTATGTGGACAGTGGATGCTCAAAGCATATGAACGGTAACAAAAACTTCTTGATTGATTTGAAGATGGGGTCCCGTGATCGCGTGACATCCGCTGATGGGGTAGAATTGAGTGTTCTTGGTTCTGGAATGCTAAATATTCCGGGAATACCTCCATTGGAGAAAGTTCTGTATCTTGAAGGGCTTACATCTAACCTCATCAGTATTAGTCAACTGTGTGATTGGGGACTTGATGTTAAATTTGATAGTAAGCAGTGTATTATCTCTAAGGATAACACTGAGTATCTTGTTGGCAAGAGGGCTGGAAATGATTGTTATCTAGTGATACCTTCTATTACCTGTAACTTGTCTTGTATATCTTCTGCTGAGATTTAGCATAAGAAGCTTGGACATACCAGCTACAGGAACTTTCAGAAATTGGTTCGATGTGATGCTTTAAGAGGCCTTCCTGATATTCTAGATGATCAGATTCGTGTTTGTGGACCATGTCAGATTGTGAAGCAAACTCAAGAGCTGCACAAGACTGTTAAGAAGATAATGACAGAGAAAGTCTTGGAACTTCTTCATATGGATATAATAGGTCCGATGCAAATTGAGAGTATAAACAAGAAGAGGTATGTTTTTATTTGTATCGATGATTACTCTCGTTACACTTGGGTTGATTTTATCAGGGAAGAATCAAAAACCTTTGAAGTATTCAAAGAATTGTGTTTGAGGATTGAAGTAGAGAAGAAGTTAAAAGTCAAGCGTATAAGACGTGGCCATGGGACAAAATTTAAGAACACTGAATTTCAAAAATTTTGTGAAGGAAAGGGAATTTCACATGAGTTTTCTCCCAAGACTCCACAACACAATGGAGTTATGGAACGTAAGTATCAGACTCTTCAAGATATGGGTCGGACTATGATGAAGGCATGTGATATAGCAACAAAGTTTTGGGCAGAGGCTCTCAACACAGCTTGTTATACATGCAATAGAGTATACTTGCGCTCTAAGACAAGGACTACTCCCTATAAGATCTGGAGAGGGAAAAAGCCTAATGTTAAACATCTTCATGTGTTTAGTTCGAGATGTTACATTCTTAATGATCTAGTCCAAAAGAAGAAGTTTGATGATAGAGGAATAGAAGCTATGTTCTTGGGATATTCTCGTAATAGTGTAGCTTTCAGAGTTTTCAATAAGTTGACTGGAACAGTTGTTGAGTTATTCAATGTGAAGTTTGAGGACTGCCCTGATGAGGGACCCTTAGTGGCAGATTTCATGGAACCAGTCTCACAATTTATCTCACCACCTCAAGTGGAGAATGAAGAGTTAGAGTTTGATTCTGATCCACCCGAGTCTGAATCAGAGGTGACGATTAAGAAAGGTGTAGAGTTTTTAAAATTCACTCACTAGATGACATAATTGGTAGAGTTGATGAAGGTAGAAAAATAAGAGGAGTACAAATAGACTTCAAGAAACTAGCTGCTAGGATAGCTAGAATGTGCTATGTCTCTAACGTAGTGTCAAGAAAAGTCGAAGATAACATCTTTGAGCTGGAGCATATATCTACCACTACTCAGTTGGGAGATATCTTTACTAAAGCTTTGGATGCAGAAAAATGTGAATTCCTCAAGAAACCCTTGGGGATTTGCATTGGATGATACTCTCCTTATGAGGTATGCGTTTCTTGAGTTTCTTGATTTATTATCATTGAGATTAGTCTTTTTCTATAATCTCAATGAGTTTGGATGGTTTGATGGATTACTGGATTTCTTAGTTTCCTGTGTTTATGAAAGCTCTCATTTATTTTGAGAGCTTAAGATGCAACTGATAATGCTTGTTTTGTGTTCGTCTGAATTTTGAAACAGTATGTAACACTAGTGTTTCTCAGTGTTCTGCAAGGGGTTTCTTTGTTTGATGAGCTGGCAGAGTAAGTTATCTGCACATGGGTGTAGTGCGTCAGTTCATCTTAAAGTGGGAGGTCATTTCGTGGTTGGTTGATTTTTGAAATATGGCAGTTACTTCATGGGAAATTATTTTGTGCAGGCTAGACTCATATTCTCATATTGGATCTTTGCCAAGCTTTTCTCAAGCTTTCTTCTCAAAATTTCTTCCTTCTATGATGCTTGTATTTGATTCGGTATGTGTCGGTAACAAACGAGGGTTAGTAGACTTTGGCTCTACTTATTCTTCCTCGTCGGAGTCTTTCCCTAAGCCACCACTGGCAAAGGAGGTCATTCCTCAGATCTAGAGAGTCTTGACCATCAACCTCTATCTCTTGGAGTGGCAAAGTTGGTGAAGACAACAAATGAGGTATCTGCTCAAACACTGTTGGATAAGGATGAATCGTCAAAGCAACCTACAAAGAAAAGCCATATGAGTTGAATGAAGAAAATGGTGCATGTCTCTATTAAATTCTCTGCCAAAATAATTTCACAAAAAGGCAAAGAAGGTTGGAAAAATGCAAAGTTTGTGAAGGTGCTCTGAATCCAGTGGATGAAGATTCTTGAGGTGTTGAGAGCGATGGGAAGAACTATGTCTCATCACTTAAAGGCAAGTTTTCTTGTGCTGGTCAGTCAGAGTTTCCTTTGCACCTATGTCTCATGATGATTTTCTTGTTCAATTCTGGGAAATCAATAGGCATGCATAAGAAGTTTGTTGTGGATAGATCTGTTAATCTGAAGAGTATTAGCTCAAATGGTATTCTGGATAAATCCTTGATAAAGCTCCTCTCAACTCTACTATGTTGGCAACAAGGAAATATGTGAAGAATGTGGTGTTGGAATTTTACTCCTATCTGAGTAAGACTATGTTTGATATGTCTTCATGTGATATGTTCAAAGGGGTTAGTGTATGGTCTTCTCTCCTGCTGTGGAAAGTTATGTTGCAGTACAACCTGAGGTTCTCGTTTCTCTTATTGTTGTTGCTAGAGGGTCAAGTTGACTGGTGGGATTATGAATTCTTGAGTTGGGGATAGCTTACTTGGAGCTTAACTATCCATGGAGTATGAAAATTTTCAGAAAATTGTTGTTCATAAATGGTTGCCCTCAGCTCCTCGTTCTACTCTTAGTCAGGGTATTGATACTCTCATTTTATAGGGTTGGTACTGGGATTCCTATAAATTTCGGATCTATTGTGTTTAAGGTTCTTGAGGAACAAGTAGAAAAGTAGAAATGGTTTGAGAAAACCATTGGTTATCTTGGCTTGTTGTTTGGAATCATTTCAAGTCTGTTGGATGTGATGACTGCTCATGATGTTTTTGATAAGTCTCCAGGACATATCCTATTTAATATTCGAAGCTGTTTGATGAGCATATGCATGTAAATGATAGTGCAGGTGATGTGTGTGGGAAGCAGAAGAAACTATCTGAAGGACAGAAGCTTGAATCTGTGCTTGTTGGCAACAATTTGTTTGCTGTGACTTCTCGTGTGTTGCTTGAATTAAGGAAGGATTGCAACACCCTATCAAAGACGACCAAGACACTTTCAGCTTGAAGGGCTGAGATTGAAGGATTGTTCAATGACTCGAAGATGTTTAAAGTTAGTGGTCATGATGTCTTTGGCTTGTAATTTCTTGGGTAATAGCTAAAAAACAGTTGTGGCTGACTCTGAAGAGGATGGTGTTGAGGTTGATGCCTAGTCTTTGGCATCTATGCAGACATAAAGGGGGAGTAGTGACTGTGTGACTATTTTTTTAGTTGTTATTTTTCTGGATTCGGGCCTGTATTAATTAATACAGGGGGAGATCATTGCTGCTTGCTACTCACTAGTTACTCTTATCATTTCTCATTTATGATAAGTTGGTTTCTTATTTGTTTGTTTGGTTTGTGGAATCAATTACTTAGAGTATTGTACTGTGGGTGCGCTCCAGTATTTGCTCTGTAGTAGTTAAGTTATGGTGCTTCCGTTGCTGATAACATGCTAGATGATTATGCTTCCGTTGCTGCTGCATGTTACTGCTGATGTTAATTGATGTTGTCTCTGTTCAGTCATTCATGATTCTGTGAGTTGTTCCTGAAGCTGTGCTACTACTCTAATTTCATGTGTTTATCAAGATTGTTGTTGAGGTTATGTGGTTCTTTACAAAGGGGGAGCCTTAGTACTTTTATGCAAGATTTTGCGTTGGTATGAATGTTAAAGCAAGCAAGGGGAGCTTTGATCGATGTTATTTCTGTATGCGTGAATAACATGTTTTCTTTATTAAGGTTTTGTCTACATAAATGCCAAAGGGGGAGATTGTTAGTGTTAAATATGTTGGCTGATTTATGTAAGACAAACTGTGAGACAGGAACTATGAATATACTACGAGTCACTGCGTATGACGAGTTCCAGAAGCTGTCTCTTAGATGAAGAACGGATTTGCCAGCTGGCTGCCAGCTGTCCGTGTATATCCAGCAGGAAAGTTTCCGGATTATGTTTAGCGATAAGAAGGAAATTTCCTACGTGATTCTATGAGTTGATTTGCGGATATACTTCATCAAATAGAGTCCTACCAACACAAGGAAAGTATCTTCAAGGAGATACACGAAATCAATGAAATCTTGGAGGACAAGCCAATATCTAGGGTTTGGCAAGAGACCCTATATATTGAAGTGATCCGCCCTCACTTTAGAGGTGAGGGTAGAGAGCAATAATAATCGATTGAGTAATCGAGTCAAACCACAAGGAATGCAAGGACACTCAAGTTTCAAGTAGTAACCTAGCTACTAAACCTAGTATCCAAGCTACAATATATCATGTTTTTGTGTTTTTGATTGAGTAAAAACAATTGAAAAGTAATTAACAAAGCTCAAACTTAACTAAGCAAGTAACAAGTGGCAAATGATATAAAGTCGATAAGAGAAAGTATGGTTCCAAATATAATCCAATAATCACTAAAAGCCTAGGTTGATGGATTTGCATGGATTAGCCATTTTAATCTAATTCATATGGGAGTTCTATATATATAGTAAACATCAATTTTTCTCTCGAAGCAATCAATATTAGTGGATTAACCTATGACATCTATCTCCGCTAGGTCTCAAGATGCATAAATTAACTCCAAATAACTCAATTAATTATCTAGAATCTCCTATTAGCAAGAATTACTAATATGTTGTGATTTGATTCCAAGTGTTATGAACTAAAGCCTCCTAAGCATTTAACCAAACACCTTGTATGCACTCAATGATGGCCAATCAATCATGCAATAAAATCAAGCCCCAAATCACAAGACATATGAATTAGAAGGTAAATCCAACAACAAAACCCAAAAACCTAATTTTCTAGATCATATCTTCATATATTGGAACCAAAAGAAAATTAGCTAGACATAATTAAAGGAAATGAACCATAGAAAATAGAAGAAATCATGCTTAAAAGAAAGAGAATTTAATGAGGAAGAAGAAAATGGTCTTGAATTGCAAATCCACAAAGTATAGCTCCAACAATCTTCAAAATACTAAAAAGGAAAGAGGGAAAATATTCTAGGGTTCTTGGGGAATTAAATTATGAAAAAGATCTACAAATGGGGTGAATTTTGGGGTTAAATACATCACAAATCGAGTTTGGGTCGAATCGGGGTGAAACAGGACGAACCGAGACGAGTTTGGGCGAGCCGAACTCGCCCATTAGTGAAGAGGGGCGCTTGACCGGCGGTCTGTGGGAAGGGGAACCGGCGGTCTGGCAAACCGCCGGCCAGACCGCCGTCTATGCTGCCACATTAGGTGCTGAACCGGCGGTTTGATGTTGGTTCCCGGCGGTTTGACAAACCGCCGGCCAACCCGCCGGTTTTCCTTCACTTGCGCAACTTTACCGTTTTCGCTCGTTCTCTCTCGTCCGAACTCTGATTTACGAACCGCTTTTTGCTACGGCTTCCTAACGAACTCCTCTTCGACATGGAATGATCAATTTGGCCAAATGAGTTCTCCATCAACCTGTAAAAATACACAAAGAGACTCGAGAGAACGGGGAAAACATAAACAAACTTGAACGAGTGAAACCCTAGCTTTATGAATTCAAATTCCACATTCTTAACCCTAGGTTTCACCCTAATCAAACTCGACTCTTTCTCATTTCTAGCCTTCGATCCTTAGTCACATGAATGCTCTTTCCAATTCTTACAAAAATGGACCGAAAACTGAAAAGAAATGAGAAAAGTAGAATGTATGCTACAAGTTAAGAAACCCTAGCATTTCTAACCTTTAAGCACCCAAATCGAGACTTAAACACATACAAAACACACTCAATATGCACATAAAATACGTGTTAATCATGAAGAAGAGTCGCTCTCATCGGTTGCTGCGTTTATGATTGTATTCCTGCATACACGGGTGATTGAGAGCAATTATGAGTGTGAGTGTAGAAGACACAAAACTAGTATCCATTCATAAGAACATATTAGGTTTTGGGTTGTGTGATCTTATAAACGAGTTATTCTAAACTCAAGGGGTGTGAGGATTAGTCTAGATCTTCGAGGGGATTAGACTAGGTTAAGCTAGTGAGAGCTTAGCTTCGATTCACTATAGGAGGGCGTTGGAGAGTGACACGGTTTCACAAGGTGTGTGATCCTTGGTATGTAAGTTCCTTTGTACTCGAGCACTATATTAGTGGATTGATCCTTTGGGCGTGGCCCCCCAGACGTAGGTGTGTGTGATCACCGAACTGGGTTACCAACTCCTGTGTGTTTTATTGTTGGTATTGCTTGTCATACTTGTTTTACAATCTGTCTTATATTACAAGTATGTAAATATTGGATAAGATAATTTTTCAACCTTAAATACTAAACCTTACTAAGAAAATTAAACTTTACTAAAAAAAAAAATCAATCCTAAATAGAAAAAGTAACTTACGTGGCATTATGACATCAGTTGTGGGCACATTAAGTATGCCTATCGTGGGAGGGGAGCATTTCTATATATTTTATTACAAATTTTAGTTTCATGAAAGGACATTTGTCTGACTAGTTACATGAGAATGGGCTGAAATTGCTCATATTTATAAATTGGGCCTATTTGTGCCTTTCTATAGGGGATTTTAAGCATAGCCACATTTTTTCTCACTATAGCCCCCTAAATAAAATAATAATAAAACTAATTTTAAATATACTAATATACCCTTATGTAGCCCCCAAAAAATTTAACACCAAATTTCATAGCCTCCGTTGTGCAAGGAAAATTTGAATCTGAACTAAGGTTCAAGAAGCTAAAATTTAAAATTCATTTCTATCTACAGTATTGCCTATCAACTCTCATGTGAAGTAAAAATCTGAAATTAGGAAGCTAAGAATCTGAGATGATGAATCCTTTGGAAACTATAACTGAAAGGAAAAAAGAAGAAATATGGACACAAATTAACTACAAAAATTAAATTAAGAGCAACTTTGCTCCTGCTACTGACGGTGGTCACGTCCGGGGGCGGTGACATCTCTCGATGTCTTGGCAGCCGGAGATGGTGGCGGCAGCCTTGTAGTGATGCAACGAAGTCACCGCTGTAAATGGCAGCGTTGGAGGCAGCTTCGGTGGAGCGGCAGTGGTGCCGCTGTCATGAGTGGTGACTTTTTCTGGAGAGTAAGGGGGTAGTGGCGGCGGTTTTATCAGCATCGATCGTGATGGAGATGTCGATCGCCAGGGATCCAGAGAACATAGGAGAAGAAGCAAGGCGGTGCCCCTTACCCTATTGCTGCCAGCCGCAACTGTGTACAAGGATCATGGAGATGGCGATGGAGATGCAATATGACTATGGTGTCGTTTCCGATGGTGAGGTGGTGTTTTCTTTACCTGAACTTAGAGAGAGGATAGACGGGATTCAGATTTTAAGGATTTTAATTTTGAGTTTTGGGAGTTTTGGGGGCTATGGTGGCGGAAGTGCAGCGATGCCAGAGTTTTAACAGGAGAAGAAAACTTCAAGAGGGTATACTCCGGCAGCTGTATTGCGAGAATAGTTATTGGAGGCTGTAAAGATATAATTTAATTAGAATTTGACATTGATGGCTACCTACGTAAGGATACATTAGTACATTCATAATTATTTTTATTATTATTTTATTTAAGGGGCTATGGTGAGAAAAATTGTGGCTATGTTTAAAATTCCCTTTCTATATTAAAGATTTATGTGGCTTTACTTCTGGGCTCTCTCATGATATCATGCTCATACATTACACACGCGATCAAATAATGAATAAAGAATGCAATCATACTTGGGCTCTCTATTTGCCTCTAAATACACCCCATTAATATAATAATACAGAGTATCAATTTAATCTAAATGTTGTCTGATAGGATACGGCCTAGCTACTAGGCCCAATATAATTGGGCCTCGACAGTTAAGCTCGGCCTATGCAGCTCGGCCCAATTAAGGATAAGAGACGACTTCACCAAGACAATCAAGACTCCTACATTGACTACAACTCAAGCTCCAAGAGAGATATAGAAGCTCGGTGTCTATCCATAAGAGGAGGATCAAGCCAAAGAGTCCAAATAGGAGAAGACTTTGTATCATAGTCAAATTCCATGTAATTACCTATAAATAAGGGTTTAGAATAGATTGAGAGGGGAGAACAATCTTGTAAGCAACACACACATACTAGCAATAATATCCATACTCTCTTTTTGCTCCGTGGACGTAGATCTATTCCGGTAGATCGAACCACGTAAATCCCTCGTGTCCTATTATTTTCGTGTTTATTTATTCCTTGTTAACGTTCATTAATTGCCTACGAAAACAAGATCGATCACTGGCGCCGTCTGTGGGAAGCTCGATTCGTGATTTCCGATCAAAAGTTTTCTGGGTAATCTACCGTCATGACAAGACCAACACGATCAACCGCCGCAGCTGCCGCCGCCAACAAGGAAAATGAAAATTAGCAAACCGGACAAGATCAGGCAGTAAATCCACCAGTCCGGGAAACAGAAATCCCCGAAGCAGAGGCAAGCCAGGCGCAAGATCCAAACCCTGCAACACGCCGGAGACATGGGAAGGAACACGTGAGAGACCAAACTCCAGACGGACACATTCAGCACGTGCCGTTGGATAAGCATGGCAAGCCAATCTATCCAGAAAGAGGAGGTCACAATAGCAGCCAGGAGGCGGACGATGTCCATCTCCAACCGGACAAATTCGATGGTGCCGTCAGGGAGTACCTCACGCATAATAAGCGAGATTTTCTCCTATTCGCCAAACAACAAAAGGCTCGCAATCGTGAGAAAGGCCAGCCTTCGCGCAGCGATGATAGAGAGCGCGAAGTTACATTCAAATCGCAACCGCGACAAAAGTCACCTAGCGTCAGGATCGTAGGCGCACGGAATGCCGGATTTTCCCCTAGGAGATTTGTTGACGATCGTCAACGGGACCATCATCGCATCTCACCTCACAGCAACGTCATCTCACCTCGGCACGACACCGTCTCACCTCGGCGCGGCGAGGACAATTATAAAGGATGGAGGTTTGGCATGTATGGGATGATCTCTACCCCTTTCACCAACAAAATACTTTATACCCCTCTCCCGGATAAGTACAGAGTCCCGTCTATCAAGCCATATAATGGATCGTGCGACCCGAGGAATTTCCTGTCCCAATACCAATACAACATGGTCAATCAGGGACTCAGCGATGATATCTACATGTGCAAGGTCTTCCCCGAATTGTTGGTAGATAATGCACGCATGTGGTTCGACAGTCTACCACCTCGCAGTATCGGGTGGTACGATGAGCTGATGGATGCATTTGAGCGAAGATTTTTCCAGAAAGCCGAGGCAAAAACCACCTCGGCACATCTCCTCACCATCAAGCAAAGGCAAGGTGAACCTATCAGCGACTTCATGACTAGATTCAATGAAGAAAGTCTAAAAGTCGAGCGCCTAACTGACGAGTCCTAATCTCTGCCTTCCAAAATGCTATCCAGTCGGGAGCTCTGTACAAGGAAATTGTGAGGGACGAGCCTCGCACTGCGAAGCAATTATGGATCATAGCAGATCGGTTTGCAAGAGCCGACGAAGCTGACAGGCGCAAGCGCGAAGCAGACAAGGCCGAACCATCAGATCGGAAGAAGGAGGATCAGAATGACCGAGGCCAAAGTCGGCGAAGTGCATTCGACAGGCTACAACGTGCACCCCTGGAGTCCAGGCTCGGACCTCGGTAGAACCAGGAGAAAAGTGAATTCACCCCGTTGACGAAGCCGAGGACAGAGATCTACAAGCTGCACACTGACCTGTTCGAAAGACCTCGCCCTCTGTCAAAAGTGGGGGAAAACGCCGATCTAAGGAGAAGTACTGTCATTTTCATGAAGATCATGGACACGACACGGAAGAGTGCAGAAACCTCGCTATGGATATAGAGTAATTGGTGCGCGACGGCACCCTCAAGAGGTACCAAAGCCGCGGCCAATATGAAGCCCAACCTCAGGGTAAAGGAAAGTGCAAGCCGAATAGGGGAGGGAACAACTGCAACCCCCACATTGATAAGAAGCCGAAGCGTGAAGATGATGACGAGGACGAGGACCAACCTCAGTTTGACGGAATCATCACTGCCATCACCGGGCTCCCCCAAGGTGCAACAAAGTCCTCACTCAAGGCCGAGGCCCAAAGTTCCCAAACTGATGAGCCTTCCCATAAGAGGTTCAAAGAGGACGAGGCCATCACCTTTTCTGAGAAAGACCCGGTGCCAGAAAGAATACCTCACCAAGATGCACTCGTGATCAAAGCAGTCGTTGCCAACAAGCTAGTTCAACGGGTATTCATCGACAGTGGAGCTTCGGTGAGTGTCCTCTTCAAAGATTGCTTTGAGAAATTAGGAATCGAAGAGGCACGCCTCTCACCGACACCAATTCCCCTAAAGAGCTTCGTACAGCAGGAGACGCGCACGGAGGGGATTATCCAACTCCTGGTTATAGTGGGAAAACATCCGATGTCCTCCACTAAAGTGGTGAATTTCTTCATCGTCAAAGCTAATTCCCCGTACAACATCATCTTGGGCAGAGATTGGCTAGTTGCGGTAAAGGCTATATGCTTGGCGTACCATTTAAAAATCAAGATCCCTTCAAAGGGAGGAGTCATCGTGGTTCGTGGGGATCAGAAACGAGCCAAAGAATGCTTGCAAATTGCTCTACGAGGTGTTGGAACACCTCAGCACCCACAAGCATAGCAATTACAGAAACATGAGTTGGAGCTAGAAAAAACATTGTCTGCATCTGACGAACCAGTAGTAGATATCACATTGTACGAAGATGACCTATCGAAGGTCGTCAAAATAGGCTTCGCTGGTGGAGCCGAACTCAGAAAGCAGATCGTCCAACTCCTAAAGTAATACATGGATGTCTTTGCTTGGTCACCCCTCGACATGACCGGGGTCTCACCGAATATCATAACACATCGGCTTAACATTGACCCGGGAGTGAAACCAGTTCGGCAAAAGTAGCGGGTATTTGCAGCAGAACGAAGCCAAGTCATATATGACGAAGTGCATCAGCTTCTGAAGGCACAGATACTCTTCGAGGTCAAATATCCGACGTGGATTGCCAACCCGGTGATGGTAAAGAAGCAAGGAGGAGGGTGGCGGATGTGTATTGACTACACCGATCTCAACAAATACTGCCCTAAAGATTGCTACCCTCTCCCCAATATCGACAAGAAAGTCGAAGCTCTGGTCGGCCATAAGGTTTTCAGTTTCTTGGATCTGTATAAAGGATACCACCAAGTCCTAATGAGTGACGAGGACGCACCGAAGACAGCCTTCATCACAGACTTCAGCGTCTTCGCATACTAGAAAATGCCTTTCGGACTAAAGAATGTTGAAGCTACCTATCAATGGATGGTCAACAAGATATTCGAACCTCACATCGGCAAAATCATAGAGGTGTACGTAAACGACATCATCGTCAAAATTAAGGAGTTAGCCACTTCGGTTGACGACCTTAAAATCATCCTTGGTCTTTTACGTGGGGTAAACCTTAAGCTGAACCCCCAGAAGTGTATGTTCATGGTTCGATCTGGAAAATTACTGGGGTGTTAGGTCTCCAAAGAAGGATTGCAAGCCAACCCGTCCAAAGTTCGAGCAGTCCAAGAAATGAAGGTGCCAAAAACCATTCATGACGTGCACAAGCTGATGGACTGCTTAGCCACCCTGAGTCGTTTCTTGTCAAAGGCCGCAGAAAAGCAACTTCCTTTCTTCAAGATCCTAAAAAAAGCGCCGGAGTTCGATTGGAAAGACGAGCATAGGTCGGCATTTGAAGACCTCAAGAAATACCTTGCCAATCTTCCCACCCTATCCATCCCAAAGGAAGGAGAAGCCCTTTCTCTGTACCTCGCGGCCTCGGACGAAGCCATAAGTGCAGTATTAGTGAGGGAGGAAGGACATCGTCAGCTACCTATTTATTTCATCAGCCGAGCACTGAAAGGACCAGAGATGAGGTACCAACCACTCGAAAAAGTCACATTGGCATTAGTGAATGTTGCAAGGAGGTTGCGACCCTATTCCATGCACATCCCATACAAATCCTGACCGACCTGCCACTTCGACAAGTGCTGACAAAACCTGAAGCGTCGGGAAGAATCGCCAAATGGGCAGTTGAGCTCGGCGAGCACACAATCTCATTTTGCCCTCGCCAAGCCATCAAAGGTCAAGCCCTAGCGGATTTCTTGGTGGAAGCTAAGTTCACAGAAGTGCCGAAGCCGAATGAACCTTCCCCAAGCAAAACCGATGCTGAAGCTCTGAAAGAACCGTCTAAAGATTGCTGGAAAGTCTATGTGGATGGGGCTTCGGGGCAGCGAAGCAGAACAGGTGTCATACTCCTCAGCCCAGGTGGACAGGAGATAACTTATGCACTTCGGTTCGACTTCCCAACAATAAACAACGAAGTGGAGTACGGAGCTTTAATCGCCGGACTTCGTCTAGCTCAGGCTCTCCAGATACGATCTGTACAAATTTACAGCGACTCCCAAGTCATAGTGAGCCACATGCTAGGAAGTTACGAGGCTAAAGGCGACAGAATGAAAAAGTACCTCCACAAAGCCAAGACCTTACAACAGTACTTCTCGTATTTCGAGTTGATTCGCATCCCTAGGGGGGGAAACAACCGAGCAGATGCCTTAAGCAAATTGGGGTCGTCATCTACAAGCTCTCCCGTGAAAGAAGTCAAACTCCGAAGTATAGACGAAGCCGAGGTCAACCTAGTAACTGACGACAAGACGAACTGGATGACTCCTCTTCGAAATTATCTAGAGAAGGGAGAACTGCCCAATGATAAGCTCGAAGCTAGGAAAATCTTGAGCAAGTCTCCGAAGTATATTCTTGAACAGGGAGTGCTTTACAGAAGATCATACATCCAGCCCCTCCTAAGGTGCATAGGTCCGAACCAGGTAGATTACGCACTGCGAGAAATACACGAAGGATCGTGTGGAAGCCACGTCGGAGCCAAAGCACTCTCAAAGAAAGTCATGCGATGGGGATACTATTGGCCTACTATGTTCCAGGATGCAGTAGACCTCGTCAAAAAGTGTCCGAAATGTCAGATACATGCGACCGTGCTGAGGTTACCACAAACCGACCTCACCAGCATACAAAGCCATGGCCGTTCATGCAATGGGGGATAGACATCATCGGCCCGCTAGATAAAGCTCCCGGCCAATTCCAGTTCCTTATCGTCGCCATCGACTACTTTACCAAATGGGTAGAAGCTGAACCCTTGGCAAAAATCACGAGTAAGAACGCCCGTAACTTCATCTGAAAGAACGTAGTGTGCCACTTCGGCGTACCCCATATCCTCGTCTCGGACAATGGGACGCAGTTCATAGACATGACTTTCAGGGAATGGTGTGAAGAGCTTCATATTCAGCAAAAGTTCACTTCGGTAGCTCATCCTCAAGCAAACAGCCAAACCGAAGTCACCAACCGAATGATCATCAGAGGACTTAAAGCTCGCCTTGATAAAGCCAAAGGAGATTAGGTAGCTAACTTACCCCAAGTTTTGTGGTCATACTGCATAACTCCCCTGACCTCAAACGGAGAAACACCCTACAGTTTGGTGTACGGAGCCGAAGCAGTGATCCCGGTAGAGATCGGTCTGCCGAGCCCTCGCACTATCAATTTTTCAGTCGAAGACAATGAAGAGAATCTTCGAACCGACTTAGATCTTGTTGAAGAAAAGCGAGAGCTTGCCTACATAAGGGAATCCAAGTACAAGCAGCAAGTGGCTCGGTATTATAACCAAAGAGTCAAGTACCAACAGTGTCAAGTAGGCGACCTCGTTCTTCGGAATAACAAAGTAAGCAAGGCTGCAAGGCTCGGCAAACTCAAAGCCAAATGGGAAGGACCTTACCGAGTTGAAGAAGTCATCGGCAAAGGGTCGTACAAGCTTGCCCACTTGTCCGGTGAGCCAATACCCCGTGCATGGCACATTACTCATTTAAAGAGATATTTTGCATAAGTGGCTGAGAGTAATGTTCAAGTCCATATAGATTATTTAGGTCGTATTTTTCAAGAGTCAGGTCGTCCTTTTTACTTGTCAAACTTCAGTTTTTCTATTAATACAGTCTTTATTTTTCCTTTAATTTGTTTGGTCTTGCATACTTCATTCTGCATTTATAAATATTACTACTCCACTTATGCATATTATCTCGCCCTTTTACTCTAAAACCCTGACGAGGGTAACTTAATATCCTTTCGAGTATAAATAAACCCTAAAACTCGGGTAAAATTCAAACGCGCGTAAGGGGACCACCCCTATCGATACTTCTCGACAAATAAGGAACCCAAAGCCAATCCTCGTTTTATATGAGGAAGAGCTACTTAAAGCCAATCCTCGTCTTATGATGAGGAAGAGCTACTTAAAGCCAATCTTTGTCTTATGATGAGGAAGAGCTACTCAAAGCCAATCCTCGTTTCATATGAGGAAGAGCTACTTAAAGCCAATCATCGTCTTATGACGAGGAAGAGCTACTTCAAGCCTAAACTCATCTTATGGCGAGTCGATCTATTTAAAGCCAATCCTTGTCTTATGACGAGGAAGAGCTACTTAAAGCCAATCCTCATCTTATGACGAGGAAGAGCTACCCAAAGTCAATCCTCGTTTCATATGAGGACGAGCTATCTAAAGCTAATCCTCAACTTATGATGAGGACGAGCTATCTGAAGCCAATCTTCGTCTCATGATGAGGACAAGCTACCTAAAGCTTACATTCGTTAAAATAAGGAAAACTACCTTAGTTAAAAATGAGGATGAAAAGCTTGAATATAAGTACATAAATTTCCATTTTATTTCATAAAAAGGCAAAAGTACAATTACATCAAGACGAAGTATAACCTGAAGGTCTAGAGCCTGAAGGCTTACTGAAACTAAGCTAATCTCTGGCAAAATCCCTACTAGGGTTAAAGTTCAAAATATCATCTACACTAAGTCTACCTCTACCTCACCCTGTTGCCGCTCCTCAACCTCGGGCCCTACCGTGCAACTGCCAGCTCCCGTTCCTGATCTAAGAATTCACGAGGATGATGATCCACAATCCTTAAACTGGAGCCGGGATTGAGCGAACTCGAAGGCCCGGCCTCTTCGGAAGCAAGTCGAGCAGCCAATTTGGGACGGCGAGCCAGGGTTATCTTATACAGTTTAGCTATTTGCTTCAGCTCGTTCACTTATTCCTGAAGCTCCCAGAAGTTGGCATTATATTGCTCTCTGTAGCCTTTGCACCGAGTCATGAGTTCTTTCACCCTTGTTTCCACGTCAGAAATAGTGAGCCCACCAGCTCGGTGGATAATTACCTCATACTCCTCGTGTTCTTCACAGACCAGCTCGGCTTCTTCCTTTGCTATTTCCAGCTTCTCCTCAAGCTCGAGAAACCGAGCTTGCAGTTCGTCAAACTTCTCCTGAGCAGCAATAAGCTTAACTTCGGCCTCAGTTTGGACATGCCCAGCTCGGCTTTCCAGTGTGAAACTTCAGCCTCCTTCGATTCAAGAGCTCGGGTTGAATGGGATATTTGTTCAACCCATGGAGATGCATCAAAAAGTTCGGGAGAAGACTACAAAAGTACGAAAGAGATGTCAATTAAAGTTGGAATTTCATTAAAAGCCATTTCGGCAAAGAGGAGCGACATCCTAGCGATGTCGTAGTACAACGGTCTTAAAAAAAAATTTGAAATGGATCAATTGACCCTTTCAAGGTCTTCTCCCCCCCGGTGGGGTTCCTCCTGGCCAACGCCGACCTCCTCCTCCGCCCCGGCATTTTCTTGCCCGGCATCAGCATTCTCTCGCTCCAGCTCATCCACCGGCTGCTCCACCTCGGCAGAGAGCACAGACGTTTGCGAGGCCAGCTTCTCCACCACAGGAAAGGCCGCCCTGTGCTCCACCAGCGCCTCCGCATAAGAACAGAGCATGGACTCCGGCGGTAGGATCACCTCGTACCCATACTTGACTTTGTCAAGGTCTGGGAAGTCCTCGGCAATCGCGTTAATAACGCCCGACACCACGGGGCCGTTCAGCACGGCCGCCAGCTCCGTTGCGAGCTCAGAGAAGTGCCCTGATCCGCCCTTACTTTAGGGGTGAGGGAGATACAATGATAACTGATGTATTACAATCGGGTTGAATCCACAGGGAATGCCATGGCGTAAGAATTCCAAGTAGTAATTCGATTACTTAACTACTATCCAAGCTATCAAGTAACATGTTTTTGTGTTTTTGATTTACTAAAGAGAATTGAAAAGTAATTAACAAACTTAAAACTTAATTAAACAAGCAATAAGTAGCAAACGATATAAAATCAATAGGAAATGCAAGTGACTCCAATTATACTTCAATTAGGTCTAAGTGATAGGGATGTGACACTCTAACTAGAATTAGCCATTTTAATCCAATTTTATGTGGGAAACCTCTTAAATATGATCTACTCAATTACTCATTGTAATGAAATCAAGTAGATTAATGAAAGGCCTAATTCCTACTAAGATATTAAGCAATTCATTAACTCCCAATAGATCATGGAGTTCCTTAACCCTACTATACTCTAGCATGCAAATCTCTTGATCCTAGCATCTAATCTAAGCCTCCTAAACATTAGATCAAACACTTGGTATGCAACTATGGTGATCAATCATAATTACATAATAAAACATAGCCCCAAGAGAAATGAACATGAAATTAGAAGGTAAATTCACAATTAGAGCCTAATCCCATTACTTATCCCTAATCTACATATAATTGGAATCACAAAGAGATTTAGCTAGACATGATTAAAGAAATTAAACCATAAAAAGTAAATAAAACCATGCTTAAAAGAAAGAGAATTTAATAAGGAAGAAGAAAATGGTCTTGAATCTTCAATCCACAAAGTAATGCTCTCCAAATCTTCAAAATACTAAAAATGAAAGAGGGAAATGTTTCTAGGGTTCTAGGAATATTAAATGTGCAAAAGATCCTTCAAAAAGGTAAGAATTTGGGGTTAAATATATTGAAAATCGTGTTTGGGTTGAATTTGATCGAACCGGGATGAAACGGGGCGAACCGGCGCGAATCTCGCTCAACCGGCGGTCCAACGGTCCAGTGGACCGCCGGTCTAGACCGCCGGTCTAGACCGCCGGTCTAGACCGCCGGTGGCTCTGTGGTAAACGGCGGTTCAGGTGCGGTGAACCCGCGGCCCAGTCGACCGCCGGTTTGCCGCCCATCCGTCCTCTCTTGCGCAATATTTTCATTTTCGCTCGTTCTCTCTCGTCCGAACTACGATTTACGAACCGCTTTTTGCTACGGCTTCGTAACGAACTCCTCTTCGACACCGAATGATCAAAGTTGCCAAATGAGTTCTTCATAAACCTACAAAAAGACACAAAGAGACTCAAGAGAATGAGGAAAACATAAACGAACTTGAACTTGTGAAACCCTAACTCTATAAATTCAAATTCCACATTTTTAACCCTAGGTTTCACCCTAATTAAGCTCGATTCTTCCTCGTTTCTAGCCTTCAACCCTTAGCCACATGAATACTCTCCAATTCTTACAAAAATAGATTGAAAACCGAGAAATGTAAAGTATGCTATAAGTATAAAAACTCTAGCATTTCTACCATTTAAGCACATAAATGAAGACTTAAATACATTCAAACACACTCAACATGCACATAAAATACGTGTTAATCACTCCCCCAAACTTAAGCCATTATTCGTCCCGAACAATGAAACGAACAATCAAAACACTTAACACGTATGGGATGTGCATTTCAAGTTCATTGATGCCTCATTTCACTTCAAAACCATTTAAACTCAAGGAAATCATCAAGTCAAGCCAAACACTCATGAAATTACTCACTCTCCTAGCATAGAACTCAATCATCTAAACACATTCAACTCTAGACCTCACAAGAAACATGTATATCACTCGATCACTCAATATATAGAAAAGGTAAGCACTCATCGAAATCATGCAATACATAACTTTGACCATAAGCTTGCCTATCAAGTCAAGTTTCTAATACTACAATGCATGCACAAATTAGGATCAAAAATGTCTTTCTTAAGCTTGTAATGTAGGGACATTGGTTAAGGTAGGGAATTTTAGGCTAAGTGGCTTAAATTTACATTCAAGCATCCTTACCCATTTTCTTCTCCTTTCAAAGTACGAATTTCTTCATCTTCCACCTTATCCAACCCCTTTTTATCAAATGAACCCAAGCTTCTACCAAACATTTAAAGAGAACACTCATTTACGCTCTTATTCTTCTATTTTTTTCTCGTAAAAAATTTGTTCTTACTACTTTTTTTTTTTTCAATAAGAACTTTGTTCTTATTCTTTTCTTTTCTAACTTTGAGCTTATAGGAGTGTTCTTTCAACTCAAAACCAATCTCAAGACCCTTCACCATCACCCATCATTTTTCATGAATTTTCAACTTTTACCAAGGTTCCCTTAACCATCCTTCACCCCCTATCATCCGGTTCAAGAAGAAAAGGCTTTATTCAAGGCTCAAAATGGGACGACAATGGTAATGAAAGATAGGTTAGTGTTTAGGGAAAATGGGCTATGCAATGATGGCCTAAGATCATCTCCTAATCATGCAAACATGTAGTACTTCTAACAAGAGTATCAAGGCAAGTTCTAGTAAAGAATATGCAATGCAAGATCAAGCTCTCAAAAAATGATATCAACTATGTAAGATGCATAGTTTAAGGCTCAAAATCCTCTCAAACTTTTTGTCTAGAGCCTAAGTGACTAAGATCAATCCTTCATGCCATTCAAGTGAAGTAATTCAATCATGCTTGACTTTAACTCGAAAAATCTCAAAACATTTCATCATGTTCCATCAATCATCAGCATCTCACTTGAAAACACTTGAGCAATTCAACACGATCACTTCACACTCAAGCATGCAAGCATTCATTCACTTAAAATTTTTCCTTTCTTAAAAATTTCGCATTCAAGACCACAACTCAACCACAAACTCATGAAAAATATTTATTCACCCCTAATTCATCCCCAAATGCACAAAACAAAACACAAACTTTCAAACAAATTCAAAAAAATAACACAAAATCCTTCAAAACATCCCACCACTCAAACTCATCACCAAACAACTTCATCTCCAACAATCAACACCCAACAATTTTTCTCCATAATCCAAGCAAACATATCTCAATCAAGTAGACACAATCAAGCCACAAGAATAATATCAAATCACACTTTCAAGCCAATCAATACCAAACATGAGAGACAAAGACAAAGGAACTAAAAACAAGAGCGTAAAGAAAAGTAGCAAGACATAAAATGAAAGTAATTTAAATTCATTATCCTACCCCCTCCCCTAAACTTATTTTAGAAAATAAATTCTAAAATTAGTTTGGAGGGAAAGATATATAATGAATTTAAATTACACTTACAACTTCTCCGAGCTAGTTCGGGGCCGGCCTTGGCCAAGTGCCGCCTTGGCCAATGTGATACTCCCGAAAGCTCTCAAGGAGTGCTTCTATTCTCTCGCTCCTTTGTGTTTCTTCTAGTTGAGTAAGCCGCATGGATGTCACCTCTTGCCTCATCACCGTGACTTGGGCCTCTAAGTTCTTGAATCCACCTTCCATGTTGGACATTCGACTCTCAAGAGCATCAAATTTTTCATCATATAATGGTTCACTTGAACCTTGGTCATTGTCAAAATGCTCCTCCTCCATCTCTTCATCTTTATCATCCCCTCGGTCTCTTTCAACACTTCTTCCATTAAGTGAATATTCACTTCCTTCACCTTGGTTGAAGATCTTTTCTCTCATAATCCGGGTGTGCTCATGGGTATCCATATACCAATTCATCCTCTCATGAAAATCCGTGACCAAAATGCTCATAGCATTTGGTAGAGGATAATTCTCATCCTTGAAAATGCGAAAGTAGTAAGGCGGGGAGCTTGAGTGAAGGAATCGTAAGCATCGAAGCTTGACAAAGTCGAGGAGAAAATTGCCTCTCATAGGAGTGTAGCCATTGAGATTAGGTCGAATCTTCCTTGCGATTGGAGTGAGCATGCCTCCAATATTGCATTTTCCAACTCCACCTTTGGCATGCTTCTTCACTTGGGTGAGAAAGAAATCACAAAAACTTATGCTTTTCTTGGTAAGCATAGCATGTAAGATAAACAAATCATCATTTCTCACCGATGTGTTCCCATTCCTTGCCATGACGGTGTGTGCTATAATCTTCAATACCATTCGCAACACCAGGTTCCTAACCTCATTTGACTTTGAGAACCCCGCCTTAAATCCTTCCACCGCATTTGGAACAAGGGTACGCCACACGGCTTGTACATTGAAATCTCTATCCACAATGCGATCACCACCATGAGGGAAGTTGAAGGCATTATCAATGTGTGGGTAGCTCATCGTGTACTTCTCTCCAGAGAGTTAAAATTTCATTGATTTGTTGATGTGCATATACTCTCCATCAAATGTGCTTAACGTCTCTAAAACAACCTTCTCGTAAGTCCTCCGATCTTGATTCTCACCATCTATAAGGCTTCCCCAACCAATGTTATTGAAAAGCTCCTTCACATTATCATAGAGACCGAGTGATTCCAACACCTCCTTGGAAGGAAATCTTGTTACCTCAATTTTCTTGGTAACAAGACTTGCAAAAGTGGCCCTTTCCTCATTGTTGCTCAAATGTAAATCATAAGATTCTGGGATCTTTGGATTTTTACTTGAAGTAGTGGACGATGGTCGAGATGAAGAGGAGCCATCTTTCTTTCTCTTATGTGAATAGGTAACCAAGGCTTCAGGCTCCTTTTCTTTTCCTTTAGCTCCTTGATTCCTAAAGAAATGAGAAAATCCAAGTAAGATTCAACAATTTAAGCTATGAACCATCACACAATAATCACACATCATCTATCCATTACCTCCCACTTTGGCTTTTATTCATTCAAGAATAGGATTTCAAACAAACTTAGGCCAATGCAAGTGATTTTTAATAACTTCTTCAAGTATGATTAAGTTCCAAGAGATTCAAATTCATATGAAAGAAATGCAATGCAAAAGAATTCATTGAATTTTCTCTTATAAACCACCAAAATCAATTATCAACAAATTTTCTCCAATGCATAAAGAGACAAGATTTACAAGAGAATTCATGCCCAATATTATCCCTATCATGCTTCCTAAAAAAATATAAGCAAGGATTTCAATTCATACCGAATATCACATTTTTCATTCAATAATTCTTCAAGATTTCAAGAAAAGCCCTAGCAAGAATTTCCACTTAATTCATGAATTTACCAAGCAAAACAAGCATCTCAAACAATTCATAGAAACCAAGTAGAAACTCATAAAAGCAAGTGTATGAATCTCATTACCTCATTATCTTGAAGAATGGAGAAGAAATTCAAACTTCCACAAAGAAGAAAAAAAAAATCGGTTTTTAAGCAAATGTGGCCAAAAATGTGAATTGTTTGGTTCAAAATGTGGGTTTTGGGATAGGTAATGGACCTATGGAAGGATTTAACTTGATTCCAAGTGATTTGAGAGTAATTTGAGCAAGAAAAATGAAGATTAGGAGAGAAATGAGATGAGTTTTAGAGTGAAAAAGTGGGTTTGAGGTTTAACATCTTGCAAATGGAAGAAAAATAGGTATAGGGGGAAAAGAAGGGGGACCGGCGGTCCAAGTGCCAAAACCGGCGACCCATTGGACCGCCGGTGTAGACCGCCGATTATGACAGAGCCGCCGGCGACCCACAGCCCCAAAACCGGCGACCCATTGGACCGCCGGTGTGGGCCGCCGATTTCTGCCGAGCCACACTTCTTTCGGGCTATTTTTCGGCCCTTCCAACCGAAGGGGCTAATTTCCGACCCTCCATCGAGACCCCCTAAACATATTTTTCTACTTTTCTAATTTTTTTAATTTTTAATTTTTCTATTTTTTATGGTTTTTTTGAGATAAAACGAAAAATGAAACAAACAACACGAAAATAAAAAATGAACTAAAACTCACAAAAACGAAAAAGAAAAGGATACGTATTGAGGTACCTCTCAACTAGCGCTTTGTTTAACGTCGTTAGCTCGACATTACCTCCAAGATCAAGCATCATGAAGAAGAATGGTCGACTCCTCCTTAACCTTCTTCGAATTGAAATAGAGCTTGAGTCGATGTCAATTGACAACAAAAGTAGAACCATCATTCTTGAGAAGTTCAAATGTACCATTCTTGAAATTCTTGCTCACAACATAAGGGCCGGTACACCTTGATTGGAGTTTTCCGGGGAAAAGACGAAGACGAGAGTTAAAGAGAAGAACCTCATCTCCCGGAATGATAACCTTGCTTCGAATCTCCAAATCATGAAACTTCTTGGCTCTTTCCTTGTAAATCCGAGAATTTTCATAGGCCTCATTTCTCCATTCCTCTAACTCCACAAGATGGCTCTTCCTATTCAATCCGGCCTCCTTAAACTCAAGATTAATCTTCTTTATAGCCCAAAATGCCTTATGCTCAATCTCCAAAGGCAAGTGACAAGACTTTCCGAACACAAGTTGATACGGAGACATACCAATGGGGGTTTTATAGGCGGTTCGATAGGCCCACAAAGCATCATCAAGTTTCTTTGCCCAATCCTTCCGAGTAGTGATTGTCTTCTCCAAGATTTGCTTGATTTCCCGATTTGCAAGCTCCTCTTGACCATTGGCTTGAGGATGGTAAGGAGAGATAATCTTGTGTTTCACTCCATATTTAATAAGAACACTTCCCAACCACTTATTATTGAAGTGAGACCCCCCATCACTAAGCAAAGCTCTTGGAGTTCCAAACCGAGTTAAAATATTCTTCTTCAAAAACTTGATCACAACCTTGGAATCACTCGTCGAAGTTGGAATGGCTTCGACCCATCTCGAAACATACTCAATAGCAAGAAGGATATAAGAAAAACCACAAGAATTAGGGAATGGTCCCATAAAGTCTATCCCCCAAACATCAAACAACTCAACTTCAATCATGATGTTTTGAGGCATCTCATCCCTCTTAGTGATATTTCCCATCCTTTTACATCTATCACATTTCTTCACAAAGGATTGGCAATCCCTAAAAATTGAAGGCCAATAGAATCCACTTTGAAAAACCTTCCAAGCCGTATGATTTGCCCCAAAATGACCCCCATTTGGTCCCTCATGACAATCTTCAATAATCTTGAGCCATTCACCATCAATAACACATCTCCTAATAAGACCATCGGCACATCTCCTCCATAAGTACGGATCTTGCCAATAATAGAACTTCACATCTCGAAGGAACTTGGCCTTTTGATAATCCGAAAGATTTGGTGGCAATTCTTGAAGCACAAGGTAATTAGCAAAGTCGGCAAACACTCATTGATACTCAATCTCAAGTCTTCACCTTCAACCGGCCTTTCAAGCCTTGACATGTGATTGGCTAACACATTATCAACTCCTCTTCTATCACGAATTTCCATGTCGAATTCTTGTAGAAGGAGAATCCAACGAATCAAATGAGGCTTTGCATCCTTCTAAGCACCATCCAAAGTTCTATTAGCATAATGAATGACCCGAAACACTTTATCTCTCATTTACCCCAAGACTACTCCTAAAGCATAATCACTTGCATCACACTTTAATATGAAAGATTTACTCCAATTGGGCTTGATTAGAATAGGAGTAGAGATTAGGGCTTTCTTCAATGCCTCAAATGCTTCCAAACACTTGTCATCAAAGACAAACTTCACATCTTTTTGCAAGAGATCATAAAGTGGCTTTGTGATCTTTGAAAAATCCTTAATGAATATTCTATAGAACCCCGCGTGACCAAGAAAGCTTCGGATTGATTTCACATTTGTAGGGGGTGGAAGTTTCTCTATAGCAACAATCTTGGCTCTATCAACTTCCAAACCATCTCTAGAAACCTTATGTCCAAGCACAATTCCATCTCTAACCATGAAGTGGCACTTTTCCCAATTCAAGACAAGAGAAGTGTCCTTACACCTTTGCAACACCTTTATGAGATTATCCAAATAAGAATCAAAGCTCTTCCCAAAAACCGAGAAGTCATCCATGAATACCTCCATAATATTTTCAATCAAACCTCCAAAGATAGACATCATGCACCTTTGGAAAGTGGCCGGAGCATTACACAACCCGAAAGGCATGCTCCTATAGGCAAATACTCCATAGGGGCATGTAAAGGCCGTCTTGTGTTGATCCTCCGGGGCTATGGCAATTTGGTTGTATCCCGAATACCCATCAAGAAAGCAATAGTATTCATAGCCCGCCAAACGATCCAACATTTGATCTATAAAGGGCAAAGGGAAGTGATCTTTCCTTGTAGCCGAATTTAAAGTCCATAATCGATACAAACTCGATATCCAGTGGCAACTCTTGTAGCAATAGCCTCATCATTCTCAGTCTTGACCACAGTCATCCCCCCTTTCTTTGGAACAACTTGGGTAGGACTCACCCATTCACTATCCGAGATGGCGTAAATCATTCCCGCATCTAGTAACTTCAATACCTCTTTTCTCACCACTTTTTGCAAGACCGGATTCAACCTCCTTTGAGGTTGAACCTTAGGACGACAATCATCTTCCAATAGAATACGATGCATGCATATAGATGGATAAATACCCTTGATATCATCAATAGACCAACCTATAACATCCTTAAACTCCCTAAGGACACACAACAACTTGTCCAATTCGGACTCTGACAAGTGTTGTGACACAATTACGGGTAAAGAGTCATTATCACCATGGAAGGCGTACCTTAGGTGATCAGGAAGAGGTTTCAACTCTTGAGAAGTGCTTGAAGAAGATTCTAGTTTAGTTGAACTCTCACTCTCCCCCGGTTGGTTGATATCAAGGTAATGAACACCATCCTTCAATGATCCTTGATTTGCTTCCAAATAAGTAATCGACTCCAATAAATCATCACAAGCATCATACAAATCGGAATAAGAATAGAAAGAATTAGAGATGATTTCTTCCGTGAGATCTTTTGCCATAGATGTAGGCAAGGTGGTGATTGAATTGCATTCCTCATAGATTGAGTCATCTCCTCGCTTCATAGCATCAAAGATTGAAAAAGTGAGGGTCTCTTCATTCACTCTAAATGTGAGATTCTCATCTTGCACATCAATAAGAGCTCTTCCGGTTGCTAGAAAAGGACGCCCAAGAATGAGGGGCATATCCTTGTCCTCCGGCATATCCAAGATAACAAAGTCCGCGGGGAAGATAAACTCCTCAACTTTCACTAACACATCTTCAACCACTCCTTGAGCATAGGATATGGAACGATCGGCCATTTGGAGACAAATAGATATAGGTTTGATTTCTCTAATATCCAATCTCCTAAAAATATACAATGGCATCAAATTGATGCTAGCTCCAAGATCACATAAGATATTCTCAAACTTTTTCCCTCCAATCACACATGCTATTGTGAAGCTTCCGGGATCCTTCTTATTCAAAAACATTTTCCTTTGAATCACCACACTAACCTCCTCCGTTAGGCTAATTGTTTTAAATGAACCAAACTTCCTCTTGTTAGCAACGGCATCCTTCAAGAACTTCACATAGCCGGGCATATCTCAAAGTGCATCAAGTAAGGGAATGTTGATTTGTACCTTGTTGAATATGTCCAATAATCTCATCATCTTTTCATCAACCTTAGGCTTGGCTAGACGATGAGGAAATGGAGCCTTTGTAATAACATCCTTGGTAGGAAGATGAGCTTCTATTAGCACTGCCCTAGGAGCTTCTCCTTGAACTTCTTTCCTTGAATTCTCTTCATTGGTAGGAGAGTCCTCATAGGGTATATCTTCAACAAGGACTTCCTCTTTTCCACTTCCGGATGTAGCATGATTCTTATAGGCTCTTCCACTCCTCAATGTGATAGCATTGCATTGATTATTTCGGTTTACCTCCGTATTACTTGGAAACTTTCCTGGGGTATGTTGAGTGGTGGCTTGGTTAGCCATTTGACTTATTTGGCCCTCCATCATCTTCACTTGCTTTGTCAAAGAAGTAAGAAAATTCTCCAATGCACTCACCTTTTGCCCGGTTTGTGTGATAAATGAGCTTTGTTGATTTGCCATTTGTTGGACAAGTTGCTCAATAGAAGGAGATATTTTCTTCGGTTCTTTAATTACTCCTTGAGAAACGGAGAATCCGGGAGGTGGCAATTGAGCGTTGTTAGGATTTCCATAGGAGAGGTTAGGATGATTCCGGTTGTTGGGACTATAGGCTTGATAGCCTCCTTGATAACCATAAGAATTGCCTCCTTGTGGCCTTCCTTGGAATCCTCCTTGTTGTCCTTGGAAACCTCCTTTGTTGAAATTTCCATATTACCTTTGGTTCACAAAATTCAAGTCTTCACTTCCACTAGGCTCCAAGTTCTCTTGATATTGATTAACACTTTGAACTTGAGCTTTCTGTTCTTCTTCATATTGCTTCTTTATATTAGCAAATTCCATTGCCAATGCATCGAACTTATCATCATCAATAGAAGCAACATTCCTAGAAGGGGCCCTCTCCATTGGCCATTGATAGCTATTGGCGGCCATCTCTTCAATAATCCTCAAGGCTTCCTTGGCATTTTGATTCACTAGACATCCTCCGGAAGTGGCATCCACGATGCTTCTTGTATGAGGTGTGAGACCACTATAAAAAGTGGTGATTTGTTGACCTTCCGTGAAGCCATGTTGAGGACATTTCCTTAAAAGCTCTCTATACCTTTCCCATGCTTCAAACAAGGTCTCGTCGCCTTGTTGAGAGAAATGTGAAATATCGGAAATAAGCCTTTGAGCTTTGGATGGTGGAAAGTATTTAGAGAGGAAGGCCTTGCATAAATCATCCGATGTGTGAATGTTGGCTTTGTTTAATCCTTTATACCAATCCTTGGCCCGGTCTCGTAGAGAAAACCCGAACATCCTCATGCGAATAACATCATTTGAAACTCCATTAAGCTTAATAGTATCGCAAATATCAAGGAACATACCGAGATGGGCATTCAGATCCTCTATAGGATTTCCACCAATTATGATCCACTCAATTACTCATTGTAATGAAATCAAGTAGATTAATGAAAGGCCTAATTCCTACTAAGATATTAAGCAATTCATTCACTCTCAATAGATCATGGAGTTCCTTAACCCTACTATACTCTAGCATGCAAATCTCTTGATCCTAGCATCTAATCTAAGTCTCATAAGCATCAGATCAAACACTTGGTATGCAACTATGGTGATCAATCATAATTACATAATAAAACATAGCCCCAAGAGAAATGAATATGAAATTAGAAGGTAAATTCACAATTAGAGCCTAATCCCATCACTTATCCCTAATCTACATATAATTGGAATCACAAAGAGATTTAGCTAGACATGATTAAAGAAATTAAACCATAAAAAGTAAATAAAACCATGCTTAAAAGAAAGAGAATTTAATAAAGAAGAAGAAAATGGTCTTGAATCTTCAATCCACAAAGTAATGCTCTCCAAATCTTCAAAATACTAAAAAGGAAAGAGGGAAATGTTTCTGGGGTTCTAGGAATATTAAATGTGCAAAAGATGTTGGAACTGCTGCTTGAAAGCATTCCTTTTTCCCACAGGATCTTCGAATTGGATGTGATAATTTAAATGCAACTAAATCATATAATCGAGTTCAGAATATTATACCTCAGATCTGTGCCGACGGAGTAATCTACAGGTCTAGATTACTGAGGTGTGATCCCTTTCCTCGAAGTTCTTCGACTGTGTGGGCGTCTAGGAACTTTGGAACCAGGAACTCTCCCTCTGCTGATGATAGGCGCCGATTCTCCTCACTCAAAACTTAGGTTTTGAGAATCTCCTCCTCCTTATTTATAAGGAGAAGTGCCGCCCCTATTCCTTATCCACTAAGTCACGGCCTTTAATTAATTAAAGTCCGGTTTAGTTAATAATTACTGGAACAAATTCTAATTAAATATAATTAGAATTAATCCTAATTATTATAAGGAAAATAATATATAATTATTAAATTAATTATCTAATTCCTTAATTAAGAATAAATCTTAATTAATTAGATATTAATTTATTCCATAATTATATAATTAACCAGAGTACAATTATTGAGATCAGATGGACACTAAAAGAGGAAACTGGCGTCCCCTACACTACAGTAGGCGCCACATTAATGGGCTCAAGCCCATAATGCCTCTTTTTAGTCCAAAACTGATATCCCTCAATAATACCTTGAATTCCTTTCCTGAAGAGCTCTTGGGCCACCCCAGGGATCTATGTACCAGACAGAGTTTAGCCTTACCTAATGAAATAACCATGATCAACCCAGAACATTAATTTCATTAGAGCTGTGATGCATTCCACTAAAGAATCACAACTGAATCACCGCTCTGTCCCAATTTGTAGATTGGGGCTGATACTTTATTTAGAGCTATCCCCGTGTTTAATGACTCCGATATCCATTAATTAATTAGAGCTCCTCTGACTGCTCATAATTAATTAACATCTTATTCTCCTCAAGTAGTACCCGTTCACCCCTTATTATTATACCTGAACTTAATCAGCATGCATGACTTGGTATAATAAACCTTGTGAACTCCCTGAGGGGATATCTCTCAACCTAATACGGACACAGTGTCTCGATATAACTAATTAGACATACTATGTGCCCTCATGTTACCCAAGATGCAAGTCATCAGGGATGCTGCGATAGACCCTTAGCTATACAAGTCAAAGTAACAGTGAACAACACATATATCTCTAATAGCATATCAAGATTAAGATCATATCTCTAAATCCCGAGATCTCTAGTTCTTCACCTATTGCTAGGGTCAGTATCAGAAGAACCTTATCTCACTCGATCCTGTCAATACGTTTCACCGTACCAACATAACTAGCGACTGAGACCCGCCACTACCGTTATGTTGCAGTCTAAACCGATAGTTTTCCCAAGCTATCTCGACTGTGACACTGTTTATATCTCATAATTATTGTCGAACGCTGCGTGATCTCCCTGACACCCGAGCCGTCCACGTGTTCTAAAACATGAGATATAGGGCTTATTCTTATTAATATATTTATTCAGATAGGTGATTGTTACCAGTGGAATACATGTCATATATACTAAAACACGTTTTTGCTTTAGCTATATACAACAACCCCAACAATTTCCCACTTATACTAAAGTAAAAACTTTTAGTATACCCATGTGTCTATCGGAAACTATATGGCATCACTGTATTTCACATCTTCTCCCACTTATACTGAAAGATTTTACCGTGGGAGGATCACTGAGACAATGCCCACCACGTGTTTCCGAGGTGCCGGCATACTCAATTTAGTGAATAAACCGCCATATAAACATTCCTGCTTTAATGTTCCTTTATACACGCAATATCGCCTTATGGTTACATAAACCAATCGGTACTCCTATGTGTTTACCCAGGTTGACAAATCCATAGATCTTGCTTCTGCACTTGAAAACTCATGTGAGATTTCTTGCAAGATAGGATTACTACCATTTCACAAAGTAAAGTTTCCAACCATACAGCTGCTTTAGTAGCTCCCACTACATATTTAGCTTGTCATGAAAGAACTCTCATAGATTCTCCAAGGTATGGTTCTCCTTTTCTAAGTGAACACATAGATTTAAGGTCGATTACCTCATTTACCAACACACTCCCCGATTATCCGTGTTCATTAATGAACTATATTTGTTACCTTGCACGCAACAATAGCAAATATCTGACACTTTTTCGATATAATTTATATCGATAACCTAGTCAAAACAGTAACCTTCGTAGAATACTTGAATCATGTATACAATCCTTATGGATATACCCTACATTATTCAAATTCTGCGTCTTAAACTGACCGGATAACCACCACCATTATGTTTGATAATACTCTCACAATGTTGCCAAAGTTAGTGATATCATCACATAATGTACAAGAAAATCACACCTATCATCTTCATTACCATGAGAACTATAACATTTATTGACACGTTCCATAAAACTTGATTTTATGCATGTCATTCCATAAATGCTCCTATTATTCGAATTTCCGCAAGAGTTATCAAGCATTCAGAATAATGTCCTTAATTGATACACATTTGATCCAACATAACCGTTATATCCAAATATTTTCCTGCCAAAAGCCATTGACTTTAAACAGATATTGGATTGTAACTTATGAGGTACAAAAAGTGTTAATATAGAAATATAGAAAACTTTTTCTATATTTTCCATATCAACTTTGTTCTTCCTTTGCACTTTTCATCATGAATCTAAATCCAACAATGAACCTTGCAAATTAACATGGATCGTATCAATTTTAACCTTCTCATATAAACTTTCCATGTGGTCGTTTCTTTCCTCATGTACATTTTCCAAGAAACCTAATTTCTTGATGTATATGAAAACGACTTAGTGTTCTATTTCAAAAAACACTCCCACTTCAATAAAGATGACCTTGTGCAGAATACTTGTGACTATTCATTCTTGTACTTCTTGACTTATTGAAATTCCTTGAATGATCCTATCATTTTTGAACATTCGTTCAATAACGATCTTTATCACCTTATCCTTTTAATCTTTTATTGAAACTTTTACTAATCCAACTTATCACCAATCTTAATTCAACTAATTTGCAATTCACGCAAATATCCCTTATATCCAATCTTGAGTTAAAATCGGTCATAATGCCAATTTATACTCAAATTGTAAGGTAGAATTATAGATACTTGACATAGTTTAATAATGTTTCAAAACAAGATGAGAAAAGAGGTGAGAAACAAAGAAACAACTACATTTATCTAATCATATTTGAGATATTCCATGTTACTAGATAATTACTTCTACACATGAATGAAATACATTTAACAACCAGTGTTAAACTCAAATTAACACAAATGTTAAAACCGAAATCATCCATAAACCAATTCAAAACAAATGTACCGCCAAAACTTGGCACCAATGTAATGAAAAATAGTAAAGTAATGTATCATCCCAAACATCTATCTCAAAACCAAAAGATAAAACAAAGAAACAGAAGTCTTCGAGTAATCAACAACCGCATCTACCATCAATGCTCGCTGACGCCAGGACTCGAAGCCGCCTCATCATCCTTTGTGGCATCGCCTACAAAGAAATATATGTAACAAACCATAATTAGTATCCACCAGTTCAATCCGTCCAATAAAGGACTAAACCAATGCTAATATGTTTCACCATGTTACATTTAGAGACATACCTTCATCCATCTTTTGTTTCTTATTCCGCCTTACATAGACTTTCTTGGCTGGAAGTTTATGTTCGCATGCTAACTGAACCTTAGCTCTGGTTGTATCAACAAAATCAAGAAACCTCCTATACCTTTGTGACTGAACATAGTCACTTATGGTATATTCATTTTCATCCCAGGTTGATGAGTATCTCATAACCTTTTCTTCATTGGGAGGTTTCCCTTGATCGAGTCGATTTTCCCTTCTTGCTTCTTGGATTAAGTTGATCCTGACTTCATCAATTTTGAGTAATTCTTCACATAAAGCAAAGACATCCTCATGATGAACTTCACCAACAACTTCTTCCCTTAAGGCCAAAAACCAATCAGGGAAAGTAGAAAGCAAGATTTCACACCTCGTTCTTCCTGCCATCTTTCCTCCATTTAAGAAGTATGTGACAGAGAAATGTGTGAACACCTTGAGGTACCGTTTCATATCGAAATAATCCACAAACCTCATTAACTCCATTTCTTTTCTTGCCAAGGTTCTTAGCAGCTTCTCACGGAAATCCTCAGGAATTCCATTAGGGAAATTTAGCAAACGATTTATTTTATTGCGTATTGAGGACAAAGACATATCTGAAACCAAATAACATAAGTTGACAGTTAACAACTTATTTAATAAAAATAATTTATGTTATCAATGTTATAACCCTTTGAATAAATAACATTGAACCAACAAACGAGTAGCCCAAAAATTTTATACTTGAGTCACGTAGGGCGACCAGGCAAGCATGAAATTTTCGACCATGACTTCTAAAGCCAGTTTATTTCTCTTATCATCACATGGACCCTTGTGAACTAAAGAAATAATAACCCGTACCTTAACCGGACCCTACTATTTTGAGAAGTGACCTCGTAGGGAGGATTCATCAATTAGTAGCTAAGCTTTAACCATATTATTCACCTAACCGAGTTTATCTACAAGATAACATAGAAAACGAGAACTATGCCGGTATTGTAGATGCCCTCTTAGATTATCTCACTTAAAATTTCCACTAAGGACCGAGTTAGAGCCTGTACGTGTAAGCCACGTAGGGTGGACGTTTACTCGTACAACTCCCACTCTCCTAAAGAATATTCTAAGTTATTGAGAAATTTTACCGACGAATATACGGGCAAGGGGTTCGATATCGTGTAGGCCACGTAGGTGGACGTCTATCCGATTCTAATCCTTGACTTCGTCTAAAACCAAATATGGAGGTCCCCAATTAATTAATTAAAACTAATTGATTTTACCGCTTAGTCTTTTTATTTTCAAAGGGTTTTATGCGATATACGAAGCACGTTGACAATTAAGTCCTACCGCATGATTTCTAAGCGCAAGTAATAAAACATGCTCGCTTTTGAAATCATAAATCCATGCTATTGACACCTTAGGCATGTTCGTTTCTATTACGCATTTAATAAAAGCAACAATAACATGCAAAACATGTTTTTATCTCATTGCGTAATTTAAACCATCCATAGCATGCATAATTAATTAAATAAATAAATAGGCTGCCGACCGGGAAGGATAAAACCTATCTATTACAATTTAATTAATTAAATCCGAAACAAGCTTCGGTCTTGGAAAGTCTTCACTTGGTCTTCAAGTCCACCTTCCATAATTAGCAAGTAGCTCGAAATGGAATTAGGGCGCGGAATTCCCTATTTCCAAAATGAGACGAGACGAATGATTTTTGGAAACGAATTAGGTTACGAAAACCTAACCGTCAACGATCACACTAAAGTTTCGGAAAACCTTAGCCCTCGTTGAACGAACATCCCTCGTTCCCTTGCCACGTCACTGACACGTGTCACGACGACATACGTGCGTGCATCACACGCGCCGTCATCGTACGTGTCAAACGGGCCGGATCGGGTCGGATCGCGCGTGGGCTGGGTGAACGGGCCAGCTGCGTCCTTTGCAGCCCGGCCCGAGCCCAGCCCCGTATCCCGGCCCAATCACCATCATCATCATCGTCTTCATCTTCATCTTCGAACTTCAGCCGCTGCAGCCCGTCCGCCGATAAACCACCGCTGTTGCCGACCGCTCCCACTGGCTCGACGAGCCTCCCGGCACCAAGAGGGCCCCGGCGTCGAGCCACCGCGTGCAGCAGCAGCCGGAACAGCCGCAGTAGACGACGAGTCTGCACGCGGAAAAATTTCGCCGCCGCCCGTCGCCATGGCTGCTGCAACATCCAGCCCCTACCTCTGCCGCGATCGTCCGCCGTCCAGCAGCCGCCCAGAAACCACAGCAGCAGCCGCAGCAGTTGGAGCAATCGCAGCAGTCGGAGCAGAAGCCCTCGACGGCGTGCGTGCAGCGAAAAACCCTATCGTTGCCGCCGTCGTCCGCCTCCGCCCGCAGCTGTCCGCCATCACCTCCGCTCAGCACCTGGGCCGGTGCTGAGTTGCTGCTGCTGTAGACTCGACGCTGATCGCGATCAAGCTCGCGAAATCCTAGCTGGTTCGCTCAGCCACCGATCGCCGTCGTCGCCTCGCCAGTCGTCCGTCTCTGCACCACTTCCGTCCGCGTTCTCCCGGCATCGACCAGCACCCAGGCGTGAGCCCAGGTGCACGACGCAGCCAGCCCAAGGCTCGAGTAGCCATGCGCGAGCCAGAAACCCTAGGGTTTCTGGCCGCCGCTGCTTCCACCGCCTCGGACCGCCGCCGCCTTTGCCCCGGCACTGCCTCAGCCTCCGATCGACGTCGTTGAGCCCTAGGGTTCCGATGTTAATCGATCGAAGAAGCTGCAGCGCCGAGATCGCGGCTGAACGGCTGCTGCCGTCAATGCCGTGTACGCGCGTGTGTGACACGCGCTTCCACGCGCGTCGTCGCCGCCGTCTCCCTCGATTCTCGTGCCTCGTTCTTCAATTTCTTCACTCGATCTCCACCGTATAGAATTTACAAGAAATCGACAAATACAAAGAAATTTATAGAAAAACGAATCCTATTCTAATCGGTACCTTATTTCTCACTGATTTGAAAAACAACACGAATAAAACGGGATCAAAAAAAACAACACACGTTGTTCCCGGACAGCAGCATGCACAGTTTATAACATAATTGACTCGAATGTATGAACATACATTTAATCCAATTATCACAGAGCCAATTCTAGAACCGTGGCTCTGATACCAGTTGTTGGAACTGCTGCTTGAAAGCATTCCTTTTTCCCACAGGATCTTCGAATTGGATGTGATAATTTAAATGCAACTAAATCATATAATCGAGTTCAGAATATTATACCTCAGATCTATGCCGACGGAGTAATCTACAGGTCTAGATTACTGAGGTGTGATCCCTTTCCTCGAAGTTCTTCGACTGTGTGGGCGTCTAGGAACTTTGGAACCAGGAACTCTCCCTCTGCTGATGATAGGCGCCGATTCTCCTCACTCAAAACTTAGGTTTTGAGATTCTCCTCCTCCTTATTTATAAGGAGAAGTGCCGCCCCTATTCCTTGTCCACTAAGTCACGGGCTTTAATTAATTAAAGTCCGGTTTAGTTAATAATTACTGGAACAAATTCTAATTAAATATAATTAGAATTAATCCTAATTATTATAAGGAAAATAATATATAATTATTAAATTAATTATCTAATTCCTTAATTAAGAATAAATCTTAATTAATTAGATATTAATTTATTCCATAATTATATAATTAACCAGAGTACAATTATTGAGATCAGATGGACACTAAAAGAGGAAACTGGCGTCCCCTACACTACAGTAGGCGCCACATTAATGGGCTCAAGCCCATAATGCCTCTTTTTAGTCCAAAACTGATATCCCTCAATAATACCTTGAATTCTTTTCCTGAAGAGCTCTTGGGCCACCCCAGGGATCTATGTACCAGACAGAGTTTAGCCTTACCTAATGAAATAACCATGATCAACCCAGAACATTAATTTCATTAGAGCTGTGATGCATTCCATTAAAGAATCACAACTGAATCACCGCTCTGTCCCAATTTGTAGATTGGGGCTGATACTTTATTTAGAGCTATCCCCGTGTTTAATGACTCCGATATCCATTAATTAATTAGAGCTCCTCTGACTGCTCATAATTAATTAACATCTTATTCTCCTCAAGTAGTACCCGTTCACCCCTTATTATTATACCTGAACTTAATCAGCATGCATGACTTGGTATAATAAACCTTGTGAACTCCCTGAGGGGATATCTCTCAACCTAATACGGACACGGTGTCTCGATATAACTAATTAGACATACTATGTGCCCTCATGTTACCCAAGATGCCAGTCATCAGGGATGCTGCGATAGACCCTTAGCTATACAAGTCAAAGTAACAGTGAACAACACATATATCTCTAATAGCATATCGAGATTAAGACCATATCTCTAAATCCCGAGATCTCTAGTTCTTCACCTATTGCTAGGGTCAGTATCAGAAGAACCTTATCTCACTCGATCCTGTCAATACGTTCCACCGTACCAACATAACTAGCGACTGAGACCCGCCACTACCGTTATGTTGCAGTCTAAACCGATAGTTTTCCCAAGCTATCTCGACTGTGACACTGTTTATATCTCATAATTATTGTCGAACGCTGCGTGATCTCCCTGACACCCGAGCCGTCCACGTGTTCTAAAACATGAGATATAGGGCTTATTCTTATTAATATATTTATTCAGATAGGTGATTGTTACCAGTGGAATACATGTCATATATACTAAAACACGTTTTTGCTTTAGCTATATACAACAACCCCAACAAAAGATCCTTCAAAAAGGTAAGAATTTGGGGTTAAATACATTGAAAATCGTATTTGGGTCGAATTTGGTCGAACTGGGACGAAACGGGGCGAACCAGCGCAAATCTCGCTCAACTGGCGGTCTAAGGGCGGGGCACCGGCGGTCCAGTGGACCGTCGGTGCCCCGCGGTAAATGGCGGTTCAGGTGCGGTGAATTGACGGCCCAGTGGACCGCCAGTTTGGGTCCCCGGTTTGTCGCCCATCCGTCCTCTCTTGCGCAATGTTTTCATTTTCGCTCGTTCTCTCGTCCAAACTCTGATTTACGAACCGCTTTTTGCTACGGCTTCCTAACGAACTCCTCTTCGACATGGAATGATCAAAGTTGCCAAATGAGTTCTTCATCAACCTGCAAAAAGACACAAAGAGACTCGAGAGAATGAGGAAAACATAAACGAACTTGAACTTGTAAACCCTAACTCTATAAATTCAAATTCCACATTTTTAACCCTAGGTTTCACCCTAATTAAGCTTGATTCTTCCTCGTTTCTAGCCTTCAACCCTTAGCCACATGAATACTCTCCAATTCTTACAAAAATAGATTGAAAATCAAGAGAAAACGAGAGAAATGTAAAGTATGCTATAAGTATAAAAACTCTAGCATTTTTACCATTTAAGCACATAAATCGAGACTCAAATATATTCAAACACACTCAATATGCACATAAAATACGTGTTAATCATGCCCCGACCGGAAGAACTACTCCGCGAATGCACGGAGAACTTCCCCCTGTGAGGAGGCCATTTCGGCCTGCACAGCTGCCGACCTTGTTTTTTCCGAGGCGACTTCGGTTTTCAATGAGGCCACTTTGGCCTTTGCAGCTTCAACCGCGGCAAGAGCTACGGCTTCTCTCTCGGCAGCCTCCTTGGCCTTCGCCTCAGCTGTAGCAACTTTACTAGCCAAATCCTCCTTGGCCAGCTCCAGATCCCGAGCCAACTTGTTATACTTGGCAACCCCGCTGAAGACGAAGTTCGCCAAGCTCGTCAGCTTGGCCACAACCAGTTCGGCCTCCTGCAATAACACAGGTTAGAATAAACTAAGCGCTAGTGTATTAATCTAACTAAAGCGGTAAGGCTAATTACCTCGGGGAAGGCCTTCTCACGAGCTAAAGCTCGGTCAGATGATTGGCCGCCCAAAAGGACCCACCTCCTTAATGGTAGGTACAATCGCCACCCGAGCTTCCTTCGGTCGGCGTATCGTCACGCGAGGCGGAGGAGAGCTCAACCGAGGAGAGCCTGGTTGAGGGTCCGCATAAAGCGCCAAGTCCTGAGTCCTCTCCGAAGAGGTACCGGACATCGTCTTCTCCACTGCAGCAGTGGACCTCGGCCTTTTCTTGGACTTGCTGGCTACTTGAAAGTTCACTACAATAAAAAGGAAAAGGGTTAAAAGGCCGAAGAGACACGAAGACCCACAACACACAAAGCAGGGCCTCACCCGGATCTACCATTAAGGTAGGATCGTAAGGGCTCAGCCCTAGCATGGTGAGCTCGGCATCAGAATATTCTTTGGAAACGAGGCCGAGCTCTTTCAAATTTTCTTCAAGGTCACCGAATTCCTCTCTGGTACCTTGATCCTCTAGCTTATCTGTATTCCAGATAAACTGAGGGACCTCTTCAGATTGACAGAAGAAGAATTTCTTCAGCCAGTTCGTGTTTTTGGACTTCGTCTTCATACAGAAGTTGCGATAAGGGGAAAGGTAATACACCCGGAAGAACTAGGCCTTAGTTGGCAAAACCTAAGGATCAACCCTAGGGTAAGTGGATGGCCGAAGTGACCAGCTTCGGCAACCAGACCTATTAACTGCTTAAATGAGTTCGGCATAATCTGCCCTAGAGAAATACCGAACTTCCTCAAGAGCTCGGCATATACAGGAGGAAGGGGAAGACGAAGACCACAATTTAAGCAGTCTTTGTAAACAGTAAAAAGACCATCCGGAGGCGCACAAGCCCTATCCTCCGAACGGGGAGCGATGAGAAGAGCAGACTTCGGAAACAGAAATTTATCCGCAATTTCTCGAATCGAAGAGGCGTTCAAAGTAGACAAAAAATCATTAACCTTTTCGTAGTTTGACACGGGAGGAATCCTAACCCTACAGATAATAGGAACAGGAGAATCTACTGTATAACACTCTAAATCTACATAAGGCGACAGAACAAAAATTATTGCCGGAGAAACCGGTGGTGAAACAGACATTTCAAGAGTTTCATCGCCTTCACTACCACTGACTCGAGAAGAAGAAGCCATGGTAAAAAAATAACTTACTTGTTTAAGCAAACGACAAGTTTCTGACGATGCACAGGCGGCGACGATGGAAATTCAGAAGGCGGAGGAAAAGTTGCAGTAGAGAAAGCTTTTGAAATTTGGGGGAAACAAGTGATGAAATGGTGCATTAATTAAAAGTGATTCACATTCCGTGTTCGGCTTCGGCCAAACTATATTCATGCCACTTCGTTGAATTTATTTTTCGACGGGGCTACGCAACTCTTTTTTACCTCGTTCTTCACGGGACGCGCCGAACTTGACTTTGTTGAATTTATTTTTCGACGGGGCAAGGTATTATTCTCCAACCTCGTTCTCAAACGGGGTGATACGAACTTGACTTCGTCAAATCTATTTTTGACGGGGCAAGTCACTTTTATCCGACCCCGTCTCAACGGGGCAGTACGCGTTTAACTTCGTCAAATCTATTTTTGACGGGGCAAGTCACTTTTATCCGACCTCATTTCAACGGGGCGGTACGCGATTGACTTCGTCAATTCTACTTTTTGACGGGGCAAAGCACTTTTATCCGACCTCGTCTCAACGAGGCGGTACGTGATGGACTTCGTCAATTCTACTTTTTGACAGGGTAACATACTTTACACCACTTCTACCTCCACTATTTCCCCTAAATCACACCCTCGCTTCTCCATCATTTTGGGGGGGAATGTGATAGAATACGGCCTAGCTACTAGGCCCAATATAATTGGGCCTCGACAGTTAAGCTCGGCCTATGCAGCTCGGCCCAATTAAGGATAAGAGACGACTTCACCAAGGCAATCAAGACTCCTACATCGACTACAACTCAAGCTCCAAGAGAGATATAGAAGCTCGGTGTTTATCCATAAGAGGAGGATCAAGCCAAAGAGTCCAAATAGGAGAAGACTTTGTATCATAGTCAAACTCCATGTAATTACCTATAAATAGAGGTTTAGAATAGATTGAGAGGGGAGAACAATCTTGTAAGCAACACACACATACTAGCAATAATATCCATACTTTCTTTTTGCTCCGTGGACGTAGATCTATTCCGGTAGATCGAACCACGTAAATCCCTCGTGTCCCATTATTTTCGTGTTCATTTATTCCTTGTCAACGTTCATTAATTGTCTACGAAAACAAGATCGATCACTGTCATTTTGATTTTTACATAATAAAATAAAATATAGACGATGGAGGAATTTACGTTGAGAGGAGAAGGGAGGGTGATATGACATTACACGGTAGATTTATATTTATTTTATTTTTTTATTAAATATAACTCAAAATGATGGTGCCTAGATTAAAATAATATTGTTTTAATTGTTAAATTGATTTTAGTTTTGCCAACTCAGCTCGAATTTGAGGAAAAATTATATTCAATTCCTGTGCAAATTTACAACATGGTAAATTTACTAGTAATTTTAGAACATTGTATGCAAAATCAAAAATTATACAAATTTGGTGTATTTAAAGACGAATGCCCCTTAAAGAATCACAATCATAACATTCAAGAAAAACAAATCCAAACCTTTTAATAACAAAATCGAAATCATTAATCACTAGAACAAACAATGCAAGAGAACAATTTGGAAGCAAATGAGTTCGAATTAGTTTTGTCATCAGAGGAAGTAGAGCCATTATTTGGTATGCAAATGGTGGATTCATCAACTCCTTCTTGCTTTGCCTTTTCACATTCATTCAAGAATTTGTCGAACGCACTTTTCACGTACTCCGCCCCTTTTGCAACGTTCATCTCTTCGATTAGTTTGTGTAAATCTTCCTTGCGATCATCGCCGCACAGAGCTGCAGCTAACAACACCAGTTCCTCTTGAAAATCACACAGTTTTGCCTCGTCTTTCGCCTCTGCTTCGCGTAGTTTTACTGGCTCCCCTAGAGTTTCTATTGTCGCCAAAATTGTGAATTTGAATTAAACATTAGGGTGCGTTCTCTTTTGATAGAAAATGAAATAAATGATAAAAAAAAATATATATATATATATATATATATAGAAATAAAAATAAATAAATAAAAAATGAAAGATTTTATCCCATAATGGATAATGCAGTGTCGTGTGTACCTGGGCAGTCGATTCTTGGGCTGCTTCTGTTTATGACTACATCAAAAGTGCCGGCCCATTCGTCGCGTTTCGTCAGAAAGCCCTTTAGATTGAAAATCTTTTTAACCGTTGCAGGTATTGACGAGTGTTCGAATTGCGACGTTGGATGTGGGCCTGATGGCCCATGTACAACTGCATAGTCATCATTCCAATCCATTAAACTATCATTCCATTTTAATTATCACTAACTATTGTCGCAAGCCTACTCAAGTGTACTAACAGAATAATCTTCGCTTTTAATTTTATTAATCAACATTAAATAGGGACACACTTGGGTCAGCTGGAGGTACCGTGCGGCCGGACTAAAACAATGACACTTTTATTCATATAGATTGACACTTTTCTGTATAAAGATTGACACTTTTAAAAATTGTCATTTTATTCGTAAAATAATTATGTTAAAGATTGACACTTTTATTCATATAGATTGACATTTTTCTGTATAAAGATTGACATTTTAGGCCCGGCCGCACGGTGCCTCCGGCGGACACAAGTTTTTGTCCATTAAATAAGGTTTCAAAGTATTTTATAAAAAGTTGGTTTAGTACTCCGTATTAAAGAATATTTACCAGTTCCTTTTTCAATCCATGGAGATATGAAGATGGCCGGAACCCGAACCCCCAATCGGTCGAACTGGAAATTGTAGGGCTCGGGACCCACAATTCCGTCGGGGCTGGGAACTCCGTCGACCGGAGTGGGGACGTGGTCGAAGAATCCGCCATGTTCGTCGTAGATGATAACGAACAGAATCTCATTCCACTGAGGGCTGGACCTCAATGCTTCGTACACTTCCTTCACAAATTTCTGGCCTTCCCCCACATCATGAGAGGGATGATCGTCGTTACCGGGCAGTATCTTCAGATCCCAGAATCTCTGCTCCACCACCACGTAGTTCGGCAGCGTCCCCTCCTCGCAGTGCCTCTTGAAGGACAGATCGAACTGGTGGAAGTTGAAGATGTACTTCAACTGTCTCAGATTCCGGTAGAACAGCGTCGCCGGAGGGTACTGGTAGTAGATCCCGAAGGTGAAGTCCTCTTCGTGTAAGGACTCGAAGATGGTTCTCTGCGGGTAGCCGGCGATCAGCTTGCTCGTGTCGTTGCTGGTGGCGCCGGCGGAGGTGGCGGAGTGGACGAAGAGGCGGTTGGGCTGCGTCGACGCCGGCACCGCCGCGAACCACCGGTCGCAGACGGCGAACTCCGAGACGAGCTCCTTGTAGACGGGGACGGCGTCGGGGTGGAAGCCGTTCATGACGGTGGCCGACATTCCGGGCTCCTTCCGCTCGGCGTTCTGGGCGAAACCCTCCATGGTGGGGTCCAGCTTCTGGTTGGCTGAGTCTGGGGGGGTCCACTGCACCCCGAACACTTGCTCGTAGATGTCCTGGATGGAGTGACCCGGATCCGGATCCACGTAGGCCGACCCGTCTCGGAAGAGCAGGAGCTCGTTCGAACCGGGTAGGGGGTTGGATTCGGAGCCGGTGACGCCGTTGATTTCGGGGTTTAGTGTTTTCATCCATCCTAGCATGTGATCGAAGGAGCGGTTTTCTTGGACTAGAACTACTATTGTTTTGATGGGGGAAGAAGAGTGTGAGGTTTCCTCTGATGACGTCATTCTCTCCCCCCCCCCCCCTTCTCTCTCTCTCTCTGAGAGTTGAGTTTTGGTTGTAGCCTTGTAGTAGGCTTGTTTTATAAGGGGATTTTCGGAAGAAATTGATGAGCAAATGAGAGATAGAGAGAGGAATATTTGAAGGTTAATATTTAATGATTAATGCACGTAATGTAGCGCGCCTTGTACATCACAAATTTTGAAGATTTATTGTTGCTTTTCTTCTTTTCATGATTTCTCTAGACTTTGAAATGGCATAGCGTCAAGAAAATTATAGTGAATTTTCAATAATTAGGTACGAATAATGGCCTAAGGGAACCCACATCAAATTATTGGGGAGTGGAACTTTCCCACGTGGGAACTAAAAACAAACTTTTTAGGGAAAAATCCGTGCGAGGAATCCATAATGTTAAGCTGTTTGCAAGGACAGACGGAGTATATATATTATTTGTGCTACTTCATTACTATGTTTAGATTTTTGGAAACTCCATCCCATTGTCTCCTGAAGATTCGGTGTAAGAATAGGGAAAGTCTTGTTAATATTATTCATATTCGAGAAGTCGATACATATAGTGCACTGACGCCCCTAAAAGAAAAATTCGTCAAAATATTTATGAGTTTCCTAAATGATGTTGCATTTTATTTTGTACTCCGTAATATTCAATTGCGTGAAGGCAACTTCAGTTAGAGATGTTAGCAAAATCGAGATGCAACCAACCCTAATTTGATTGTGTATTTAAGGATCACAAGAGCATATGCTAAAAACAACGCGTGAAGTAACGAGCCAAGAAATTAGATATCGTTTTCTTTCGTATGAAAAGAATAATTAAGAGGATAGGCTTGAAGTTGATCGAGTCTTTTCTAAATCGTTATGGGAATATTTTGAATATATAAAATCAATTTAAGAGGTGGTGTATTGGTTTCAAAGTTATAATTTCCTTGTGTGAAAATTGAGCTCAAAATCACCTATTTTTCTTGCTATTTACATAATGTGGATCGAGCTCTCTCTATATTTCACGATTCGGACTAATACAAATTAGCCTTCTCATCAAAAACTGGTTTAATTCGTCACATTCCATTTTCCTATGTACCCTAATATGGTCAATTATAACATGCACTCACATGCTGAAATTATTGTTTTTCTAAAGATAGAGCCAATATAACCAATTGAATTAAAATATATTTAAACTCGTTTCTATAATCAATTGAATTAAAAATTTAATCATCAAAACTCAAAAGGGCAGTACTGCCATTCAACACGTTGCATTTAACTTTAACCTTCAATATAATATATATCAAACTAGTTGCTTTCTATACGTGCCCACGTATAATGGGAGCATGGCCAATCAATTATTTCTTGTACACCACCATTAGAAAACTGTTTTTCCTCTACTCTTCCTCTACTCCGGTAACATACTTTTTATATATATAGGGATGCACTACAGTGAAACCCAAATTAAAAAAAAAACCTATAAATCAATAAGGATAGAATAGTCATCTCATATTCATCATCCTCCTCTAGCGGGATTTCATATGCAATAGAAACTCAATTCCTAAAATTAGAGAAGCAGTCCATTCACGAAGCCGTTTCTCCGATCATGGCCGCAGCTTCCGATACGCCGTTTGGTCCCGGCCTCACCTCCACCTTTTTGAACACCATACAGTTTCCGAAGAAGGTATCATCCGAACCTAATGCATTGCGCGCGTCCAGGAATAGAGAAATCTCGACTAAACCGGTCTCCACCCCCCTTGATTTTGTTGATTCGCTTCCAGAAAAGTGCGGCTAGCGCTTTGAAGGGGGAGATGCGAGCTGCTCCGGCCATGGCGATGCAGCTCTTCACGGCTTCACGATTGAAATGGAAGGTGATGGTGGATTGCTTGGCGTTTGATGGTGGAATTGGGGAAGGGGATTGAATAGCTGATTTGTAGTGGCTTATGATGGAATTGAGGTTGTTGTGATCAGGTTTGTTGTCGGTGTTTGGCTGCTGTGGTGATGGGAGGGGGAGGAAGAGTGGATGAGCGGCGATTTTGCCCCGCAGCGTCGTCTCCACCCATGCTCTGACCAGCATGGTGGCGGAGATGGGATCGGAGAGCATGTGCGTGCAGCTGAGGCTGATTGCCACGCCGCCGCACTCGAATTCCATGATCCGCAGCGCCGGAAAATGTAGAATCGTGAAGATTTACATACAAATGTTGAAGAAATTATATATATGCTTTAAGTTTGAGAATCAACTCCATAGAAGACTTATTTTCCTCTTGTTGATTCGTATTTAATGATTTGTCTGAATAGTTTGGAGAAGTTTGTGTATCATGTATATGATCTCGTTCATGATACGACACCATTCTGAATTATGGAAGGATTGTGAAATCTATATAATGGTTTGGTTACTATTGAAGAATTCTTTTTCTAGTACTGAGTTTGAATCGAAATATTGGCCTTAATTCAACTCCTTAGTCACTTTATATCTTTGAATGCTTGAAACCTTTCATATCTATCACTGCCTTTCCTTTTAACCAGATTGATTCTCTGTATTCATATGGCCTTTTTTCTTGTGGGATTAAAATCATCGACGAAATACGTCAAAGGTTTGATCAATGCTCATTGTTCATGTGTATGATCAATTATGTTGTATGCATTTGAGATTGTTGTTATGCACTGTTCGTTGCTTAAAGTTGTTTAGCAGCATTCTGTTCATCTATGCATATGTATTCTGCATTTGGTTTTGGTTTTGGCTATTGTCGTGGAATGTTGCATTTTAGGAAGTTTAGGTTGCATATATCTACAGAACCCATGCATTTTATATGATATTGTTAAAAGAGAATGATTCATTGGTATTATTTTCTTTGTGCGTGTGCAATAAGAAGTAAAGCAAAACACGATAGACCACAGTGTCCACCTATAGTACGAGATGATGCATTTTATATCTCCAGAACCCATGTATTTTAGTTTTATTTCTCAATTGTTGCATTTTTATTTGTTTTTTATGCATATGAATGCAATACCTATGTATGTTATTGAATTTTTTTTATTTTTTTTTTCTACAGCTAGGTCAAAATGAATCCATAAAAGGCTCACCACAAACGCTAAGCCACGCTTACAAATATGCAACATGAAGAATTAAGTGATGATGATTTTGTTTGAGTCAAGTCTTGCGGAGAGGCAAAATATAGGAGAAGAAGATCTGTAATTGTACATTTGTGGTTTACATCAATCATGGTTGTTTGTTAATTTAAAATTGCTTTACTTTTAAAGTATGCAATGGAATTTCTCAAAAATGAAACAAATAATGACAAGAATACAATGACATTGCTAAACAATGCAACAAATAATGACAAGTATGCATTAAAATTGCTAAAAAAATGTAGCAAATAAAGAGAAGTATGCAATGAAATTGCTCAAAAATACAATTGAACGTTGAAATGTGGAACCATTATTGATTTCCTTTTTTTACACTAAACCCTAAACCTTAAAATCCTAAACCCTAATAAACTAAACCCTAACCCCTAGAATACTAAACCTTAACCCCTAAAACCCTAAAACCCGAAACCCTAACCCCAACAACACTAAACCCTAAACCCCTATAACACTATACCCGAAACTCTTAAACCCCAAACCCTTATAACACTAAACCCTAAAACCCTGATCCGAAACAGTTGATTTCGGTACAAGATTTAAAATAAAATGATGGAGGCGACCCAATTGTTCACAATGTAACAATTAATGACAAGTATGCAACGAAATTGCTCAAAAATGCAATAAATAATGACAAATATGCAATAAAATTGCTAAACAATGCAAATGAACTCACAATGAAAATGGGGAACCATTATCGATGTATATATTAACTATCATAGTGTAGTGATATACGAAATTAACTGAACATTAATAGTTTATTGGTAGCGTAAGAGTATAACCAAATTAACGTAACAAACCATTGTTTCAACAATAATAATAATATTCGAGAAAGCTAAGCTAATGCAATAATAAGGAAAAAAAAGTCTAAAAAAATATTTAATCCTCGATACAATGATTGAGAATTTATGAAAAATACTAAACTCAAACACCAACGGGACAATTTCTGGCATCATGGTTCGTCATTTGCTTGCATGCACTTGCTACATTAGGAGGCAACACATGAATATCCTTATCCCTTGTGCTTCGAACTCGTATGAGTATCTTTATCTCCATCATTCTTATATTTATCAGTCAATCCATAAAAATCCTGTAGCAATTAAAATACCTTATCATTATAACTCATATTACTTATCAAAATACACATTCTCAAAATATTTATGCATCAAAACTATACAGAAAATGCACTAAAATCACTAGAAAATACATCGAAAAATAAAGTTTCCATGCTTGCATCCTAAAAATAAATATGCATTTCCTAAACCCTAAACATGGATTCAAAATAGAACATTCATGATTATACATCTAAGCTTTGTAGTAACTGGCCTTTAAAAGATTTTATAGCAAAATGTACATGCGTGAGTCCTGTTTATAGGCAAGTTTCAGAATGGACTATCTACTCCTGTTGATTTTTGAATCTAATTTTTTTATTAAACTTGCAGGATTTGATTCTAATATTGCTAACATCTGGTAGAGATCCTGACATTATTCCTCGAAATTCACATGCACTTGAATCGGAAGGCTATGATGGGAGTGTAAAAGGAGCTCAAACACCACAGTTGCGCTTGCCCCGAATTGAAGAAGTTGAAGTTAATGGTGCTACAGTGAAGATCAAGTAATGTGATACCAGCATGATTTGTAGACCTCATTGTTGCTCCCATTGTTCCATTTGCAATAATTGTGCTTCGAACTCGTATGAGCATCCTTATCTCCATCATTCTTATACTTATCAGTCAATCCATAAATAACCTGTAGTAATTAAAATTCTTTGTCATTATAACCCATATTACTTATCAAAATACACATTCTCAAAATATTTATGCATCAAAACTATACAAAAATGCACTAAAATCGCTAAAAAATGCATCGAAATCTAATGTACATGCACAACAAATAAAGTTTCCATGCTTGCATCTTAAAAACAAATATGCATTTCCTAAACACAAATCCATTGGGAAATTGGAAGAAAACACAAATACAAATACAATGACTACAAATACAATGACAACTATACCCTAGACGGCCGCCGGCGCCACCGTTGCCGCCCTTGAGACATCCTTTGTCATTTCGCCACATCCACAACCACGGAGTTTAGCGTTTAAGAGAGTGGAGAATAAGAAAGGAGAGAAGATAAGAGGTGGAGGCGGCTAGAAGATCTGGGGTGAGGATCTCTCCAACGAGACGGCAAGGGGAACAGATCTGGGCAGATCTGAGGTCAGTGCCGTCGGCTGGGGAGATGAAGAAGCGGATGGAGAGGGAGTGGAGGCGAGAGTCAGCACCGAACATAATTGATTCCGATCGATTCCAATCACAATTGCGGATGTGATTCAGTTGCGACGTGATTCCAATCACGTTTGTATGAACCACGTTCGTTTTCTCTTGTGAACTGCTTCCGAAGTCAATTGCGTGAAGGTGAGTTTCTGCAGAAGACGGGATCAGCTTCATGAATTACGTGAAGACGATCAATTCCAATCACAATTGCGATTCAGTTGCGACGTGATTCCAATCGTGTTCGTCTTCTCTTGTGAATTGCTGCGTGAAGTTGAGTTTCTGCAGAATAGGGGAGAAGATGAATTTTGCGGGAGAAGATGGATGTCTGCGTTCATGAATTGCGCGTGTGCTGGTTATGAAATCAGTTATATGCATTAAAAGACATAAATACCCTTGCTGTGGTTATAAAATATAATTTAAAGGTAATTAAAACTATATAAAAATAGAAAATCCTACTAAATCCTAACCACAAGATGACACAAATCAAGGGCTCTTGTTGGTTTCTAGGTTTCACAATCTAATTAGTTTTCATATGATCTACTACCTATATATATATATATATAATATAGTGTGATAAATAAGAATAAATTTAGACTATTAATCTTAGTTAGATCTATGACTGTCATTTATTTAAGCATAGTTACAAGGTACAATAAACATGATTATATTTAAACATCAATTTGTACATTAATAGACATAATTATGTAATAAGGATAATTCTATGCATATTTTAAGCATACCTTTATATACCTTTAAGCATTGCTCTCATTTTCTCACGCTATAATTTATTTGCATACAAATCATTCCATATATATATATATAAGTATAAGTATTAAATTTAATTCAACGCAACGGCATAAAAGAGAATATCCTTTTCCTAAGAGAATTTTTTGACATTCGAAGATGTTGTTAATACTAATTCTGGTCAGATCTACAAGTATTAAATTAAAATCAATCGTATAATTTTGTATCTCAGCACGAATATTCTTTTTTTTTTTTTTTTTGGTAAGAGAACTATTAAAATCTAGGACTACTATAAAGAAAACGAAAAAAGAAAGAAAAAAAAAATAGCCACAATGCTAAATATTGAGTGCGCATCTATTTGGGGTTATATGAATTAAGGGATATCATTTTTCTTTCAGGATTTTAAATGAACAAGGTTGAAGAATAAGCAAAATCTATGTAATTATCATTTACTACTATTTTATAAGATTATGAGAGCAATAGACTAAAAACAATACAAATAAGCTTTAAAGAATGATCTAGTGCGAGAAAATGGGCCAATGTCATAAATATATGGCCCAAGATAAGCCCAGCCTATATGAGAAGTTGGGCCCTCTCAAGATAATAAGTTGGCCCAACCATAGTCCCCCTTCTACTCTTTATTTATAATATCGCTTTTTTTTCTTTTTTTTTTAAAGAAAAAAATAAAATACTCCGTATTATGACTTTGTGGCTCGGACGGTAGATGGGTTGGTCCAAATCCGCCTTATAAATATTTGCTTATAAATTTTCTGTATTTTAAATGTGATAAATAAATAATGTTTCTGGCTGGGTATCTTGGATTATTTTTTATTTTTTTTATCTGTGTAAAACGAGTTCAGTGAGGAGTAAAATAGAGAGAGATGAACGCACCTGACCGTTACGAGCGATTCGTCGTCCCTGAGGGTGTCTCCAAGTACTCTCTCTCTCTCTCTCTCTCTCTCTCTCTCTAGCTTCTCTCTCTATTGTGATATGTGTGAAACTTTCTGCTTCTTTCTCCTCTTCCCTTTTGGTGGTGAAGATATAATTGGTCGACTGTATTAGGGTTTCATATGAGAGGGACACGAAGATCATCAATGCGGCGACGTTCACCGTTGAGCGCGAGGACCACACCATCGCCAACATTCTCCGCATGTACTGTAATTAATTTTCTCCATTTTGTTTTGGTTGTAATTTGGTTACTCAATTTTGCTTCGAAAACAATAATTTTTTGTCCCTCAAAACAGGCAACTGCACAGAGATGATAACGTTCTGTTTGCTGGCTACAAGTTGCCTCATCCGCTCCAGTACAAAATTCTTATAAGGGTTTGTAATGTTACCAATCTTTCTGTTTTTCTATGGATTTTAATTTTAATGGAGCCCCGATTATTATTGAATAGAAATAGTAATAGTATGAACCCAGCCAAGGTAGAGTGTTCCTTGGGCATGTTTACCTTAAACAATGAGTACTTCTTGTTGGTTTTTTCTTTTCCTTAGAAGTCAATTACAAGTACTGTGTAAGTGTGTAGGCTGTAGCAATGTGGTTAAGCATAATAACCAGACTGTTCAAATAGAACAAATGGTGTGTACTGATAGATGTTACAAGTTAGAACTGAGGATCTGATATTAATTTCATGATCTTGTCTTGCTTGTGCAGCAGAAATCATTGAAAGCACTTCAAATTTCGACCTTTGCATCGTAGCTTACAAGTTACCACTGCATATAAGTTGGCAGAACAATATGTTGGTGTTTAGTCACTTTATGTGTTTCCAGATGACTCTTTGGCTGTTTAGAACCTAAAAACGAGTAGCTCTGGCCTTACCTTTTTTAGTTTAGAAAATGTCCGTCCTTTGTTAATCATCAGCATCATCATCATGTGTTGAGTTACTTACGAGGAATGTCTTTGCGATAAAATCGTGATATGACACTTTAAGTATTTTTATGGTGAAAATTTGCTATCACTATAATGTGTATTTTAACAATTCCAAGATGTTTGCCCTTGACTCGCAGATGGTTACTCGATGAGTTTGGTTGGTTTTGGTTTTGGTTTTGGTTGTAATTGTATTTGATACTTTCTAGTGCCTCAATTTGCAGATCCAAACTACTAGTCAGTCTTCGCCAATGCAGGCATATAATCAGGCTATCAATGATTTGGACAAGGAACTTGATCATCTAAAGAATGAGTTTGAGGTAATACTACTTGTACATTGCTCTCTCTGTATTTGAGAAACTAGTAAATCTTCCCTAGAGAACTACTTTTTTCCTGCAACGGTGACCTTTATTAGTTTCTCCACTTCTAAGTCGTTTTTAAGGCTTGCAAATTTTGTTGCAGTCGTTCCAACACTAGTTTCCATGTTTCTTGGCCATCTTTGTTTATAAATATTTGGTGGGAATCTGATATTAGTGCTACGCTCTGTATAGGTTGAGTTGGCGAAGCATGTGGGGAGGTAAACAAGCCGCTTGGTTGTTGATACCTTGCTAGTATCCAAAATTTAGTTAGCTATTATGTGAGATTGTGGAACTTTCTAGCCTTAAATGTCTTCATGTTACTTGATCTAATCAAAATCGTATTTTGTTAGCAATTGTTGATCTAACACTGCTACCAAGCTTTTTTTGAAAAGAAATGGACACTGGTGATTATCTCTTTAGATGAGTTCCTTCAATTCTGTGGAAAATCTTGAGACGAGAATCTCGTGCATGGTTTTGATCGAGAGAAAGATCTCCAAAATTCGAGTTCTTGGGAGGTATACATTACCCAATATATGGCCCAACCCAAGCCCAGCCTATATGACCATAAGCATAAGAAAAAAAAAAATTGAATTTGCTCAAAGAACTCGAAAAATCAAAAATCCTATGCTTTTACTCTTTATATTTAGTTGTATTAATAATCATTTATTCACAAAAAAAACTCTTCAGTTTCTCTTTCAGAATCTCTTTTACTTATTTTGTCTCCAAATAAACTACTCCAATTACAAAAAAAAAAAAAAAAAAAAAATACAGGACCATAACTCTATAAAACGAAGATAATGAAACACTCTCTATAGGTGTATCATCAGATTTTGACAAAATCAATTCATCACTTTATTTTTTCCAGACGTTTGGGGGCTAAAAACTGAAGATGAAGGAACTTGGGGCCATGTGGATAAAATGGTAATTATGATTTAATTATCATATTATTCAACTTTTCACAGTTACGTTTCAATCTATATGAAATATAATACAATTAAAAGTCCAAATTATCAACATTTTTGCAATCGTGTTCTAAATATTAATTTTCGATGAAAAATACTCATGGATAAAGACAGATAAATATCTTGTCAATCTTTATTTTCTTTAATATCCAATTCAGTTTTTGGCTTCCTACCTGTGTTTTTCGGTCCCTAAAAATTAAGCTACAGAACACAATTGTAAATATATTGATTGTTTTGATATTTAATTACTACTACTCCCTTTGTCCCGCGCTTGTTGATTCGTTTCTTTTTCAACGTGTGAATAAAAAAAAAGGTAGATTAATTTATTAATTATGAAAGTCCGTGTGCACTTTTTCACCACATGTAGTTTTTTTTTAACCTTAACACATGGAGTGTAACGAGGGTCCAATTAATTCATCCTAATTACTACCTCCATCCCATTACATTAGTCATATTTACTTTTTGCACGTATTTCCACCGAAACCTAGTACGGGTTTAAAAATATAATTTTGTAGTATTGTTTTTTTTACGGGATACTATGACACTCATAGTATCCCGTAAAAAAAACGATACTACAAAATTATATTTTAAAACCCGTATTAGGTTTCGGTGGAAAAGCGTGTCAAATAGTGAATGTGACTAATGTAATGGGATGGGGGTAGTATATACTAATTCAACTATAAATTTTTTAATATTTACCCAATATAGAAACGGTATGATCTTTGGTAAAATGTCAACCATTCTGGCACAATTATAAAAAGTTGACCATTAAATTGTGAATTATGCGTTGGACTGTACAGAGAAAAACGGGGGCTAGTTGCCCCTACAAGAAGACAGGCCGCCTAAGTTCATATAATCATCACACCCATAGGCCCACACGCACCGAAAACAGCACTCAAAGAAAAACAAATAGAAATCCAACACGTGGTAGGCTCTCATTGAACAGCCTGGTGGCGGCCACAGGCAAAGCACGACAACAGTTTACCCCCAAACGACTCTGAAACACGCTTTTGCTTTTGCTTTTGCTTTTGGTTTTGCGTTAGCGGTTGGTGCGGGAGGCAGACGATATGCGACCCATCGGCTCCATTCTTCTTCGCGCTATCGCAGTCATCCAAGAACTTCTGAAACGCGCCGCCCATGTAATCCACCGCATCCGCCACCTTCATCTCCCTCACCGCCTTGTGAGGGAAATCGTCTTCTCCGTGATCGCCCTTGAGCGCCGCACACATCTGCACCAGCTCCCCCTGAAACTCCGTCAGCTTCGCCTCGTCGCTCCCCTCCCTCTCCCTCATCTTCTCCGGCTCCGACAGCTCCACTTCAAAACATACACGCACAGTTCAGGCTTCAGACACAGTCAGTGTGTGTGTGTGTGTGAGTGTTAGAGAGAGAGAGAAAGATATATAAGTTTTGTTACGAGGGCAGTCTTCTCTGGGGCTAGTTCTGTTTATCACACACTCGAACGTCCCAGCCCAAGCGTCGCGTTTTGTTAAGAATTTATCCAGATTGAAAATCTTCTTCACAGTTGCCGGAATTGATGAGTGCTCAAATTCCGACGTAGGGTACGGCCCAGATGCTCCATGCAGCACTGCATCATATATATAATTAAGCAACCATATATATACTTGAAAAAAGAAAAAGAAAAAAAGAGACCAACCTGTTCCAGGCTCAATCCATGGCGAAATTAAGATTGCAGGAACTCGAACGCCGAGGCGATCGAATTTGAAGTTATAAGGTTGAGGGCCAGTAATGTCGTCGGGGGAAGGGACTCCGGTGACCGGAGTAGGGACGTGATCGTAGAATCCGCCATGTTCGTCGTAGATGATGAGGAACAAGATTTCATTCCACTGTGGGCTTGATCTGAGGGCTTCGTAGACTTGTTTGATGAATTTCTGGCCCTCTGCGACGTCGTGTGGAGGATGATCGTCGTTTCCCGGGATGAGTTTCGTCTCGAAATATCTCTGTTCTATCACTACATAGTTTGGTAGCTTCCCTTCCTTGCAGTGCCTTTTGAAGCTGAGATCGAACTGGTGGAAGTTGTCAATGTACTTGAGTTTTCTCAGGTTTCTGCAATCATATATATATTCAATTCTATCACATAGTGTATAACATAATCAATCTCTACATTTAATTTACAATTGAATTATGTTGGCGATTTAATTACTGAATTATTGCTGTAGGTAAAGGTAGAAAAACAGAAGAAAAGTAATTAAAGGGCAGTAGGCATCAGCTGCAGTCGTGATTGAAGGCTTTGACCATAGAAAAAGTGATTAAATTTAAATGCCCTGCATCAGATCTAACTAATCCTTCACCTAATCAAATAGGGATTAAATTAAAAGATATGTTGATGCATCATTAATATTGATAATTGTACCGTTAATGCTATATGACAGGGACACTTCTTTAAAATTCTTGAATACATCTGTAACTTAAATAGTACAGTACATACACACGATCCCTTACTAATGGAGAAAATCATCGAAAAACGGAAAAAAAAAAAATCGAAACAAGAAAGCTTCATGAGTATGGAATTTACCTGTAGAAGAGAGTTGAAGGAGGGTACTGATAGTAAATCCCAAAAGATTTACCACCTTCCTCCACAGACTCAAAGATGGTCTTCTGTGGATAGCCTTGGATCAGCATTTTCGTGTCGTTCTCGGTTGCCCCGTTTGAAGTTGCAGAGTGTATGAAGAGCCTATTTGGCTGAGTCAGAGTAGGAGCGGAGGAAAACCACCGATCACACACTGCAAACTCGGAAACCAGCTCCTTGAAAACCGGTAGCTGCTCCGGTTTGAAGCCGTTCATCACTATATCAGCCATCCCTTTCTCTATGGTTTCTGCTTGCTGAGCAAAGCCTTTCATTGGAGGAGGAGGAAGGCTGTTTGCAGATGCTGCTGATTCCTGGCTCCACAGATGGCCATAGATTTGCTCGTATGTTGCTTCGAACGAATGGCCGGGATCAGGCTCGACGTTCCCGGATTGGTGGCCGTAGAATACTTGTTTCGAGCTGAGGTCGGAGGTGGAGAGAGGGTTGGATTCTTGGCCTGTGACGCCGTCGATTTCTGGGTTGATGGACTTCATCCATCCTAGCATATGATCGAATGATCGATTTTCTTGAACTAGAATGACTACTGTTTTGATGGGGCAATCTGTGGTTTTCTCAGGCATTTTTTAGGCTGTTTTTTGTTTGATGGTTCTTTTTTTCTTTTCAGTGTGTTTTGTGGAAGATGGGGATGAGTTTGGAGAGAGAAGAATGAGTTGAATAGAAGGGATTATACAGCTTAAATTGAGATCGTTTTCCTTTTGGATTTATTGAGAAGCACGTTATTCTTGATTTTTTTAATGAATATAGTACTACTAAAGAAATAAGAAATGCATGGTGTAAAGACTTGTGTAGCAGCCTCTAGCCAAGATTTATTCAATAATATTGTAACTAATTTCGATTCCAAGTCCACTTCTGAAAAATGGGATGCTGTTTCCCATGTTGATTTGGACAGCTAATAACTTATAAATATATCAAATTATATAGTTGGCCTAGTTTCAGGGGTAATAATATGCCTTGAGTTGAGCTATTCAATTATTGAGATATCTACATAGTTAGGTACACCACCCATAACCAGTCTTAGCTCTGGTGTATCAGATATGGAAAGAAGAGAGATGATGAGTGAGAAAAATATTAGTGTGGAATTACATACAATAAAACTGGGATGAAGAGTGAAAAACTGCTTCTTGCAGTTTGCAACAAATGCCAAATAACTCACTTCAAACCCAGAAAAAAAAAAAAAAAAAAAAAAAAAAAATCAATTTTGGCAAATGATTGAATGAAATAAAACACACTTGAAAGCATTGGTACAATCTAGCAAGAAGCATGAAGCTAACAAGAGTAAAAAGCCAAGAATATTTCAAGAAAAAAGAGAGCAACACTTCTCTAATTTTTCATATTATGTTGGTTCTTTTGTGTACTTATAATTCATACATCATGGAAGTAAATGTCTCATCTCAACGGGGAGCTGTAACGAATCGAAAACGAACTGCATTTTCGAGTTCAAAAAACTACCTTACACTAAAATTTCACAGTGGCAACTCTACAGCAGAAACTCAGCTCAATGTGGGGGAAGATGGAGAAGAAAATGAACCACTATCCTCATCTTAATTTCTGTAGATATAAATCGAGATCATCTTCATGAAAGCAAACAAATTCAGTTGGAGATGACAGAGTTTTTGCCTTTATCATTAACTCTGAACACAAATCCTCCAGCTGAAATAGACCTCTTCATTGCTAGAGGGCTTCTAAGCAATCCTTTTGAAGATCCAACGCCTCTGCAAAGCTGATGAGCGTTTTCGATTTGTATGTATTCGTCGATTTCTTCGAATTTGAGGATATCAGAGATCAAGAGGGGCGAAATTGTGCCTAGAGAAACCGATCTTCTGTACTGATCGTCGCTCTCCTTCATATTTTCTGGAGCTGGCACACAATCATCATCATCTTCTTCTTCTTCTTCAACTACCATCTCTCGTTGGAAGCTCCTCTCTTCATCATCCACCACCAGAATCAGATCATCACGCCTCTCGACTTGATACGAATTCATCCCCAAATCAGACGAATTAGGCAACTGCGGAGGCGGATGCGGATGCGGAGGCGGAGGATGGACCTCCACCACCACATTCGCTCGGCACAGGGGGCAATTCGACTGAGATTTCAGCCATTGATCGATGCAAGGGAGGTGGAAGGCATGGCTGCACTTCGGCAGAAGCCTCAACGACTCATTATCTTCGAATTCGCTCAAACACACAGCGCAATCGGTGCCTTCGATCAATCCATCGCCTTTTTTGTACTTACACACGGTTATGGTCTTGATCAAGGCCTCATCCAACCCATCCTGAGGTACCTGCCATTGATCTCGAGAAGATTCGTCTCGATTCTCTGCAGATTCAGCTGCTGAGTTCGGATCGGTCCTCCTCCTGCAAAACCTAGTCACCACAGTGTAGTAGCTCACGAGGAGGAAGGCGCTCGCCAGAACTCCGATGATGGCGATGATGAGAGGCGAGAAGGGGGTGCCGGAATCCTCATCGGACGGCGGCGGCGGAGGGAAGATCAAGTAGCAGAACTGAGGGCAGTAAATACTGCAAATCCCTTGGGAACAATCTCTGTAATTATCGTATGGCGCCCATGGATTCGGATTCCCTACAGAGCCCATCGCTGAAATCTGCACACAGTAGTTGCTTAGATGTTAAGCAATGTATGCATAGCTTTGGAGAGAAGATTTTCAAGTGCAGAGAGCTTTGAAGCCAAGGAAGAAGCTAAAGCAAAAGAAGAAGAATCTCAAAGTGGAAGTTGATATTTCACTCTCCTTTTTTTAAAAAAAAAAAAGAAAAGAAAAGAAAAAACAACATAAAATGAAGAATCTCTATTTTTTATTTAAAATAATAATGACAGCAATTTCGGTTGGAAATTAAAGTACGGTTTCAATTCAACACTAAAATCCCAATTCAAAGTCTGTATTTATTTACTGCAATTTAAGGTAGAGATTGGTCCACATCTACTTTTCTTTCTTTATATTTGGCTTTACTTTTGAAGCCTTTTCTTTATGTGAACTAGAATATTTCAACTTAGCCCCTTATGATCAAGAGTGTAGAAGTAACTGAAAGTAACATATTAAAAAAAATAAAAATGAAAGTAATATATTTGGAGGCAACATACCTACATATTTAGTTGCCCATTTTATGAGTAATTGTTTGTTGACCATACAAAAGTATTTTAGTTGAGCTTAATTTACAATCCGAAAAAGTTGATGAGTGTGGGCACCGTATAGGTGTGAGTGTGAGAAAAAGAAAAATGCCAATTTATTGCACTGAAAGTTTAGTTTAGTGCTTATGTTGAATCATTCATGGAGGACATGTAGCCTGTCTAGAGATTTGTTTATTTGATTTGTTTATTTCACAAGTTAAGAGCAGGTGGAATATTAGGGGACACTCTTCTTTTCCAAAAGGGATCTTGGATTAAAATACTTGGGAGTTTATGTTAAGAAAAGACTATATATATATATATATATATATATATATATATATATATATATATATATATATTTTTTTGATAAGTATATGAATTATTGGGTTATTTGCATGTAAATATATCAATTTTGATAGTAGTTTGATATTAACATGAACTTAAAATCCAATTTGACAATACACCAACTAACTACCGTTTTGATTTTTGACATTAATCTGAAAATGATTCAAATTGAAGCTAGCATAGACTCCAAAATTGTCTATTCGGATAAATCGTCCGACAAACAAAACGACAATATTTCTTTATAACATAAACATCAATTTTTTTACCCTTAAAATATTAAATAAATAAATGTTCATCTTTCGGTTTATATCTAATTCTAGCTTAATTAATTAATTTTTTTAAAGGTTGCCACCTATGTAATTTCATGTCCCGTTAGATTCGATTTTGACCAGAAATTTGGTCATGTCAAAAATAAAACTGACCTGTAATTTTATGTTAAAAACCAAACAGTCATCAAAGTTGGTGTATTTACAAGCAAATAACTCTATTCCTCCGTCCCATTAACTTAAACTTCTTTATTATTTTAATAAGCTCGGTTTGAATTAAAAAAACTCTATACTGACGGGACGGAGAGAGTAGATGCAGAGAGTAGATGCTAATTTGTTCCAAATGATAGAGATACAGTGTGTAGCAACTAAACAAATAGCGATATAAATGTACTCCCTCCGTCTCACTCTACTTAAGTCATTTGATTATAATAATAGACTCATAATAATAAAAGTAGACTCAAGTAGAATGAGACGGAGGGAGTATTATTTTCTTATTATTATTATGATTTTATTGAAGATATCACACATAAAAGTGGTTTCCTTGTTATGTCTGTCTAGGAAAGGGGAAGTGAATATTTTCGTGAAAGTTAAAAGCTAATGATAAATTGCATTATCAAGAAGTTGAAATCTGGGAATTCTTGCTGTCAAATAATTGCAACTGACACACTCGAAAAAGGAAACACCTAATTATGGCATCTCATCAAGCTAATCATAATATATTGATCAACTCTTGCACTGAAATGATTGGAATTACACCAAATTCCAAATAAATTTCACTCAAAATCAAATGAATTTAACCATAAGTAGTGCTAATATTTGGTTATACCTGCATTTTTTTATTTTTAATAGGATCAATAATGATTCCTCATTTCTCCCCTTAAGATGACTCAAATCCCTAACCTCTTAGTTAGAGGAAAAACGTCTTATTAACTGAGCTACGCTTCGTTGTTATACGTGCATAGCAGCATATATTCATATAATTTACAGACTTTTCCCTAAAAAGAATTTCCCAAACTGTGTATAAAAGATGCTCCATTGGGCTCAGAATTTCTGAGACCTTTTATATTGATACGTGAGGTATAAAATAATTAAAAATGCCAGAAATCTTAAGCAGAAAGTAGCACAATTTTAAGCAATGATATTCGTTTAATTTCAATTTCCGGTGGCTCAAGGTCAAAAATGATCGTTAGACGTACAAAAAACCCTCTTCGAATTCTAAACCTATCAGCATAATACATGGGGTGCGTTCGATGAGAAGTAATGGACTGTACATTTACATTGTTACAATACAACACAAGGCAAATGGAGAAGCACTATATTCAACTACTTATTCTCAAATCATATAGCAAAACTGTGAGTATTCCTATTCCAAGAAAGAATGAAGAATGGCTATAAACACTGCACCTACAAGAAGATGACAAGATCAAGCTTTACTCTTCCGTTTCTCGTCAAGAGCCTGTTCAAAGGGCACACAGAATTAGATGGACTTGCAGTAAACTTCCATAGCATACAAAACCGGTTTTTGATATCAATGGTAAGCATATTAGATACAAATTTATGAAATTAAACATAACATCTCCGCATAATTAATATGTTCTAAACAAAGCAGGCTTCAATGAGAATTAGATGATGCAACTATCATGCGATGGAGTTCACGAAGATGAGCTGATATCACCAAAGGAAATTATACACTAACGACTTTTGAGTTTTGAATGCTCATTGGCTCTTTGTGAAGACAAAAAGAGTGGTATTTTCTCTTGATGTCGTAAAAGAATGTAACCAATGGAGAAATGCCTAAAAATCTAATGTTCTAATATAATATCGACGAGAGGATTTCGTAGACTATCATCTTAACATATGTTTATTTTCTCTTAGCCACTGAAATAAGAGATACTCTTCAAAACAACAATTTGTTTGGTTGCAACATGCATTATGAAGAAACTGGTAAAACTCAGACGAGAAGTATCTTAAAAAGTAGTAGTATATAAAAGTACTTGATTTATGCAGGATGGGATACCTTGCTCTGAAAAATCCGCATTGTCAGCACAACTGTATCTCGCAGTCTATATAACGGAAGCATTAAGTTAGGTATATAAATGAAAACTTACACTAAGCAGAAATCAGTTCCCAGGATGTTTTCCTTGAATACATATACAAAAATTTAAACACATATGTAAGGAACTAGTTTCTTCATTGTTCATGCTAAAATATTCGTTGCCTCTCAGTTCCTAGGAGGAGATGATGATAGTGGACTCGTGTATATGCCTGCGTAATAAGAGATCTACACAGATATATGGTTTCCTGAAGCTTAATGGTGGAGTCCCATGCCAATAGTAGGAGGTAACAGTTCAATCTTCGAGATATTAACACAACTAAATGACATCTGCAAGTAAAACTCTTAAGATAACAATTTGATTGTGTCCTAAAATCATTGTGATCACCCCAACATGTTGAACAATAATTATGTGGTCAGAGCTTTTATCTAAGAATTGAATAATTTTATACCATTAATAGTCAGATGGTGAATAAAAATAAATCATGAAAAATAGAATGAGAATAGATAAAGCTGATACAAGAAATGAAAGCAAGGCATTACCGTATGTCGTTACTCGTACTGAACGGATAAGATGAGCCATTTGAACAGATCAGGACAAACTGCGTTGAGAGGCCACTTGGTATTTTGATCTGAAAGTTTAAGTGAAAGTAAACATTACAAAGAAGGAAAGATACACAAGATTTCTCTCTGATAATTATAACTTGTTTGAACATAATAATTCCTGAGATCATATATAAACTCCAATCAATCACTCGATAACTTTACTATTGCATTTGCATTAGGAAAGGTTTCCTTTGGAAAATAATAAAGAGTATCATACCGAAAATTCTTTGGAATATTTATCTGAGATTATAACATCCTGTTTTCTCCCATCCTTTATATGAAAGCCTGACCGCCTCAAGAATAGGGTTGCTGGCTCCCAGCTTTCGTTAGAATCTAGCTGTCAAAAATTTGGAGGAAATTGCCATCAGAAAAACTTCCAACGAATTCATTACATTAAAAGTGTTCTTTACACCCATCCTTCAAACGACAACTAAATATGAAGGAAAAACCCACAAATGTAAGCATTATCTCACCAAAAATTCAGTTATGTAGTACGTAAAATCATCATAGTTATAGTCATATAATTCAAGGTCATGAAAACGCCACATTTCCACCCAAAAAACATACCTGAGTTTCAGAACTCAAAATTTAAGGAGTATCGTATACATATTTAAACTAGATTTTGAAATAGCGCAACATATGAAATTATGCTACCATTGAAGATATAAGTACGTACAAGATGGAGACCAAAAGTTGCCAATCCTTTAGAAATGTAGGCATCAATCTCCTCCTGCATATCTGGATCTGCATTTTTCATACCACTCGTCAGAATATATTAACTTAGCGAAAGACTTTTCCCGACTTTCAGCACTGGGAATGAAATAAAGATAAGGCACGCATATACTGATCTGACCGCATTCACATCTACAAGTTCCCGTATTATTCTGAGATTGTCATGTGTCCTTTATACGACTTTTATGGGTTTTAAAGTTGCCTGTATTGTTGGGTTTTCATTCGCACATGAGATGTCATGTAACTTACAGCTATGACCAAAAAGAGTCAGAAACAGTTAAAGAGAGTTGGCTGAACGGTATGTAATGAAGATAAATTGTTGAAATACACTGATAACATTTGGGAATAGCTGACATGGAGGCCAGGTGACCAATCAGGAAAGCAATCGCTAACATAGATGAAAAATCCAACCAAACGAACAATCGGTTTGAGGCATTAAGAAAAGTCGGGTTCGGTGATTTAACATGGAAGACGTGTCCACACAACTTATCTTTCTTAATGTCATCGAAATTTGAAAAAAAAGGAGCTATAAAACCAGACACAACGCATCCATGTTTGGATGCAATAATCACGAATCATGTTAAACTCATAACTATTCCAAAAAGTATATATACAACTTAGTAAGAGAAATTGAAGTGATTTTGCGTTTTCAAAGATATGTATATATTTCAATGCAATTGCACTCACCACAAGTAATCTTGTTGTTGTCGTTGGCGAAGATTCTGACAAGATTACCCTGATGCAATTTCATGCCAGATCAGTACAAACATATGTTACCAAATACCATGTTATCACCATTCCTTATATATTTCTAAGATATGCATTTTAAGAAAGTGCATAGTAAGGCAAGCAAGAATAATTAAGAAACGGAGCTACAATACCTGCCTTCCTTGTTCATCCATCGGTATACACTCAACAGCAATACATTTATCAACATCATCTGCTGTCACTACGTACTCTGGATTGGTAGCTCCTGATACAAAAATAAATGTGTGATTTATTCCGTGAAAACATCACATGCATAATATATGCATAAGATTAAGAGCACATGTTCAACTGTTTATTCACTTACCTTCAATATACTGCCTCGTACCATCTGGATAATGACGAACCCACTAGTAATTGGAAGGAGACGACAAATAAAAGACAGCAACTTATCAGTAAAAGTAATCCAAAACAATGAAAACCATTGAGAACTAGTATAATGGGCCATACCTGAAACATGCAGAGAGATGTTCCACGTACAGGAAATCCACAGCCTAATAGTTTGAATCCTGGTTTAGCATCCCCAATTATTTGAAAGCCTTCTATTCCAGGACCATCTTCTGATGAGTGAGGAAGAAGTAGAACTTGTGTTATGTCAATACGCATGACAAATATGATATGATATGCTATTCATTTACCAGAAATTAGGGATATTACCTTCTGAACCAAAGGATCCTGACATGTATCCATTTCTTTCAGGCATGCTGTCCACCATATGGCTTTCGGGGTTTCTGTAATCTACATTTGACCTAAAGGACAATTGCAATGATATCATGAAATGGGAATCTAACATTGAGATCCTGAAAGCATTTTAAGCTATCAATAGGAATAAGAACTTGTGTTGAATATGAACAGCGATAAGAGATAGTAGAATGATACTACGTTCAGATATTATGCTTATGTCAATTAGCATGTTATTTGATGGTCATCATATCATCAATTTATCATATACTACCATCAATTATTCTATTAGCATCACATAACAATAACGGATGAGAGGACTTCGAAAGATATAGCTGTTTGTAGATTTGTAGTGCAATTTTGCAGTACATAAACTATCCTGAAAATAGCGTAAAAAGAACCTGTCAAAATTGGACGATGCCCTTAGAAGATTCTCATTCTCATGTGGCTGATGCATCTCAACACTCTGCCTCGAGTCTTTGTTAGGATTATTGGCTTGCATAAATCTTGACATGTCATCAGCTGGTTCCATATTCTTCCCATCAATATAAGGGCTGTACTGGGGAAACCCGTGCAAACCCTACAGAAGGAAGGTAAAAAATGTAACATCCAGTTCTACAAATGCAAGACCATATCCTATGATCAGCGGACCGATAATTATTGATATCGATTTTGCCAAAAAAAAATATATATATTTCCACAAAATGATGCGTAAGCGAACCTATCAGCTCTTAAACCAATGGGCATAAGACAATAGTATGTTCAAGCTTGAATAAAGATCAAAGTGAGACAAAAAGTACTGCAGCATTACCATTGAACTGCTAGGAAATTGGTTACTTTCGGGTCTTATACTTGGAATTTCTTTATCAATATAACTGTTTCTGGAATTATCTCCAATCATGGAATGCAAGTCTACAAGTCGGGCCTGCATTTAGTGATTCCTTATTAGCTTTATTGAAATTATGATGCCCAACTGTAAGCCTACATAGCGTGAGCATAAAAATAAACTGGATGAAGATCTTTAGGCACTACTTTTTCTTAAATCTTCATAAATCTAATCCAGTACACATTACCCTCAATGTCTAGTTGAACTATATTTATTTGCTCATGTCAAGTAGTAAGATTCCATTGAGTTTGGGTTTCCAATTTCCAAAAGGGTAGAACTCTGCAATAAGTCTCTACAAAAACTAAAAGTTTTCTACATTCTTAAACCTCCATCCTTTAATTTCATCTACAGACATTGTGCGAATAAATCCTGTAACATCATGTGGAAAATCACATTTTATAAGCATATAGTGCATAGTATATAGTAAGCACATTTTTCCTAATTATTGCTTCATCCATATCTTCCATATCTTCCTGTTAGATGGCCGGACTATGCACACCTTTGTCCAGGGAAACAATGATGAATGTGATACACCACACATCCGGATGCTAGATATTAGTTCTATTTTCATTAGTTCTTTATCATTCATCTCGATAAACCCTTCACTATACTGAATGAAGAAGAAGAAGAAGAAGAAGAAGACTAAACAGCAAAACAAACTCAAGAACACCATCATCTCATAAATTAGATAGCAAACCATATTCATAACTAAACTATAAACAGAGGACAGGCTGCAAATAGAACAAGGAACAAGACCATCAAGGAGCTAAGATTTTCAGTGCCACAAACACAAAGTAACAGAATCAGCAAAAGAACAAATAGATTATAAAAACTTACATGTGACGTTCTTATCTTCAACTGGAGTTGATCGTGCAAGTGCTGCAATAGATGAGCATCAAAATTTTAGCAAAAACTCAAGCATTGGCTCAGCAGAATGAAGGCAATCTAAAATCAGCGATTTATGTTAAAGGATCTCAGCTTTAATGTATACTTGTATAGAAACAATAACACACTAATAATGACCGTAATTTACTATGACTGCTCTAGTAACATATCATTTAACTCATATGAAAAACTTAAGGACCAATGTATTGTAAATAGAGAAGTATAGAACAAAATAACACTTATGCAATGAGTTTCACACCTTGATGCTGTTGGTTAGGGCAGATGCATTGGTCACATGAGGCAAAGTACCATATTCATCCAATATCATAAGCATGGATGATCTAAAGATGTGTTTCTCGTCCTCAGCAACCTGGCCCAGGTGAATGCTTCTATGAAAAATCCAGCAAATGTAGGAGAAATGCGGAGAAACAAGGATGAAAAGGGAGAATAACAGACTAAATGAGGAGCCCTCCCTTATAACCACAGTTCCAGATTTAATAAATAAATAACTTATGGATTTTGCTGCTTGATCGTACTAGGTACTACATCTAATATGTAATAAAGGAGCTAGGAAGTAGAAGCAAAAAGAGTGAAGTAAATAGTGCTCAAACAAAGTATTTACCTTTAATTCATTAAGCAAGTTCAAATTTACTTCAAGGTCACCTTTCCTTCGCGCCAACTCATTTGATGCAGAAGTTATCACTTCATTTTGCTTTTCATCTAGAGCCTAAACCGAAAATAAGTTAATTCACAATATAAGCAAGCACAACATTAAGGAAAGTAACTAAAGAAGACAGACACAAACCATGCGTAACTCGGAGAATTTCCTCTCAAGTGCATACTTCTCATTCAACATCTGTGATTCCTACGAACATATAGAATAATATGAAGCCTTGCGAAAAGCATAGAGCCCTGCATTTATTATTGAAGCTTAAAAGCACGTCTTACTTTGATACTCGCAAGAGCAATTTGTTCCCGAAGATACCTAATTTCCTTCTCTTGAGCTCTTTTCCGGGAGTAAAGTTCCTACGAAGCATTCATTACATTTAGAACTTCAAAAGATACCAACTTCAATCTTCTGAACAAATACCAGTACCATCATTTCTTGGTCTTGCGAGTGGCTTAAGTTTTCTTTGCCCTTCTCATTTTTAGGTACAGAAGATGCTTCCACATTGTTTCTGTGCACAGATAGGTTTGGATTTAATCATCTTTTTAGGAAAATCAATTATTTTCCTTCCTTAAAAGTTAATTAACCAATTACCTGCTTGCAGAATCCAAGCCTTGTTCCTGAGTTTCACCATTATCTGGGTGGCCATTTTCAGGGTTATCACCAGATGACATTGCCCTATTCGTCAAAGTCCAGAGGAGGACACAATTTCAGTACATCAAAGGTCAGCACACTGTAGCACAAAGAAGACTCTCCATTTCAGTTTCTTTCTTGCCCCTTTTGTAAAAGTTGTGACAGAAGCCCATCAACCGCAGAAATCTTAATCAGAACACGATTTTTTTGTATGATTCCAAGCTAATACCATGAAATCTGGTAGAAAAGAATTACATGGAGAGCATAAGTTATAACTTTCATACACAGAAAAATGCACAGGGATAATCTGGGTAGGATGCTGAAGAGAATGCTGTTCTTTTACGTCTTTTAATTTTTCTCAATCTATTGTAAACAGAACAACTTCTTATCAAGGTTTTACATTTATCCACAGAATTTACACCAAATCCAAGCACTTATGCTACAGATCAGAAGTCCATTCAACTCTTAGCATGACAAAAGGAGCACGACGTAAGAAAAACATCTACAGTTCTGACATTTTCAGAAAATTTACTTAAAAAATAACGGACATTTTAACTTATAAGAAACTCTAAAAAAAAATCGCAAAAAGAGAAAACACACATAACTTGAACTATGTTTTAAACAATTGCATGCAGTTTCAACTTACATAAGAACAAAAGCAATACGTAATTCACTGGAGCAGACCAAAAAGGCAAGAACTTGTAAATTTATGTACTTCATTACATCATCTAAAACTTAATTCTCAATAAACGGAAAATAATAAATTGAAGGAAGAGCTTAGTTTGGCACACATGACTTTAGATATTGTTATAGAAAGACATGTTACCTGTTATGCATAAAGTGTAGCATTAATTAGAAATTCGGGGCATGAAATTAGGAATCTCACACGTTTCTTATCCAAAATTCTCAGCTTTACATAGTCTTATTTTTTTTCACACAGGTATCAGAAGTATGTAAGGGGAAAAGTGATAACTAGTAGTAACATGGTTTTTCCCCTGTAATAAGTATAACAATGAAAGGGAAAAGGGTGTCCACCACCATCGAAGCCCTAGTACAGTGCTCAAAATTTCCATACCAAACTCGACTAAAACAAAACAAGCAATAGATTTCTACTGATATGCCTTTTTGCCCATCACAACATAACAGTCATATTCACATCAACTAAGTCGTAAGACAGCAGTAAATTACCAACATAATATGTCAAATGCAACCTAATGTAGGAGTCCAAAAGTGCAGAGAAAGATAATATAACTTTTACAAAGAAAAAAAATATATATGAAGCAATATGATGATATATGCATGGAGCATAACAGAAAAAAGAAATACTAGTAATAAATAAGTTCTGAAAATGTATCTACTTCACCTCAAGAACTAGCAACCATACCATTGTATCCAAGTAAACTACTTACAGAAATTGAATTAACTAGACGATTCCCATATATTAAAAAAAATGACAAGATAAAAAATCAAGATTCACTTAAGTTCGAAAGAACAAAACCACTATATCAATAGCATAAGAGATTAACTCAAGAAAATAAGGCAAGCAGGAAAAAATAAATGAAAAACCACGCATGTCAAGAAAGAACACTAAACCAAACATCAATTGTTCATAGAAACCCAACACAACCGGAATTCCAATAATGATGAATTCATGCAATCAAGAAATTCAAGAAACAGAAATACGAATCACAAAACCACCATGCTCTTGAAATTAAAGGAATTCAGTAAGAAGAAAAATCAAGTGATTCTTTTACCTCCGCAATCAAGTGGTTCTTTCACCTCCGCAATCTTTCACTGAAAACTATGATTGAAATCCTCAATAATTCACAGCCACATTAAATTCAAAAAACAGGGTCTATGTTGACAGAGAGAAAGAGAGAGAGAAGGCAGTCGGGGGGAGAGAGAGAGAGAGAAGGCAAAATAAGTATTCGGGTTTTTACAGCGTTGGCTTATGAAAAGTCAGATGCCGAGTCGCTGGAAATTTTATTATTTTTCTACCCTTTCTTTTCCTTCTTCCATCAACTGCGACTTTGTTAAAATATTTAATCCATTTATATATAAATATAATAGAGGCAAACCTCAAACTACCCAATCTCATATAAGAAAACCAAAAATTACCCACTCCTTTTAATTTACATTTCATCTACCCAAATTTTTAAAATTGAACAAGTTTGCCCTTAATGTACATGGGTTCCCTCTTCCCTTTCTTTTATGTTTTTTTTCTCTTTTCTTCATTTTCCTTTGTCTTTTTTTTTTTTTTCTTTTTGGTTTCTCATTTGTTTTTTCAATTTTTTTTTCATTTTTGTTTTTTTATTTTTCTTTATTTTTGTTTTTTCAGGTTTTTTTTTATTTTCTTCTCCTTTTTGTTCTTTTTTTTGGTTTTGTTTTTAGTCTTTTTTTTTCTTTTTCTTTTTCCTTTCCTTTTTATTTATTTATTTTTTTCATTTTTTATTTTTCTTTATTTTTTTTCAGCTTTTTTTTTTCATTTTGTTCATTTTTTTGTTTTGTTTTCAGTCTTTTTTTTCTTTTTCCTTTCCTTTTTCTTTTTTTTCTATTTTTTTCAGTATTTTTTTTATTTTTTTTCAGGACAAGTATATGGTGATTAGTACGAATATCGGTCAATTCGTACCGATTACCTATAACATAGTACGATTTACATAATTAAACATGAAACTATCAGTACGAATGTCGATTAATTCGTACCGATTACCTATGATTATCGGTACGAATGTCAGTCAATTCGTACCGAGTATCTAACATAAAAAAAATCAAAAACTACCCACCCCTTGGTGAAAATCGTACCAAAATCAAAAAAATCAAAAACTACCGATTATCTAACATAAAAAAATCAAAAAATATCGGTCAATTCGTACCCGATTATCGGTATTTAGAGGAATAAGGGTATTTGGTCCAATTTTGAAAGTTTGGGTATTTAGTTAGTAGATTTAAAAGGGTGGGTAGAAATTGATATTATTATGGGAGGTTGGGTAGTTGACCCTAATACCTCAATATAATACTAGTGAAATATATTTTGAATGTGAAAAGCCAGCTGTATGATCACGTCGCAGTACTGAATTGGAAGTGGAGATTGAATTTAGAATCCAAAGAAATAATTTTTCAAAGAAAGGGGAAAATCCAAATAAATAACTATAAGGTAACAATTTGCTAAACACAATCTTATTTAAGATTTCTACCAAACGAAGTAAGATCTCGTTTACATAAATGGGAGGTTGGTCAAAATTTCTTCATGCATTGAAAGCGATTCTTCTGTAGACAACTCGATCGACATTAAATATGAACATAAAATACTAATTTTGGCAATAAAGGGACCAAAAAAGGTGAGTAAAATCAATATTGTTTTGCAAATTATTAATTGAGTTGGTTTGGATTAACGGTAAATCGCAAACCCTTCTCTTAAAAACATCATCATCATATCCTCCTTCGTTATCACTAAATCAAGCATAAACCTAAAGACCCTCCTTCGTTACATAATTAAACATGAAACTATCAGTACGAATGTCGATTAATTCGTACCGATTACCTATGATTATCGGTACGAATGTCAGTCAATTCGTACCGAGTATCTAACATAAAAAAAATCAAAAACTACCCACCCCGATTATCAAAAAAATCAAAAAAATCAAAAACTACCGATTATCTAACATAAAAAAATCAAAAAATATCGGTCAATTCGTACCCGATTATCGGTATTTAGAGGAATAAGGGTATTTGGTCCAATTTTGAAAGTTTGGGTATTTAGTTAGTAGATTTAAAAGGGTGGGTAGAAATTGATATTATTATGGGAGGTTGGGTAGTTGACCCTAATACCTCAATATAATACTAGTGAAATATATTTTGAATGTGAAAAGCCAGCTGTATGATCACGTCGCAGTACTGAATTGGAAGTGGAGATTGAATTTAGAATCCAAAGAAATAATTTTTCAAAGAAAGGGGAAAATCCAAATAAATAACTATAAGGTAACAATTTGCGAAACACAATCTTATTTAAGATTTCTACCAAACGAAGTAAGATCTCGTTTACATAAATGGGAGGTTGGTCAAAATTTCTTCATGCATTGAAAGCGATTCTTCTGTAGACAACTCGATCGACATTAAATATGAACATAAAATACTAATTTTGGCAATAAAGGGACCAAAAAAGGTGAGTAAAATCAATATTGTTTTGCAAATTATTAATTGAGTTGGTTTGGATTAACGGTAAATCGCAAACCCTTCTCTTAAAAACATCATCATCATATCCTCCTTCGTTATCACTAAATCAAGTATAAACCTAAAGACCCTCTACTCGTGGTGATTTATTTGTCTTCCCCTCCTCCTCATAAATCTAACTTCATTTGGATAGCAAAATATTGAAGTACTTTGCTACTCACCGTTGACACAACTGGCGTAACAACTATTAACGGTGTAAGATATTATTTTTTTTCAATATAGTTTTACTTTTTTTTGTATATTCTTTATTATCTCTACTTCTCATATATATAAGAGCATGTTATGTCGCTGACTTCAGATAGAGTCAGCATCCCGCAAACTATTTTTAGTTATTTAAAATAAAAGTTAGTAGCAATACATCAATGGTAACATTCTTTATTATATTCTCATGTATGTAAAAATATATTATATCGCCGAGTATTTGAATACATGATCTTCAACCAAGAAGAAACTTTAGAGTCTCGCCTTTGTCATTGGATGATCAAGGCCTCGCCAGCCAAACTGTCTTTTAATTTCAAAATATCAATCTCTAGGAAATTAAGATGCACTACTAAACTATTTTTGATGAATTACATTACTTTCCTTTAATTTAAAGTTTGTTTAGCAATTAGCATGCAATATATCTTCACTCGATTTCGGTAATGGCAGTATCGATTTATTATGTAAGAAAATGTAAGATTGTCTTTTTAAAAAAAATTACTTCCGTCTAAACGAAATGCAACTCTTCTTTTGAACTTGTAAATGTAATCTTTCTTTTGAATGTATGAGCCAAATTCAAAAAAATAAGGGAGTATAAAATTAGTAAATGTGGTCAATTTATTATAATAGGAAATTATATGGAGAGCCAAGTCCAAGCAAATTACATCCTTTTTGGGTCGCCAGATATGTCAAAGTTCAATCAAAATATGTCAAAATTCAGCCAAAATTTAGAAAAGTCAAGCCAGAAAAGGGAAAGAAAGAAAAAATGACTTCTTTTTAATATTTGTAGGAGAAAGAAAGACTAGTATGAAATTATGAATGGGTAAATTGTAAAAGTATCTAGAATTCTCTTTTACTGGGACACATAATCAACATACTACGTTCGTCCCGCTCGATGTGACCATATTTCCTAAATGGAGTGTCCCGCTTAATATGGCCATTTTTCCATTTGGACCAATACCCCACACTTAAATCACTAAGCCCACTTTTAATATACTATCTTCATCACATTATATTATGTTTGTTTCTTTTTTGACTCTTCGGCACGCATTTCCACCGAAACCTAGTACGAGTTTTAAAATATAATTTTGAAGTATTCTCTCTTTTACGGGATACTATAAAAGAGAGAATACTTCAAAATTATATTTTAAAACACGTACTAGGTTTCGGTGGAAATGCGTGCCGAAAAGTCAAAAAAGAAACAAACCTAATATAATGTGATGAGGTAGTAAGAAATAAGGTGGAGTACTACTTTTATTTTATATGAAAAACTAATTAAAAATGTTTAAATAAAGTAGGCCATCACATTCTCATTGTAATCCACATTTTCTTAAATATTATGTCCAAAAGAAAGTGATTACATCGAGTGGGACCGGGACCGAGGGAGTATAAGATATTTTCAAGTTGAATACACTTCATGAAATTTACCACCCAAAAAAAAAACAATTTTATTAATTCTTGTCGAGAAAATACTCCGCATTTGAGCGAAGCATGAGATGACGGGTGCCACAGGAGACAATTTACAGAACAAGTTTCCATTTTGATGAGCTGGGCTTATCCCTCGGTATGAATTTAATCCTCAGAACCATTTTCATTGTGTAGTTAAAAAAGTTAATGCATGTCAGATTTTCATTCACTGGCAATTTTTGCGCGGATGCAAGGTGTTTGATGAAATGTCTGACTCAACTGAATAGCAATGAATATCTGTACGGCCTCTGCTCCGAATAACAGTAGCTAATTATAGTTTTAAGCTTTCATTATGTTATCTTTCCGGCTTTTGTGAGTGTATCTACTTTGATAATGATTGTGCATTAACACGTGACATCTTTTTTTTGTTTTGTTTTTTTGTTTTGTTTTAATTTCTTTTTTGGACTTCAAGTTGTAGGAATCAATTCAAACACCATATTTTGCAGTTCTATGAGGAATTTGATCAAGGACTGGACTTTGTGCCAGAATTTAGCATCGTTCTGCTTCTGAAATGTTTTAGTAAGCTATGTCCTCAATTTATCCTCTTGTGCCTCAGCCAACGCAATTCGCCACCAATTCGATTACCAAGAATTATCAATATCACGAACCCAAGAAGCTAGCGTTGCTTATTGATCAATGCAAGAACGTAAAAAATCTGAGACGAATCCATGGAATCGTAATCCGTCATGGCCTTGAGAGCCATCCAGTCTTAAATTTCAAGCTCCAACACTCGTACTCTTCCTTAGGTCATGTTAAAGCCTCTGTAGCACTGTTCAACCTTACCCAAAATCCGAATGTTTTCTCTTACACTGCCATAATCCGTGGCCATGCCATAAACGGTTTTCACGAACAAGCTCTTGAGTTTTATGTACGGATGCTAACTGAAAAGGTAGAACCTAATGCATTCACCCTGTCTACTGTCTTCAAATCTTGTACTCCAGAAACTGGAAAAGTTATACATTGTCATGCTCACAAATTCGGGCTTCTCTCAGATACTTATGTCAGAACTGCTCTCATTGACATTTATACGAGAGGCAGATATATTGTCTTGGCTCGTAGACTCTTTGACTCGATGGTTGAGAGAAACTTGGTTACCTGGACTTCAATGATTACTGGATATGCAAAAAATGGGAATGTTGATGAGGCAAGAGCATTGTTCGATAGAATGGAAGAGAGGGATGTGGTGAGTTGGAATGTGATGATTGACGGTTATGCTCAAAATGGAAAGCCGAATGAGGCTATTATTCTCTTTAGGCAGATGTTGAAGGCTAAGATGAAGCCTGATGAAGCTACAATGGTGGCAGTTCTTTCTGCCTGTAGTCAGGTAGGAGCACTCGAATCGGGCAAATGGATCCATTCTTACCTTGGCCATAAAGCTACTTCGAATCATAAAGTGGGGACTGCTCTGATCGACATGTACAGCAAATGCGGAAGTTTAGATGATGCTTTGGAGGTGTTCAATGGAATCAAAGAAAAGGATGCTGTTGTTTACAATGCAATGATTGGAGGATATGCAATTCATGGATTCGCACGAGAAGCCATGAAGCTGTACGAGGAAATGATTAAGGCCGGACTCCACCCTACTGACATAACCTTCATTGGGATTTTGAGTGCTTGTGCACATTCTGGATTAATATCTCAAGGCTGGGATTTTTTCAACTCGATGAAAGAGGAATATGGAATTCAGCCAAAGATAGAGCACTACGGATGCATGGTAAATCTCTTAGGTCGAGGCGGATACTTAGAAGAAGCATATGATCTTATCAAGAACATGAGCATAGATTCTGACCCTGTTCTATGGGGAGCATTGCTTAATGCGTGTAGGCTTCACAAGAACGTTGCTTTAGGTGAAACAGTAGTTGAATTTCTTCTTGAATGCGGTCTTGCAAATTCAGGAACGTACGTTCTTCTTTCGAATATATATGCATCTGCAGGAAATTGGGAGGGTGTGGCAAGAATTAGGGCTATGATGAAACAAAGTGGGGTCCAGAAGGAGCCCGGTTGTAGTTCAGTTGAAGTGAATAATAAAGTTCACGAATTTCTTGCTGGCGATACGAAGCATCTGAAAAGCAGAGAAATTTATTCAATGTTGGAGGAGATGAATGAGTGGCTTAGGGTTCATGACTATGCTTCAAAGAAGGAGGAAGTCCTACACAATATTGAGGAGGTTGAGAAGGAGAGGTCCCTCGAAGTTCATAGCGAAAAGCTTGCACTTGCGTTTGCTCTTATTAGCACGAAACGAGGAAGTACAATCAAGATTGTTAAAAACCTGAGAGTTTGCCCAGATTGCCATGCTGTGATTAAGCTTGTTTCGAAAATCACAGGAAGGAAGATAGTTATGAGGGATAGGAATAGGTTTCATCATTGTGTAGAGGGTGTGTGTTCTTGTGGTGACTACTGGTGAAGAATTGTAATATTATGTTCCCTTTTTGATTAAATAAAGAATTGTAGTACTACTATATACAAATTGATGCAAGAAAAATCCAGTTTTTGCAGAATTGTTCCCTATCTAAAATGAGGGTGCCCTAGAAGAAACCTCATCTTCCTCCTCAAGAAAATCATCATCAGCCTCTGATTTGGTGTGAAATCTATCAAGATAAGTTTCAGAATCAAGATCTTGCAACAAGGAAATATCGTGAGTGATCTGATCTTCGTCTTCCACGATGACGTCGACTACAGAGTCCTTAAACATCCATCTCTTGCAGGCCAAGAGCCTCACGATCGACACCTGAACGCGTTTCTCCAACGCGCCTTCTCTCAGCAGGCGGCGGAATTCCGAGAGAATCTCCTTCAGTTTGTGTGGAACGACGTCGTGTAGAGTCGAGCCGCATTGCCGGCAGAAGCTCACGGCGATCTGAATGTTGTTCCAACTTGGGTTCAATAGCAGGATCATCAAAACGTTCAGTCCTAAGTACTCGTAAACGACTCTCTGATTCACCAACTGCGCCAGGAACCGCGACGATCTCTGCATCTGCCTCGTGTCGCCGCTATCGTGCGCCGCCTTGAAGCGAAGAACGGCCCTCTTCACCAGCAGGTATCCGACGTCGGGGAATCTGGAGTTGATTATCGCGACCACCGCGGCGTAGACGTCGCTCGATTCCGGAGACTCCGACTGCGATTTCATTATCGATTGACAGAACAAGCCTCTTCCGGCGACGATGTTCTCGCCGAGGATTTGATCGGCGACGAACCGGAAATTCGAAACATCAGCCTTTCCGACGAGACTCGAGATTCTATTCTTCATGGAAAGCCACTCTGATTCTTTGAGCGCAATGGTCTCGTCGCGAGTAAGTGTGGAGTGCGCCGACTCCATTGGAGTATCCTACCTCTCTCTCTCTTTCTCTCCTTAATGAGGAAGTTGTTGTTGTTGTTGATGGAAGAAAGAGAGAGTCTACAGTTAATAAAAGAAAGATTTGGTTTGATATTTATAGGAGGGGATTTCGAGCTTCTTTTGTTTGGGCTGCAAGCAATAGACGTGTTGAGATAATCTCGGAAACAATTACTTATATATATTTTTTTTTGTTTTTTTGTTTTTTAATTTCGAATTCGAAAAGGTTAACAAATACGGAGTATATTAAGTGTTTGTTTGGTTCAAGTTGGAAACGGAAAGGGAATGAAATCAAGTCAAGTAAGGGAATAGAAACAATAAGGATTACTTTCATTGAGTGTTTGGTTCAATGATAGAAATGAATCATTTGTGAGGGGATTCTCTTACTATTGTTTCCCCTCCTCCTTGAGGAGTAACAATATGGTGGATTGGGTAACCCTCAAGTAAGGGTAATGGTCCTAATGGATAACATGTTACTCAAACCAAACTACAAGTAATGGGATGTCTTAGTTGCCGTCGGGGCTTACTTCTCGTGGAAGATAATAATATAATTAAATTTTTTGAGAGTATAGTTTGTTAATGTCGATTCAAAAAAAATAAAATAAATTGAATTAGAAAAAAATGAAGAAAAAAAATCAACAAGGTGTGATATTTCTCAATTAGTTTTATTCATTTTGAATGTCAAGCGCTCGTTGATCATTGTAATAGAAAAATAGATTAGGTGAGTTCTCGTTTTTCGTACATTTTGAATGTTAAGCCGTCAAGTATACGTTGTAATATAGAATTAAATTGACGATTGGTAACATTTTTCAAGTAGTTGTATTTTTCATATCAAGTTTTCTGTTGGGTAAAAAAAAAATTGAAAAAATAATTGTGGAACTATTGGCACTATTAGTGTCAATAGTGCCTATAGTATCATTTACATAATTATATTATTTTGAGATTAATAGCACTAATAGTGCAAAGATCGAGAAAGAAATGTCAGAAACATTCAAAAAAAAAATTGATTATTGATTGATTTTTAAAAAGAAAAAATCTGGAGTCCATAGAAATGACCTTGCTGGCTACTATGCTATAATAGCCTCATACACTTGTGGGTTGTTTAAATAATTAGGGGATCAAGCATTTTTGAAATTTAATAAAATTACTGTTAAAACTATGGAAATTTATGCGTATTTATATTCATTTTAAGTAAAATAACCCATCGTTCGATATGAGTGAAGGATAGAATGTCAAGCAGCCCGTCATTTAAATATTGATTAAGGATAACTTCATATTTGAGTTTTCCTAGCGATGAAATCATCTTCTCAAAAATAAATTTCATATATATTATGAATTTTGCCATCAGTCCGTCCCTACTCTACTAACAAACTATAAGTTGTAATGCTATAATGTCCACCGTGGGCATATTATAAACCCATGGATGATGTGACAATATTATAAATACTAAACCCTACTAAAAAAAACTCAATCCTAAATTGTAAAAAATTTACGATGTGGTATTGTCACATCAGTGGTGGGCACATTAAGTGTGCCTATCGTGGGCAGGAGAGCATTTCTGTATTTATTTATCGGTATCTCTCAATGATTATATTGAATTAGTATATTTTTGCCGATATTTTGATTAAAAAAAAGGTTGAAGAGGGGTATCATTGCTTGGGGGGTTAATTACCAAAAAAAACCCCAAATTATTCATCTTTTATCAAAAATACTCCAAACTATTTATCTCCCCAGTGGCAGGGATCCGTTTTCCCTTATTGACTTGAGGTTTTCACTTTGATTTCTTCTTCTCCAGCATGTCATTCCCCGGAAAATTAGACACATGGTAGATTTGATAATAAATTGATAGTTTATGATTTAATTGGTTATTTCCAATAGTTCGGAGTATTTTTAATAGAAGATGAATAGTTTAGGTTTTTTTTTGTGTGGTAATTATCCCTTGCTTGGGTGAGCGTATTAGTGATGCATGTCAAATTGCTCGTTTGTTCACTATAATAGAAATTAGATTAAGGATTGACAACATTTCGCAAGTTGTTATTTATTCGATTATATAAAAAAAATAAGTTAAAGATAGTTGTATTCCTAAGTACTCGATTTTATAGAAAAAATAAGTTAAGCAGAATTGCATTAAAAGCATCTCATTTCTTTTCGGCATGGTAATTGAGAAGACAGTGTAGTTGTATTTCTTTGAGGGCCCGTTTGGTAGCCGAGAAAAGGCTAGATAAGTATGTTTATCTCAGTTTATACAATGTTTGGTATCCGAAAAATATAATCTCAACGGCCCGTCAAATTACTTTGGCCCAGACTAAATTCACTGTTACACTTGCATATACTATACCACCTCTACCCCGTCATAAGTCGTGATAAGTATCGTTCAATTTTAATTTTCAATTTTAATTATCAATTTTTTATTTTCAATTTTAATTATCAATTTTTATTTTAAATTTTAATTATTAATTTTTTATTTTAAATTTTAATTATTAATTTTTTATTTTAAATTTTAATTATCAATTTTTATTTTAAATTTTAATTATCAATTTTTTATTTTCTGTTTTAATTATCAATTTTAATTACTCCCTCCGTCCTCCATTTACTGACTCTGTTGACTTTTTAAATAATTTTAAAACTTTGTGATGATGGATTTATAATCGAATTTTTAGAGTTTAGTTTTTTTTACAAGGTACTACGAGTGTTGTAGTATCGTGTAAAAAAAACTAATCTCATAAAATTCAATTTAAAATCCATCATTACGAAGCTCCAAAATTATCTAAAAATTAAACAGAGTTAGTAAATGGAGGACAGAGGGAGTATCAATTTTTTATTTTCAATTTTAATTATCAATTTTTTATTTTCAATTTTACTTATCAATTTTTTATTTTCAATTTTAACTATCAATTTTTATTTTCAATTTTAATTTTCAATTTTCAATTTTTTATTTTCAATTTTAATTATCAATTTTTTATTTTCAATTTTTAATTATCAATTTTTATTTTCAATTTTAATTACCAATTTTTTTATTTTCGATTTTAATTATCAATTTTAATTATCAATTTTTTATTTTCAATTATTAATTATCAATTTTTAATTTCAATTTTAATTATCAATTTTTTATTTTCATCTTTAATTATTAATTTTTTATTTTCAATTTTAATTATCAATTTTAATTATCAAAATTTTTTTATTTTAAATTTTAATTATCAATTTTTTTATATTTCTTATCCCAAGTTATCTATGTTTGTACCAAACACACAATATATTTCTTATCCCAACTTATCATACTTTTTTTATCTCAACTTATCACACATTTTTTTATCTGCCCTTTTCTCGGTATTGCTACCAAACAGGCCCTTAATGTGCTTGATCGATCTTGCTTTTCAGGGGTAATTTAGGCACGAAAACAGAGAATTAAAGAACACGAAAGTAAAGAATACAAGGGATTTACGTGGTTCGATCGAGAGATCTACGTTCACGGGGCGGAAAGTATGTATGCTTTATTAGCTTTATGCGTGAGGCTTACAAGAGATTGTTCTCCCCTCTTCATCTATTCTAAACCCCTATTTATAGATATTTTTACATAAAGTTCTACTAGGATAATAATTCTTCTCCAACTTGGACTCTTGAACTTGATCTCTTCCTTTTGTGGGTAAACACAGAGCTTCTAGATCTCCTTCAGGATTAGAGTTGTAGCTGGTGTAGGAATCGGAGTTGCCTTGTTGGATGAGTGTTGGGCTGAGGTGGGCTAACCTGAGTTGGGCCGATCTGAACCGTTTAAAGGGGCCGAGCTTACTGGGCCGAGCTGAACCGTTCGAGTCCAATTATGTTGGGCTCGATGCTTGGGCCTAGTAGCTAGGCCATATCTTATCACATCCCCCCCAAAAAGATATAGAAGTGAGGTGTGATGTGGGGCAGAACAGTAAAGTGGGTGAGTGTAAAATGGCATTACCCCGTCGAATTTGAGATTTCGATGAAGTCGAACTGCATGCCGCCTCGTTAAGACGAGGTCGATTTTTAAAATTACATTGCCCCGACAAATTTGAGATTTTGATGAAGTCGAACTGCATGCCGCCTCGTTAAGATGAGGTCGGTCAACAAGTTAGACGAGGCACAATCTTGGTTGGAAAGGCGAAGCCGAACATGGAGCACCGGTTGGAGTCCCGAGTTAGTGGGACACGTGTCGCACCGTGGGGGTGGGAGTTGAAAAGGTGGAAGTTTTTTGAATAAAACCTCCGCTATACGCCTCTTCCCGCATTTCGCCCTAATTTCAAGTCTGAAAAAGAGTCGCCGCCTCCCCTCTGCCGTTGCTAGATTCTTTGTGCGTCTTTGCCGTCAATCATCGTTAGGAGTTATTCCGCCGATAATTTCACAAGTAAGTTATGGATTCTTCTTCCTCTCCTTCTTCAAGTAGTAGGGGTAACGACAGTGGAGCGGTTGATGGGTTATCGCTGCCTCCAATGCCATCTTTTCCGTCGACTGTAAAAATAAATGCTTTCACTGTAGATTCTTTATCAACTAGGACAATTGAGTGTGTGTGTCTTGCTCCGGTGACTGAGGGCAAAGTCCTTAAGTATAGGTCGTCGTTTAGCGCAGAACAGATTATTAACGTTTGTAGAGAATATCAATTTCCTTCCTCTGCTCTGTAAGTAGCTCTCGGACCGGGGGACAGAGCGTGTTCGCCTCCGGACGGTTTCTTTACTGTGTACGAAGATAGTTTGAAGCACAGTCTTGGGTTCCCGTTGTTTCCAATTTTTGGAGCTTTACTTCGCAAGCTCGGTATTGCCATGGGGCAAATCGCACAGAACTCTTTTAAACAGCTCGTAGGATTAGTTGTAGAAGCTAGCACCATGGGTATTCCGGTATCAGTAGACCTGATACTGAAATTTTTCTTTTTTAAATTAGGTGATACGGGGTGGTTTTATTTGACTCCGGTTCATAAGGATTCGTTTCGTTTAATAACGAAATCGAAAATTACAAATTGGCAGAATAAGTTCTTCTTCTGTCGCTCTGATGAGGTTCCCCACCTCGTATGGCGGCATAAAGGTAGTAAGTTAGAAAGTCAGGCTTCCACGGTAGATCTGGTTGATGCCGTGGCTAGGTTAGATCGGCTGGGTACCATTGTACGGGATTACACCGAAGCCGAGCTTGTTTTGGCCGGGCTGAGCCTGTTTAACCCCAATACCTCATATCCCGAGGAGGGTGAGGTCTCCTTCCGTATCTTTTTTGTGGTTTGCAAGATATTTGGTTTATCATGTATAATTTATTCTGAATTTTGGTTGTAGTGAAACTGGTGAAAGACAGGAAGAGGCAGAGGTCCGAGGATCCTGTAGTGTTGGAGAAGGGGGGTTCCGAGGCGTCCTCGGAATGAACTGCGAGTGTTCCGGGATTATCTCCTCTACGGTCGCCTTCTCCTGAGTCGTTAGTTCATCGGGCGAAGGTACCGAAGCCGAACAAGAAATCTTCGGCAACCGGCGACAAGACTCTAACCGTAGGCCAGTCCTCGGTTAGTGCAGCTTGCCCGGTGGTGGAGCTAGAAGAAGAACGCCGAGTTTATCCCGATGTAAGAATTTAAAGCCTTTCTGCGTTAGGTTTATGGTATTTGTGCGTTGATGTTGTTTGCCATTTGCAGGATGCTGACCTGGTGACGGCGAGCTATCACAACTGGGTGGACGGGCTGGTGAAGGGCACGTCCACCCTTACTGACTTCCTGAATGACGGGGTCTCGAAGTACAACGAGATTAACCGCGTCAGGCGTCAGTTGGAAGAAGAGAAGGTCAGCCTAACTAGCGACCTTGCCGCTGCCGTCCTGAAGGTCGAGGAGGCCAAAAAGAAGGAGGACGACGCTATTGCTACAGCTGAGGCAGCTCGTAGGGAGGTAGCCTTGCTGAAGGCCAAATTGGGATCGGCCGAGGACGACGCTGTAGTTCGCCAAGGGCCAGTTCTTCGAGCCTATACTGAAAGGCTCTTCTTATCCGAGTTCTTCTCGGGTTTATGCGGCGATGTGGCCGAGGTGTTGATGGCTCGAAGTGTATCGGAGACCGTGGAGGCTATCGCCGAGGACATTCCAGACCTCGATAAGGTGAAGTACGGGCACAAGGAGGTGTCCGATGAGGAACTGAACCGATCTTTCGCAGAAATTGTGCTGAAAAATCTGAAGGCAGTTCCTCTCCTCGAGAGCCTGGTGTCTTCTACCGATCTGCTCACTGCCGAACTGATTCGGGAAAGTTCGGTAGATCGCGATCCTGACATGGATGCAATTGTTGCCGAGCTCAATGCCGCCCCGAGAAGAACCGAGGCTGAGAGCGGAACTGGTGGCGACGCTGGAGGGGATGCCGAAGTGCAAGAAAACGAGAAGGAGGTCAGTTGATCGCCTCCTCGTCTCACTTTTTTTTTGTTTTGTAGCATGTACTTCGTCATCAATAAGATGGCGCGTTTTGCTGAAGTAATGAAAACTTTATTTCTTATTAGAAATTTGTTCCCATTTTTGTAGTCTTCTCCGAACTGTGTCAACTTATCGTCGTGTCTAGAGGAAATAGCTCAACTTCAACGTCAACTTGATGCAACGAAGGTTGAGGTTTTGCACTGGAAAGACACGATAGGCCACGTTGAGAATGAGACCGAAGTGAAACTGTAGTCTGCTCAGATTAAATCGGACGGGTTGCAAGCTCAATTGATCGAGCTGAAGGAGAAGCATGGTAGGCTTAAGGGAAAAGCCAAGCGTATCGAAGAAGAATTCCTTGAATACGAAAACATTATCCGCCGGAGTGGGAAGCCTACTATTGCTGAGGTCTTGGCCAAGGTGGATGAGAAAAGGGAGTGGCTTCAACGTTACCGGCACGATTATGGCGAGAACTCTTGGGAGTACCGGGGGTTGGTCGACGAGCTGGTTGAAGCTATCAATTTATATGAGACTGTAAAAGCTCGTCGGCCCAAGTTATTGCAATATCTGACCTCAGAGACGTACTCATCGAGTTCGGCTAACACCGATCCGAGTTCGGGAGTGTTGGATGCGGCCTCCAGGGCTTATCTGGAGGGTCCGAGTGAATCACTTTGTCGGGGAGGGGTGCCAAGAGCTTCTAGTGGGCAAGGTCGAGCCCGTGGCTCCAGTTCTGCTAACCAAGGTAGGGCTTCCCCTGCTCGAGGCCGAGGTCGAGGTCGGGGCTTGGCGATCCGTAGAGGCAAAGGCATGCAAGCTGTAGATTACATTATGGGTTTGCCCAATCCTCCAGCCGGGCCTAGATTTGTTGATAGGTGGCTTAATTTTGGTTGGTCGTCTAGCTCGGGAGCACCTCCTTAATGTAAATACCAATGTAATTGTACGCATTCTTGTCTTATACAAAATAAGATAGAATTTTTTTTTTCGTACTCTTACTTATGCATTCATTATAAGTTTTGCGCTTTATTGGTTGTCTTAGTCTGATAGCCCTTGTCATGAAAGAATGAAGTTCGGCTTTATACGGCTTTCTTCGCAAGAATACGAAGTTTTATGTTTTCTCACTTCATCTAAGGACGAAGTTTAGCCTTCTATGGCTCACCTTGTCATCTGACGAGGTTTTCAGCCCTTCTTGTTAGATGACAAGGTTAGGTCATTGTTCGGCTCACCTCGTCAGACGATGAGGTTTGGCCTTCTTTGGTTCACCTTGTCAGACGACGAGATTTGGCCTTTGTTCGGCTCACCTCGTCAGACGACGAGGTTTGGCCTTTGTTTTGGCCTTTGTTTGGCTCACCTCGTCAGACGACGAGGTTTGGCATTTGTTCGGCTCACCTCGTCAGACGACGAGGTTTGGCCTTTGTTCGGCTCACCTCACCTCGTCAGATGATGAGGTTTGGCCTTTGTTCGGCTCACCTCGTCAGACGACAAGGTTTGGCATTTGTTCGGCTCACCTCGTCAGACGATGAGGTTTGGCCTTTGTTCGGCTCACCTCGTCAGATGATGAGGTTTAGCCTTTGTTCGGCTCACCTCATCAGACGACAAGGTTTGGCCTTGTACGCGCGTTTATAGTATATGCTCCATGGTTGGAGATATTAAATACCCTCGTCAGGGTTAAAAAATAGTTGAACGAAATAATTTACACAAGTGGAAAAAAAAATGCTTAAAATGAAATATGCAGGACCAAAAGAAAAATAAACTTTATTGATAAAAAAGAAAAAATCAAAGTAAAAATTTAAACAGGACGACCTGACTCATGACCTAACCGACCTAAGATGAAATGACCTTTACTCCTTTCCACCTATGCGAAGTATTTCTTTAGATGAGAGACATGCCAAGTTCGGGGTATCGGCTCACCAGATAGATGGGCGAGCTTATATGACCCTTTGCCGAGGACTTCTTCAACTCGGTAAGGTCCTTCCCATGTGGCTTGTAGTTTGCCGAGCTTTTCTGCCTTGTTGACTTCGTTATTTCGAAGTACGAGGTCGCCTACTTGGAATTGTTGGAATTTCACTCTTTGGTTATAGTATCGAGCTACTTGCTGCTTGTACTTAGCTTCCTTGATGTAAGCCAAATCCCGCTTCTCTTCTAGTAGGTCCAAATCAGCTCGTAGTCCTTCTTCATTGGCTTCGGCTGAAAAATTCAGCGTGCGGTAGCTCGGCAATCCAATCTCAACTGGAATGACAGCTTCAGTTCCGTACACCAAACTATAAGGTGTTTCTCCATTTAAAGTCCGGGGAGTTGTTCGGTATGACCATAGGACTTGGGGTAGGTTTGCTGCCCAATCTCCTTTGGCTTCGTCAAGTCGGGTCTTGAGCCCCTTGACAATTGTTCTTTTCATAACTTCGGTTTGGCCATTCACTTGAGGGTGGACTACCGAAGTGAACTTTTGCTGAATGTGTAGACCTTTGCACCATTCTCTGAATGTTCGATCCGTGAACTGCGTTCCGTTATCTGAAATGAGGACATGAGGTACGCCGAAACGGCATACAATGTTCTTCCAGACGAAGTTAAGAGCATTCTTGCTTGTGATTTTAGCCAAAGGTTCGGCTTCGACCCACTTAGTGAAGTAGTCAATGGCTACGATGAGGAACTGTAGTTGTCCGGGAGCTCGGTCAAACGGTCCGACTATGTCGATCCCCTATTGTACAAATGGCCACGGGCTTTGTATGCTGACGAGGTCGCTCTGGGGTAGCCTAGGGACTGTCCCGTGGATCTGACATTTTGGGCATTTCTTAACGAGCTCGACTGTATCGTGGAATATCGTAGGCCAATAGTATCCCCACCTCATCACCTTTTTTGCTAGTGCCCGAGCTCCGATGTGACTCCCACACGCTCCCTCATGCACTTCTCTTAGTGCATAATTTGCTTCATTCGGCCCGGCACATCTTAAAAGGGGTTGGAGATACGACCTTCGATACAACACTCCTTGCTCCAGGGTGTACTTCAGGACTTTGCTTAGGAGTTTTCTAGCTTCGAGCTTGTCGTGGGGCAGTTCCCCCTTCTCTAAGTAAGCTCAGTAGGGAGTCATCCAATTCGGTTCGTCCTCCTCTACTAGGTTCAGTTCGGCTTCTTCAATGCTTTGAAGCTTGACTTCTTCTACTGGCGAGTTTGTTGAGGATGATGCTAGTTTGCTTATGGCGTCAGCTCGGTTATTTTCTCCTCTAGGAATCCACCGAAGCTCGAAGTACTCAAAGCCTTCTTGCAGACTCTTTACTTTTTGTAAATATTTCTTCATTCTTTCTCCCTTTGCCTCGTATCTGCCTAGCATGTGGCTCACTATGACTTGGGAGTCACTATGAACTTGAACGGCTCGGATATGCAAGGAACGAGCTAGACGGAGTCCGGCAATTAATGCTTCGTACTTGACTTCATTATTCGTCGTTGGGAAGCTAAAATGAAGTGCATACGCTGTCTCAATTCCATCCGGACTAAGTAGCATCACTCCTGCCCCGCTGCCTGTGCGACTTGAAGCACCATCTACATAGACTTTCCAGCAGTCCTTTGGAGGTTCTTTAGGCTGTTCGACTTCGGCTTTGCTTGGGGGGATTTCGTCCTGTTTTGGCGCTTCGGAGAACTTAGCCTCCACTAGGAAATCTGCTAGGGCTTGTCCCTTTATAGCTTGCCGAGGACAGATGTTTATGTCGTGCTCGCCGAGTTCGATCGCCCACTTAGCGATTCTACCCGATGCTTCAGGCTTGGTCAATATTTGGCGAAGTGGCAGGTCGGTTAGGACTTGTATGGTGTGTGCCTGGAAATACGGTCTCAACCTTCTAGCGGCATTCACTAGTGCAAGGGCGACTTTTTCGAATGGTTGGTACCTCGTCTCCGGTCCTTTCAGAGCTCGGCTAATGAAATAAACAGGAAGTTGCCGACGTCCTTCATCCCGAACTAGTACAACACTTATAGTTTCATCCGAGGCTGCGAGGTATAGGGAGAGGACTTCTCCATCTTTCGGAACAGACAAAGTTGGGAGCTTGGCCAGGTACTTCTTCAGCTCTTCGAATGCCGATCTGTGCTCGTCCTTCCATTCGAAGTCGGGTGCCTTTTTGAGAATCTTGAAGAATGGGAGCTGCTTTTCAGCGGCCTTAGATAAGAAACGACTTAGCGCTACCAAACAGTCCGTCAGTTGATGCACATCGTGAATGGTTTTCGGGACCTTCATTTCCTGGACAGCTCAGACTTTCGAGGGGTTGGCCTTCAAACCTTCTTGCGAAACCCAGCACCCCAAGAATTTTCCTGATCGGACCGTAAAGGTACATTTCTTGGGGTTTAGCTTCAGATTCACTTTCCGAAGTAGGCCGAAGACGATCTTGAGGTCGTCAACGCAGGTCGCTGGTTCTCTACTTTTGATGATGATGTCATCGACGTAGACTTCAACGATCTTTCTAATGTGACGTTCAAATATCTTGTCGACCATCCTTTGATAGGTTGCTCCCGCGTTTTTAAGCCCAAATGGCATCTTCTTGTAGGCAAAGACGCCGAAGTCCGTGATGAAAGCTGTCTTCGGCGCATCTTCATCACTCATTAGGATTTGATGATACCCTTTGTATAGATCTAGAAAGCTAAAGACCTTGTGACCGACCAGGGCTTCTACTTTCTTGTCAATGTTGGGCAAGGGGTAACAGTCCTTTGGGCAGTGTTTGTTGAGATCGGTATAGTCAATGCACATCCGCCAACCTCCTTGTTGTTTTTTTACCATGACCGGGTTAGCTATCCACGTCGGATATTTGACCTCAAATAAAATGTCGGCTTTCCGAAGCTGTTGCACCTCGTCATAAATGACTTGACTTCGTTCTGCAGCGAAGACTCGTTGTTTCTGCTTAACTGGTTTTACTCTGGGGTCGATATTCAGTCGATGAGTAATGATGCTAGGTGCTACTCCAGTCATGTCAAGGGGTGTCCAGGCGAAGATATCTCTGTATTCCTGAAGAAGTTGGACGATCTGCCTGTGGAGTTCGGCTCCTCCCGCAAAGCCTACTTTGACGACCTTGGGTGGGTCATCTTTGTAGAGTATTATGTTTTCCACCGGCTCGTCGAATGCAGATTCTTATTTCTGCTCCAACTCTTCGGGCAGCTGTAATTGCTATGCTTGGGAGTGCGGAGGTGCTCCGGCATCTCGTAGTGCGATCTGCATGCACTCTTTTGCTCGCTTTTGGTCACCTCGAACTACGATCACCCCATTTTTTGCTGGGATTTTGATCGTTAAGTGGTATGGCGAACAGATCCCCTTAACTGCCACCAGCCAATCCCTTCCGAGTATAACGTTGTACGGAGAATCTGCTTTAACGACGAAGAGGTTGATGACCTTAGTGATTGATAATGGATGAATCCCCACTGTTACAGACAGTTGTACAACCCCCTCCGTTTGCGTCTCTTGTTGGACAAAGCTTTTTAGTGGTACTGGTGCTGGTGCGAGCTGCGCCTTCTCCACTCCTAGCTGGTCGAAGCAATTCTTGAAGAGGACACTGACCGAAGCTCCAGTATCAACGAAAACTCGTCGTACGAGCTTATTAGCCACCCCGGCGTCAATCACAATCGCATCTTGGTGGGGCATGGCAGGTGGCACTGGGTCTTGGTCCGAGAAAGTAATTACCTCGTCCTTTTTGAACCTTTTTTGGGAAGGTTCGTCCTATTGTGGGCTTTGAGCTTCGGCCTTCAATGACGACTTCGTGGCTCCTTGTGGGAGCCCGGTAATAGCCTGTACGACTCCATCATACTGAGGCTGGTCCTCATCTTCGTCGTCTTCTCGCTTCGGCTTCTTTGTCTTTGTCTTTTGTTGTCCCGGGGGCGGCCTTCATTCTGGTTGCGACTTTGGTATCTCCCCAGAGTACCGTCACGCACCAAGTAATCAATTTCTGAAGCGAGATTTCTGCAATCCTCCGTGTCATGGCCGTAGTCCTCATGGAACTTGCAGTATTTATCTTTGGATCGGCGCTTAGCTCCTCCTCGTGACATTGGTTGAGGCTTCTCTAACAAATTTTGGTGAAGCTCGTAAATCTCTATCCTCGGCTTTGTCAGTTGAGTGAACTGGTTTTTCTCTTGGTTCGGCCGAGGTCCGAGCCTGGACTGTATGGGTACCCGCTGCAATCTGTCGAGGGCGCTTCGGCGACTACTCCCTTGGTCGTTGCGCTCTTCTCTCTTCTTTCGGTCGGAAGATTCAGCTTTGTCGGCTTCCCGTTTCTTCCGATCGGCTTCATCCGCTCGTGTAAATCTGTCTGCCATGGCCCATAGTTCCCTCGAGGTTCGAGGATCCTCCCTGACGATCTCCCTGTAGAGGGCACCGGACTGAATTGCGTTCTGGAATGCCAAGATGAGGACTTCGTCGGTCAGCCGATCGACTTTCAGGCTCTCTTTGTTGAACCTAGTCATGAAATCGATGATCGATTCCCCCCGTCCTTGCCGAAGTGAAAGTAACTGTGCCGTGGTAGTCTTTGGTTCAACCTTTTGGAAGAACCTCCTATCAAAGGCCTCCATCAGTTCGGCGTAGGAGTTAACACTCCTAGGCGGTAAGCTGTAGAACCATGCACGGGCATTATCGACCAGCAGTTCGGGGAACACTTTGTACAAATAGATGTCGTCACTCAGCCCCTGATTCAACATATTATACTGAAACTGCGAGAGGAAATTTGTGGGTCGCACAGCCCATCGTACGGCCTTACTGGTGGCACTTTGTATGTGGATGGGAGTGGCGTGTATAGGATGCGGTTGGTAAAGGGGTAGACAGCCTCCCATAAACATCGTATGTGCCACCTCGATAATCGTCGTTATTGCGGCGAGGCGGGTTGGCGTAATGGGGAGGGTTCTCCCGTCGAGGTGACGGGATGTTAGGCCGAGGTGAGTGCCGATTGCGTTCACCTCGGCGACCTTCCTCGAACCGCCTTATAGGGTCCCGTGCATGTACAATTTGAACGCTTTGGGACCCTTCTCGGCGGTGAGGTTGTGTGGCCGCTTCACGTTGTCCTCCTTGGTTGTGCTCAAGCCGTTGTTCGGCGAACTTCAGGAGGTTTTGCTGGTTCTCTACTAGGAACGCCTTTACCACATCGCTGAGTTGCCGCTGGTAGTTGGGGAGCTCGTCCTCCTTGCTGCTATCACGGCTTCCTGAGTTCCGGTGAATTTGGTTGCCGAACTGGTCAACGGGTATGTTTGCGACATCCCCTTCGGGGGTCAGGCTTCGCATCGGCTCTTTCCCAGATCGTTGGGGACGGTCAGTCTCTGGTACATGGCTGGCTTCGACCTCTTCCGCATCCCGTCGAGGAGGATTGTTAGTACCTTGTTGAGCTTGCTGGGCCTCTTTCTCCCGTTTGGCCGTGGCAACAGCAGCAGCAGCGGCGTTGGATCGTGTCGACTTTATCGATTTTCCTGTCATCGTGACTGATCTTGAAAGCGTTGATCAGAATTCACAAGATTTTAAATTCCCACAGACGGCGCCAGTGATCGATCTTGCTTTTCAGGGGTGATTTAGGCACGCAAATAGAGAATTAAAGAACACGAAAGTAAAGGACACAAGGGATTTACGTGGTTCGATCGAGAGATCTACGTCCACGGGGCGGAAAGTATGTATGATTTATTAGCTTTTTGCGTGAGGCTTACAAGAGATTGTTCTCCCCTCTTCATCTATTCTAAACCCCGATTTATAGATATTTTTACATAAAGTTCTACTAGGATAATAATTCTTCTCCAACTTGGACTCTTGAACTTGATCTCTTCCCTTTGTGGGTAAACACCGAGCTTCTAGATCTCCTTCAGGGTTAGAGTTGTAGCTGGTGTAGGAATCGGAGTTGCCTTGTTGGATGAGTGTTGGGCCGAGGTGGGCTAACCTGAGTTGGGCCGATCTGAACCGTTTAAAGGGGCCGAGCTGAACCGTTCGAGTCCAATTATGTTGGGCTCGATGTTTGGGTCTAGTAGCTAGGCCATATCCTATCAGTGCTCACGGATGACATGACAATACTATAAATAAAAATATTTATAAACTAAACTCTACTAAAATACTTAAAATGGAAAAATTATAGACGTGACACTGCCAAAACAGCGGTGGACACATTAAGTGTGCCCATGTTGGGTAGGGGAGTGTTTCTATTAAATAATATATTGGAATTTCATGAATAATCGATATGAGATATTTGAAATTAAATAGAATTAATAAATTATAAAGTCAAAAATCTCATAAAAATAAAAATAAAAATGTAGAAAATCAAATTCAGATATTCAATATTTTAATTTTTTATTGGAGTCAAATCATTTCAAAAATGTGTGTATCTTTTATATTGATTATTTATTGGTGATATTTCATAGATAATCGATATGGGATAGTTGACAATACACACAATTAATGAGTTATAAAGCCACAACTACATATTAAGTGTGTCCATGTTGGGTAGGGGAGTGTTTCTATTAAATAATATATAGGAATTTCATGAATAATCGATATGAGATATTTGAAATTAAATAGAATTAATGAATTATAAAGTCAAAAATCTCATAAAAATAAAAATAAAATGTAGAAAATCAAATTCAGATATTCAATATTTTAATTTTTTATTGGAGTCAAATAATTTCAAAATGTGTATCTTTTATATTGATTATTTATTGGTGATATTTCATAGATAATCGATATGGGATAGTTGACAATACACATAATTAATGAGTTATAAAGCCACAGCTATTCAATAAAATTCATAATAATGTCACGTTAGATTGAGATCAATTTTGCTATTATATATAAACGACTCAAGTTTGTTGGGAAGGATATAATAATATTACTTAGAATTAGGAGACATCAAATTTTGCCTGAAATTACTTATCGAACTTTAATCCTCCAAAAGATAGTAATTACTAATTCACATTGATAAATGATTTTTGGGATATATAAAATATTAATTGAAATAATCAAAGAAAAAATAATGCATATACAAACATATATTCAGATTTTCATGCATATTGTAAGAATAAACTTTTTATATTAGTAATAACTAAAGAGTTTTTTAAAAAAATTATAATTAAAGAGTTTCAATTAAAAATACCTAAATAATAAAGAACTTTTACATATTACGCAATAAATTATACTCATGAACTAATTTGATATTGAAAAATTTCTTGCACCATGATTAATTTTATACTTGTCAATCCAAATTTAAGTTTGTAGTAATTGAACACAATTATTTGTAATAGTATTTGAGAGATACACTTTGCTGCCTAACTATAAGTTGGAAAAGACATATTCATTAAAAAAAATCGAAAAGGTATAAGGGATAGAAAAATAATTAAAGATATATATCAAATAAAAATACATATTAATTAGATTAAAGTAGCAAAATTATGAGAATTTAGCAAATAATCAAAAAAATCAAAATTGATAAAAATAAACTAATAGAAAAAATAATAAAATACAAAAAAGAATTTTAAGGTAGATGTACTAATATTGTGAATAATGAAGAATTTTAGTATAGAAAAAAGAATTATTAACAACTAAGAATTTTAAAAACTAATATTGTATTTTTTTATAAAAATAAACTAATATAAAACTAAATCTAAGTGAAATTGTAGTTAAATAAATATTAAATGTATAAGTGATTTAAATTATTAGACTTCTATTCAAATTAAAATTCTATGAAGACATATATATATATATATATATATATATATATATTAATCATATTAAAATATTAATTAATTAGCCAAAATTATGAGAATTTAGCAAAATAATCAAGAAAAATTATGATTGATCGACCTTTATTTTGCTATTATATATATATATAGATTTTAATTTTCTGTTGACAGAAAAATTGTTTTGAAAATTATATGATGGAATGACTTTTAAAATATACAACTCGCGGTATTATATATTTTAACAAAAAACAATAATAAAATTATCATTTTACTACAAATTCTAGCACATTTTTTTTATGTACAACATTATAGTAGATGTGCAATCTATATCACCATCTTTACATCCTTACATAGAGTTGATAACAACTAAAACAAGCTTTTTCAAGAACAATTCCATATGAGAGAAGGATTGACCTTGACTTCTATTTATAGTCATTGCATAAGAGACAATAAATTTGAAAGGAAATATTGTAATAGATGGTGTTAACGATATCTACGGAATTAAATTTTTATTCTCTACAGTATGACCTATGAGAACATTTCCTTCCAATACATGATTACCGAGCCTTATAACGATCAATCTTGTTCCATTGCACAATCCGTTGGTATGTTTCTCATTAACATAACCGGAGTGCCAAGCTTCGTAACCAGTTCATGGTTCGAAACACCTGAACACTCCAAGGTATTCAAGAACCCGAGAGTGTGAATATCTTAAAAAAGATCAACATTTGAGTCTAATTTGCAAGTGCTATCCGATTACTTAGATATATCTGTTCCTAAGAAGTATTAAGGGCAGTGTTTTGACAACCGAACCAGAGATCAAACCGGTGTAACCTTCGGTGCATGATTCAATTGGTCGAACCGATTGAAGCATGGTTGGACCGTTAAATTAATAAATAAATAAAAATATAGTATGTAATATGTGTGTGTATATATAAAATTAAATATACAAATTTCATAACTTATAAAAATAATAATGCACATCAACAATATTATAGGCCACATCACTCTAATTTTTTGACTGAAATTGAAATTTGGAGAAATTAGTAACAATCAAAGTTTGTGTATCTGTACCAAACTTTTATTATTTATGGGAAAAATCAAAATTAGTGTAAAATTTATGTATTTACGCTATATTAAGCCAAAAAAAAAGACGTGAACTTATTCACAAGTCAAAACTAAAATTTCTTTCTGGTACAAGTGTCCTTAATCTTTTATTCTCGTTGCGAATACTATGGTAGTGTGACTAGATGTGGCCAAATGTGGGTTCGGGTACAGAGCCGTACCCGTACCCGGCGGGTACGGTTCCATCAAATCGGACTCATACCCTACCCGCGGTATAGGAGGGTACGAGTACGATTTCGAATACGACGGATGCGGGTACGTGTACGAGTACAACCCGGCAGTTCCAGCAGGTTTCATACTTATTATTTTTAATGTTAAAAATTCTTTTTAAATTCAATTAGTTGTAATTCGAATTATTTGCAATTAAAAAATATTACTCCCTCCGTCCACGATTTGTTGGCCAAGTTTACTTTTTAACTTTTTTTGGAAGTTCGTGATGATAGATTTTAAATTATAATTTTGCAATTTACTTTTTTTTACAAGGTACTACGAGTGTTGTAGCATCTGTAAAAAAAATAAACTCTATAAATATAATTTAAAATCCATCATCACAAAGCTCCAAAATCATCTATAAAATATTTTTGGCCAACAGATCGTGGACGGAGGTAATATTTTATTGTAAAGATCCCAACAGCTTAAATCTAAATTAGACCTCCAAATACTAAATTATTGGAGATCAAGTTATTTAAAATATTAATCTCCAAGAGTCGAGTACTGTTAAAACTTAAAACATATTTGGTGAAAATCTAATGAAAAAAAACACTAAAATATGAAAAAGAATGCACATATAATTAAAACTAAGAAATAAAAAGAATATAATTTAGATGAAATATATATAAAGTGGCGGGTCAGCGGGCCAGCGGGTATATGAACCAGCGGGTTACGGTTCCAACTTTCAGTACCCGTACTCGAACCGCCGCCTTCGGCGGGTACGGTTCTGAACCCGAATCAGCGAGTACGGGTACAAGTACAAACCCTCCGAGTACATATACGAATGCGTGTACGGGTTGGCGTGTACGGGTTGGCGGGTACAATTATTTTGGTCACCTCTAATTGTGACTATGGCTTTTGGGAGGATGAAGATCTCTTGCAAGCACTTGACCCATTGACATGGGTCTCAGAATAAATCAAATTTGTTTCATTATTATGTTCAAAGATTGGGCCACAAAAACAAGAGATATGTTGGGCTTTGATTATTGAGCTAATTACTTGGTGAAATTGGGCCAACGTAGCACCACCCAATATATTCGACATGCGTGCATCGAGTATATGATTTAATAAACAAATACAAAAACATCTTTCTTACTTACTAACATACATTTGACCCTAATATATGTTGGAATTAGTTTTAATATACGAGTGTGTGTGTGAGAAAAGGAGAGCAAGCACATGCAATTTAATGCTCCTTAGGTCCGTCCAAAGTGTCCATCTTTCATTTCTAAGAGCATGTACAATGTTAGAACCTCAAGTGAATTTCTTAGAGGTGCCACATGAACAAGAACACATTGTTATTAAAAAATTACAATGGTAAGTTCTTGATAAGAGTTCTTATCACAACTCAAGGGCCCCACTTGTTAAAAAGAAATGAAAAACAAAAATAACTATGGTGGGTCCCAATTTTTCTTAAGATTCATGTTTTTATTTAAGAACTTGAGATCGTATTGTGGGGTTCTCCAATGGTGATGTAATTTAAAGAGTGGGTTTTTATTTTTGCCACATAGACTAGAACCCCTCCATTGAACTTGCTCAACATGTCCATTTAAAATATTCGGTTTCCTTTTTTTTGAAAAATTTTAATTTTCCAATAAATATAAACTCTATTCCCTCTGTTATTTTTGACTTGTATCGTTTTATTATTTTATACCACTCATATATTCAACAAACGAGACAAGTCAAAAATAACGGAGGGAATACTATTTTTTTTAATTTATATCTTACACTTCTTCTTAATTATTATGTCAAAAGAGAATGACAAAAACTTGGGTGAGGTCGGCCACATAGTGTGGCCGGGTTAAAGTGTCAATCTTTATACAAAAAAGTGATAATCTATACAAATAAAAGCGTCAATCTTTAACACAATTATTTTAAGAATAAAATGCCAATTTTTAAAAGTGTCGATCTTTATACAGAAAAGTGTTAATCTACACGAATAAAAGTGTCTATGTTTTAGCCGACCGCACGATGCCTCTGGCTGACCCAAGTGTGTCCCAAAGAGAATAGGCGATTTGGACCTGACAAAGAGAGTATGTTATTTTTTTTAATCCCATAAAATACATTGTTATTCATCCCTTCAAAGAATGTGCCGATATCCAATTTCAAATGTTCAGAGACTATTAAAACAAATTAAAGGTAGTTTTAATGCCTAATACGATTTCGCTAAATAGTTTATGAGTACTTATGCAATTTTCATTACTTAATATTGATCGAACTTATTTTCGTAAGGTAATTAATGCATGTAGACAAGGAATAAATGAACACGAAAGTCATGAAACGCAAGGGATTTATGTGGTTCGATCTATTAGAATAGATCTACATTCACGGAGCAAGCAAGAGTATGGATCTTTATTGCTAGTATGAGTAGTGATCGATCTTATTTTCGTAAGGTAATTAATGCACGTAAACAAGGAATTAATGAACACGAAAGCAAACAGAGCACAAAGGGGTTTACGTGGTTCAATCTATTAGAATAGATCTATGTCCACGGGCGGAAAGAGTATGGATCTTTATTGCTTGTATGAGTAGTGATTGCAAGATTGTTCTCCCCCCCTCCCAATCTATTCTAAACCCCTATTTATAGGTAATTACATGGAGTTTGACTATAATACAAAGTCTTCTCCTATTTGGACTCTGGCTTGATCCTCTTATTAGGGATAGACACCGAGCTTCTATATCTCTCTTGGAGCTTGAGTTGTAGTCGATGTAGGAGTCTTGATTGCCTTGGTGAAGAAGTCTCTCTTTCTTACTTGGGCCGAGCTGCGTAGGCCGAGCTTAACTGTCGGGGCCTAATTATATTGGGCCTGATGCTTGGGCCTAGGAGCTAGGCCGTATCCTATCACATCTCCCCCCCCCAAAAAAAAAAAGATGTAGAAGCGAGGGTGTGACGTAGGGGAAATAGTTGAGGTAGGAGTAGTCTAAAGTACGTTGCCCCGTCAAAAGTAGAATTGATGAAGTCAATCGTGTAACGTCTCGTTAAGATGAGGTCGAAGAAAAGTACGTTGCCTCGTTGAAAAATAAATTTGACAAAGTCAATCGTGTACCGTCTCGTTAAGACGAGGTCGAAAAAAAGTCCGCTGCCCCGTCGAAAAATAAATTCGACGAAGTCAATCGTGTACCGCCTCGTTAAGACGAGGTTGAAGAAAAGTTCGTTGCCTCGTCGAAAAATAAATTTGACGAAGTCAATCGTGTACCGCATCGTTAAGACGAGGTCGAAGAAAAGTACGTTGCCCCATCGAAAAATAAATTCGACGAAGTCAATCGTGTACCGCCTCGTTAAGATGAGGTCGAAGAAAAATACGTTTCCCTGTCGAAAAATAAATTCGACGAAGTCAATCGTGTACCGCCTCGTTAAGACGAGGTCGAAAAAAAGTCCGTTGCCTCGTCGAAAAATAAATTCGACGAAGTCAATCGTGTACCGCCTCGTTAAGACGAGGTCGAAAAAAAGTCCGTTGCCTCGTCAAAAAATAAATTCGACGAAATCAATCGTGTACCGCCTCGTCACTACAGGAAATTGGACTTTTAGCTACACATAAATTAGTCACACATAAATATGTGTAGTAATTTAGCTACACATAATATAAAATGTGTAGGTAAATCCATTTTGTGGTTCACATTAATTGTTGACATTTATAATGTGTAGCTAAAAAAAATTAGTAACATTTTTTTTCCAGCTTTAATTTTTGTTATCATTATCTTTATTTTAACCGTATTAGTTTTAAAATTTGTGGTGCTTACGTGCGTGGTGAACTGATAGAATTTCTTAGCCACATTTATTTAGTAAGATTTATATTCTAATCTTAAATTTGCATTTTTATCCGCAAACATGAAGAATATATATAAGTTTTTTAAAAAAACATGTAATATAATTACTAAGCACATATAACTATCAATTTGGTTATGTATAGTCAATGAGATTTTATAATAGTGATTATCGGTGAGTTATGAGTATCCCGAAAAAAGTTAGTCACATAAATATTTGGTTTTGTTTTGTTTATTCAATTAATTTCCTCAATTTTCAAGAAAAAGAAAACTCTAAAAAGAAAAATACTACGACTAAAAGTATTTTAGTCCTCTATTTTCACGTAAATGGAGAGGGAAAAAAAAGAATATTTTGTTTCATTATCAAAACAAACCTTCTTTAAATATACATGTTTCAAAATGTCAATATTAAGTTTTCTTAAAATAATGTTGTTATTATTAATACTAATAACTAACACACATCCACTTATCCACGTAACATTCTCCTCCATTTTTACAGAATTAAATAACTAACCACATATATAAAGAAAAAGACACGTCCTCAGAAAAATTAGAATGCAAACAAGCGGCGGACTCCAAATACAAAAAATTCAATTTTTGTTTTACCTCCATAGATACTCCACCACTCCCAAAATCGAAATGGGGGCGGTAGTTTTTCAACGTGGTGTTATATTTATTTTCATTTTCCTACCATATCAAAGAAAACTCTCATTATTTGGGACTCATTTTCTTGAACATTGTACCAAGAGATAGACGACAGAAGATTTTCAGTGAGTTCTTCGGGACGACTCTGTTAGATTTGTGAACACGAACACGTTATGTGTCGATTCTCTTCTCTATTATTGACTCGTGTAATTTGTTCCCATTCTTTCGCCAAATCTTTATTTTCATGATTGATTTTTGAAAATCGCACTCGACGATTATGCTTCGCTTCTACAATTCTGATGTATCTACCTGCAGAATACTACATGTGAATTGTGGAGGAGGCAGTTGGGTTGGTCGAGTTTGATAAATCGGCAAAATATAATTGCGCAAGTAAGATTTTCCGTTATTATCCTCAAATTAATTCGATGTTTTTACGTCCTTTAGTTACAAATTCTCTATGTTTTGTTTTTGAAATTTGATCTAATTGATATTGAATGTTATCATAAGCTTAATTTTGATGTTATTTTTCCTTCATGTTTGTAGGCACGGATCTTTACAAATCTACAGGCAAACCACAAGATTTTTCTTTCTGTTTTTGGGCTTGAATTTGGGTGCTGAATTTTGTTGGAAGTGGTCTCCTAGTCTAAGGTGGTCCAGAAGCTCTTAAACACGAGGCAATGATTTATCAACGGGGAATGCATTCCCTTCATTTGATCGAGAGAAGGAAGATTAGTGGACGATCATAGTGTTATTTATGCTTTTCATATGAATTGTATAGTTCAATTAATTTTACTAAATATTATATCCTTTGATTTCAATATAAATCTTCTTTTATTTTCATGTGTTATCCATATTCAATTTCTTATATATTATTTTGCGATATAAAAATACAAATGAAAAAATCTCTACACATGATACATATTTACCTCCACTTAAATTATTTATATTTAAAAATAATATATTTTTATAATATTCAAATTTGCCTTGAGTGTGGGCTTCGTACTAGTCAGAACGTCGGCCGCGACTTTGGTACCGTCTCTTGAGGGTGCCGTCGCGCACCAATTGCTCCATGACACAGTTCGTAGATCTTTATCTGCGGCCTCGTCAACAGAGTGAATTGACTTCGTTATCAATCTTGACGAGGTTCGAGTCTGGATTCCAGGGGTGCACGCTGGAGCCTGTCGAAGGCACTTTGCCGACTTTGGCCTCGGTCGTTCTGATCCTCCTTCCGATCCGATAGTTCGGCCTTGTCTGCTTCGCGCTTGCACCCGTCAGCTTTGTCGGCTCTTGCGAACCGATCTGCTATGATCTATAATGGCTTCGTAGTATGAGGTAATTGTCCTCATCGCGCCGAGGTGAGACGGTGTTGCGGCGAGGTGAGATGATGTTGCGGCGAGGTGAGATGTGATGGTGGCCCCGTTGGCGGATCCCGGCATCCCGTGCGTCTACGATTCTGACGCTAGGGGACTTTTGCCGATGCCGCAATCCGGAGGTAGCTTCGTGCTCTCCACCATCTTTGCGTGAGGGTTGTCCTTTTTCACGGCTGAGCTTTGTGTTGTTTTTGGTGAGCTGGAGAAAATCTTGCTATGCTTATCCAACATGCTCAACGTGTCCGTCCGGAGTCTGGCCTCTGGCGTGTTCCTTCCTAGATCGCTGGTATGTTGCCGGGTTTAGATCTTGCGCCTGGCTTGCCTCGCCTTTGTGGATTTCGGCTTCCTGAACCGGTGGATTTGCTGTCGGACCTTGTCCGGTTTGCTGAATATCCTTTTCCTTGTTGGCGGCGGCAGCGGCGGCGATTGATCGTGTTGGTCTTCCTGTCATGGCTGTAGATTTCCTAGAAAACTTTTGATCGAAAATCACAAATTTTTCGTTCCCACAGACGGCGCCAGTGATCGAACTTTTTTTCATAAGGTAATTAATGCACGTAGACAAGGAATAAATGAACACGAAAGTAATGAAACGCAAGGGATTTATGTGGTTCGATCTATTAGAATAGATCTACATCCACGAAGCAAGAGTATGGATCTTTATTGCTAGTATGAGTAGTGATCGATCTTATTTTCGTAAGGTAATTAATGCACGTAAATAAGGAATTAATGAACACGAAAGCAAACAGAGCACAAAGGGATTTACGTGGTTCGATCTATTGGAATAGATCTACGTCCACGGACGGAAAGAGTATAGATCTTTATTGCTTGTATGAGTAGTGATTACAAGATTGTTCTCCCCCCTCCAATCTATTCTAAACCCCTATTTATAGGTAATTACATGGAGTTTGACTATAATACAAAGTCTTCTCCTATTTGGACTCTGGCTTGATCCTCTTATTAGGGATAGACACCGAGCTTCTATATCTCTCTTGGAGCTTGAGTTGTAGTCGATGTAGGAGTCTTGATTGATTTGGTGAAGAAGTCTCTCTTTCTTAGTTGGGCCGAGCTTAACTGTCGGGGCCCAATTATATTGAGCTTGATGCTTGGCCTAGGAGCTAGGCCATATCCTATCAAATATAATGGAGTATCTAATGTTACTGATTAATTTTTAATAAAGAAAATTATATCATTTTCTTTTTTTCTTTTTCTTTTTTAAAGTGATATTATGTTCTAAATTGTGATATTAGTATTTCTTTACAAATATAAAGAGAAGAGAACATATTGTGATGGTCTCTTCTCTTTATATTTGTACAGAAATACTAAATTTTACCGTAGTCATATTCATAAAAGGATAATATATAACACGGTAATGGTCGTCTCCTTCCTAAAAGGTTTTCATGAATAATCAAACTCGTTATTTCCCTTAGCAAAAGAAAATAGAATTTGATTATTAAAAAAAAAAAAAACTCTTAAAATAGCGAGAGGGATAATACTATTAACATCTTTTATTTAATCATTTATTAATTGCTTAAATAAGGAATTATTTTCACTTTTCCCTGAAATGTTTGACCGAGATTTTTTAGCTCCTAAAATATATATAAGTTCTATTGGTGATTTTTATTTTAAAACAATGTGTCATGTGTGTCATATATAGTAATATATGAAAGAGATTGAGATTAATTTTGTTGATTAGCTAGTACTATATTTTAATCTAAGTTTGATCCCCTTTTAGGAGGAAATATATAAACAACAATCAACTAATGGGGATTATATATTTCAACATATGTAGTAGTAATCAATATAATACCTTTGCCCTCTTTAAATAGAATAAATATGCGACATCTTCATATCTTACCTCCACAAACTATTTCCAAAACTGCGAAATAAATTAAATATGCACATTGTTCCAAAATCAAAAGTTGAGTGTACTTGATAATCAATCAAATGATTGTTAGATTAAATCATGCTAAAATCTAGGCATTTTACTCAAACTATTGTTCCTAACCAACTGATCTCCAAATGATTCCAGAAGTAGTAGTCTCTCAATAAATATGTACTTTATTTATGCCCTTTTCTTTAATTTATTTTTAAAAAAAATAATAGGTTGTATTTTAATTATGAACATGTTTTATGGTTACGCACTCTAAAACCTTTCATTTCATGTTCAACCTCAAAACCCAGCACTAATCAATTACATTAACCACCTAGTGATACTAAAAGCCTACACTTTATCATAAAAAATAAATAAAAAATAAAAAAAAGTTTAAAATGAGTGGATGGGGTTAAATACTAAAATTGAATGTTTCTATATACTATATTGTGAAAATCAAGGTCCACATCTAGCTGGTTGATATAATTGCCATCAAATAGACAAAACCTTGGAGTTGCTTAAAATCAGCACAAAAGTTGGTATAACCAATAAATCTAAATGGACCATAAATTATGCTAAACTCACCCTACATTCTATTAATTATGGGTGCACCAATCTTTCTTTAAAAAAAATAAAAAATCTCTCTTTTGTATGTATCTAGGAATTTCTCCAAATTCAATATAGGTAAATAATCAATCTCATAAATCTTTAATACTATATTTTATGGGTTTTTCATGTTATAAATTAAAATAATACCCTCTCCATCAATCTTTATGGATTCTTTATAATCTGGATACTCTTAGATGAGATTTCTGTATTTGTGATAAACTAAAATAAAAATTAATTATATTCAACCGTTGGTTGTGATTCGTGCACCCACATGTAGACTTAGCATTGCTACAGCGTATAAAAAATAAAATAATTGTTTAGGTAAGAAACATGGTGGGGACCTCGGATTTTAAGTATGGGATTAGGAGGAAATTAATAACTTTAATTGAGTCCGTAGACGCGTTCCGATTGGTGGATAGTGACTTGGTTTTGAGATTATCAAGAAAAGTTGTTACTTAATTATTTAATTATGTCACAACGCGACAAGCTTAGCACAAGCGTTCAAATGGATATTTGCTAGAATGAAAAATAAGACAATTTTTGCTTTGAAATGTTCTCAAATCCTACTATAATATGTCCAAATTGCAAATTGATACGTTATGTGCAACCAAACATAATTAGGTCAAATATTTTAGTCCGAAAACATTAGGGCAAGACAAAATTATTACTACAATTTTGTAACTAGTAATCATGTATGCTCTTCTCACATATTAAGATAAGTATCACTACTATTGTACGTATAATTTAATTTCAAAGATTAAAACAATTATGAATGACTTGCCACATTAATTAAAAAATGATGTATCAACCTGGCGGCAAAAAGGTCTGCACTTATGTATGCTATTGTTTGTTGCAAGAAAAAAAAAAAAAAAAAAAAAAAAAAAAAAAAAAACTTGAATTTAACAAGGTTTTATTAATTTATTTAGCTAGTGTTTTCACTGACTTTGAATAACATAATAATTTGAAAGAAGAAAGCATCGTTACAATGAGTCAACCTTGTAAAAAGGTTTTTTTTATTTTTATAAAAGAGGTAGAATTTTATTGTTTGAGATTTGACATAAAAAAATTAAGAAAACTCGTCCATTCACACTAGATCACGTTTGTGGCTTAAAAAACTAGGAATAATATATTTCAATGGATTTAAAACCCAATTTTTTACGCTTCCAATTTCTTATACTATACCTATTGAAAATTTGAAATATATAGGTTAATCATTTCATACACTAAATTATTAGGTCGTCTAAAGTTTCCGAAATATTAAAGTGAAACCCTAACTTTCTAGTCTCCAATTAATAAAATCTACAGAACAACTAATTATTATAATCGAAGAGAGGGCATATTTCGTGTACCAAACAAAATAAGAAAGAACATACAAAGATGTAACCTAACAATCATTATAAGATGGGAAAAAAAAAAATACACACCCTTGTTCAACGAATATATTTTTAGAAACAATATTTATTTCATAGTACTTACTAAATATCAATTCTAACGGTTAGAACTTAGAATATGCACTTTTATTATGTGAACTTGAAATAGACGTGATAAGCCATCCGTTACAATCCCAGTACAACAAATTGATAATTATTTCTATTTATGTCAAAAAACCATATAACAACACAAGAATTTTTTGTTTTTCCTTTGCAAAATGGCACCATCATCAGTATCAAGCAGTATTCCTAAACTGCCACAACAACAAAATGTTCCAATAGTGACATAATTTTGGAAGAATTGTGACACTTATAAATGTAACTAAATAAAAATTATGACATAGTATTATAGTTAAGTAGCTAATACGCGTGTCACAAAACTAAAGACATGTCACTAAATTTAGTGACATAGAAAAGTATAGTTATATTTGTGACATGTGAAAGTGTAGCTATTTTTTGACAATTTATTTATAATTATTTCTTAATTTTTTTATTAATAATGATATATATATATATATATATATATATATTTATAGATTTATATGTATATGTATGTACGTATGTATGTATGTATGTATGCGTGTCTGCAATTTCTTCTTCAATTTCCAATCTTTGACTCCAATCTTTACTTGGAGGAATTAGTTCTTAACATTGCTTTTTAGCCCTTCTCATAAAATGTATGCCTTTTTTCTTATATTTTTTTGATGTGGAACAATTCTTATTTATATAAGTGTTTTTGCTATAGAGAGAGATTGCGACACCTACGTGTGTAATAAAAAAAATTTGTGATAATTTAAGGTATAGCAAAATTTAGTGAATGTATAGATGTCACAAAATTTGGTACATTTCTAAATATAACTAATTTACTTACATTTTTATGTGTCACAAAATATTATAGATGCATGTGTGTGTAACTAAATTTTGCTATACTAAAGATGTAGTAAATTTTGTGACACCTCTCAAGATGTCACTAAAATTGTGTCACTACTAGACATTTTTATTGTATTGTGCTATAATTTAATGAAAAAACTTTATGGACTGATTGAGTAGTATCTGATTCTCAATTTCATGATAGTAATTAATTAAATTAACTACTCATGTAAGCTCATATATTAATGGATGGGAAAATATAAGGTGTGCATATATATAATTAAAATCTATACAATCTATAAAAGTAGAATAGTTGACAAAAATTACAAACATGCTATTTTCCCTCCAAAAGTAATCATTAATTATTCAATGGTTTATGAAGATGATTATTTCAAGAATTTGTGAATTGTTCAATGGATTTGATGATAATTGTATTTTAAATTATAAATATTATTTCATTGGTTGCTAATATATCTATTTTTACACTATATTTCTATGAACTTTCTTATTTTGCTATATCTATATGTTATTTGTTTACTTTTTCAATTCTATTTTTATTGTAAAACTATTTTTATTGTAATAGATTTTGTTGTGACATTATAAAATTTGGATACATTATCACAAACAAAGGTAATTATTAATTGAACTTAGGTGAAATGCTTCCATCTGGTTTATTAAAATATTCTATTTCTTTATGTATTGGTTTTAATATATCTTCAAAATGTTTATCAATAGTGACTGATTTGAGTTTATTTTTAGTTTTGACACTATGGTTAGTACCAATACCAAGTTAGATTTAAAGCTATTAATTGATAAAATTATTTTAATCACTAATCATAACTTATTGCGTAGTTTCTTAATATATTATTTTTTTCAAAGACATGTATTAAATAAAGGAACATAGTAATAAATTATGTAGATAATTATTATAAATCTAAATAAAATACCAAAAAATATTAATTTAAATATCTTAATTTCAATAGTAGTTTCACTATAATAGCCTATAGAGAGCTTATGTTTCTATCACATAAATATTTAAAATTACATTTACTTATTTTCTATTAAAATTATTTTAAGTTTCCTAAATTACGAGATTTAATTTTTAGTGAAAATACAACAACGTAATGTTAATTATATTATGTTGTTTACGAGATGTAAGAGACAAATATATACTCCATTTCAAATTGTTTGTTTATTACATCGCTCTCTTATACTCTATCCGTCCATGATATTTAGACTGATTTTTTTATTTCGCATTAATTTTAATATTTTGTAATGATTGGTTTTAAAGTTGATTTTTTAAATATAATTTTTTATATAGGATACAACTAGTAAAGTAGTCATCTTTAAGAAAATTATATTATAAAAATCAATTTTAAAACTCATAATTATAAAATTCCAAAACTAACTAAAAATTATCTAAAAGATCATGAATGGATGAAGTAATTTATATATTAAGTGCAACGCTAACACGAGCACACCATTAGTAGTAATAAAGAAAGAAGAGGTAGAAGTAGAGAAAGATTGTGTAGCATAGAGTGATGGCGATGTGTGATTTTGACAGGATTGAAAGGATGGCATGAAGGGAGTGGTAGATCTTCTGAAATTAAAGCAGAGATTGGATTTACAGTAGAACAGAAAACCCTAAAAATTTACATAAAATTCAACTCTTTTGAATAAAAGAAAGCAGTTTTTGTCAGTGTGACAGATCTATATTATTAGTATTTAATTAATTAATTAATTCATTGTTAGTATTTGGTGAGTTTTCTGAGAGATTAATGAATGAAAGTGGGAGTTTGTGGCGTGGGCATGATGAATTAATGTAGAGATTTGATGACTTTGTTAAAAAAGAAAAAGAAAAAAAAAGGAGTTAGGATTGGGGTTGGGGGTGACAGAAGCATAGGATAGGGTGCCCGGAAATTATGGGGGTGGGGTTTTTAAGGTTTTGAGAAGTGAGGAAAGAGTACAGCTTTATGTCCTCAACACTACTATACCTACTACCATCGTCATCATCTATCTAATAAATATTCTTCACCTTTCTTTCAAGAAATTGAAATCTCTCTCTATCGATCTGGTGAGGGTTGGCGTTTGATTGTTTACCAAGGGAGGAGATATCTATATCTATATTAATATAAGAAAGTATGATAGTTTCCTCCAATATTTTTGATATTTAAATCTTATTTAATTTTTGTAATTAACTAAGTTATGTATATTTTAAAATATATTACTACCTTAATCTCATTTAATTAGGTACATTTACTATAGATCCAAAAATCAAGAGAGTGGAGAATATGTGGCTGTAATTAATTCTGAGAAAAGAGAGTTAATTGTAACCAAATATTCTTTGTCATTTTAGAAAATGAGTCTAATTATTGAGACAGACTAAAATGATAAATGTATCTAATTAAATGAGATGGAGGTAGTACTGCATTAATTAATGCATTTATTCCTATTAATGCATATTTTAAAATATATTACTATATTTTAGTATGTTATTTTCTATACAATTCCTTAATTAATGCATTTATTCCTATGAAAACTCATTTTTATTCATTAAAGTTTAACACATTAATTAAATTTCAAGTATAAATATTAATTTGACCAACTAATTTCTTCTCATTTGTTTCTTTTAAATGTAATTTTGAATAATTGATTTAAATAGTACTAAAACTAAATATAAATCTCAATTTTACTATCTCAACATCTTTCAATTTAATGTAATATATATATATATATATATATATATATATATATATATATATATATATATATTTGTTCTTTGTTATGAAAATTGAAAATATATTAGTACATGCATGTTCATTTTTTTATTTTTACACACACGCAAATAATATAACAATTGATAGTGAACTTAGATAACTCAATTAATTATGTCAGGAGTCTTATAAAATTATAATTATGAAGTTGATCCATATTTAAATGTTCAATCAAACAATCTCTAAAAATCAGCTATAAATTTACACATGTATATAAAATATGTGTATATATATAATTAAATATAACACAACATACGAGAGTATACATGTATATATAAATATTTTTTTTTCTTTCGTCATTTTATGAAATAAAGTATAAATTATTAATTAAAATAAAAAAGTAAGCATTAGATATTTATCATGTTCTTTATAGATCAAACCCCTGCATCGCGGATGTACAATTCTAGTTTGAAATTAAAATAAAATACAATAATAAATTAATGAATAGTTTGTTAGGATAGTTTTTCTCTTCATAGTGTACATCCTTAGCAACATGTCGACTGTTGATATGGTCAATATGGATTCCTAAGCCTTTTTAATTAAAGTTTAGATCTTTATAAGTAAGTTTAGTTTTTATATATAAACAATTAGTTTAGTTTTTATATATAAACAATTTTACCTTATCGGATGCTCTCTCCGTCTCATACTATTAGTCTCTCTTTCTTCATTGATATGTCCATTTAATTGTCTGTTACGGACTCAATGTCCCACATCGGTTGTGAGAACAACTAGTGTGAGGTATATACATTAAATGGGTTTTCTCTCCTGATAGGCTAGTCTTTTGAGCTGAGTTCTCCTGTTTGGTGTATATCATTAGTGCTTTCATTGAGAGCCCAGATGGCTCGGAGTGGTGGCCGGGCAAATAACTCGCCGTGACCAACGAGTATGTTTGGGGCTGACTCGGAGAGGTGACCCACGGAGTGGTGGCCGGGCAAAGAATCCGTCGTGACCAACGTGGCCGTGACCAACGAGAACTCGGAGTGGTGGCCCACGGAGTGGTGACCTGGCAAAGAACCAACGTGGCCGTGACCAACGAGGACGTTGGCCCTCAAAGGAGGGTCGAATGTTACGGACTCACTGTCTCACATCGGTTGTGAGAACAACTAGTGTGGGGTATATACATTAAATGGGCTCTCTCTCCTGATAGGCTAGTCTTTTGGGCTGAGTTCTCCTGTTTGGTGTGTATTATCAGGAGAGAGAGCCCATTTAATGTATATATCCTACACTAGTTGTTCTCACAACCGATGTGAGACATTGAGTCCGTAACATTCGACCCTCCTTTGAGGGCCAACGTCCTCGTTGGTCACGGCTGGTTCTTTGCCAGGTCACCACTCCGTGGGCCACCACTCTGAGTTCTCGTTGGTCACGGCCACGTTGGTCACGGCGGATTTTTTGGCCGGCCACCACTCCGTGGGTCACCACTCCGAGTCGGCCCCAAACGTACTCGTTGGTCACGACGAGTTCTTTGCCCGCCCACCACTCCGAGCCGTCTGGGCTCTCAATGAAAGCACCAATGATACACACCAAACAGGAGAACTCAGCCCAAAAGACTAGCCTATCAGGAGAGAGCCCATTTAATGTATATACCCCACACTAGTTGTTCTCACAACCGATGTGAGACATTGAGTCCGTAACATTGTCCCCCTTACCCAATATAGTAATGATTTACACTTTCAAATCTCTTCTCTCATTCTCTGCATTGGTACCCTATGTCATATCCCTTGGAGACTAATTAATACTACCTCCATCCTATATACTTAGTCCACTTTACTATTTGACACGTATTTCCACCGAAACCTAGTACGGGTTTTAAAATATAATTTTGTAATATCGTTTTTTTTACGGGATACTATGACACTCATAATATCCCGTAAAAAAAACGATACTACAAAATTATATTTTAAAACTCGTACTAGGTTTCGGTGGAAATACGTGCATAAAGTAAAGTGGACAAAGTATATGGGATGGAGGTAGTATCATTTGATGGAGAAAGTACATCATTGGTGTTCATGTTGAATATCGGATCCATTCCCCATAGTTTAATTTGTAAGTTATGTTGTATTTACAACAATAATTATTTAATAAAAAGTACTTCGTCCGATTGATAATGAATTTTTTTATTATTAAAATAGACTAATTAAAAATAAAAAGAGCATATTATACATGGAGGAATAATATGCTAATATCTCTAGTGGACACCATTTGTGAGTGCCACTAGAGTTTTGGCCATTTATCACGGTTTTTTCTTATTTTTCATTGATTTTTATTCTAATACCTTTAAAATTATTAATTGAATCATTACATTCACAAATTATATAAAAATCAAACCTCGATTGTTGATTTTTATCAATTTCTTTGAATTTAAGGTATAAAAAACATATCTAAGAGTTGTTTTTTTAATGTAATTTGTGCATGTAACGATGCAATTAATAATTTTTGAGATATTATAATAAAGATCAATAAAAAACAAGAAAAACTCATGATAAAATGACCAAAACGCAATTAATATCTACGAACAATACCCACGTAAGCTGACTAACATATCATTCCTTATTATACACGGAGTGGATGTAGTCTGTGGCGACTCAGCATGGGGCATTAGGGGTACAACTGTACCCAAAAAAAAAAAGGTAGTATCTTTTATTATGTATATATATTAACAAAAAATACTAGCATTATGTATATATATTGTAAGATGATACTATTAAAGTTATATAATTATTTTTCGCACCTCGAACTTTAATTCCTAGAGTCACCACTGCATGTAGTACAATTTAGTTGGGCAAAACATATACTAATGCACAATTGGCGAGGAAACTAACCAGAATTATCATCGGAAAGATACATTGAGTAATTGACTTCTTGTGAAGGTGATTCTTCAATTAGTATGTAGCTCATGTTTATCGGAAGCTCCAATTGATTTCCTTCTCTCTCTTTTTTTTTTTTCGATCGACTTAGGGTTTTGTGGTTATATATTCGATTGCGTTTTTTTTTTTTTTTTTTCTTTTTTTTTTTTGAATAAATATACCTCAGTATTAATCAATATGTTAAGATGTTGTTACATTACTTGGATATTCATATAATTGAGTTTTGTTTTTAACTTTCAAGTATTGATGTTTAGTTTGCCTTTTGATCCAGTATTAATTAGGGTGTGGTAAATTTGTACAGATAACTCAAACTTCTCTCAACTATTATAATAGTATATATATTTTTTTATTTACTTGTTTACATCTTATAAATTACCAAAGCGAAACAATTGAAAAGAGTAAAAGAAATAATTTGGGTGTTTTTTTGTAGTAGCAAATAAAAATAATTAAGTCCACGTAATTAAGAAGAAAAGCGAGTTGTGGGAATGAAGCGGAAGAGGTGGTACAGGGCACGTGGAGGGGTGGTGGGGGACCCAGGGTGTGGCGGTCAAAGAGAGGTTTGACCGATTCCAAAGGAAAGGGACTGCTACCTCGTGCCCAACAGCTATTTTACACTTGCACATAATAACATATGATATGATATGAAATGAAAAATACCAAAATACCATCGAAACTATAATTGAAAATTGAAACTGAAACCCTCTCTCTCTCTCTCTGCATTATGCATTTGACTTTCAATCACACCTCCAGTGCGTGTGGCAGTGCGTGTTCTGAGAGAGACTGAGAATTGAGAGTTGAGAGACAACCTGACCTCAATGTAGCAGCAGTAGCGCCTTTCATTCTTGACCATATTTCTTTTCATTCTTCCATTATTCAATTCAATCCTTCTTTCCATATCATTTCTCTTCTCTTCTCTTTTCCCATATTAATTACTCTACTTATTTTCCTATAATTATGACCAGCCATACTCATTTAATTACGCCTTATTTTTTTTTTTCTTTTATATCACATATATGTTGTTTGGTTTTTCATTTTTCATAGGTACTACTTTTGTTTCGTTGATAAGTGTTTTTTTTTTTTTTTTTTTTTTTTTTTTTTTTTGCCTCTTTCTTTTAGTTTTTCAGGATTCCCTTTTTTTTAATAATTAAATGAAGAAACGGCTTCAGTTTTATGCACGCGAAAAAATAATATTGAAAAGAAACCAATTGATATATGAATTGTAATAGTTGTTAGATGAGAAACATTTTTTTTTGAAAACAATAGAATAATCAGAAAAGCTTACTAATTGCATTCACTAAATTTTGTAGTGATTTCACTAATTTAAAAGATATTGTCAGGATTTAGTTAAACATGTGATCACGATTTTTTTGTTGGAATACAATTTCCTTCGGTGCACATAAAGCTATGAAGCATATGAAATTATATATACTAATATTAAACTAATTGAAGTACTGTTTAGTTAAGTGAGTTAAGTAAGTAACAATATTTACATTTCACGACAACACAAATCTTATAATAGTTTTACGAGACATCAAGGCATAGGAAGCAATTAATTAATTAATTACTTATATTGAAAAGCCACTTATCGGATGCAATTTTTTAAATTATTTATTTGATAGGATAAGTGTATTCTGTTATCAAATAGAATAGGCCTCAGATGCATGTCACTAAAATATTTTTCAGTTTGTTAATCTCACTAATTATATAAAATTGCCTCAAATAGAAAACCAGGAAAAGATCAAAGAACAATAAGGCATAGCTACTTTTTTTCTTTCTCTTTTTTTTTTTCTTTTTTAACTTAATCACATCATAGGGTTCCTAGTGATATTATAATAAACCCACCTTTAGTTGGGATAAAGGTAATCAAACATTTGAAGAATAACGCATATGTATAATTAAAGTGTTTAATCAAGTGCTTATTTTAATGAAAACGATCTTTTACTAGATCACTAGAATCAGACTTGGAGTTTTAACCATTATTACAAATCCAACTAAATTTATTGATTAAAGTGTGCACATAATTAATGATCCTCCGTTACATGAATGATGATTTTAGAAAGCAATTGGAATTTTCTATTAAAAATAAAAGTGGTACGTATCTCATTTTCACATATATTTCTTTATTATGCACCACTTACATGCACGGATATAGCAGGTACTTTCTTGGTATATTTACATTAAACAATAAGTAGAAGATTCGATATAAATTACTATATATATTGGGATTGATCAATATGGAATAAAAACAGTATTATGCTACAACTAGTTTTTATAATTATTAATATTATTGAATATTCCGGTATTGTATGTATTATAATTAGAATCGTATAGTATATTACATAATTGCCCCGTTGACACACTTAATAACGTCTAACTTGACAATGTCACGTTACTGATTTTCCTTTTAGGGTTTAGGGTTTAGATTTTTTTTATAGCGTTTATTTTTATAAGATATATTAATAATAATTTTCCTTTAATATAATACTGTCATCTAAACTGTTAAGTACATGCAGTGGGTATAAGAACATTACTCTAATATACAGTATTATACGGAGTAGGAAATATCCTAATAAAGTACTACTATTACTGAATTAACGAACTAATTAAAAGTAGCAGATTAACTATTTACAGCAGTAATATGATTTTAATATTTATCTCCAAACATGGAAGACGGACTAAAACTTTATCAACATTGATAAATTAAGCAAATACTCCTATTTCGAATCAATGATTGGATAGTACTACTTAAAAAGGTTATTGTAAGTTATAGCCTACACACACACAAATTGATATATATTTTTCTATATATAATTAATTATGATTTCGTCGTATCAGGTATTGATAAGTTGGGATAAATATATATAATACAAACGTTAAAATAGTGTAATGTTGTCGGGAGAGAAGGACAGAAATCCTAATCGCAACTTCTCAACTCATTTTATTAGGGCATATACATAAATACATTATGTATATATATATGTATATATGTGGAGTATTTTAAATTATTCAGCACACGATGCAATAAATGTAAACACAAGAATTATAGTAGAAGAAAACTAAAATTAATCTCCACCCTCATATTTGAATACGTCCAATAAGTATATTACTATAGTAGTAGTAGTTTACTTTAAGCTTTGAGATGGCTACCTCTCTTTCTCTTTCTCTTTCTCTCTCTACTCCTTCCTCAACCTCTTCCTTCCTCCTCACTCGATTCGTCTTGTTTTTCTATTCGCTCTAGGGTTTGAACTGTTTTTGGTTTAAGTTTCTTTAATTTATTCACTCATATAAATAATATTCCCTGGATTTTTATACTGTTTAATTTCCTTGGATCGAAATAATTTAATTTTAATTTTTCTGTTGTTTGTGCAATTGTATTGTTATTGTATGGCTGGTTTGGACTTAGGCTCCGCTTCCCACTTCGTTTCTCAGCTCCACCGCTCCGACCTCCACCTCCAGCGCCCCCCGGACTCCGAGGATAATGACCCCAACCGCCACCAGTTCTCCGGCGAGAACACCGACAACTCCAACCCCGCCCTCGACCTCGCCTCCTCCGGCGACATGTCGGGCCGCCGCCCCCGTGGCCGCCCCCCGGGCTCCAAGAACAAGCCCAGGCCGCCGGTGATCATCACCCGGGAGAGCGCCAACACCCTCCGGGCCCACATACTTGAGGTGGGCAGCGGCTGCGACGTCTTCGAGGCGGTCGCCACCTACGCGCGGAAGCGGCAGCGCGGGATTTGCATCCTCAGCGGCACCGGAACCGTCACCAACGTCACCCTCCGCCAGCCCGCCGCCGCCGACAGCGTCGTCACCCTCCACGGCCGCTTCGAGATCCTCTCCCTCTCCGGCTCCTTCCTCCCGCCGCCGGCTCCGCCGGGGGCCACCAGCCTGACCATATACCTGGCCGGAGGGCAGGGCCAGGTCGTCGGAGGGAATGTTGTCGGCGCGTTGATCGCCTCCGGCCCCGTCATCATAATCGCCGCCTCGTTCACCAACGTCGCTTACGAGAGGCTGCCGCTTGACGAGGAGGCGGAGGGCCTCCAGATGCAGCCGCCGGTGGGCGGAGGGAGTCAGTTTTCCGATCAGTCTCTGGGGCTGCCGTTCTTGAATTTGCCGCTGAATATGCCTAACGGTCAACTGCCTATGGACGGTGCATGGACCGGAAATTCTGGTGGCCGGTCGCAGCAGTTCTAGTTGCTGACATAATTAAAGGTCAGAATTAATATCAAAATCTATCACAAGTAGTCATCTTCTTCTTCATCAGGATAAACGTCCCTCTTTAATTAATTATCTTGTAAATTTAATGAGCTCATAATTAATCATTGTTTTTGTGGTGTTGTGCGAATGTACTTCTTGTTTTACCGGTTGTGATTCGAAAAAGAAAACCCCCCAAAAAAATGGAAGAAAAAAAAAAAGAAATGATTCTGCGTTTGTTTCCTTTTGATGAGTTTTTTTTTTTTTTTTTTTTCTTTTTTTTAGAAATAATTAGAGTTTGAGACTTGTGTTTGTGAGCCTTTATTTATTGCAACTTGTGCATAATAAAAATTGTTTCTTCACAGAATCTTATGCTACTTCAAGTGATTCTTAAATATTTGAGGATAAGGTCTGCATAAATATATAAATCTTGCACAAAAGTGTGTGCTTACAATTGATAATTAGAAAGATAAATCCTGTTAAATCTAGTGGTGTCTTGAAAGAAAATTGTACTATATAAAATTGAAAAATGAAATCCATTGAATTATATTTATATGCATATAATTAAGTATGCTCGTGGCCAGCGCTAACGACAACTAACTCATATAATAGGCTTTTGTGTGAATTTAATTAATTAGCACATAGATTCCTTTCTCTAACTCCACCCTCTTGATCTGTTATTCTTTTACATAAAAGTGTTTAGTTTATTACAATTAGTTTTCTTAGTTAAGTAGTATATATATGCTTTATATATTATAAGAGGAAAGAACTTTCTAGAATTGTTTGATTTAGGGGACTTTGAGATTAATTAAGATGAGGTTTATTTATTCTCAGAAGGAATGATAATACTATAAGCTTTGGAAGGGTAGAGACGAATACGATCCCTTATTGCTAATATCATAAACTTACATATGCATTAGAAAATTTACATGTGCATTAGAAAATTTAAGATTGTCAGAAACCTTCCACCGCCTATCTTGGACACATGTAATATGCATATTGCAGATGTGGTGGCACCACTTTGACAATTTATTTAATTAGGGTTTAGTGTTTTTTAGTAAAGTTTAATTTTTTTAGAGTATATATTTATATTATCTTTTTTATTTATAGTATTGTCACATTAGCTGCACGCGTATACCCACAGTGATCATTAGAGCATTCCTCTTTAGATTGATGTATGGAATATCTTTCGTCATGAAAATGTTAGGAGGTTGCGACAAAATTGAGTCCGATTTTTAGATCCAGGGAAATTCTAATCTATTGAATTAACTGCATGCGGATCTTCAAAAATTGTTGGCTTTCAAATGTGATTCCATATGTGAAATTAAATTTGGGTGTTTATGGGAAAAAAAATACAATCTTATAGAAGAGAAGAAGAAAAAGACTGGGGTTTCCCATATTTAATTATGCACAAAAGCAACTTACAAGTTTCTGATATTCGAATTGGATGTTTGTCAAGTTATAGGATTTTCTTCCATTTCATTTAAGTCAATAGCAATATATGAATAAATTAGTGAGAAATGAGAAACTATGCATGAGTACTGAAGTTCTTTGGTCTCTGATTTCTTGTTTGTGAAGTTCACAAACTATATATTGAAGTAAACAAGCTAGGTTAATTGTTATATTTGTACTTATGCATGGTTCATTCTAGATTAGAAATATATGGTTCATTCTTAATAAAGTACACTACTTGAGCTCATATGTTAATATAATTAACAATAACGTACACCTGATCTGTATTATGATAAATTTTCCATTCTTGGCTCATACTGTTCTTAGAACACACACGCATTCGTATAAATTTATACGAAGTATATGATTGCAAAAGATTAGTTCTTAAATTTCACTTGACGAAGGATTTCTATATGAATCAAGCTTTATATATATTGTTAATATTCAATACAATAGACATAGATGGGTCAAGCGTTCCTTCAAAGCGATTTTTATTGGATACTTAGTCAATAAACCTTAGTTGTATGGTGAAGTACCCAGTGTTTTAAAAGTCGCTAGATTCTAGTAAGGCGGTGGAGGGACGATTAGTGTTTAGGCGGTCTAAGCGGTCTAGGCGGGAGTCTAGACGGTGCCTAAGCGGGCTAGGCGGATTAGAATTATAATGTACTATTTTTATATTATGCTATAGTACAATCAATATAAAGGGTTAAAAACATAAAATATTAGTTCAAATTCCACAAACTTAATAGTCTTTCACATAAACATCAAAGTCTACGCCAAATTTTTCATATATTTAAACATGATATCCATAAATTAGAGTATAAAATGCATATTTTTTCAAATATAATATAATCTACTAGCCATGACTAGCCCGCTTAGACATACCTAGAACCACTTAGGCACCTGCCTAGATGCCGATTAATTCACCGCCGCCTAGAGCAAACCGTCTTGCTATTAATTAGGATGGCCGAGCACCTTCTAACGCCTAGACGCCTTCTAGGCGGCCAAGTCGGCCTTCTTTTAGAATGCTGGAAGTACCTCGAACATGATATCGGATGTGAGCTGGCTTATTCTGTAATTAAAATAAATAAAAACAAAATAAATTCGTGAAACTAGAAATTACTAATTAATTGATGTTCAAAATTCTGTTAAATTAGATAAGAGGGACAATAATTATCAAGCTATCCGTACAGCTGTGTATGGGATCAAATATTTTTACAGATATAATCTTCATAAATGTTCACATGTGGATAAAAATCTAAGATGATGTACTATAGTACTTTGGTTGAACATTTTGATATATCAAGTGTTTTGAAATTGGTAAATATTTGTAAAATATATAGTGTGTTTTTTAATTGATTATTGATCGAGAGAATTAAACTATCTTTGCTAACAAATACTCATTCCATCTCGTTTATCTTGACAAAATTTTCTTTTTATCTTTTCTCATTCATCTTGACACATTTTTATTTTTAGTAAAATATTAATTCAATAATTAGGCCATAATCATGCCCTGATTATAAAAAAAACGAACACGATGCCGCCCAATACCCACCAAACCCTACTTACTCATCTCATTCATTTAAAAATTATTAATTAATTCATTAATCACTAATTCTCATCCATGCTTCTCTATTAAACTACATAACCCAAAATAATATGTTAAGATAAATGGGATGTATGGAGTATTAACTATATAAAAATTCCTCAAAAGTAACCTGGACCAACAGAGATATACTCCCTCCGTCCCATTTAAACTGACATATTGTTTATTTAAATGGGTGATATAAAATAATCAAACTGGTCAGTTTAAATGGGACGGAGGAAGTATCTACTTGTTCATTGAAAAGAAATTAAATCATTAATTAGTATTTATCACATCGTATTATAGAGCAATGTATGTATGGATTTATCATTATTTTTTTGGAAATCAACTATTTATCTTTTTAACACCAGAACAATGTATATTACTACTTCAGAAATAGCAATGAAAGATCTAAGAACATAGCCTAAAATACGCTATCGTATCCAAGAAATTCCGAACAATGTAATTTGTAAATGCATAATTATTTTAAATGAAATCTTCATTATTAAAGTGATCCATCAATAAGATACCGCTAATGCGTAATATAACAAAAATAATAATATGGACATAGCTCGTACAAAATTATAAACAAACTCAATGCAATAATTGGTTATTCTTTTTTAAATAGAGATTAACGTATAAATTACGTTGTATTACATATTGAATCATTAATTGTGATGAATTGTGCGTTGTGTTCACCTGTTTTTTTTATACCTATTACGAAATTAACAATATATATAGTTGCTTTAGTATTGTGCTCTATGTTATGATCAATACCAACAATTGTTAAAAAATTCCAAATAACTACTAATATATAGATACAATGGCTCTAAAAAATGAAAAGGGCTAAAGATTGAGTTCACGCACCTCACTTTTCAAAATCTCAATAATAAATGCTGCTGTCCACATAAAGCACATTTGGTGTACGTATTTATTCACAAAATCCAGACTATAGAGAAACAATACAATTTAGCATTAATTAACAAAATTTCTGAAAATAATTGACATCCAACGTCCAACCAAGAAACACACCAAAACCAATTTGAAACAACTAAGACAATGCTAATATTGCAAATTTAAATTCTTAAAATCTAAATTCAATTTTATCAAAAATAAATCTAATTTAATCAGATGCCATCAACATCTATATATATTAATAGATCTACACTTGCCCCATTAATCTCATCTCTAAAAAAAAAAAAAATCAAGAAAAAAGAAAACAAGAAATGACGAGAAAGAAAGTAACCCTGGCCTTCATCACCAACGATTCAGAGAGAAAAGCTTCGTACAAGAAAAGGAAGAAGGGTTTGATCAAGAAAGTGAGCGAGCTCAGCACCCTCTGCGGCGTCGACGCCTGCGCCATCATCTACAGCCAGTACGACGCCGTGCCGGAGGTGTGGCCGTCGCCGCTGGCTGCGCAGGCGATCCTCGCCCGCTTCCGCAAGCTCTCCGACATGGACCAGGGCCGGAAGATGGTCAACCAGGAGACCTTCACGCGCCAGCGGATCAAGAAGGCGGCGGACCAGCTGCGCCGCCTCCAGAAGGAGAACAGGTGCCGCGAGCTCGAGGCCTTCATGTTCCGCTGCATCCGCGGCGGCGCCGCCCTCGACGGCTCCACCGTCCCCGACGCGGCCGAGATGGGCTGGGTCATCAGCCAGACTCTCAGGGACATCAAGGCCAGGATGGAGACGGTCGCCGCGGACCACCGCCGCCGTCAGGTTGCGGCGCCGCCTCCGCCGGCGGAGGTGGAGAGCATGGAGTGCTTCCCGTGGAACCTGGTGCAGAGCCCGACGGGGGGCGGCGCCGCCGCGATGGAGGGTGGCGGGCTTGGGTGGGATGCCGGGATGGTGCTGCCGTATCCGTACATTTTCAACAATTCTAATAATAATTCTGGGAATAGGGAGATTAATTTTAATTATTGATTAATTATGGTGTTTTATTTCGTGTTTTTTTAAATTTTAATTTAGATCGTGAAGTAATTAGTACAACCAGTTCCATTTGTTTGAGGATCTAGAATGACTAATTAAAAATTGCGTGTTTATTATCTAGTTATTAATTAATTAGTCTATGTAATTCCTATCCTGGTTGGTTTATATATGTGATTATTATCTGCAGTTGCGTAATTTATTTTGATTAAAAATCCTCTTGTCGCCTCATTTTTTTTTTCCTCAATTTTTGTGGTTTTGTGAGTTCTGGACCTTGATAGATATTGTTATTTTCTTTTTAACATATTAATCTATTTTCGAAGTCGATATAAGAATACAATCAAATATATATACATGCTATATATGCTATGGTTGTAATTCTGTTTTTCAAATATTTTGATGAACTCTAATATGATAAAACACGGATATAAGGGATATATAAAAAAAATATAAGTTGTTTGCTTTTGGAACATTAAAAAAATATAAGAAAGAAATTGAAGCTCGAAAATTGACTTTGAATTTGATCCATTCAATGAATTCACTGTAGTTGAAAATATTTTTTAACGAGCAGAAAATTATATCTAAGTTTTATAAGGTAAAGTATATTATGCTATTAATTATACAGATGAATAAAAAAATCAATGATACCATTATTTCATAAATGACTGCATAATTTTATTTTCTGTCAAATGATTTTTTTTTTTTTTCACGTGTACTACATGTCTGCATTATATTTCATTCATTTCGGTGAAGTTGATGAGACGTTATAGGTCCCGATAAATAGATATTGGTGTATGGGGGGGGGGGGAAATACACCAATTAGCCAACAGTTTTGACTTTTAAAACAATTTGATCTTACTGAGTCGTCACTTCAGTTTATCAGAGCAATTTAAACAGTGAACTGCTGAGCTTGCAAAACTAACCTGCGTGCGGAAGTTTGGTGGAAAGGTTGGCTAGTTTTTCAAAACAGTTTTCAAGAAGACTTCAGTTCATCAACAGTTTATGCAAGACAGGTTGCAGTGGTGCAGGTTGTGAACATGCAAACTATGTAAATAAAGATGTAAGAATAAATAGCAAGAGAAACACGAGGAGTTTTTATCGTGGTTCGGAGTAAACAGCTCCTACGTCCACGCCAGATCCCGTCGAATCTGTAATCCCTTAACTTGAGATTTTTCGCTCCTTTTAACACTGGTGGAGGTTCCAGTCCAAATTCAAGTCTCTCTTTAGACTGAATCTAGCACGATTCTTGAGTCGTGTCTCTTCTAACTTTACATACAAACTTACATGCAATCTTACTAATGCTAAACAACTAGCACTGATATCCAAACAAGAAAGCTGTGAAAAGCTATCACCGTTAGGAATACAACTCTATCAACTACACTGAATATCAACAGTGATGGTAGTGAGAGTGTGGGTTGTGTTCTAGTAAGACAGTTTCTAGAAAGAATATAAATCTACAAAGATCAACACTTGGGAAAGCTCTAGTGATTTCGAGTGTTGATTGAGTGAATATTTAGCTTGAGATTTCTGCAGCATTTCAGCTTGTAATTTGAGTTTCCCGTGCCTTCTTTCTGGAATGACTTGAGGTATTTATAGAGAAGCATTTGTAATAGAGCCGTTGTGTGTGTCAGGATATGCAGAACCGTACACTGACACAATTATGGTCGTTGAGTTGAGGACAGGTTCCTCAGCCACAGCTCAGGTTGGACTTTGCAGGTCGAGCTTCCTATACCTCGAACTGTCTTCAGTCTTCTGTAACCTTCGTACGAAATCTTCGAGTATTGTTAGAGCAGGTTACATAGACAGATTACATAAAGGAACATTATGACAGGTTTGAGTAGATTAGGTACAAGGTTGCACTACCACCCTTGACCTTTACATAGCAACCTGTCCGGGTTGAGCTTGACTGATCCAAACACGGAGACCAGTCTATTCCACTTAAAATCTATAGTCTAAGTGTGGTTTCTAATAGCATTATCAAAATTATCAAAGGGTTCCCAACAATTTCCCTCTTTTTGATAATACCGAAACCCACACTTTACATCTTGACTTAGAAGTTTTGAACTTCACAAGAAAAAGTGATCAAGGTTTGAAGTTTAGCCAGCTGCATGAGAAAAAGTGTTAGGAAATTTAAAGCATAACATGCAAAGGCCTGGACAATGAGATTTTGCCATCAGGAACAAAATATGATCATTTTTCATTTATAGTATCAACTGAATTGATGTACACAGATTACAGAGTTGATACAGCAAATGAATGAAAACGATGAAGTCACTTCCTCACAGTCTTGAATCTCTCTTCAGCGATCTTCTCCTTGCTTACAGATCCCATAGCTGCGTAGACGCTGTCACGGATCGACCTGTACTCATCACAGCCTGTGGTCTTGCAACTGTACTGAGCTGCGATATTCCTTATGAAAGTATTGATCTGGTCGATATCTGGAGTATCAGTGCCGCAGATAGTGGGAGGTTGGAAGGTCTCTATTTTAGGCGGATTGATCGTGACCTTCGCCTCTGCAGCTTTCGCATGGACTCTTTTAATGAATTCGCGGTCGGGAAAAGCTTGCATCCAGCTGTAAAAGGCAGTTTTGGTATCATCAGTGTAGCGAGCATCAACCTGCAACCAGTAGTGGTGTAATATGAACTGGTTCAGGAACTCGTCCCATAAAGGCTGATCTTCCACTGGTAGCCAATCAGTTGGCTCTCTCTTGTCTGCTTGATCCTTGCAGCTTTCAAGACCTCGGAAGCTTGCCACGCGAGCTTTGTCCCTTGCTCTCTGTTTCCTCATATCTTCGAGAAACAGCTTCTGCTTGCCTTCATTCTCGCATTCATCTGCGGTGTAGCCAGCTTCTGCCATCATTCGAATAAGGGTAGCTTCACTCTGTGCCCTTTCTTGCTCAGACAGCTTCTGGGCGGCAGATTGAAGGACAACTGTCACAGGCGGAACAGCTTCTGATTGAGTCAAAGGAGGTTAAGTGACCTGTTTCTCCTTGCCTTTCGCTTTAGCAGCAATGCGTTTGCCTTTCCCTTCCCCCTTTTCGGCATTATCAATCAAGTGTTGAACAGTGGTATTGAGGGAGGATTGCTCGTTGGAGATTAAGGACAGGTCAGTGCTGATCTTCTCTTTAAACTGTAGGAGGGAGTTGATGTTCCCTTGCATCTCTTCTTCTTTCTTCAGGGAGCTGGATGAGGCTTGAGCGAGCTTTGAAGAAAAGTTGTTGACGAGTTGGTTGAGCTGTTCAAACTCGTATCGCAGGTTGTCAACTGAAGATGCGTAGGCGACCTTTAGTTCGGACAGCTGGTTGGGAAGCAGCTTATCCGTTGTAGCTTTCAGACGGGTGGAGATGAAGGTTTCGAACTGGCTTGCCACTTCATCCTTGATAACCTGTGGCATCTCAGCCTTGATGTTTGCCAGCATGACAGATGCTGCTTTGTCCATGGCTTCGATTTGGTCCGCAATCTTCTGGTGTTCAGCAACCTCGGTGGCCTTCACCTTGAAAACTTCCTCAATAATGAATTTCTTCAAATCTTCTTGCACAGCAGTGAGAGGAGTTCCTGTGGTTGCTACAGAATAGACCGGTACTTGATCATGATCGGACACTGCGTCTCCGTAGTTCCGGGATGGAGAAGGAATTGGACTGAATTCTTCATCCTCCAGAAACCTGTAATTGTAAGAGTCGCGATCGTGAGAGTAGAAAGGTTTCAAGTCAACATTGAGTACCTTGGCCTCTCTCTTCATCCTAGAGAGGACGAACTTCTTGAAGCAGTCGCGAGCTTCAGGAATGGAGGCATAGCCAAAATACTTCCCAAGGTTATGCTCTTCAATCTCTAGCTGTTCGATGGGGTGAATAAGGAAGATGGACTTCAAATCACAGTAAGATCTATCCTTCCCATCGAGCAGAGCACGTAGCCGAATTGCCAACTACCTGGTCTCGGGTGTGAGATCAATTCCGGGAAAAGACTCCATGACAGTCTTCTCAGCGTCGATCTCGATGGAGTTGACCAGCATGGCAGCTGCAGTCTTTATCGGATCTTCTTCTACATCATCATCATCGGATGAAAGGATAAGATGGAGGTCAAGCTCTGGAGGCGAGCTGTGACGATGAGAAGCTTCACCGGAGTGCTGGTGGATGACGATAGAGGTATCAAAATTTTCTTCCTCGAAATCGGTGTCATCCTCCGGTTGAGATTTGCTGTGGCTTTGGCCAGCTAGCTCCGAAGCTGTAGCCTTGAAGATATCACGAACCGAGGGTACAAGAATTGAAACTTGTGCTTCGAGAACTGTCTGTTCCGGGATATCTTCAAAGGTTTGGCGAGCAGGTTGGTGCTGAACTTCTATGGTAGTAAACTCCGTATGCAACCTGCGAGATATTGGAGTTGGAGATTTGATACGCACAGACTTGGCTGGTCTGTCAAGCTGCTTGCTAGGGGCAAGCTGCCTCTTTCTCCGAACGTCATGCTGTTCTGGAGGTACCCAAGCTGGGTTAGATCGACCCATGTCGTACAGGAAAGGCTTCACCACATCATCATTCTTGGCAAAGACGGTCATGTCGACACCAATTATTAATTCGAGCTGCTTCTGGTCCTTGGGGACCTTTTCCTTGTTGAAATGAGTCATTCCACTCCAGTTGAGGTTGGGGTGGAGACAGTGAATGAGAGAGCAGATCTTGGTGCCTAGGCGCAGGTTCCTGGCAATGCGGAATTCGGTCACCACGTCGCCTTCATAGGTGATCGAGAGCTGCTTGACTTCTTCATTGAGGAGCTCGAGGAGAAATCGGGCCCAGTTCACGTTTAGACGCTACACGATTGCAGTCATCACTCTAAACTTTGCTGGAGTGATAGTGTTGTGGTTACCAGAGTAACCAAGGAAGACTTTGTGAACGAAGTCGAAGAGAGCTCTGTACGCAGGTCTCAGTAGAGGGCGCGAGAATCTCTTTCCATCATATTTGGCTACGGGCTGCATTAGAGCTTTCTGGTAAACTGCTTCCAGATCTGCATCCGGAACGTCCAAAATTAAACCCATGGGCTTGTGATACAGGATCTCCATAGTTCCTGAATCAGCGATGCCGTAGGTTCGAGAGATGAGCGGGAGAATTGGAATTGGCTCGTCGCGCACACCAGGTACAGGAAGATGAAATTGGGCAGAGTCGACATCTTCCGGGCAAAAATAGGAGAGATAAAACATCGCAACTTGTTGCGGAAGCCAGAATTTTGGCTCATGAGAGATAATCTTGAAAAATCCGTCCACTTCCTGGATGGCGGAGTACATCTCGTTCAAGCCGGCGTAATCATAGGTTGAGAGATTTGCTGCAGGCTCTGTGAGAATGTACTGCTGTAGATACTGGATCTTCTGTTCGGTTGTTTGTGGAAGAGTTTGAGACGAGGATTCTCCTGCCATTTCAAGAACGTATAGATGAGAACCGTTAATGTGAAATTTTGAAAGAGAGTTGCAGAGAGAAATGGCGGAAGAATGCAGAAATTGAATTGAGAACGACGATGCATAATTACATTCTTATATATAAAAGATAAAGCGGGCGGTTGAGATTGAAGCATATCAATCGATCAATGGATGGGATTGAATCCCTGGAAATCCGTGAGATAGTGGGCGCGTGGGGTTGATTGTGTATCCCACTCGCACTACCCTAACACTCAACCGTCGCCTCGCATTAAATGCGGATTTGATACTTTGCATGCGCTTTTTGACATACATGGAAAGTGAAGCAAGAATGTTAAGTACTGTGTCAGAATATCCTTAACAAAGATTTCAATAAATAATAAAACACATGCTTCAATAAATGAAAATGATTGATAAGGTATATAATTGATTAAGTGAAGCAAAAATATTTCATTAAAATTTGAACATTTGGAATAATTAAGGCATATCTTTGTCATATATAAACTCATAATTCAAAAGCATGGAGACTGATACAGGTCGTCCATGGCACTTCCCTATGCAAACTGTCTTACAGTTTCTGATTAAATAGGTTCCACTGTTTATGAGTTCAAAGCTTTCATCTAGCTAGACTGTCCTCTGTCCTTTGTGAACTGCTCTTGTGCATCCTTTTCACCAATGTGAGCTTTGATGAATTCCCATAGCTTGGCGTTCTCAGATTGCAAGGCTGCAACATTTTCATCAATGTACAGCTTGCTCTCCAGTTCCAGCATGTTAATCCTTCGAGACATCTTAAGAAACTCCGCTTTGTAAAAGGATAACATCTGGTCTACTGCTATGGAGCTGTTGAGAGAGGATGTAGGAGCTGCTATGACAGGAGCTTGGGACTGAGCTTTGGACGGGAAACCTGGAGGGGTGCCTGGAGAGGACTGTTCGCCAGCAGGTTTCACTCCAACCTGTGGAGAGACAGGTTGTGTTGTAGCATGAGGTGGTGTGAGATCTGCCTCCACAAAGGTTGCTGCTGTAGATCGAGTGATGCGCTTCTGAGAGGGCACAGATTGCAGATCCTCCAACTTCCTTTTTCCTTTTCTGACTGACTCAACCTGGACGCTGTCTTCTTCATCATCTTCACTGCTATCATCTTCTTCTTCAGCTACATCTACCTTTGAGTCATGCATTTCTGTGAGCAGAAGCTTGGCTGCACCTTTGGCCTTGTTGATCTTGTGAGGCAAGATGCCAAGAATCATGATCAACTGGTTGCAGGTGTGAGGAACCAGCTTGTCGTCAGGAAATCCAGTGCAGACACGCCATACGCGATTTGTAAGCGTTCTCTGCAGAATGATAGAGAGCTTGGTGCCATGACGAAGTTGCATGTTGGCCTTGATCCTAGCAGGTAGCTCTGTGGCTTCCTTGATGAACAGGTTGACTAGCAACCTGGCCCAGTTAACATTCAACTGCTTCACCACAGCAGTTAGCAGTTTAAACTTTGACAAAGTGACAGATTCGTTCGAGCCTAGGTATGAGAAGAACATATTGTGAACAAACTCGAACAGAAATCTGTACTCAGACTTCAGGTCGTGGCGGTTGAAAGTTCTCTGATCATAAATCTTCTTGGGCTCAAACAGAGCTTGTTGATATACATCGTTGACGGATTCCATGGGCACATCATCAACCTTTGTGATAGCCCCTGTATCCGATAACCTATAGGTTTGAAGGATGAGTGGAAGAAGATGACGCCGCTCTTCCTCGCTGTTGACGAGAAAAGTTGCCATTGCGGGGTCTCCGGCCATTGATTCCAGAGAACACAACAAATAAGCAACATTTTCCGGTAGCGTCATTTGTGGATGTTGAGTGATGATGTTGAAGAAACCATCACATTGGGTGATAGCCTCAATCATCTGATCCAAACCTCTATATCCATATGAGTCTAGCACAGCAACCTTCTCAAAGAAGATGAGAGGGGTTGCTTTCTTCACTTAAGCATTCAATGAATCTGTAGACATTTTTGCAGAGAGGGTAAGGATTATGAATTTCTGAGTTTATGAAGATGAAAGGACGAAAGAGATTTCTTAGAGAGAGTGAAAGAAATTTTGAAATGTGATTTCAAAGAATTTCAAGAAACGCGTAATGAGATCAAGAATTTTCTTTCTATTTATAGACCTCCAACGGTCAAGATTTGATAGTCGTAAATTCCTAGTTTTTCGTGAAAAACTTTTCAAATTCTTAACAGTAAAAAGATTTTAAACAAAATATATATGACAGAATATGTGAGAAGAGGAAATAATTTCAGCTTAGATTTAAATGGAGATTGATACGATATCTCCAGTTCTCCCTTAAAGATTGACCGGTGATTGTTGACTTTCAACGCAGTTTGTGGCTTCAAGCTGCGTGTCACCTAACTGCTTCTCATGAGCTGCAGTTTCCAAGTTTGTCTGTGTTGGCAGTCCTGTACTAGCGAACTACTTTTTATTAGTGTGCAGTTTCCAAGTCAGTCTGCTCTTGGCTGACCTGTGCTAGTGAACTGCTTCCATTCTCTGACTTAGGTTGTGTATCCATTCTGAGCATTCCAAGCTTTCCACACAACATTTTGAATCTCTCTTCCATGAGAGGTTTTGTTAGAATATCGGCTCTTTGGATGTCAGTATGAATTTTCTCAACTGTTATATCTTGTTTTTCCACGTGATCTCTTATGAAGTGATGCCTTATATCAATATACTTGCATCTGGTGTGGTAGACAAGATTCACAGTGAGAGCTATGGCGCTTGTGCTGTCACAAAAGATAGGTACTTTTCGAACAATGACATCATAATCTTTGAGTTGTTGTTTCAACCAAAGAATCTGTGCGCAACAGCTTGCTGTTGCCATGTACTCAGCTTCTGTTGTTGAAGTAGCAACTGAAGTTTGCTTCTTTGAAAACCAAGAGATTTACTTGCTTCCAAGAAACTGACAGGTTCCTGATGTGGACTTTCTGTCCAGTTTGCATCCTCCATAATCTACATCTGCATAGCCAGTTAGTTCAAAATTATCATCACAAGGGTACCATAATCCGAAGTTTGCAGTTCCCTTGACATATCTAAGAATTTTCTTGGCTTCTTCTAGATGAGATTCCTTTGGATTAGCTTGATACCGAGCACATATTCCAACTGCAAAAGAAATGTCAGGTCGACTTGCAGTAATATAAAGTAAAGAACCAATAATTCCCCTGTACAAAGTTATGCTGGCAGGTTTTCCTTCAGAATCTGGATCCATCTTGCCATTTGCAATCATTGGAATCTTCAGAGGTCTGCTATCTTGGACACTAAATTTGGTTGCCAGCTCGTTAGCATATTTGGATTGACAAATAAAGATACCATCCTCAGATTGCTTGACTTGTAGGCCGAGGAAGACGTTCATCTCCCCCATCATGGACATTTTGTACTCACACTTCATGAGTTCTCCAAACCTGTCACATAGAAATTTTGACCTAGATCCAAAAATAATGTCATCAACATAAATTTGTACAAGAAGAATATCATCCTTGTACTTGAAAGTAAATAATGTTCTGTCGACTGATCCTCTTTTAAAACCAGAATGCAGTAGGAATGTAGACAACGTTTCATACCAAGATCTGGGAGCTTGTTTCAAACCATATACTGCTTTGTGCAGTTTGTAAACTTTCTCTGGACCTGCTTCCTCGAAACCTGGAGGTTGTTCAACGTACACTTCTTCTCCAAGAATTCTATTGAGGAAAGCACTCTTCACGTCCATTTGGTAGACTTTGAATCTTTGATGAGCTGCATATGCTAGAAACAATCTTATGGCTTCTAATCTTGCTACTGGTGCGTAGGTCTCATCATAGTCTATTCCTTCTTGTTGACAGTAACCTTTGGCAACTAATCTTGCCTTATTTCTGATTACTTCAGCATTCTCATCTTTCTTGTTTCTGAATACCCATTTTACATCAATCACTCCTTGATGTGTAGGACGATCAACTAGTGACCATACTTCATTTCTTTTAAACTCATTGAGTTCCTCTTGCATGGCTATAACCCAGTCGTGGTCGGCAAGAGCTTCTTCAACAGTTTTGGGTTCAGAGTAGAAGAGATAACAACTTAGTAGACAGCTTTCACCTATCTGTCTCCTTGTCTTCACACCTGCCCTTGGGTTCCCAACAATGAGATCTTTAGGATGAGCATCGGCCCATCTCCTTCGACGAGAGATTTCTTCTTCTGTGAGAATTGGTTCAGGGTCTGGTATGGGATCTTCAAACTCAGGTAGAGGTTGAGGAGTGAAGGGGTTAAGCTGTTGGAGTTGTTCAACAAGCTGATCCACTGACAGTTCTGCATTGACTGCAGGTTCTATGGGAGTTTCTGGATCAGTTGAAGAAGAGCTGGTTGGAGGAGCTTCGGTTCCCCCTTGGTTTGTTCCCCCTTGCTGAATGGGTGGATTTTGTGAATTTGGATCTTGTACAGGCTGAGCTTCTTCTTCTTCCAAGTCAGTTGGACTCCATATTAGTATTTCATCTCGAAACTGCGTGTTGGAGCCTGTTTGATTTTGACTTGCACCTGTACTTTCATCTGGTTAGGTCTCCCTGTACTCACAGATAGATTCATCAAAAACAACATGTGGTGTTACTTCCACAATATGAGTTTTCCTGTTAAAAGCTCTGAAAGCTTTGCTGATCTCTGAATATCCTAAAAATATTCCTGGATCTGCTTTGCTATCAAAAGTTTTCAACTGTGATTTCCCATTGTTATGAATGTAACACACACAACCAAAAGATTTAAGATATTTAAATTGAGGTTTCTTATCTTTCCACAGCTCGTATGGAGTCTTTCCATGTCTTGTATGAATGACTGATCTGTTCTGAGTGTAGCAAGCTGTGTTGATTGCTTCCGCCCAGAACTTCTTTGGAAGATTGGTTTCATTCAGCATTGTGCGAGTTGCGTCGTTCAACAACACCATTCTGTTGAGGTGTGCGAGCTGCTGAAGTTTGATGAGTAATTCCACTTTTGGTGCAGTATGATTCAATTATATGATTAAGAAATTCTGTTCCGCGATCGGATCTGATTGAAATCACACTTTTGTTCTTCATATTTGATAGTTTGGTGAGTAGCGCAGGTAGCTCCACTAGTGTCTCCTTCTTCTTATGTAAGAAAATAACCTAAGTATATCGTGAGTAATCATCAATAATAACGAGAGTATACTTTTTTACCATTAATGCTTCTGGGAGTCACTGGACCGAATAGATCCAAGTGGAGTAATTCCAAGATTCTACTCGTGTTGTGAGCTGCAATGCTTGGGAATGATGATTTGATCTGTTTTCCAGCTTGACAGGCCTCACACACATGATCTTTGTAGTAGACTTGATCTGGAAGGTCATCTGCGAGCTTCTTGCGAGCAAGTTTGTTGATGGCTTTGAAGTTTAAGTGACACAGTCTCTTGTGCCATAGCCAGCTTACTTCAGGTGCAGATTTGGTGACCAGACAGGTTTCTTTTTCATCTGACCATTGTATTATGTACAAGTTATCCTGCAAAATGCCGGTAAGAAGAATTTCTTCTCCTTCCTTGTTCTTTATAGCACACTTGTTAGCAGAAAACTCTACTCTTTTTCCGTTAGAGCAGAACTGGCTTACAGAAAAAAGATTATGATTTAAACCTTCAACATAAGTGACATTAGATATTGTTGTTTTACCAACAATTAGATTACCGTAGCCTCTTGTTTTCCCTTTAGAGTCTCCTCCAAAAGCAACTAGAGGTCCATCACATTCAATGAAGTTTGTAAGCAAGCTTTTGTCGCAGGTCATATGCTTTGTGCAGCCACTGTCAATGATCCAGATCGTGCCGCGAGCTGCTCGCTTCCTCCTTTGAGTTTTCCCATCCTGCAATTAGACAGATTTAGCAACCCACATGAATTTGGGTGCTTTGTTAGCAGGTTGAGTTTTAGCGGCTTGGTTTCCAAGCTTCTTCTTTTGGAAACTCCTGTTGACTCGTGGCTTGGTCCGTTGCACATTTGAGTAGGTTCCATTTGAGTATGCAGTTTTCAGTTGGTAATGAGCAGGTTGATAATGATCATTTCGATAGCACTGCTCCATATATCCACATCTGCATCGATCATTTACAAATCCACTTCTGTGTGGAAATTGATAGTGCATACTTGACAGCTCAGGATATTGGTACCAATGATGGTTGTACCAGTAACCTTCATTGTCAAGTCTCTATTGGTTTGGCCACTGTTCATAGTAGTTTCGTTGTGGTCGAGCAATTTTCGGTTGAGGAACTGTTTTTCCTTTGTTAGCAGTTTGCACTTTTCTTTGAGTAGGTTGGCTTCCTTTTTGATATGCAGGTTGACCATGCAGTTTCCTAGGTCGCACAACCTTTTGCTGTTCTACTGGCGGCCTCAGCTGCTGTTTCCTTATGGGCTTTCCATGCTCTTTTATCAGGATTGCTTGAGGTTGCCGGGCTGGATTCTTCAGTTTGATTTGCTTATCTGGTAGAGTGTGATGAGCTTTGCCTTCGGCCAATCTTTTTTCTTTTACGAACATGACCTTCTCTTTATCCTTAACTCCGCTGGTTTGACCATGGAATCCGATGCCAAACTTTATCTGAGCAGGTCTCTGGGCAGCTTGCAAGACTTCAAGCTTTTCACCATTTTTGTTCATTCTCATTAGGACTTGTTGAAGCTTGAGCTCTTTCTGCAACAACTTCTCATGCTCATTTGAGAGATCTGCAAGTTGTCCATTCAGTTTGTTGATCTCACTGTCCCTTTTAGTGAGCATCTCTTTAAGGTTTTCTTCCCTTAAAGTTGATTTACCCATTTGGGCTTTTAGGGTTTCAATCTCCTTTTCTTTTACTTCATCATATGGAGTGAAGCTTCTATCTAAGGCAGCTTTGAGCTTCAAGTTTTCACCCTCCAGCTTGGATCCTTCTATGACTACTTGTTTGAACATTTCTGAGAGCTTCTTGTAGTCATCAAGCTGTTGTTGAAACTCTTCATACGTTGGCATTTCAGGTATCTCAATACCTGCATGTTCAGGGTTAGCTGAATATGAAAAAGAAGTTTTAGTATCAACCTTGTTTTGAACAAGATCGAGATCTTTTCCCATCAAGCATTCCTCATATTCAAATTCTTCATCAGCTAATCGATATTCCTCCTCATCCAATTCATCATCGTCATCTTCGTCGGAGGAGGTTGAGTCTGATAATGTGGCAACAGCTTTGGCCTCTACCTTAGCTGCGATCATGGCGTTGCGCTGCTCCTTAAGCTTTTGATCTCTTTTTGCGCGGAGCTCTTCGCGTTTTGATAAGTCTGGGCAGTCTGACTTATAGTGATCTGGTCTGCCACATTCAAAACAACCACCCGTGGGAGTGTTAGAAGAATTGAATTTAGAGGGTTTTGATATACCTTCACCTTTCTTGTCGGAAGAAGAGGTGGTTTGATTTCTTTTGAAATCTTTGTGATATTTGCGGAATTTGTTGAAGCGTTTTTCAAGCTTTTCATTCCTTCTAGCCATAAGTGCATAGTCCTTCAACAATTTTTCCATTTTAGAGCATAGATCTTTTGGGATTGCTCTTTCTTCTGTAATTGATGCAGCTTTGAATACAGCATCTTTTTCTTTCTTTTCGGGCTCGGTCTTCTTGCTTGAAGATGTTTGTTCTAACCCATGCAGCCTGATCATTTCAAACTCATTCCCGATGAGCAGATCAAACAGTTGCTCGGTTGACAGGTTGCTGATATCCGACCTGCCATGGTGCATGGCACTGTACACATGCCAGCTTGCTGGAAGAGATTGGATGACTTTGAGATTGAGTTCACGCTGTGTGTATTTATCTTTCTTGAGAGCTGCGATCTCCAAAGTGATCATTGTGAATCTGTTCTTGAGCTGGTCAATGGTCTCCATTGGCTGCATTTTGAATTCTTCGAATTTACTGCATGCCACTGACAGCTTATTTTCCAGCATTTCTGTTGATCCAAGGCTTATTGCTTTTAAGGTGTCCCACATTTCCTTGGCAGTTCCAAGATTTCTTATCTTGGCCAGGTGGACGCCCTTAACTGTGCTCGAGATTAATCCTTTTGAGAAGCTGTCAAGTCCAGCTTCTTTTCTTTCTTCGCTTGTGTATTTTCTGGGATCTTTGATCTTTGGCACATACGTTGCTTCAGAAGCTTTATCTCCAGATACATCAGTTTCGTAGGGTTCGTAGATTGGTGTTGGACCATTCTCGATGACATCCCATATCAGCACATGATGAGCTTGGAGGCACATCTTTATTCGAAAACTCCAGTCTTCATATCCCTGTATAGAAAAATCTTCACAGACACAGAGAAGTGAAGCTTCCATGTTGACAGTTTATATATATATGCAGTTCGCAGACACAGAGATCTAGTTCAATTTGACACTAAAGCACAAAAAGCTTCTAGTATACAGAAGCAGTGGTCAAAAGAACCACCGCTCTGATACCACTTGTAGGTCCCGATAAATAGATATTGGTGTATGAGGGGGGGGGGGATACACCAATTAACCAACAGTTTTGACTTTTAAAACAATTTGATCTTACTGAGTCGTCACTTCAGTTTATCAGAGCAGTTTAGTTTTTTCAGCTCAAACAGTGAACTGCTGAGCTTGCGAAACTAACCTGCGTGCGGAAGTTTGGTGGAAAGGTTGGCTAACAGTTTTTCAAATCAGTTTTCAAGAAGACTTCAGTTCATCAACAGTTTATGCAAGACAGGTTGCAGTGGTGCAGGTTGTGAACATGCAAACTGTGTAAATAAAGATGTAAGAATAAATAGCGAGAGAAACACGAGAAAATTTTTATCGTGGTTCGGAGTAAACAGCTCCTACGTCCACGCCAGATCCCGTCGAATCTGTAATCCCTTAACTTGAGATTTTTCGCTCCTTTTAACACTGGTGGAGGTTCCAGTCCAAATTCAAGTCTCTCTTTAGACTGAATCTAACACGATTCTTGAGTCGTGTCTCTTCTAACTTTACATACAAACTTACATGCAATCTTACTAATGCTAAACAACTAGCACTGATATCCAAACAAGAAAGCTGTGAAAAGCTATCACCGTTAGGAATACAACTCTATCAACTACACTGAATATCAACAGTGATGGTAGTGAGAGTGTGGGTTGTGTTGTGTTCTAGTAAGACAGTTTCTAGAAAGAATAGAAATCTACAAAGATCAACACTTGGGAAAGCTCTAGTGATTTCGAGTGTTGATTGAGTGAATATTTAGCTTGAGATTTCTGCAGCATTTCAGCTTGTGATTTGAGTTTCCCGTGCCTTCTTTCTGGAATGACTTGAGGTATTTATAGAGAAGCATTTGTAATAGAGCCGTTGTGTGTGTCAGGATATGCAGAACCGTACACTGACACAATTATGGTCGTTGAGTTGAGGACAGGTTCCTCAGCCACAGCTCAGGTTGGACTTTGCAGGTCGAACTTCCTATACTTCGAACTGTCTTCAGTCTTCTGTAACCTTCGTACGAAATCTTCGAGTATTGTTAGAGCAGGTTACATAGACAGATTACATAAAGGAACATTATGACAAGTTTGAGTAGATTAGGTACAAGGTTGCACTACCACCCTTGACCTTTACATAGCAACCTGTCCGGGTTGAGCTTGACTGATCCAAACACGGAGACCAGTCTGTTCCACTTAAAATCTATAGTCTAAGTGTGGTTTCTAATAGTATTATCAAAATTATCAAAGGGTTCCCAACAGACGTTTTATTATTTTATACTTTATATATATATTTAACAAATGTCTTATTTTTATTGAGACAGAGGGAGTATAATATTTTAAACGAAATCGTATTTGAAATTATGGCATCCACGGCCAAATGTTCATGATACATAATCTATGGTACTATAGTTGTAACCCTAGATAAGGTAGTGTTATGTCTTGCCGTACTCATTGATGGAAAAGAGGGAAAATAAAAAAATTACACCATTTTCTCCATTTTTTGCATGTTCTCTTTGATGGATAATTTTTCCGGGGTAGGAGGAAAAAATATTTTTGGTCAACTCTCACTACAAGAATACTGTTCATTGCCGCCGGATTCACGACAGACGAAAAAAAATAGAAACGTCACCGATAGATCTCCGGTGGATCCTATACGAGATGACGCATCTCGAGATCTGTTGCAGATCCCCGACGGATCTGTGGCGGAGTCCCAACGGATTCTGTCGGCATTCCGCAGCCAAAATTCACCGGCGGACAAATCCATCGGCGTTTGCATTTCCCGACGCTCGTTTCGCCGACAGACTTGCCATCGTCATTCCGTCGGCATTCCACAGCGAATCACAATGCCTGCAGATTGGTGGTGGAATATTCCGTCGGGAATGCTACAGTTTTTTTGTAGTGTCTTTTTTTCCACATTTTCACTTCAAATCATGATAATATTTTCTCACTCATTTGGAGTGATAATATTTTTCATCTTTTTCACAATAAATTTTACCCGTTGTTCAGCAGTTTGCCCTTTATTAGTTACGGAGTACTATAAATTTATTGTATTTTTTTTTATGTATTTGGAGGTTTAATAGTTAAATTCGATTTTACATTAAAATGCATTATTAGAGATCACAATCATAAGTTGATCATATAAGTCGTTACGTGTCTCACGTTGAGAAGATAAAATTTAGTTATAAGCATAATCTATAAGATACTAGCATTCTATTTTATTAGTTTATGAGTAAATTATCCGTATTTTTTGAAAACATATTCATGCATTATTTACCAATCCATCCTTTATTAATTATGAAGTCATTGTATTTTATGTATTTGGAGGATAAATTGCTAATTTATGTTTTATATTGAAATGCATGATAACTCGTTAGATTTTACAAGCATAATTTCACGATATCAGTTGATACGTGTGTCGCATGAAGAGATAGAATAGTATTCTTATTTATTAGACATATGTTATGGATCTGGAGTGTTTGAAGAAAATGGCGAGTCTTTGAGGAAGAAGAAAAATGAATTAGGGTTGAATGTTAATCTCGATTCAGGAATTGGGCGGAAGGAGTAGAGGTGGCCAAAATAATCGAACCTGCTGATCCGTACACGTATTTGGAAGGTTTGCACTCGTACCTGTACTTGCCGGTTTGGGTTTGGAACCGTACCCGCCGAAGGCGGCAGTTCGGATATGGGTACGGGTACTGAAAGTTGAAATCGTAACCCGCCGATTCGACCAGTTTAATCGTAAATCGACCGGTCAACCGGTCCGCTTATGAATTTTTATCAACCTTATTTTGACCCGGTGCGGACCGGTCAAAACTGAAGAAAACCGGATGTGCCGAGTGAACCGGTTTGTTTTATTTCAATAATTAATTATAAAAAATTAATTACACTTGCACTTAATGATATTTGAATTTGGGAGGCTGGGATATTCTTCAATATATTTTGACTAAGCCCATAATCACTAAACCAACTATTATTAATTGCTTTAATATTTGATTAAGTATATATACATATATAACTAAGAATTGAAATATTGAAATAAGTACTTTCAAAATTGTTGAAATAATGAATGGTGATTAAACATTTATTATTAAATTCTTAAGAAATAACATGATTAAATGATGATTATTTATTTAATACTTTTATTTGATGATGGTTCTGATTTTGCATTCGTTTTAATTTTTTTAATTTGACTTATTATTTGTGTTGCTCCACTACTCGTTGCCATAAAACAAAATTCTTAAAGTATTTATTTTTCATTATAAAATTAAAAAATATTACATGGACAATGCATAACACCTATGCATAATTAAAGTACAATACCGATTTTTTTTGTTTTTCATAATGTTTCGTTCTGTGTTTATTGTTTTTAATTAATATGTTATTGCATATTAATATCAAGAATAGTCGGTGACAATGAACAAAATATGCATATAATATGCAATAAGTTATTGTATATTACATCCATCCCACCGATTTTGCTTATGAATATTCGAAATGGATAGCATAAAATATATAAATATGTCATATAGAGTGAGACAGAGGGAGTAATATGCAATAAGTTATCATATAATATGCAGTAACAAAATACATAATGAACAAAAACACATGATGTGCAATAATATGCAATAAGTTATCATAGCTGTAGATCAATTAAAATAGACGTAACAAATTCGTTTTTAGTTAATACAGGGGGATTCATTTCTATATAACCCCCCTCTGGGATGGGTTATACTAAAAATTATTCTCCCCGTGTTAACTAAAAATCATTATAGACCATTAATCATGTGTATTTATGTGGCTGAGATTAAAAGTGTATGATCATAAAAATTGTCCGTTAATTATCCTTTTTTTTAATGCAAAGGGCAACAACATGATTTCCAATTATTCAATATGCACGGCTCTACTTACCGCCGATAAAATAGGAAGATTCAACCATTAACCAATTCCAATATAGGCTTCATTATTATTGTTTTTTTTTATTTGAAAATATTTTTGTTATTGAATATTACTCCATTGCATATTACACACTAACTTATTGCATATTATTATATATCTATAGTATATAGCATAATTTATTGCAAAATGGTATGTTTATTTGTTTATCTCCACTCCCAAAGCATTTTTGTTATTGCATATTATACAATAACTCATTGCATATTACACAATAATTTATTGTATATTATTAATTTATTTCTTGTTATTGCTTTAGTTCATATTTAAACATTTGGTAATGCATAGCTTATTGCACATTATTGTAGCATATAAATATAAATTATTGCACATTATGTATTTCGTTACTACATATTTTATGATAACTTATTGCATATTATTGCACATTATGTATTTCGTTACTGCATATTATATGATAACTTATTGCATATTACTACATCTGTCTCACTCTATATGACCTATTTATATATTTTATACTATCCATTTCGAATATCCATAAGCAAAATCAGGTGAGACGGATGTAATATACAATACCTTATTACATATTATATGCATATTTTGTTCTTGTCACCGACTATTCCTGATATTAATATGCAATAACATATTAATTAAAAACAATAAACACGGAACGAAACATTAAGAAAAAAAAAATCATTATTGTTCTTTAATTATGCATAGGTGTTATCCATTGTCCATGTAATGCTTTTTAATTTTTTTAATGAAAAATAAATACTTTAAGAATTTTGTTTTATGGCAACGAGTAGTGGAGCAACACAAATAATAAGTCAAATTAAAAAAATTAAAACGAATGCAAAATCAGAACCATCATCAAATAAAAGTATTAAATAAATAATCATCATTTGTGGGTTGCAAAGAGGCTCAATTACTCAAATATTAAATTAAATAAGATGAACTAAAGATATGGAAACAATCCCACAAATTTAGGAAAGTGTCTAAAATTTAGGATAACTGTGGGTCTCTCTAAAATTTTTGTGAGTGTTAAAGTATTAAAGTATAAAGTGATAAAGTTGTGGGACCTATTACTAAAAAAGAAAAGTGTCTATGGATGGTGGACGTCCAGATATAGTATTAGTGTCTAAAAATTGTAGACGGAGGGAGTATATATATATAGGAGGGGGATCATATAGAAATGAATCCCCCTGTGTTAACTAAAAATGAATTTGATACGTCTATTTTGATTGATCTACGGCTATGATAATAATGTCTCTGTGCCAAAAATTTTGGGTCCAAAGATTGTGGACGGAGGGAGTATATATTAGTGACGAAATATTTATTATTTTGAACAACTATTGGTAAATAAATCTATTGTGAACAACCTATGAGATATAACTTTAAACATTTGATTAATTCTTTTTTTAAAAAAACCAAACATTTGATTAGTTCTTTTATTATTCAATAGTTTATTCAACTAGTATGTATTTTAATGTATATATTATTATTATTATTATTATTATTATTATTATTTGGTTGGGAAAATTAATTTTATTTATCACAAAAAAGGAGCAACGGTACCGGAGGTACCCAACAGTAATTACAAGAAGAACAGACCTCAAACTCTAGGCCAAAGGACGCTCACTTTTTGCAAGGTCCACGCGTATTGAAACTTATTTTTTCGTCGACTTCCCTCTTTCAACACACCAACTCCAAAATCGGTATTTAATTTCTCCCTCGATCTACTAAAATCCAAGTTTTTTTGAGAGAAAAGGATCTCGTTTCTCCATTTCCAAATCACCCAAATTGTACAAATCCACAAGCCCCAAGTCTTCTCTTCCAACTTTTGCCGCGAACCGGATCGAAGAAGCTCAGCAGATGTCTATCGATCGTCTTCGGTGTAGCCTAGTCTGCACCCACCCACGCAACCATCTTATTCCAAGTATGAACCACCTCCTTGCACTAGAGAAACAGATGACATGCCGTCTCCGTCTCTACCGTACAGTTGCAATGCCATTTGTGGTTGGCACCCAACTCAATCCTCCTAATAATATTATATTTTGTTGGCAACCGAAATCCAAAGAAGCCTCAACGCTATTATTTTTGTTGTAAAGGGTGCAAAAGTCTTACAGATCAAATTAAGGCACGGACCGGGAGGCCGACTTGGGTTTGACCTATCGCATCTCCTATCCAGTGCCTTATACGCATCTTTAACAGAGTAGCCGCCATTTTTATCGCTTCACCAAGACCAAAAATCAGAATTTCTTATAGTGATGAGGAATTGATCAAGAAATGAGTACAAATCATTCACCCCATCACATTCTCTATCCAATAGGGCCCTTCTCCAGCCGACATCCCAAACCCAATTTCCATTACTCCAATTCCTCATATCCGACATCATCCACTCCTTCTTAAGACTAAGGTGAAAAAACTTGGGGAACATAACTTTGAGAGTCCTCTTCCCAGACTAGACTCCTTCCCATAAGGAGGTATTCTGCCCATCTCCTATTTTCCTTACCATATTTTCCCAAAACCACTCCCCTTCGCTCACTGTAACCAACGCCGTGATTTTCCTCCACCAACCGGAACGCACCCCCCCCCCCCCCCCGGCACCGATCACTCCCCCCCTAAGCTATGTTGGATCTCCATGATGTGACCGAATAGCCCATGCCCGTAACCATTCTAGTTCTCCCTTGAGGTGCTATACCCATGTACAAAGAAGAGCCTTATTAAACAACAATATTTTTTTTTATCCCCAACCCTCCCTCTTTTTAACCCATGCAATCTTCTTAACCATTTCATTCCCTCCCCATAAAAAATTATATAAAGTAGAATGTAACTTCTTCTCCACTTATTTCGGTAACGGGAGGAAAGGTATTCAATACAAGGGAATAGACAATAACGAGGATTGCACAAGAGTAGCCCTGCCCCCAATGAGATCGACTTCGTATCCCATTCTCAAAGTTTACTTTCCACCTTCTCCACTACCTCTCTCCATCCATCAGCCCCAAGAAGTCTTCCCCCCACCTTCTGTCCCAAATATGGGATCGATCCCTCCCCGACTCTACACCCCAAAACTCCCGCCATCTCTCTCAAACTCTCCCCTTCAATATTAATCTCAGACACACTAGACTTATCAAAATTAACCGCCAGCCCAGACAACGCCTCAAAACACTCTAGTAGCCCTTTCAATGCCACCGTATTTTCTCTACTCCCTTTCACAACAAATAAAGTGTCATTGGCGTATTGGATATGAGACATTTCCACCTTTTCCTGACCCACTTGCACCGCCTCCAACAGCCCTCCCATATTGCTCTCTTCGACAACAAAGTAAGACCCATAAGAGAAAAGGAGAGATCGGGTCCCCTTGATGAATTCCTCTCTAGGGATGGCAATGGGCCGGATTTGGACCGGATCCAGCTTGCTCCAAATTCAGATCCGTCTTTTTTTTTTGTCCAGATCCGTGGGTCCAAAATAATGAGATCTATGTCCAAATCCAATAGATCCCCGAGTCTACGGATCTGGACCCGGATCTGTAGTATTTATCACTAAAATGAACTTTTGAAAATAAATAAATTTGGGATAAAACTTCTCCAAAATTAAAATAAGTTTCTATAATCATAATAAGTTGTAATATAACCATTAAAGTCTATGAATTCATTTGCCAAATAAATAAAAATAGAAATCCCAAATTAAAAAAATTCTCCCAAGTACATTGATACATAGTTATGAAGCACGGAGATGAAAATGAAATATGGGGACAATACGATACATGAACGTGAATACGTTAATTTTCCAAAAATGAAGAATATGATATGTTAAAAATACGTATTGTATTTTTATTTAATATATATTTATATATGTTAAATATTCATAATTTATGAAGAAAATACGCAAATATTATGTAATTCATAATAAACTTATGCAAATAGGAAATAAAACATTGTCTTAAGACTTAAACTATTTAAAAACACACAATAAAACAAATAAAAGTTCCATCTTCTAACTAGAGACCACACCCCTCATTCATCACCATCTTCCAATTCCATCTCATCCTCGTCTTTTGCATCTTCATCTTAAATGAAGAACACATTCTCCGACTCAGGCTCACCAAGTGATAGGTTTGCAAACTCTAGCTCTCCAACATCCTCAAAAGTACCAAAGTCATCACCTCCAATATCCCACAACTTGGCATGTCCTTTGATGTACTCAGGAGTTCTTCTAGATAACAAGCGAAGATTGCTATGAATGAACACCAAATCATCGGCACGTTTGGTGCTCATCTTATTCCTTCGTAAGGAATGGATAAAAGAGTATGTGCTCCAATTTCTCTCGGCAGATGAGGAGGATGAAGGTTGAACAAGTAGCTTTAGTGTCAAATCTTGAAGATTGGGTGCACTTGCTCCATAGATAGACTACCAACTCTTGGGATCTGCATCATATCGCTCATCAATCGAATCAGAATTGCCAAAATCTCCACGCATACTAGAAAAGAGACCAAACTCCTAATTCACAAGCCTTCTTTGTGACCTGTCTGGAAAATATTTCTTCAAACACTTGATTCTTTCACTAGAAACTTTGATATCCCAATGTGGAACAACTCGAGAGGAGTCTTCATCAAGCCACTGCTTACTGTAGTATTTTGGATTCAGGGAATGAGCCAAACAATGAAGAGGAGTGTTGTACTTCAAGAGGTTGTATGGAGATAGAGCCCAACAAGAAGTCAGAAAAAATAGGGAGAATCTTGAGCTCCCTAACAAGCGAGCTCTTCTAATACATTAAAATATACATTGTAACTTGAGTTAGATCATCAAAGATAATAAAGAAAATATTCTATGAGGGTTTTAGAATCCAATCAAAATATAATTGAATCCAAGTTCCCCCTTAACAATATATCCTAACAATTTCCTCCTTTTTGATGATGCCAAAACCCGAATGAAAAATAAAACATCCTATAAACTTACGGGCGGTGAGATAGGCACTTTGGATGTCAAGGATTTTCTTTTCCACTTGAACATCACTCAAATCTTCAAGTTCTTCAATGAACTTCTCTCGCTTGTCTTGAGAGCAGAAAAGTTTAGTTATTCCTGATCGCTCTTCCAAGTCAAACTCAATCGCTTTGTTATTGAATACCAAAGGGTGAACGAAGAAAACAGAGGTCATGAACTACCCTCGAAATGGAAAAGGGGAGTCTAAAGGGAAGCCAAAGCGCCTATCTAAAGGGAAGCCAAAGCGCATGTCTGAAGGAAAGTCAAAGCGTCTATTAGGACCAAAGTGCGCGCTTCCAATGTCAAAGAGCGCGCTTCCAGGTCAAAGCGCCTTTCAGGACCAGAGCGTGCTCTCAGGTCAAAGCGTGCTTGCAAGACCAGAGTGTGCTTTCAGAGTAAAGCGTCCGCAGCAAAGCCACATGGAAGCGGAGCGACTGAACAGCTCTAAGAGCGTGCCTAACTTAAAGCGTAAAGGAGAGCAGTGGAGTTCAGAATGAAGAAGGAGAGGTTTAAGGGGAACTGAGTACTCCACCACCACAGCCAAGAGAGCCTCGGAATCATAGGCCACCTAACAGGTATTCGCTATCCAATTATTATCTCCTGTTAACTGACGGTGGTTTCACAAACTCAGACGATGATGACCAGATGAGTTTGTGAAATAGAGTTGGAGATCGCTTTCCCATTACTGTCTTCCTAAGAATATATCAAAACCTGGCAAGCAGTATATGCAGTACATGGACAATGTCTCACTGATTGTTAGGATATCAAGTTAAGGGGGAACCATCAGCTTGAGAAGAAATTCTCCTAAAGCGTCTACCTGGATGTGCTTCAGCATTTCTCGCTCCTCTTATGCTTTGAAGATACCCCGCCTCAACCTTCAGCAATGCAGTGATCTGCCTTCCGTGGAGCTTTCAAGTGTATCTATAATCCTCAACGTCTTTTAGAGCTCCATTGGAAGAGTCATCTTATACCTTGATGGTTGGTATCAAATCACTATAGTTTTTGATGATACCAAAAAGGGAGAAAGATGGGAATGAAAAATACCATCTCAAGAACTGAAGCCGTGTGTGGCGATGGAACATAACAAAACCTAAAATAAACATTAGTTTATAGTTAAGGATAAATGCAGTAATGAAATTAGAAAAAAAAATTAATAATAAAGCTAATTACCTTAAAGTTCTGTTGTAAAATCCATTGAGCATCAATGAAATGAGATGCCACTGCCATGAAACCTTTTTTTCTGATTTGAAGCGTTCTACATATCAGTAGTTATTGCAACTCTTCCTTCATTGTGCTCAAACAATGCTTTCAAGAAACTCTTGCCTGAGAACTATGCAGAGGCAACACAAGTGGCAGACAAGCGCAAGTGGAAACTTGCAATGGATGATGAGATGTAGTCTCTATTATCCAATGAGACTTGGGATCTAGTTGAGCTCCCGAAGTGGAAGAAGGCTTTACACAGTAAGTGGGTCTACCGAATCAAGCAAGAGGCAGATGGTAGCAAGCGCTACAAGGCCAGACTGGTTGTGAAAGGTTTTGAGCGGTGCTACGGCATTGATTATACTGATGTATTTACTCATGTTGTGAAGTTGTCTACAATTTGAGTGGTGCTGAGTATGATGGCTGCAGAAAGGTTGTTGTTACATCAGATGGATGTGAAGACAGCCATCCTTCATGGCGACTTGGAGGAAGATTTATACATGACACAACCAAAGGGGTACGAATCGGAAGGCAAAGAAGAGCTCGTGTGTAAGCTGAAGAAGAGCTTGTATGGGTTGAAACAAGCACCGAAGCAGTGGTACAAGAAATTTGATAGTTTCATGCTTGAAATCAACTATGTTAGATGCCACGGAGACCACTGTTGTTACTACAAAAAGTTCGACAACAGTTATCTCATCTTGCTGCTATATGTTGATGATATGTTGATTGCAGGAGCAAGTGCAACAGAGATGGATAAGTTGAAGAAACAGTTATCAGATCGATTCTCCATGAAGGATCTTGGAGAGGCTAAGCAGATTTTGGGCATGCGAATCGAGCAAGAAATTATCGGTAGGAGGCCTATTTTTCTTACTTCACCCCGGGCCTCTGTTTTGTCAGGACCGACCTTGTACACATATATATATATATATATAGGGAGTTGATCAAATAGAAACCAACCCATAGATAGTAACTAGGATCCATTATGAACCATAGATTTAGATCTTTAAACGGTTGAGATTTAAGTGAAATTAAATATTTATTCTATCCATTCTTATCACTTCACGGGAGGGTTAATATGGTAATTAATATCCCAAATTACTAGGAAAGTGCCTCTAATATAGGGTTGCAAATCATAGTGGAGAATAGGATTATACCATAACACGGATGAAGTGCTTCTTCAACTCTAAGAAAATAATTTAATTTACGTATATGATCGCTCTCACTTTTGAGAGTATGATAGATGCAATAATAATCGATAAGTATCGAGTCGAATGCACAAGGAATGTTAGAGGCGTAAGAATTTCAACTAGTAACTTAGCTATCTAATCACTATCCAAGCTCACAAATAACATGTGTTTGGGTTTTTTTATCAAATAAGGAATGAAAATGACTAGTTAACTTCAAACTAAAGCAAGTGAACTAACAAGAAAGCAAGTAATATAAACTCAATAATAGACAAGCGTGATTCCAACTATACTTCGATTAGGCTTAAGTGATGGGCGATTAGAACTCTAACTTGAACTAACCAATTTAATCTAACTTCATGTGTGAAACCTGCTAAGTATGATTTATTCAATTCTCATTGCAACTAAATCAAGGTGATTAATGAATTACCTAATTCCGACTAGGACATCAAGTAAAATATTGACTCCCAATAGCATATTGAGTTCTTTATCCCTACTATCTCTAGCATGCAAATCTTTTATTTCCTAGCATCTAATCTAAGTCTCTTAAGCATTAGATCAAACACTTAATATGCAACTATGGTGATCAAGCATGATTACACAATAAAACATGGCACCAAGAGAAATGAACATGAAATTAAAAGGTAAATTCACAATTAAAGCCTAAACCTATCACCTAATCCTAATCTACATATAATTGAAATCACAAAGGAAATTAGCTAGACATGATTAGAGTAAATAAACCATAAGAAATGTATGAAACTATAATCAAACGATAGAGAATTAAAAATGGAACATAGTAATGGAAGGATCTTCAAATCTTCAAAGTAAATCTTCAACAAATGATCAAAACACCAAAGTAGAAATAGGGAAATGTAATTAGGGTTCTAGAGTGAATATTCAAACTAAAGATACCCAATTGGGGAAGATTTAGGGGTTAAATACATAAAATATGAGTTTTGGGGAGGGGTGGAAACTCGGCGGTCTGGGAGACCGCCGGCAGTCTGGCAAACCGCCGGCCTTGACCGTCGTCTATGCTGAAAATGGTGGCGATGGTTCAGCGGTTAGAAGGAGGATTTCGGCGGTCTGGCAGACCGCCGGTCTTCCTTCTCTGACCGGTCCAATCCCTTCTTTCTTCCTTCTTCCTTCTTCCGTTTTCTTCTATTCTTCAACCGAACCGGCTTTCCAACTCGAATTTCCACCTTCTTAAGCTTGTTTCTTCCTCGTTTCTTCTTAAACTCGATCCTTATCTACCTGAATGCTCTTCCAAATTCGTACAAAAGTAGATCGAAAACTGAAAGAAAACGAGAAAAGTATAAAATATGCTTTAAGTTAAAAACCCTAGCATTCTTTTATTTAAACACCAAATTCGAACCTCAAACACATATGAAATATACTCGACATAAAATACGTGTAAATCAGTATACATATTTGTTTTTTGGAAAATATTGTTCATTCAATCCATGGAAAACAACGGAGAAGCTTTAAGAATCCAAAAGTTGAAATCTGCCAATGCTCAAATCATAGGCATTCTATGGGTGTATCCCAGCAACGCAACAAATTGTGGATTTTCACCCATTATTACTTGTTTCGTATTTTAGTTCTCCAATTACCAATTACCAATCTCTTTTTTTCATCATAATCTTGAAATGCTTTAGGTATATAAATGTGTTGCTTATTATATTATTTTCAAGTGCTTAATGTTCATCTAATACTGAAATGCTTACTTTAAGTAAAAGAATTGCTCAATATTCTATTTTAAAATGCTTAATATTCATCTAATTACTTAAATGCATACTTTAAGTGAAAGAATTGTTTAATATCTCATTTTGAAATGCTTAATATTCATCTAATTACTGAAATGCTTACTTTAAGTAAAAGAATTGCTTATTATGGCATTTTGGTCGATATAGTTAAGTTGGACTATTTAGGCAATCATCATGTGATTTTGTTTAAGTGTGATTGGTATGAAGGTAAGTCGGTGCAAAAAGATAAATACAATTACACAAGTGTGAACATGTCAAAACCTTAGAAGACTAGTGAACCATATATATTGGCGACTCAAGCAGAGCAGATGTATTTTGTTGGTGACGGAAAATTAGGCAATGATTGGAGAGTCATCATTCCGGCACAAGCTCACAATTTCTGGGAAGTTGTTGAAAGTAATGAAGATGAATGTGCAATGACTAATGAGTCTTATCAACAAAATGAATCAGATTCTACTGTGGGCATAACTCAACATTTTGATGATACTGTTGAATATTGTCGAAATGATATCCCACCATTGTCCATCTCTGCAACCACAATAACACCAAGAAAAGAACATCCTGAAGAAGAAGAAGAAGAAGAAGAAGAAGAGGATGAGGATGATACTTCTGATTTAGGTGAATAAACGTGATCATTTTTTTTGATATTAATGTTGTTTGCACCTTATGGTGAGGAAACGTTGTGCAGTGGGTTAGAAAAAAATTATGATTTGATGTGATCACGCCAAAACAGGAAGGAGATATTTATTAAGGTTGTAGTTGTTTATTGTTTTAGCATGCTCACGCCAAAATTAAAATAAGAATCTGTAGTTATGATTGAATTGTGGTGAACCAACGTTGGTGCGGGGAATTTAGAAAATTATGATTTTGATGTGATCATGCCAAAATAAAAAGGATCTACTTATTAAGGTTGTAGTTGTTTAGTATTTTAGCATGCTCACGCCAAAATTAGAATAAGAATATGTTGTTATGATTGTATTATTATCACTCATAACACGCTCACGAGTAATATAAATTTAATTTTAAAAATTAAAATTTTAATATTGAACTTTATAAACAAAATTATTAATGAAAATAAGAATATAAGTAATATAAATTAAGTTTTAGAAGTTAAAAATTTAATTTTGAACTTCATAAACAAAATTATTAGTGAAATAAGAATGTAAAATATTAGTGACACCATTATGATTGTCACTATCGTTATTAACAATAAATAGTGACATCAAAAAATTATATCAGTATAATATAATTTTTTTTTGTTACGAAATAAATATTGTCGTTATAGTATATGTTTATGGTGACAAACATACGATTGTCACTAACATGTAGTGACAAAAATTATTGTCAACAATAACATGCTTCACTATAATATTTTTCCAGTGACGACATAAAATAATGTAACTACATTTATATATGCAGTGACACACGTAGTATCGTCTTAACATATAGCGACAATAACTATCGACAACAAAACAATTTGTCACTTCTACATTTCACTGTGACGGCAAAAAATATTGTCACAATATGTTATGCGTATAGTGACAATTATAATGTTGTTGCAAATATATAGTGACAATAATGAGTGACAATTATATAATTTGTCAAATTTATTATTTTTTGTGACAGAATAAAATTAGTCACTATTTATACAGTTGTAGTGACAAAAAATGGACTTGTCACTAACATACAGTGACAATAAATTGTGACAACATTAAAATCTGTCACTGCTTTAATTATTTGTGACAAGCGAAATTATTATCACTATAAACGTGTTAATACCGACAACCAAACTATCGTCACTAACATATAGTGACGACAAATACTGACAATGATAAATTTTGTCACAATTTTACTATATTGTGACAATGAAAATTATTATCACAATATATGTATTTTTTGTCACGATATTATGATTGTCACTAAGAAAGTCGTCACAACAGACACCATTTTTTTGTAATATTCAAAGTAAATCTTCAACGAATGATCAAAACACCAAAGTAGAAATAGGGAAATGTAATTAGGGTTCTAAGTGAATATTCAAGCTAAAGATACCCAATTGGGGAAGATTTATGGGGGGAAGATTTAGGGGGGTTAAATACATAAAATATGAGTTTTGGGATGAGTTGGACCGAGTTTGGGGCGGTCTGGGAGACCGCCGGCGGTCTGGCAAACCGCCGGCCCAGACCGCCGTCTATGCTGAAAATGGTGGCGGTGGTTCGGCGGTTTGAAGGAGGATTTCGGCATCTGGCAGACCCTTCTTTGACCGGTCCAATCCCTTCTTTCTTCCTTCTTCCGATTTCTTCTATTCTTCAACCGAACCGGCTTTCCAACTCGAATTTCCACCTTCTTAAGCTCGTTTCTTCCTCATTTCTACTTTAACTCGATCCTTATCTACTTGAATGCTCTTCTAAATTCGTACAAAAGTAGATCGAAAACCGAAAGAAAATGAGAAAAGTATAAAATATGCTTCAAGTTAAAAACCCTAGCAATTCTAGCATTTAAACACCAAATTCGAACCTCAAACACATATGAAATATACTCGACATGCACATAAAATACGTGTTAATCAGTATACATATTTGTTTTTCAGAAAATATTGTTCATTCAATCTATGGAAAATAGCGGAGAATCTTTAAGAATCCAAAAGTTGAAATCTGCCAATGCTCAAATCATAGGCATTCCATGGGTGTATCCCAGCAACACAACAAATTGTGGATTTTCACCCATTATTACTTATTTCGTGTTTTAGTTCTCCAATTACCAATTACCAATCTCTTTTTTTTCATCATAATCTTGAAATGCTTTAGGTATATAAATGTGTTGCTTTTTATATTATTTTCAAGTGCTTAATGTTTATCTAATATTGAAATGCTTACTTCAAGTAAAAGAATTGCTCAATATTCTATTTTAAAATGCTTAATATTCATCTAATTACTGAAATGCATAATTTAAGTGAAAGAATTGTTTAATATCTCATTTTGAAATGCTTAGTATTCATCCAATTACTGAAATGCTTACTTTAAGTAAAAGAATTGCTTAATATCTCTTTTTCAAGTGCTTAATGTTCATCTGATTACTCAAAATGCATACTTAATTTAAGTAAAAGAATTACTTAATATCTCATTTTGAAGTGCTTAATGTTCATCTTATTACTGAATTGCTTACTTTTAGTAAAAGAATTGGTCGATATCTCAATTTCAAGTGCTTAATGCTCGTCTTAATGTTCATCTGATTACCGAACTACTTACTTTTAGTAAAAGAATTGCTCAATATCTCAATTTCAAGTGCTTAATGCTCGTCTTATGTATAATAAAAAAGGAAATGAGAATTTTAAATTCATGAATGAATTAATGATTAATCATTTACATGTCATTTACAAAAACACAAAATTAAATTCATTAAGGCCTCTTAGTTCTTCCTAAATATGATTTTTTCTCTAAATTTTTATATAATTAGTGATTGTAACGTCCCGTATTTTTCTATCTAACTTAAGAGTTTATTTCTTGTTTAAGGGAGAATTTCCAACTTTTAGTAATTAATTGTAATATCCCGCTTTATTATTTAAGCTAATTAAGTAATTTTACTTAAGTATCTATTTAGCATAATACAAATTATATAGTAGTACTTCGGAGAACCCACTAGCAGATTTTGAATCGAGTAGTCGGGATAAAAGTCTAGAATGATTGCTTCAATAGAAATAGCTTCCCTATCTACATATAATAGATTATCTATTGAATAGGTAGTCTACTATTAAAATGGAAGGTAAGTATACCTTTCATTTTATTATTGTTAAGAGAAAGCCTCGTTCCCTAATTAAATGGGTTAGCCCATCTAGAATTATTTGAAGTCAAGCTATCAAAAATTATTAATTTACTTGGGACGAGCCCTTGTGAATTAAAATTTTAACCGAACACACTTAATATTAAATTAGGCAAGCCCATCGATATTCAAGTCTGGGCCAAGCCCACCAACTAAGGTCTGGACCGGCCCCATTAATCATAAAATAGGGGCCGAACACTCAGATTCTAGCCCATACCCAACAAATTCTGAAAATCCCTAATCAGTAATAATTAAGAAAAACAGTAAGTAAAATAAATCAAAATTACACTCAGATTATGCCCTACTCTAACAAAAACGAAAATTACAGATAAATCAAATAAATTACATTAACTGTAGATTAGAGGTAATGATTACAATTATGGGAAAGGCAAAAAAAAAAGAAAAAATGGAGCCTGCAACAACCACCCTACTTCTCTTTTGCCTCCTACGTTACACCATCTCTGCAGCCCATTCTTGGGAAAGAGCATCACCCAATCTAAGCCCCTTCAATGCAATGATGAGAGTTAAACTCATTCATACACTCAAGTCTTCCATTTCCTGCACCACACACATCACATTAAGCACACAACAATCAGAAAATTCGAGAGAAAGAGAGACAAGCACAAGAAAGAATGAGAAAGGAAAGGAAGGAGCCACTGCAGCCCCATTCCAGCCTCTTAAGCATCCCAAAACTTTCATTTCCTCTTCAAGGTAACAACCCCAACTCACCCACACAATTTCCTTCTCAAACACTTCCTCACAAACCTCATTTCTATAGATTTGGCAAGCTGAAAACTTCCATCATAAGCACACAAATTCAGACCCAAGAAATAAAGGAAGGGAAGCAAGTAAGAGGAGGGAGAAGGAGAGTGAGCAGCCACTTCACATCCATACTTAGCATTTTTCCAAGGTAACAACAAAACACCCTTCCTATCTAAGCTCTAGTCCACCAAAGCATGTATGAAGCCCACAAGTAGATAATGGACTGAAATAGGACTCAAAACAGATTTTATTACTCAAGCAAAAAGTATGTTTATCCTCTACTTGAATAAACCTAGCATGCTTACTATTTTCAGCCTTGGAGCAAGAAACTTAAATCAAAAACACTCAAAGCATGCTATCCCTCAAGAATCAGCCTAATAAACCATAGTATGTTCCCTACTTTCAGTTTAAACCAAGAACTCTAAAAATACCAACACAAGGCTGTAATTAAGCATGCTCACTTTCCCCCACAAATAGAACTTATTAAGATTTTCAACATTATTCACTCTCTTTGAAAAACCTACAACATATCAGCTTAAGCATGCCCATTTTACTTCATAAATTCAGATTTTACAGCAGTATTCAAGTAGAGCATGATCATTTCCTCAACCGAGAACTAGAAACAGTTGCTTAAAGCATAAACCAAGTTCCTAAGTTCAACAACTAACCTGCTCAACCACAGAAATTACACAATAAACCTAAGTCTAAAACCTAAATAGGAATTCTAATTCTGAAACATATATACGTACATACCACAAAAGCTTAAAATTATACTACCTCCATCCCATTACATTAGTCCTCTTTGCTTTTTGATTGTTCGGCACGCTTTTCCACCGAAACCTAGTACGAGTTTTAAAATATAATTTTGACGTATTCATTTTTTCACGGGTACTATGAGTCAAAAGCGAAGGATTTTTCCTTCGCCATTGGAGTCGAGTCGCAGCGGCGACAGTCCTGGAGCTCTCGACGACAATCGGCGTCGATGACGGAGCACCACAGCGAGCCCAGCAGAGCAACGGCAGCAGCGACTGCATCACCATCGCGTCGGACCTGCAAAATCAACACCAAAAAAAAAGAAAAAAGAAAAAAGAAAATCAGCAACAATAAATAAATAAATAAAACAATAATAAAAATTTATAAGCAAATGAAGAAGGAAGCATCGCCGGAATCGAAAGGAGAAAAGACGAAGCCTAACTCATCGAGTTAGGGTTTTCGATATTCGAGCAATTGCTCATCGACCGCGGGAGTTGCGCCACCACAGCAACACGTCGGACAAGGGAGACGCGCCGGGGAAGACAGAACTCGCAATCGGACGACGGCTGGGCGGCGCCGTCTCCACCGCGGCCAGCAGAGGCAAAAGAACGACGATCAGAGGCGGACGCAATCCCGCCGCGCAGCCAGAAGCCCCAATCGGCAGCCGTTCACCGCAGGAATCGAAGAAGGGCGAATTGCCCTAATTTCTGCAAATTAAGGCTGAGAATAAGGGAAAATCGAGCGGACGAGGGAGAAAGCGCCGGCGTACCGGCGATTGACGACGCCGGCAGCCAGTGCATCGGAAGCAAGCAACGGCGGAGGTGAGCGATCGGCGAGAATATTACAGAGAGGAGAAGAGAGATCGCGAATTGGGGGAAGAAGCGAGAATGTTGTGCGTGAATGAGAAAAGAGAGTCAAGGGTATTGGTTGACCCGGGTAGGGTCCGGGCTGAGGGGTGGGCCGAGAAAGGAGGTAGGCCGTGGGCTAGTTCCAGCTGGGCCACAATAAACTTTAGGCCAGAATTGATTTAATTTCTCTCCTAATCCAACACTTAATGAAATAAAGAAAATACCATTAATTAAATTACAAGTTTTATGTCGAGATTAATCACCCGAGTAATTAATTAAATTTATAATTTTACCAAGAGTTAAGTTATTAATCCAACTAATTGATTATGATAATCAATTATAACCAAGAATTGAGAAACCTCTCAATTAATTAGGAAAAACCCTCTTACTAATAATTATTAAGAAAATTCTTAATAATTTAAATAACAGTAGTAACGCTTCACTTAAGTCGATTACCGATCGAAGCAAGGATCTCATTTCGATTCTTTGAATTAAGGTCAAGTGAAGGGAGAACGTAGCGGAAGAATCACTTCAGCTGAGTGGCGAGAAAATAAACTATCGAGGTGGGCTTTCTAAAATAAAACAAGTTTTATTAGCTGAAGTTAGCTCTTTTAAAGAATTGTCATGCCATAAAGTTTTTATTTATGTATGCTACCTATCTGAGTTGGCTTTGCCAATCTGTTTAATCGAATTCGGGTCCTAGTAAGATGAATATCTTACTTGGGCTAGTGTACACTGTGTGACTGTGCGCCATCTGTAGTGGGCAAGTCAGGTGCCGTGGAAGGTGGCCACCTTCCTGGTACTCATATGTCCAGATATGGTAAGGTACTGAGGAATTTAGCCTGCGCAGGCATCTTTTCACTCATAAGATGATTTGGTAAGCATAGGTTCTTTTCAGATAAAACTCCTATGTGTTACCGTTAAATGGCTGACAATAAAGTAAAAAGTTTTGGCACGTGTCAACTGGGTACCTAATACTCAGCCCTGTACATATTTCTCATGTGCAGGTTGAGCAAAATGGAGTGAAGTGGCCGGTGGATCTTTTGTCTACCTGTAAAAGTTAAAGTCTCTTGGCGGTGCATGTCTTCATACATGCATCCGCTTCCGCTGTGCACACTCAATTATTTCAGACTTTATTTCAATTTGGTTGTAATTTAAGACAGTTTGGTGTCATCATCATCGAACTTCGAAAAATCTCTCCGTTTTGTGATTCGATGTTTTAGTATTTGGATTTCTTTTGATATGTTAAGTCGAGTCTTTGAATCATCTTTTCTTCATTTATTCTTTAAATATTCATTTCATTTCCTTAAGTCACGAATTACTAAGTTAAGCTATCATTAGCGAGGTGCGGTCGTGACAGAGTGGTATCAAAGCCAGGTTGCTCTGAAACCCAAGAGTCTTCTTGTCCTTCGAGTAAAGTCTAGACTTGATTCACTAGACTTGTAGAGTTCTCCAACAAAAGCTCGGCACTTCACTACATCACGCTCAACCAAGGAAGAATAGAGGTAACATTTTCTTAAGAGAATTTCAATTTCTTAAGTTATCATGATAACATAAGCCAAGAACTTAATAGAGAACATAGCTCGCTTGAACTAAGTGCTCACTTTCTTACTAAACTAAGATAATGCTTGAGGAACGGAATTCTCCAACCTCGATGATGAAGCAAGAAGACATGGGAGCTACTCTAGCACGAAGAAGCCAAGTCAAGAAGAGAATTGAAGTTCAAAGCGGATGTCATTTCAATGACATGATAACGATTCTTCAAAATCTTAGAAATAAGCGAATGGCGTGCTTGCAAATTGCCTTTGAAATCAAGCTTACAACAACATAGCAATAAAAAGGAAGTCCTAATCCCAGAATTGGAGTTAGTGGCACTATAAGAAATAGGCCACATAAATCCATGTATGTTCCCGCATCATGGAAAGAAAAGAAAAACCAACAATGAGTAACGAGGAAAAGAAAATGAGATGAGATGTATAGAAGAGCTACCAAACTAGCAAAGGTACCCTTGAACTTAGTAGGTATGATTCTCAGTTATTATGTTATTGGGTCACTCAGATTAGAATCAAGTTGTAGAGCCGCTTGGAGCGAATTAATAATTCATTGTTGTAACCAAGTTGCAACATCTATAAGAAATAGGTATCTAGAGAAGTATTCTTCTTTTAAGATAATAAGTTGTATCCTAAATGATTCCAAATTAGTAATCTATTTCGTTAGAATTTCAAGCCATAGTGATCAATCATCGAGACGTTGCTCAAAAGGGGAAGTAATTCAGTTGAGAATCTATGATTTGAATGAAATACAAGATAGTAGCACTACCTGCCCATATACCACGTCAGCGATGGTAACATGCCTCAGTGTCAGTTCAGTCCATTCTATGAAACAAAAGAATAACGATTACTTATGTTGAGGATTAACAAATGATTACCTTCCTTTGCATACTGATACCTTGCAATGTTACATGTACCCTATTTGACCCCTTGGAGCTAATAAAGTCTCTTCTCTAGAAACTATCAATTCAGTAAATGCCTCGAGTCGAAACAAAAGTTTGCTATAGCTTCGAAATTTCTTATTGTCATTTGTTGATTGAGCTATTTAGGTACAAATGATGGTTTCATGTGTAACTGAGGATATGCTTATGTGGAACTGGCACTCCACATAATCTCAACCTTGGTAGCATCATCTCCAGACTAAAATTTGGATGGGCTTCAACGAGAGGGTCCCTTTCTTTCGACCCTTTGTCACTTCATTTTTACCCTTCGAATATTCCTACAAACCCGGTCTGAGAATTTATTGATGAAACCTTCTGATCGAATATGATGCTAGAATTGAAATATTGTTTCCATAAAAAATACCTTCTAATGTCAGTTCATATGTTATCATGTTCCATGAGCATCATCTCCAATAAAAGCCAATAAGGCATAGCACACCAGTCCATCTGTAAGTTCAGAGTATGACTTAACACAGCGCACCCTAGGGATACTAGGAGTTGCGAATGCATATGTCACCCTTCTCATAAACGATGATCTTGGAATAACTAGTAAGTTGATAGTTGTTAATCTAGTGTAATGCCAACAAGAGCCAAATCAGGCTGCCTGAGGTAGGATACCGAGGGAGCCTGAAAAGGAACATTGGGTGAGTGCAAAAAGGCACACGAGGTATGACCCCGTCGCCACCTCAACCTGAGCAGATGATTGAGGAATTACTCTAAGACATTACCTACCCATTTCCAACAGGATGAAGGACTCAGCAGAAGCTTAAATATGATGAGAGCATAGCTAATTGTCTATGTTGCATAGACCATGAACACTTAAGTTGCGTGTCCTTCCAGTTGGCTGGCTCATCTGACTTCTTGTGGAGACATGATGAAAGATTATGACCCTAGAGCAACTGCAAAATAGGGCCACGTCGATCATGTTCCGTTGGACAAGTTCAGCAATCCGATCCACCGTGACGGAGAAGGACGTGACAGCAGCAAGGAAGACGACCTTGCCAACTTCCAGCAAGAATTTGACGACGCTGTAAAAGCGTATCTGGTGAAAAATCAGAAAGATTTCCTAAAGTTCGTCCAGCATCAGAAGGCTCATAGCCGATGAGGAGAGCACGAAGCTGTGTCCATATCGAGGCACCGGCAAAAGTCCCCAAGTGTTAGGATCCTAGACGCACGGGATGCCGGGGTTCCTCTTAGGCGATTTGCTGATGATCGCCAAGGGAACTATGATCGCGTCTCACCTCGGCGCGACGCAATCTCACCTCGTCGCTACGCTGACTCACCTCGGCGCGGCGAGGACAATTACCGAGACGGGAGATTTGACGTTTATGGGAGGATCTCTACTCCTTTCACTAACCGGATACTCTACACACATCTCCCTTCTTCATACAAGGTGCCACCGGTGAAGTCGTACAACGGATTGTGTGACCCGCAGAACTTCCTTTCCCAATTTCAATACAACATGCTCAATCAAGAGCTCAGTGACGACATCTACATGTGCAAAGTCTTCCCGGAGCTGTTGGTTGATAATGCTTGCATGTGGTTCGATAGCCTACCACCTCGGAGTATCAACTCCTATGACAAACTTATGCAGGCCTTCGAGCGGAGATTTTTCCAAAAGGCCGAGCCCAAAACAACTGCGGCACACCTACTCACCATAAGACAAGGGTGAGGCGAGTCTATCAGCGACTTTATGACCAGATTCAATAAAGAAAGTCTAAAAGTCGATCGTCTGACTGATGAGGTCCTTATCTCGGCCTTCCAAAATGCTATCTAGTCGGGCACCCTATACAAGGAGCTCGTAAGGAACGAGCCTCGTACTGCGAGGCAATTATGGAATATCGCCGATCAATTCGCAAAAGCTGACGAAGCCGACAGGCGCAAGCGCGAAGCTGAAAAGGCCGAACTGTCGGACCGGAAGAAGGAAGATCGTAATGACCGAAGTCAAGGTCACCGAAGTGCCCTCAACAGACTCCAGCGGGCACCAATTGAATCCCAGCTTGGACCTCGGCAGAACCAGGAAAAGAGCCAGTTCACACCGTTGACAAAGCCGAGGACGGAAATCTACGAGCTGCACACCAACATGTTCGAGAAGCCTCAGCCCATGTCACGAGTAGGGTCGAAATGCCGATCTAAGGACAAGTATTGCCGATTTCATGAGGATTACGGCCATGACACGGAGGACTGCAGGAACCTGACTATAGATATCGAGCACCTGGTGCGTGACGGTACCCTTAAAAAGTACCAAAGTTGCGGCTAATACGAAGCCCGACCTCAGGGCAAGGGAAAGTGCAAGAACAGAGGGTGGAATAACTGTGGCCCCCAAGTGGACAAGAAGCCGAAGCACGAGGATGAAGACGAAGACGAAGACGAGGACCAACCTCAATTCGACGGAATCATCACAGCCATCACCGGGCTCCCTCAAGGAGCCACGAAGTCATCACTTAAGGCCGAGGCCCGAAGTCCCCAGACTGATGAACCCTCACAAAAAAGGTTCAAGAAGGACGAGGCCATTACATTCTCTGAGAAAGATCCAGTGCCATCAACCATACCTCACCAAGACGTCATTGTGATCGAAGCCGTGGTGGCCAACAAGCTCGTTCAACAAGTATTCATCGACAGTGGAGCCTCAGTGAGCGTACTCTTCAAGGATTACTTTGAGAAGCTAGGGGTCGAAGAGGCACGTCTCACGCCGGCGCCGATCCCCCTAAAAATCTTCGTCCAACAAGAGACGCAAATAGAGGGGATCATTCAACTCCTCGTTACAGTGGGGAAGCATCCATTGTCCTCCACCAAAGTGATAAACTTCTTCGTCGTGAAGGCCAACTCTCCCTACAACATCATCCTAGGAAGAGATTGGTTGGTGGCGGTGAAAGCGATCTGCTCGGCATACCACTTGACGATCAAAATACCATCCAAGAGCGGGGTGATCGTAATTCGAGGTGATCAGAAGCGAGCCAAATAGTGCATGCAGATCGCCCTATGAGGTGTCAGAACACCTCAGCACCCACAAGCATAGCAATTAAGGAAACCCGAAGAGTTGGCGATGGAAACGACGTCATCCGCATATGACGAGCTAGTAGAAAACGTCGCAATCTATGAAGATGACTGTCTAAAGTCATCAAAGTAGGTTTTGCGGGCGGAGCCGAACTCCGAAAGCAGATCATCCAACTTCTTCGGGAATACAGAGATGTCTTTGCTTGGTCACCCCTTGATATGACCGGGGTTGCACTAAGTATCATCAAACACTGGCTAAACATTGACCCGGGAGTAAAACCAGTTCGACAAAAGCAGCGAGTGTTCGCAGCAGAGCGGAACCAAGTCATCTATGATGAGGTGCATCAACTCCTGAAGGCGCAGATACTCTTCGAGGTCAAATATCCGACGTGGATAGCAAATCCGGTGATGGTCCAAAAGCAAGGAGGAGGGTGGCGGATGTGTATCGACTACATCAATCTCAACAAACACTGCCCCAAGGACTGTTATCCCCTCCCCAACATCGACAAGAAAGTCGAAGCCCTCGTCGGCCATAAAGTCTTCAGCTTCCTAGATCTGTACAAAGGGTACCACCAAGTCCTCATGAGTGACGAGGATGCGCCGAAAACAACTTTCATTATAGACTTCGGTGTTTATGCATACAAGAAGATGCCTTTCGGACTCAAGAATGCTGGAGCAACCTATCAAAGAATGGTCGATAAAATATTCGAGCCTCACATCGGCAAGAACATAGAGGTGTATGTGGACGACATTGACGTCAAAAGTAAAGAGCCAACTACTTGTGTTGACGACCTTAAGGTCGTCTTCGGCCTCCTTCGCAAGGTGAACCTTAAGTTAAACCCCGAGAAGTGTACCTTCATAGTCCGATCAGGAAAATTTCTGGGGTGCTGGGTTTCTCAAGAGGGGTTGAAAGCCAATCCATCCAAAGTCTGAGCCGTCCAATAAATGAAGGTGCCAAAAACTATTCATGATGTGCACAAATTGACGGGCTACTTGGCCGCGCTAAGTCGTTTCTTGTCTAAAGCTGCCGAAAAGCAGCTCCCTTTCTTCAAGATTTTGAAAAAGATGTCGGATTTCAAGTGGAAAGACGAACACAGATCGGCATTTGAAGAGCTCAAGAAGTACCTTGCGAATCTCCCGACTTTATCCGTTCCAAAGGAGGGAGAACTCCTTTCCCTATACCTCGCAGTCTCGGATGAGGCCATAAGCGCGGTGCTAGTTCGGGAGGAAGGACGTCATCAGTTGTTTGTCTACTTCATCAGCCGAACACTTAAAGGGCCGGAGATGAGGTACCAACCACTTGAGAAAGTTGCGCTCGCATTGGTAAATGCTGCAAGGAGATTGCGACCTTACTTTCATGCGCACCCCATATAAGTCCGGATCGACCTGCCACTTCAACAAGTGCTGACCAAACCAGAAGTGTCGGGAAGGATTGCAAAGTGGGCAGTCGAGCTTGGCGAGCACACCATCTCTTTTTGCCCACATCAAGCCATCAAAGGTCAAGCCTTAGCGGATTTCCTAGTGGAGGCAAAAATTACAGAAGTGCCAAAGCCGACCGAATCCTCCCCAAGCAAAACCGATGCCAAAGCTCTGACTGAACCACCAAAAGATTGTTGGAAAGTCTACGTGGACGGGGTTTCGGGACATTCAGGAAGCGGAGCAGGTGTCGTACTCCTCAATCCAGAAGGACAAGAGACCACTTATGTACTTCGGTTCGATTTCCCAACAACAAATAACGAGGTGGAGTATGAAGCTCTAATCGCCGGACTTCGTCTAGCTCAGGCCCTCCAGATACGAGATGTTCAAGTTCACAGCGACTCTCAAGTCATAGTGAGCCATATGCTAGGAAATTATGAGGCTAAAGGCGAAAGGATGAAAAAGTACCTCCACAAAGCTAAGAGTTTGCAACAAGGCTTCTCATATGTCGAGTTGGTTCGAATTCCAAGGGGGGAAAATAACTGAGCCGATGCTTTAAGCAAATTAGCGTCATCATCTACAAGCTCTCCCGTGGAAGAAGTCAAGTGCCGAAGCATAGATGAATATGGTCATACCGAACAACTCCCCGGACCTCAAATGGTGAAATGCCCTACAGTTTGGTGTACGGAACAGAAGCAGTGATCCCGGTAGAGATAGGCCTGCTGAGCCCCCGCACTATCAACTTTTCAGCCGAAGACAATGAAGAAGGTCTCCAAACCAATCTGGATTTGTTAGAGTAGAAGCGAGAGCTCGCCTACATAAGGGAAGCCAAGTACAAGCAGCAAGTAGCTCGGTACTACAACTAGTGAGTCAAGTACCAACAATTCCAAGTAGGAGACCTCGTCCTTCGAAATAATGAAGTCAGCAAGGCTGCAAAGCTCGGCAAGCTAGAAGCCACATGGGAAGGACCGTACCGAGTTGAAGAAGTCCTCGGCAAAGGGTCATACAAGCTCGCCCACTTATCCGGTGAGCCAATACCCCATACATGACACATTACTCATTTAAAGAGATACTTTGCATAAGTGGCTGAGAGTAATGTTTAAGTCCATTTAGTTCGTCTAGGTTACGAGTCAGGTCATCTTGTGATTTTTATTTTCTTTCGAACTTCAGTTTTTCTATTAATAAATTCTTTATTTCTCGTTTAAATTGTTTGGTCTTGCATATCTCATTTTGCATTTATGAATATTACTACTCCACTTATGCATATTATCTCGCCCTTTTACTTTAAAACCCTAACGAGGGTAACTTAAAATTCTTTCAAGGATAAATAAACTCCATAACTGGAGTAGCATCCAAACGCGCGTAAGGGGACCACCCCTATCGATAAACTCGACAAACAAGGAACCTTAAAACCCTAACCTCGTTTTATGACGAGGACGGGTTACTTAAAACCTACGGGTTATCTAAAGCCAAACTTTGTCTTATGACGAAGTGAGCTATTTAAGCCAAACTTCGTCTTATGACGAAGTGAGCTGTCTAAAGCCAAGCTTCGTCTTATGACGAAGTAAGCTATCTAAAGCCAAAACCTTGTCTTATGACAGGGTCGAGCTATCTAAAGCCAAGACCTCGTCTTATGACGAGGTCGAGCTATCTAAAGCCAAAACCTCATCTTATGACGAGGTCGAGCTATCTAAAGTCTACCTTCGTTTAAAACAAGGAAAACTACCTTAGTTAAAAACGAGGATGAAAAGCATGAATACCAGTACATAAATTTCCATTTTATTTCGTAAAAAGGAAAAAGTACAATTACATCAAGAAGACGAAGAGCCCGGAGGCTTAGGCTTGCTAAAGCTGAGCCAATCTCTAGTAAAATCTCTACTAGTGTTCAGATTCAAGATATTATCTATATTAATTCTACCTCCGCCTCTACTTCATCCAGCAGCTCCCCTACTACCTCGGCCACTCTGACTTCGGGTATTTTGGCTTGATCGACCTCGGCCTCGTCCAGACGCCGACTGTCGTTCTTGATCATAAAATTCCTTAGAATGGCGCTTGACAATCCTAGAATCAGGATTTGTCGAACTTGAAGGTCCATCTTCCAAGAACTCCCTAAAAGTACGATCAAGAAGCCCCAGGTTTGGACCAGGGTTGGCTGAAGAAGAAGACCAGGCTTCGGACAAGATACGACGTTCCAATTTTGGGTGACGAGCCAAAACTATCTTATACGTGCTCGCCACTCGCATAAGCTCGTTCACTTGATCTCGAAGCTCCCAGGAGTCATCTCCGTATTGCTCCCTATAGCTCCGGCACCGAGCCCTGAGCTCCTTAACTTTGTTATTGGTCTCGGAAATAGTAGACCCCCTAGCTCGGTGAATTATAGCCTCGTACTCAGCATGCTCCTGAGAAATTACTTCGGTCTTCTTGGCTTCATCCTCCGCAATCTCCAACTTCTCTTCGAGCTCTAGAAACTGAGCCTGTAGCTCGTCATATTTGAGCTGAGCAGCAGTAAGCTTGACATCGGCCTCATTTTGAACATGCCCAACCCGGCCTTTCCAATGTAAGACTTCGGCCTCTTTCACCTCAAGAGCCCGAGTCAGTTGGGATATTTGAGCAACATGCATCAAAAAGTTGGGGAGAAGAAGACTACAAAGGCAAATGAAAGATATTTCAATTAAACTTGGAATTTCATTAAAGCCACTTCGGCTAAAGGAAAAGTGTCATCCTAGTGACGACGTAATACAGGGATCTACAAAAAAAAAAAAAAAAAAAAAAAAAAGACACTTGAAAAGGATCAACTGACCCCTCCAAGATTCTCCTCTCCTTGTTGAGGCTCAGTCTTGGCATTTTTCGGCTCAGCCTGTCTCACCGGCTCTTGATCTTGAATTCCGACCTCAGCCAAGCTCGTGATTGCGGCTTCGACCTTTGGATCTTTGTCAACCGGACAAGAGCGGATGTTTTCGGCCGTAAGGACACCAGACAGCGAAGTAAGCTTCTTCACTATCGGGAAGTCTCCCATGAACTCTGACAACACCGCCGCGTACTCACGAAGTAGGTCGTCAAACGATGTCACCTCATAACCATACTTGGACTTATCCAAGTCTGGAAAATCACTGGCGATCTCGTCAATGACTTCTGCTTTCACGACGGTGTTCAGAACCGCCGCCAGTTCGGAAAACTTCCCTGAAAGGAAGAGCCTGTCTGCAAAGGCACGAAGTACCTCCCCTTGGGAGAATGCCACCTCGGCCTTAAGGCCGGCCGCCTTTGCCTTCTCTGAGGCGACTTCAGCCTTCAGCGTAGCTACTTCGACTCTAGCAGCTTCAGCCGCAGCGACTGATTCAGCCATCATCCTCTCCGCCTCTCGGGCTTTCTCTTCGGCGGCAGCAGCCTTGTTCGCCAAGTCCTCCTTGGCCGCCTTCATCTGGTCCAACTCCCGAGCCAATTTCCGATGCTCGGTTGCCAGATCAATGACCACCATCTCGGCCCGCTGCAATAATACCCAGTGCTAGGTCACGCAATAATTACACAAGTATTTTGAAGATATAATGCACTACCTCGGCTAGTGACCTCGGCGAGCCTAGTACTTGATCTGATGGTCGGCTGCGAACAAAGGTCCCGCCCACTTCCCGACCACGACCACGTCAGGTTCGGTACGTGGTTCCTTACACGGACGCGGGGCAAGCTGAAGAGAAGGGCCCAGCAACGGAGAGCCGGAAGGAGGGGATTGCCCCATCTCCAGAGTCCTTTCCAATGAGGCAGCATCCTCAGTGGGCCTCAGCCTCTTCCTGGACTTCTTAGGTCTCAACTCAAAGTTCACTGCAAAGACAGAAAAGAGGGGGTCAGGGCGCATAAAAAAAACCGATGTCACACAAGACACAAAGCAGAGCCTCACCTGGATCCACCATTGAGGTAGGGTCGTAAGGGCTCAGACCTAGCATGGCGAGCTCGGCCTCGGAATATTCCTTGGAAATGAGGCCGAGCTCTTTCAAATTTTTCTCAAGGTCACCAAAGTCCTCTCCGGTGCCTTGATCTTCTAGTTTATCTGTATTCCAGATAAACTGAGGGACCTCGTCTTTATACGGAAGCTGCGATAAGGGGCAAGGTAATACCACCAGGAAGAACTAGGCTTTAGTTGAAAAAACTTAAGGATCAACCCTAGGGTAAGTGGATGGCCGAAGTGACCAGCTTCGGCAGCTAGACCTACTAACTGCTTGAATGAGTTCGGCATAATCTGCCCTAGGGAAATACCGAACTTCCTCAAGAGCTCGGCATATACAGGAGACAGGGGAAGACGAAGACCGCAATTTAAGCAGTCTTCGTAAACAGTGAAAAAACCATCCGGAGGCGCACAAGCCCTATCCTCCGAACGGGGAGCGATGAGAAGAGCAGACTTCGGAAATAGAAATTTATCCGCAATTTCTCGAATTGCAAAGACGTTCAAACTAGATGAAAAATCATTAACCTTTTCGTAGTTTGATACGGGAGGAATCCTAACCCTACGGATAATAGAGACGGCTGAATCTACGGTATAAGCCTCAATATCTATGAACGGCGACAGAATAAATATCGCCGCCAGAGAACCCGGTGGAGAAACGGACTCATCACTGTGACTACCGCTAACAGAAGAAGAGGCCATGGTAAAAATAAACTATTTGCGCAAACGCTGTGGATAATTCCGACGGAAAAACGAGCGGCGGCGCTACAAATTGCGAAAGGCGGAGAGAGAGAAAATTCCAGAAAATTGGAGGATTTTGAAATTCTGGGAAGTGTAAAGAGATGGCGTACAAAGGAAGTTTTATCAGAACTTCCACCTTTTCACCTTCCCCCCATGTCCAATCACGCCTCACTTTATTGGGAGTCCAACCGGCACATTAATTAAAGTAACTCACTCCGTGTTCGGCTTCGGCAAGACTGTAGACCTCATCTTAACGAGGCGGTACGCGATTGACTTCGTCAATTCTATTTTTGACGGGGCAACGCACTTCAAACCGACCTCGTCTTAACAAGGCCGTACGCGATTGACTTCGTCAATTCTATTTTTGACGGGGCAACGCACTTCAAACTGACTTCGTCTTAACGAGGCGGTACGCGATTGACTTTGTCAATTCTATCTTTGACGGGGCAACGCACTTCAAACTGACTTCGTCTTAACTAGGCGGTACGGGATTGACTTCGTCAATTCTATTTTTGACGGGGCAACGCACTTCAAACTGACTTCGTCTTAATGAGGCAGTACATGATTGACTTCGTCAATTCTATTTTTGACAGGGCAACGCAATTTATACCACTCCTACCTCAGCTATTTTCCCTAAATCACACCTTCGCTTCTACATCTTTTTTTTAGGGGGGGGGGGGGGATATAATAGGATATGGCCCAGCTCCTAGGCCCAAAGCATCAGGCCCAATATAATTGGGCCCCGACAGTTAAGCTCGGCCCAGGCAGCTCGGCCCAACTGAAGATAAGAGACTCCTACATCGACTACAACTCAAGCTCTAAGAGAGATATAGAAGCTCGGTGTTTATCCATAAAGGATGAGATCAAGCCAAAGAGTCCAAATAGGAGAAGGATTCATATTATAGTCAAACTCCATGTAATTATCTATAAATAGGGGCTTAGAATAGATTGAGAGGGGAGAACAATCTTTGTAAGCAATACACACATACTAGCAATAACATATATACTATATTTTGCTCCGTGGACGTAAATCTATTCCGGTAGATCGAACCACGTAAATCCTTCGTGTCCTTTTATTTTCGTGTTCATTAATTCCTTATCTACGTGCATTAATTACCTTACGAAAACAAGATCAATCAGATGTAATATCCCGCTTAATTATTTAAGCTAATTAAGTGATTTTACTTAAGTATCTATTTAGCATAATACAATTAAAAATTAGTACTTCGGAGAACCCACTAGTAGATTATGAATCGAGTAGTCCGGATAAAAGTCTAGAATGATTGCTTCAATAGAAATAGCTTCCCTATCTGCGTATAATAGATTATCTATTGAATAGGTAGTCTACTATTAAAATGGAAGGTAAGTATGCCATTCATTTTGTTATTGTTAAAAGAAAGCCTCGTTCCCTAATTAAATGGAAGGTAAGTATGCCCATCTAGAATTATTTGAAGTCAAGCTATCGGAAATTAATAATTTACTTGGGACAAGCCCATGTGAATTAAAATTTTAACCAAACACATTTAATATTAAATTAGGCAAGCCCATCGATATTCAAGTCTGGGCCAAGCCCACCAACTAAGGTCTGGACCGGCCCCATTAATCATAAAATAGGGGCCGAACACTCAGATTCTAGCCCAATGACCCAACAAATTCTGAAAATCCCTAATCAGTAATAATTAGGAAAAACAGTAAATAGAATAAATCAAAATTACACTCAGATTATGCCCTACTCTAACAAAAACGAAAATTACAGATAAATCAAATAAATTACATTAATTGTAGATTAGAGGTAATGATTATAATTATGGGAAAGGCAAAAAAAAAGAAAAAATGGAGCCTGCAACAACCACCCTACTTCTCTTTTGCCTCATTCTTTACACCATCTCTGCAGCCCATTCTTGGGAAAGACCATCACCCAATCTAAACCCCTTCAATGCAATGATGAGAGTTAAACTCATTCATACACTCAAGTCTTCCATTTCCTGCACCACACACATCACATTAAGCACACAACAATCAGAAAATTCGAGAGAAAGAGAGAGTGAGAACTAGGGCAAGCACAAGAAAGGAAGGGAAGGAGGAAACAACCATTAGCAGCCACTGCAGCCCCATTCCAGCCTCTTAAGCATCCCAAAACTTTCATTTCCTCTTCAAGGTAACAACCCCAACTCACCCACACAATTTCCTTCTCAAACACTTCCTCACAAACCTCATTTCTATAGATTTGGCAAGCTGAAAACTTCCATCACAAGCACACAAATTCAGACCTAAGAAATAAAGGAAGGGAAGCAAGTAAGAGGAGGGAGAAGGAGAGTGAGCAGGCACTTTACATCCGTACTTAGCATTCTTCCAAGGTAATAACAAAACACCCTTCCTATCTAAGCTCTAGTCCATAGCCATAGTGAATAGCCATAGTCATGATCTTTGTAGTAGACTTGATCTGGAAGGTCATCTGCGAGCTTCTTGAGAGCAAGCTTGTTGATGGCTTTGATATTTAAGTGACACAGTCTCTTATGCCATAGCCAACTAACTTCAGGTGCAGATTTGGTGACCAGACAGGTTTCTTTCTCATCTGACCATTGTACTATGTACAAGTTATCCTGCAAAATACCGGTAAGAAGGATTTCTTCTCCTTCCTTGTTCTTTATAGCACATTTGTTAGCAGAAAATTCTACTCTTTTTCCAGTAGAGCAGAACTGGCTTACTGAAAAGAGATTATGATTTAAGCCTTCAACATATGTGACGTTAGATATTGTTGTTTTACTAATAACTAGATTACCGTAACCTCTTGTTTTCCCTTTAGAGTCTCCTCCAAAAGTGACTAAAGGTCCGTCACATTCAATGAAGTTTGTAAGCATGCTTTTGTCGTAGGTCATGTGTTTTGTGCATCCACTGTCAATGATCCAGACCGCGCCGCGAGCTGCTCGCTTTCTCCTTTGAGTTTTCCCATCCTGCAATTAGACAGTTTTAGCAACCCATATGAATTTGGGTGCTTTGTTAGCAGGTTGAGTTTTAGCAGCTTGGTTTCCAAGCGTCTTCTTTTGGAAACTCCTTCTGTTGACTCGTGGCTTGGTCCGTTGCTTATTTGTTGAGTAGAAGGTTTCATTAGAGTAAGCAGACTGCTATTGGTAATGAGCAGGTTGATAATGATCATTTTGATAGTACTGCTCCATATATCCACATCTACAGCGATCATTTCCAAATCCACTTCCATGTGGAAATTGATAATGCCTACTTGACAGCTCAGGATATTGGTACCAATGATGGTCGCACCAATAACCTTCATTGTCAAGTGTTTGTTGATTTGGCCACTGCTCATGGTAAATGTTTGGTTGTCGTTGAGCAGTCTGAATGATTCTTGGTTGAGAGACTGCATTTCTTTTGCTAGCAGTTTGCACCATTCTTAGAGCAGGTTGGCTTCCTTTTTGATAAGCTGTTTGACCAAACAGTTTCCTAGGTCGCTCAACCTTTTGCTGTTCAATTGACGGCCTTGGCTGCTGTTTCTTGATAGCAGGCTTTCCATGCTCTTTCACCAGGATTGCTTGTGGTTGCCGGGCAGGATTTTTCAGTTTGAGCTGCTTGTCTGGTAGAGTGTGATGAGCTTTGCTTTCAGCCAATCCTTTTTCTTTCTCGAACAAGACCTTCTCCTTTTCTTTGGCTCCGCTGGTTTGACCATGGAATCCAATGCCAAACTTTATCTGAGCAGGTCTCTGGGCAGCTTGCAGGGCTTCAAGCTTTTCACCATTTTTGTTCATTTTCATCAGGACTTGTTGAAGCTTGAGCTCTTTCTGCAATAGCTTCTCATGCTCCTTTGAAAGATCTACCAGTTTGCCATTCAAGTTGTTGATCTCACTATCCTTTTCAGTGAGCATTTCTTTAAGGTTTTCTTCCCTTAAAGCTGATTGACCCATTTGGACTTTTAGGGTCTCTATCTCCTTTTCTTTTGCTTCATTATAGAGAGTGAAGTTTTCATTCATGGCAGCTTTGAGTTTCATATTTTCATCCTCCAGTTTAGATCCTTCTTTGACTACTTGTTTAAACATTTCCGAGAGCTTCTTGTAGTCATCAAGCTGTTGTTGAAACTCTTCATACGTTGGCATTTCAGGTATTTCAATACCTGCATGTTAGGAGTTAGTTGAATATGAAAGTGAGGTTTCAGTATCAACCTTGTATTGAGCAAGATCGAGATCTTTTCCTATGTAGCATTCCTCATATTCAAGTTCCTCGCCAGCTAAGCGACATTCCTCCTCATCCAATTCATCATCATCTTCGTCGGAGGAGGTTAAGTCTGATAATGTGGCAATTGCTTTGGCCTCTTCCTCAGTTGCGATCATGGCGTTGCGCTGCTCCTTAAGCTTTTGATCTCTTTTTGCGCGGAGCTCTTCGCGTTCAGCCTTTGATAAGTCTGGGCAGTCTGACTTATAGTGATCTGGTCTGCCACATTCAAAATAGCCACCCACGGGAGTGTTAGAAGAATTGAATTTAGAGGGTTTTGATATACCTTCACCTTTCTTGTTGGAAGAAGAGGTGGTTTGATTTCTCTTGAAATCCTTGTGATATTTACTGAATTTGTTGAAACATTTTTCAAGCTTTTCATTTCTCCTAGCCATGAGTGCATAATCTTTCAACAATTTCTCCATTTTGGAGCATAAATCCTTTGGGATTGCTTTTTCTTCTATAATTGATGCAGCTTTGAATGCAACATCCTTTTCCTTCTTTTCGGGCTCGGTCTTCTTACTTGAAGACACTTGTTCTGACCTGTGAAGTCTGATAATTTCAAACTCATTCCCGATGAGTAGATCAAATAGTTGCTCGGTTGACAAGTTGCTGATATCCGACCTGCCACGGTGCATGGCACTGTACACATGCCAGCTTGCTGGAAGAGATTGGATAACTTTGAGGTTGAGTTCGCGCTGTGTGTATTTATCTTTCTTGAGCGTTGTGATCTCCAAAGTGATCATTGTGAATCTATTCTTAAGCTGGTCAATGGTCTCCATTGGCTGCATTTTGAATTCTTCAAATTTACTGCATGCCACTGACAGCTTGTTTTCCAGCATTTATGTTGATCCAAGGCTTATTGCTTTTAAGGTGTCCCACATTTCATTTGCAGTTCCAAGATTTCTTATCTTGGCCAGGTGGACTCCCTTAACTGTGCTAGAGATCAGCCCTTTTGCGAAGCTGTCAAGTCCAACTTCCTTTCTTTCTTCGGTTGTGTATTTTCTGGGATCTTTGATCTTTGGCACATATGTTGCTTTGGAAACTTTTTCTCCAGAAACATCAGTATCGTAGGGTTCGTAGATTGGTGTTGGACCATTCTCGATGACATTCCACATCAGCACATGATGAGCTTGGAGGCACATCTTTATTCGAAAGCTCCAATCTTCATATCCCTGCACGGAGAAATCTTCGCAGACGCGGAGAAGTGAAGCTTCCATAGTGACAGTTTATGTATGTATGCACAAACACAATTCTAGAGATCTAGTTCAATTTGACACGAAAACACAAAAAGCTTCTAGTATGCAGAAGCAGTGGTCAAAAGAACCACCGCTCTGATACCACTTGTAGGCCCCGATAAGTAGTCATTGGTGTAAGGGGGGGGAATACACCAATTAGCCAACAGTTTTGACTTTTCAAAACAATTTGATCTTACTGAGTCGTCACTTTAGTTTATCAGAGCAGTTTAGTTTTTCCAGCTCAATCAGTAAACTGCTGAGCTTGCAAAACTAACCTGCGTGCGTAAGTTTGGTGGAAAGGTTGGCTAACCGTTTTCAACACAGTTTTCAAAAGAATTTCAGTTCAGATAACTGCTCATGCAAGACAGGTTACAGTAGTGCAGATTGTGAACATGCAAACTGTGTAAATAAGGATGTAAAAGTAAGTAGTAAGAGAGAGAAACACGAGGAGTTTTTATCGTGGTTCGGAGTAAACAGCTCCTACGTCCACGCCAGATCCTGTCGAATCTGTAATCCCTTAACTTGAGATATTCATTCCTTTTAACACTGGTGGAGGTCCAGTCCTAATTCAAGTCTTTCTTTAGACTGAATCTAGCACGATTCTTGAGTCGTGTCTCTTCTTACTTTACATACAATCTATCATACAATCTTACCAACGCTAAACAACTAGCGCTAATATCCAAACTAGAAAGCTGTGAATAGCTATCGTCATTAGGAATACACAACTCAATTAACTACACTGAATATCAACTGTGATGGTAGTGAGAGTGTGTGTGATGTGTTCTAGTAAGACAGTTTCCAGAGATATCAGAAATCTACAAAGATCAACACTTGGGAAAGCTCTAGTAATTTCGAGTGTTGATTGAATGATTTTCAGCTTGAGATTTCTTCAGCGTTTCGGCTTGTATATTGAGTTTTTCCCCATTTTTCTTTCTGAAATGAGTTGAGGTATTTATAGTGAAGCATTTGAAATAGAGCCGTTGGAAGTATGTCAGGATTTGCAGTACCGTACACTGACACAATTCTTATCGTTGGGTGAGAACAGGTTTCTCAACCACAGCTCAAGTTGGTCTTCACAGGTCGACCATCCTATACCTCGAACTGTCTTCAGTCTTCTGTAACCTTCGTGTGAAATCTTCCGAGATAGGTAGGAGCAGATTACATAGACAAATTTCCTATTGGAACAGTATGACAAATTGAGTAGATTAGGTACAAGGTTGCACTACCAACCTTGACCTTTACATGAGCAACCTGTCCGAGTTAAGCTTGACTGATCCAAACACGGAGACCAGCCTGTTCCACTTAAAACCTGTATCTAAGTGTGGTTTCTAATAGCATTATCAAAACTCAGTTTCAAAGGGTTCCCAACATAGTGGTTTTGGGGTTATTAGTGGTTATCCGAAAACTAGACCCTAGCCCTGGAAAAACCCTTAGGGGAACTAGACCCTAGCCCTGGAAAAACCCTTAGGGGATACTATATATAAAACCCCCTAAGGGTTTTTCCAGAGCTAGAGTCTAGTTTTCGGAAAACCACTAATAATATGCAAACCACTAGATATAAAACCCCTAAGGGTTTTCTCAGGGTTAGGTTCTAGCTTCTGTAAAACTACTAATAACACCCAAAACTACTATATAGGGGATGGGTTTTATGAGAACCATATTCTATTCGTGAGAATCATGAGAACCCGCTTATTTATAATTTTTTTCATATTTTTTTATATATTCAATTATGCTTTTTTCTATAATATTGATTTCATGCTTTGCTTTTTTTAACATTGATTTCATGTTTTTTTAATTCTTTTTCAAAAAAATTTAGTGTTGCTAATGTTTTTTTAGTTTTGATTACATGCTTTCTTTATTTTCTTTTATTGTGGATTTAATGCTTTTTTCATGTTTTTTTAGTGTTGATTTAATATTTTTTTAGTTTTGATTTCATGCTTTCTTTATTTATTTTATTGTGGATTTCATGCTTTTTTTCAGACTTGATTTCATGCTTTCTATAATTTTTTTTATTGTAGATTTTATGCTTTTATAGTTTCGATTTCATGCTTCTATACTATTGATTTTATGCTTTTTTAGTGTTGATTTCATGCTTCTTTAATTTTTTTCATGCTTTTGTAAGTGTTGATTTCATGCTTTTTTAATATTGATTTCATGCTTTTTCAATGGTGATTCTATGCTTATTTTTATTTTATTTTTTCCATTTTTTTAGTGTTAAAAGCATGAGAAAAAAATTAAAAAAAAAACATGAAATTCAACACTAAAAGTAGGAGATTAATAATCATATAGGAGATTAATAATCATATATCTTAAATATAGAAATCAATATTACGCCAAATACAAAAATCACAATGTTGCATAAAACATCATTTATTTTATTAAACAAAACAAAATTTTACTTTAGAATTGATATTTGTGGATGAATATTGGGAACCGCGCGCAAGTGTGTATGCTTCAAGGCGTCAGTTTTTTTATTTCTTTTATTATCATTTACAATCAAGGAAAGTAAATGAGATCCCTTAATTATAGGAGTGGGATATATAAACGTAAACTCAACTTGACAAATTTGCCTCTTAATCCACTATTTATGGTAGTTATCAATATTAATAATTCATTTTTTGAAATTATCTAAGCCTTTGATTATAAAAAATGGATGGATGAGATCGGTTCCTAGTTCTCACTGAATTAAAGGTTCTCATATGAACCACACTATATATATATATATATATATATATATAGTGATGAGATCTCAATTTATAAGTGAATGATATTAGCCCGAAAGTGAAGAAAATACACGTTTGATGTTTAGAAATCGATCTCGACCTAACATAATTCGACAAAATTGGTTAAATAATACATACATATATAATTTTCTTTTTCAATTGCACCAATCAATATTAATTAGTTTGGTATCTAATTAGGATGAGGCTCGTTAATTGCATAATTAGGGTGTGAATTGTCAGTCTTTTGCTTATTAATTAATTAGGAGGTACTTTTTTAGTTACTGATGAGGAACATTAGTGGACAATCGAGGTACATGCATAGGTCTAATAATATTGCATGACTTGTCGATTAAATAGCATGCAATTCTTTATTAGCACTTGTACAACTTGAGTGTTATTAGTCCACCATTTAAAATCACCTAACTTAATTGCTATTCATCAATTAATATTGGAATATAATTTGAATTCAAGAGTGTACAAGGTTCTAATGTAAAACGTTCAACTCACGTAGATAAATATACTATCTCCATCACACACGCAATTCTGTGAGCTTGATGACATTTTAACTGAATTACCAACTCTTGTAAATGACTAGAGCATCCTTCACTTAGGAAATTTAGAAAGCTTTTTAGTACAACTCCCTGATTGGTTAATTTGCTTATACTGTAGTAGGATCTAATTGAAGAATTACAAGCTTATAACAAAGTTGACAAATATTCAGCTATATATATAGAGTAATGCTTTTCGGCCATAATGTGGTCAGTCATAATTAATACTATTAATATGTAATAGTTTATGTATTTATGCCAAATTTTTTTAGATTTTATAAGAAAATTTAAAAGGTGATATAGTTTATGTATTTTTAACAAATTAAGCCTTTAATTTATTTGATGATCATGATTATTATAAGGAATTTGTTGCCTTTTTATTTAAGTGAAATAATATGTAATTATTGGGAGAGAAAATATTTTTATATTTAAATTTAAAATTAATTAAGAATAATCTCTTAAAAATATTTAAATTATTGATTATAACTTTTAATTTATTATTCATTATTGATATATTAACTAGACTAGTTATAGACATGTCATCAAACATAATTTAGTTATATTTGAATTATTGAAGTATTTACAAGAGTTTGGACAACTTCTTATTTTGACTTTATGTGTGGATATTTTTTAACCAGCACACTCCCGAATTTTCTTTCATCATGTTGTGAAAGTTCGGATCAATTTTATATTTTTTAAAGTATTTGATCACTTTATTATTATATACTACGGAGTATACATTAATAAAACGATAGTATAGTTGATACCCATAAGTACGTACGCAAAATTTCTATTTTGGATCATAGGCTTTTATAGTAAGTATTAGGCTTATAACAATAATATGTGTATTCATCCAACATTCTGTAAGTATGAATTATAAAATTTTTTCCACCTATATAAATGGTAATAGCATTATTGAACTGTCAAATATAGTTATACGTATATTCGTCTTCCCTTTTTTAATGGGGAGGGAGGACAATTGAATTAATTGTTTGTAAAATAAAGATAGATAGGAGTAAAATTAATAAGTAAATAAATAAATAAATAAGAATTACACTAGCAATATAGATGATACTATTCCCAATTTTAAAAGGGTGATTCCGCACCAAGCTATGAGGCTAAAAATATTCCACTTTAAAATGATCGACTACCCACTAAAAGCCACCCTAGATTGTTTTATTGTACTTGGATTCATAAAAGCAACGACGCAAGATCAATTATATCTAGCCATCATACGGAATAGCCATTTAATAATAGAAAACAAAAATTAAAAAAAAATAGTTGAAGAATATTATCCTATATAAATGGTCTGAAATTAATGGAATTAGCAACAATCCATGCCTTAATTGAGTTGTTTTTAAATCAAAAATCACTACCAAAATGGAAGTGATCAAATTGTGTGTTCTAACATCACTTTTGTCCATGTTTGTAACAACTATTGATGCTACTTTCTTTCATGAGAAGCATTGCATAGAATGGCCAGTATATTGGGGCACCTGGGATCACCACCACCACCATCGACACCACCATCACCACCACCACCGCCACAAGATATTTTGCCCTTCGCCACCGCCACCTCAATATGAATCCCCGCCGCCTCCGCCAGAATATGAATCACCACCACCTCCTCCTCCGGTAGAAGCTCCTTCTCCTTCTCCATCACAAATGGAAGCTCCTTCTCCTTCTCCATCACAAATGGAAGCTCCTTCTCCGGCACCCGAAGCCCCTTCTCCTACACCAATAGAAGCTCCTTCTCCTACACCACCGGAAGCTCCTTCTCCGTCACCCGAAGCTCCTTCTCCTACACCAACTGAAGCTCCTTCTCCGTCACCCGAAGCTCCTTCGCCATCACCCGAAGCTCCTTCGCCTACACCAATGGAAGCTCCTTCTCCAGCATCCGAAGCTCCCTCCCCTACACCAACAGAAGCTCCTTCTCCGTCACCCGAAGCTCCCTCCCCTACACCAATGGAAGCTCCTTCTCCATCACCCGAAGCTCCCTCCCCTACACCAACGGAAGCTCCTTCTCCGTCACCCGAAGCTCCCTCTCCAACACCAGCAGAAGCTCCTTCTCCGGCATCCGAAGCTCCTTCTCCAACACCAATGGAAGCCCCTTCTCCGGCACCCATACAATTTTCTCCTCCCCGCCGCCTACAGAAGCGCCAACTCTAGCTTCCATTGAAGCTCCTTCTCCATCACCAATAGCCAAAGCTCCTCCTCCGCTGCCTTCAAAAGCTCCTTCTCCGGCATAAAGCTGTTATTCTCCAGCACCAGCTCCAGTTTAATTTTTCAAATCACTCTTCTCAATAAAAAAAAATGCAACACCATTTTTCCTAAAACATCAAATTAAAATTATCTTTAAAGTAAAATTATTTGCACGGGATTAATTATAATAAACGGTATATAGCTCTCTCATGGGAATCGAAATCACTAGCAGATTGTTGTGAGTGAACGTATTTAATTTTTGTGCATGTACTTATTACTTCAATGCACTTGTAACTTTTGCATGCATTAGAAATGAACATTCTCTTGTAATGGGAGTTCGAATTATTGAAGGTGATTTTGAGATATTCATGTTATGTATCGAATTTTTTTCGTTGCCATATAAAATTCCTCCTAGCTTGTATTATAATTTATATATATTCACATTCCAGTCCCACCAATATACATCACATTCCACAAAATCTACACTAATATTGACTTAATTCCATGCAACTTTCTATCTCCACTATGTTACTGATTCGATCGTTAACCTCTACTTGCTCATTAATTAAGAGCACTCTCATCGGGGGCTTGCAAAGAAAGGCCCCATGCCCCTCCTGTTGACTCTCTCTTCATTGGCGAGCTAGGGGCTCGCCCGAGCCGGTGCTTGTTTGCGAGCCTCGCGCGAGCTCTAATACTTTTTTTCTTTTTTTTTAATATAATTTTTAACCGTTAAATATGGAGAATATGGAAAGAGAAGGCTTTCGATTTCGGGAATGAGCTATGTTGAAATGGTTGGGTCCCAAATTTTGATTTTCAGATTTGCAATAGTTTAAAGTTAAATGTCATCGGAGAAGTGCCGATCCCCGCTGAACCTGGCCGGTTCGGTTGAATCGAGAGGTCTTTCGGAGCAGAATTCATTATACAAATTAAAAATATGGTGCGAATTTTGGAAATTAGTACATAATTTACAATCACACGTGAATGAATACATAGTACAAATATTTCACATTTTGTACCTAAATTTTAGGGGCAACTATAAAAATAACCACTTTGATATAGTAGTGTAAAATAATAGCCAGTTGGATAAAAAAGATAAAAATTAGCCACTTTTTATATTAAAGTACCAATGTACCCTTAATGAATTTCAAAAAAGAAAATTAGAAAGAAAAATGAAACCCCCAATTGCTCAAACACCCAGGCGACGGCAACGACATGCTCCTCTCTATCAGAGTCTCCCGGCGGCGGCGGCGCCACCTTCTGCAGTTGCTTCATCCAGATCTTCAAGTGCAAACCGAGCGTGATTTGGGCTATCCCGTTCTCCCCAACGTCGTCGCCTACTTTGCCAGCAACCTTCAGAGCTTCAATGGCACTGACTTTAGCAAGATTTCTCAATTTTCATTCAATCACGCACGCACTCACTCACTTAGCAACACACATGCACACAACACACACAGACACACACACACACACACACACATATACATTTACAACACAACTTTGTCGATCTCTCTCTCACAAAAAAAAAAGTGTCTGTTGTCATGACGGTTTTCGTCACTATAAGTGCCAAAATCATCACTACAAGCACCCAGTGATGACTTTTGTGGTCGTGGTCGATTTGCGGCTATACGTGCCAACACTATAGGTTATAGTGACGACGAGTAAATATCGTCACAAGACATGGGATTGTAGTGACATGCGATCTTGTCACTACAATCGTTATTTTTGTGACAAAATTGTGTTATCACTGTATTTAGTTATTTATTGTGACGCATGATTATTCTCACTGAAGGCGATTTTTTTAGTCACATCTGATTTCCATCACTATATGATCGTATTTTTAGTCATGTAAATTATTCGTCACAAGAAAAAATACTCTATAGTAGCATGTATTTTTCGTCACTAGAATATATTGAATTAGCCACAATATTTTTGCGTCACTAAATAGCATTGATTTAGCCACAGTCTAAATTCGTCACAAAACATCTACAATATAGCCATATGCTATTACTATCACTAAAGTATTCATCACGTAGTGATGCGTAATTGTTGTCGCTATAATAAGGTAATATAGTGACAAACATCGGTTGTTATAATAAATAAATTTTTTTATCATCGTTAAAAGAACAAGTTTTAGTGGCACAAATATTTCTACAAGAAAGTTAATGAACATAGTCACTAAAATATTACTTCCTCTGTTTCAAGATTGTTGACACGTTTCTTTTTCTTTCTTTTTGGCACACATTTCCACGCTTCTCGATGATGGATTTTAAAATAATTTTTTGAAGTATTTTTTTATTTACGGGATACTACGACACATGTAGTATCTCGTAAAAGAAAAGATACTTCAAAAATTTATTTTAAAATCTATCATCGAGAAGCGTGGAAATGTGTGCCAAAAAGAAAGGAAAAGAAACGTGTCAACAATCTTGAAACAGAGGAAGTAGGTTTTAGTGCCAAAAGAATTGTCACTATAAATATTGTTGCTAAAAAAAATGAGTTTTAGTGACAAATGTAATATTATTGATATAGCTAAATAATTTGTCACTAAAATATTAAATTGTAGTGAGGTAAAAATTGTCACTATAAATTTTGTCACAATTAGATAATCAGTTAGCAATAAATTTTTTTAAAGTCGTCACAATTAATGCAACGATGGTGATTAGTTTGTCACTAATATCACAATATTATTTTTTTAAATATTAAATATTATTCCACATTAATTGATTTCGCCCAATATATGAACAAATAATAATGAAAATGCAATAATACCAAATTAAATATTTAATACAATTCATTTGAAAAATTAAATTTATACAAAATAATATAAATTCATCAAATCATGTAATACGATAATATTAAGAGTCGAAAGGTAAAATGTCATTTGCAAATTGAAATAAATAACTAACAAGATAAACGATAAAATAATAACTAGATCTAAAACTAGTTTCACTATTGAAATCTACTCTAAAACTGCACTTTCATCACCTTAATTCGGAGTCTCATTAGTTCGATTCATGCTTTGAAGGAGATTTGGGAGTTGAGCTCTCAAAAGAGCTTCCACTTGAGTTTGAACATTCGCTTCATAGCTATTGACTTGAGCTCGTAAGGACTGAAATTTAGATTCCAACTCTTCATTTTGTATCTTTAACTCTAAGTTTTCCATTTCAAGATCAACATTTACCCTTTCTCTTCTTTTAGAAGGCGGCTTGAGCCCATCTCCACATCCACATAATCGGCTAGATTTTTCTTCCCCAAGAACTTTTACAAAGGCTTCATCTTCAGACATAGGATCTAGACCATCCTCAACCGATTCAATTTGAAGCTTAAGAATTTCATCCTGAAAAATTAATACAATTTGTATAAGTGTTTATATGTTAAAACTTCAAAGAGTAACAAGTGCACTTACATAAGCCATTTTTGAAGCATCATCAGTCCTTTTTTGTTTCTTGGTGTTAAATCGGCTCAATCTCCAAGCACCTGTACGAGTAGGCTCCTCTCCGGTTTCAGGATCACGCTAAGAGTTTAAGGAATTAAAAAGATTAAAAGCACTTCATATTATTGGGAACTTTTTCTCTCTTTGAACTAAGTTTTGATAATGCTATTAGAAACCACATTTAGACAATAGACTTTAATTGGAACAGGTTGGTCTCCGTGTTTGGATCAGTCAAGCTTAACCCGAACAGGTTGTTATGTAAAGGTCAAGGTTGGTAGTGCAACCTTGTACCTATTTTTACTCAAACCTGTCATAATGTTCTTTTATGTAATCTGTCTATATAATCTGCTCCAACAATACTCGAAGATCTCTTGCGAAGATTACAGAAGACTGAAGACAGTTCGAGGTATAGGAAGCGTGACCTGCAAAGTCCAACCTGAGCTGTGACTGAGGAACCTGTCCTCTACTCAACGTCCATAATTGAGTCAGTGTACGGTTCTGCACATACTGACACACACAACGGCTCTATTACAAATGCTTCTCTATAAATACCTCAAGACATTCAAGAAAGAAAGTACGGGAAACTCAAATTACAAGCTGAAACGCTGCAGAAATCTCAAACTAAATATTCACACAATCAACACTCGAAATCACTAGAGCTTTCCCAAGTGTTGATCCTTGTAGATTTCTATTCTTTCTAGAATCTGTCTTACTAGAACACAATCCACACTCTCACTACCATCACTGTTGATATTCAGTGTAGTTGATAGAGTTGTATTCCAAACGGTGATAGCTTTCACAGCTTTCCAGTTTGATTAGTAGTGCTAGTTATTTAGCATTAGTAAGATTGTAAGTTTGTATGTAAAGTTAGAAGAGACACGACTCAAGATTCGTGCTAGATTCAGTCTAAAGAGAGACTTGAATTTGGACTGGATCCTCCACCAGTGTTAAAAGGAGCGAAAAATCTCAAGTTTAGGGATTACAAATTCGACGGGATCTGGCGTGGACGTAGGAGCTGTTTACTCCGAACCACGATAAAAAATCCTCGTGTTTCTCTATCTTATCTGTTTTCACACAGTTTGCATGCTCACAACCTGGACGATTGTACCTGTCTTGCATGTGCACTGTCTTTGAAAACTGTCTTTGAAAAACTGTTAGCCACTTTTACAGTTTGCATGAACACTTGTTTGAACTAAAGTTTTCTTTGAAAACTGTTTTGAAAAATGTTAGCCAACCTTTCCACCAAACTTCCGCACGCAGGTTAGTTTTGCAAGCTCAGCAGTTCACTGTTTGAGCTGGAAAAACTAAACTGCTCTGATAAACTGAAGTGACGACTCAGTCAGATCAAATTATTTTGAAAAGTCAAAACTGTTGGCTAATTGGTGTATCCCCCCCCATACACCAATATCTATTTATCGGGACCTACAAGTGGTATCAGAGCGGTGGTTCTTTTGACCACTGCTTCTGTATACTAGAAGCTTTTTGCGCTTTAGTGTCAAATTGAACTAGATCTCTGTGTCTGCAAACTGCACATATATAAACTGTCAATATGGAAGCTTCACTTCTCCGTGTCTGTGAAGACTTTTCTATACAGGGTTATGAAGACTGGAGTTTTCGAATAAAGATGTGTCTCCAAGCTCATCATGTGCTAATGTGGGATGTCATCGAGAATGGTCCCACACCCATCCTTGAACCCTACGAAACTGATGTATCAGGAGATAAAGCTTCTGAAGCAACGTATGTGCCAAAGATTAAAGATCCCAGAAAATACACAACTGAGGAAAGAAAGGAAGCTGGACTTGACAGCTTCGCAAAAGGATTAATCTCGAGCACAGTTAAGGGCGTCCACCTGGCCAAGATAAGAAATCTTGGAACTGCCAAGGAGATGTGGGACACCTTAAAAGCAATAAGCCTTGGATCAACAGAGATGCTGGAAAATAAGTTGTCAGTGGCATGCAGTAAATTTGAAAAATTCAAAATGCAGCCAATGGAGACCATTGACCAGCTCAAGAACAGATTCACAATGATTATCTTGGAGATCGCGGCTCTCAAGAAAGATAAATACAATCAGCGCGAACTCAATCTCAAAGTAATCCAATCTCTTCCAGCAAGCTGGCATGTGTACAGCGCCATGCACCGCGGCAGGTCGGACATCAGTAACCTGTCAACTGAGCAACTGTTTGATCTGCTCATCGGAAATGAGTTTGAAATGATCAGATTGCACGGGTCACAACAAACATCTTCAAGCAAGAAGACTGAGCCCGAAAAGAAAGAAAAAGATGCTGCATCAATTACAGAAGAAAGATCAATCCCAAAAGATCTATGCTCTAAAATGGAAAAATTGTTGAAGGACTATGCACTTATGGCTAGAAGGACTGAAAAGCTTGAAAAACGCTTCAACAAATTCCGCAAATATCACAAAGATTTCAAGAGAAATCAATCCACCTCTTCTTCCGACAAGAAAGGTGAAGGTATAACTAGACCCTCAAAATTCAATTCTTCTAACACTCCAGAGGGTGGTTGTTTTGAATGTGGCAGACCAGGTCACTACAAGTCAGACTGCCCAGATCTTTCAAAGGCCGAACGCGAAGAGCTCCGTGCAAAAAGAGACCAAAAGCTAAAGGAGCAGCGCAGTGCCATGATCGCAGCTGAGGAAGAAGCCAAAGTTGTTGCCACATTATCAGACTCAACCTCCTCCGACGAAGATGACGATGATGAATTGGATGAGGAGGAATGTCGCTTAGCCGACGAAGATTCTGAAAATGAGGAATGCTACATGGGAAAAGATCTCGATCTTGTTCAATACAAGGTTGATACCAAAATCTCATCTTCATATTCAACTAACACTGAACATGCAGGTTTCGAACTACATGAAATGCCAACATATGAAGAGTTCCAACAACAGTTTGATGACTACAAGAAACTCTCAGAAATGTTCGAGCAAGTAGTCATAGAAGGATCCAAGCTGGAGGGTGAAAACATGAAACTCAAGGCTACTAAAAATGGAGACTTCACTCTCCATGATGAAGCAAGACAAAGAGAGATAGAAACTCTGAAAATTCAATTGGGTCAATCAGCTTTAAGGGAAGAAAACCTTAAAGACATGCTCACTAAAAAGGACAGTGAGATTAACAGCTTGAACGGTAAGCTGTCAGATCTCTCAAATGAACATGAGAAGCTGTTGCAGAAAGAGCTCAAGCTTCAACAAGTCCTAATGAGAATGAACAAAAATGGTGAAAAGCTTGAAGCCTTGCAAGCTGCCCAGAGACCTGCTCAGATAAAGTTTGGTGTCGGATTCCATGGTCAAACCAGCGGAGTCAAGGAGAAAGATAAGGTCCTGTTTGTAAAAGAAAAGGGATTGGCTGAAGGCAAAGCTCACCACTTCCTACCTGACAAGCAACTCAACTTGAAGAATCCAGCTCGACAACCTCAAGCAATCTTGGTAAAAGAGCATAGGAAGCCTGCTGTCAAGAAACAGCATCTAAGGCCATCAAATGAACAGAAGAAGGTTGAGCCACCTAGAAAACTGTATATGCAACCTGCATATAAAAAGAAGAGCCAACCTGCACCGAGAAGAGTGCAAGCTGCAAATAAAGGAGAAGCACAACACAAAACTGCTCGACCACAACGAAACTACTATGAGCAGTGGCCAAACCAACAGAGACCTGACTATGAAGGTTACTGGTACAACCATCATTGGTACCCATATCCTGAGCTGTCAAGTATACAATGTCGATTTCCACATGGAAGTGGATTTGTAAATAATCAATGCAGATGTGGTTACATAGAGCAGTGCTATCAAAATAATCTTTATCAACATGCTCATTACCAACTGCAAACTGCATACTCAAATGGAACCTACTCAAATGTGCAACTGATCAAGCCACGAGTCAACAGGAGTTTACAAAAGAGGAAGCTTGGAAACCAAGCTGCCAAATCTCAACCTGCTAACAAAGCACCCAAATTCATATGGGTTGCTAAAACTGTCTAATTGCAGGATGGGAAAACTCAAAGGAGGAAGCGAGCAGCTCGCGGGGCGATTTGGATCATCGACAGTGGATGCACAAAGCATATGACCTGCGACAAAAGCTTGCTTACAAACTTCATTGAATGTGATGGACCTCTAGTTGCTTTTGGAGGAGACTCTAAAGGGAAAACAAGAGGCTACGGTAATCTAATTGTTGGTAAAACAACAATATCTAATGTCACCTATGTTGAAGGCTTAAATCATAATCTCTTTTCTGTAAGCCAGTTCTGCTCAAACGGAAAAAGAGTAGAGTTTTCTGCTAACAAGTGTGCTATAAAGAACAAGGAAGGAGAAGAAATTCTTCTTACCGGTATTTTGCAGGATAACTTGTACATAGTACAATGGTCAGATGAAAAAGAAACCTGTCTGGTCACCAAATCTGCAACTGAAGTAAGCTGGTTATGGCACAAGAGACTGTGTCACTTGAACTTCAAAGCCATCAATAAGCTCTCTCGCAAGAAGCTCGCAGATGATCTCCCAGATCAAGTCTATTACAAAGATCATGTTTGTGAAGCCTGTCAAGCTGGAAAGCAGACCAAATCATCATTTCCAAGCATTGCAGCTCACAACATAAGTAGAATCTTGGAACTACTCCACTTGGATCTATTCGGTCCAGTGACTCCCAGAAACATTAATGGTAAAAAGTATACTCTCGTTATTGTTGATGATTACTCACGATATACTTGGGTTATTTTCTTACATAAAAAGAAGGAGACACTAGTGGAGCTACCTGCGCTGCTCACCAAACTGTCAAAATTGAAGGACAAAAGCGTGATCTCAATCCGATCCGATCGCGGAACAGAATTTCTTAATCATATGATTGAATCATACTGCACCAAAAGTGGAATTACTCATCAAACTTCAGCAGCTCGCACACCTCAACAGAACGGTGTTGTTGAACGACGCAACAGATCACTAAAGGAAGCAGCTCGCACGATGCTGAATGAAACCAATCTTCCCAAGAAGTTCTGGGCGGAAGCAATCAACACAGCTTGCTACACTCAGAATAGATCAGTCATTCATACAAGACATGGAAAGACTCCATACGAGCTGTGGAAGGATAAGAAACCTCGATTTAAATATCTTAAATCTTTTGGCTGTGTGTGTTACATTCATAATAATGGGAAATCACAGTTGAAAATGTTTGACAGCAAAGCAGATCCAGGAATATTTTTAGGATATTCAGAGATCAGCAAAGCTTTCAGAGTTTTTAACAAGAAAACTCATATTGTGGAAGTAACCCCACATGTTGTTTTTGATGAATCTATTTGTGAGTACAGGGAGACCCAACCTGATGAAAGTACATGTACAAGTCAAAATCAAACAGGCTCCAACACGCAGTTTCAAGATGAAATACTAATGTGGAGTCCAACCGACTTGGAAGAAGAAGAAGTTGAGCCTGTGCAAGATTCTACTTCACAAAATCCACCAATTCAGCAAGGGGGAATGAACCAAGGGGGAACAGAAGCTCCTCCAACCAGCTCCTCTTCAACTGATCCAGAAACTTCAATGGAACCTGCAGTCAATGCAGAACTGTCAGTGGATCAACTTGCTGAACAACTTCAACAGCTTAACCCCTTCACTCCTCAACCTCTACCTGAGTTTGAAGTTCCCATACCAAATCCCGAACCAACTCTCACAGAAGAAGAAATCTCTCGACGAAGGAGATGGGTCGATGCTCATCCTGAAGATCTCATTGTTGGGAATCCAAGAGCAGGTGTGAAGACAAGGAGACAGATAGGTGAAAGCTGTCTACTAAGCTGTTATCTATCCTACTCTGAACCCAAAACTGTTGAAGAAGCTCTTGCCGACCACGACTGGGTTACAGCTATGCAAGAGGAACTCAATGAGTTTAAAAGAAATGAAGTATGGTCACTAGTTGATCATCCTACACATCAAGTAGTGATTGATGTAAAATGGGTGTTCAGAAACAAGAAAGATGAGAATGCTGAAGTAATCAGAAATAAGGCAAGATTAGTTGCCAAAGGTTACTGTCAACAAGAAGGAATAGACTATGATGAGACCTACGCACCAGTAGCAAGATTAGAAGTAATAAGATTGTTTCTAGCATATGCAGCTCATCAGAGATTCAAAGTCTATCAAATGGACGTAAAGAGTGCTTTCCTCAACGGAATCCTAGGAGAAGAAGTTTACGTTGAACAACCTCCAGGTTTCGAGGAAACAGGTCTAGAGAAAGTTTACAAACTGCACAAAGCAGTATATGGTTTGAAACAAGCTCCCAGAGCTTGGTATGAAACGTTGTCTACATTCCTATTGCACTCTGGTTTTAAAAGAGGATCAGTCGACAGAACATTATTTACCTTTAAGTACAAGGATGATATTCTTCTTGTACAAATTTACGTTGATGACATTATTTTTGGATCTAGGTCAAAATTCCTATGTGACAGGTTTGGAGAACTCATGAAGTGTGAGTACAAAATGTCCATGATGGGGGAGATGAACTTCTTCCTCGGCCTGCAAGTCAAGCAATCTGCGGATGGTATCTTCATTTGTCAATCCAAATATGCTAACGAGCTGGCAACCAAATTTGGTGTTCAAAATAGCAGACCTCTGAAGATTCCAATGATTGCAAATGGCAAGATGGATCTAGATTCTGAAGGAAAACCTGCCAGCATAACTTTGTACAGGGGAATTATTGGTTCTTTACTTTATATTACTGCAAGTCGACCTGACATTTCTTTTGCAGTTGGAATATGTGCTCGGTATCAAGCTAATCCAAAGGAATCACATCTAGAAGTAGCCAAGAAAATCCTTAGATATGTCAAGGGAACTGCAAACTTCGGTTTATGGTACCCTTGTGATGATAATTTTGAACTAACTGGCTATGCAGATGCAGATTATGGAGGATGCAAACTGGATAGAAAGTCCACATCAGGGACCTGTCAGTTTCTTGGAAGCAAGTTAATCTCTTGGTTCTCAAAGAAGCAAACTTCAGTTGCTACTTCAACAACGGAAGCTGAGTACATGGCAATAGCAAGCTGTTGTGACAGATTCTTTGGTTGAAACAACAACTCAAAGATTATGATGTCACTGTTCAAAAAGTTCCTATCTTTTGTGACAGCACAAGCGCCATAGCTCTCACTGTAAATCCTGTCTACCACACCAGATGCAAGCATATTGATATAAGGCATAACTTCATAAGAGATCACGTGGAAAAACAAGATATAACAGTTGAGAAAATCCATACTGACATCCAAAGAGCCGATATTCTAACAAAACCTCTCATGGAAGAGAGATTCAAAATGTTGTGTGGAAGGCTTGGAATGCTCAGAATGGATACACAGCCTAAGTCAGAGAATGGCAGCAGTTCACTAGCACAGGTCAGCCAAGAGCAGACTGACTTGGAAACTGCAGACTAACAAAGAGGCAGTTCACTAGTACAGAACAGCCAAAGACAGACAGACCTGGAAACTGCAGCTCACGAGAAACAGTGAGGTGACACGCAGCTTGAAACCACAAACTGCGTTGAAAGTCAAAAATCACCGGTCAACCTTTAAGGGGGAACTGGAGATATCGTATCAATCTCCATTTAAATCTTAGCTGAAATTATTTCATCTCCCCATTTATTCTGTCATATATTTTTTTTCGTTACGAATTTGAAAAGGTTTTCACGAAAAACAAGGAATGCATATCTGTTAATCATATCTTGACCGTTGGAGGTCTATAAATAGAAAGAAAACTCTTGATCTCACTACACGTTTCTTGAAATCCTCTGAAATCAAATTTCAAAAATTTCTTTCGTTCTCTCATCTTCATAAACTCAGAATTTTATAATCCTTACTCTCTCTCTGCAAAATGTCTACAGAATCATTGAATGCTCAAGTGAAGAAAGCGACTCCTCTCATCTTCTTTGAGAAAGTTGCTGTGCTAAACTCTTATGGATACAGAGGTTTGGATCAGATGGTTGAGGCTATCACCCAATGCGATGGTTTCTTCAACATAATCACTCAACATCCACGAATGACGCTACCGGAAAATGTTGCTTATTTGCTGTGTTCTCTGGAATCAATGGCCGGAGACCCCGCAACGGCAACTTTTCTAGTCAACAGCGAAGAAGAAAGGCGTCATCTTCTTCCTCTCGTTCTTCAAACCTACAGGTTATCGGATACGGGGGCTATCACAACGATTGACGATGTGCCCATGGAATCCGTCAACGATGTATATCAACAAGCTCTGTTCGAGCCCAAGAAGATCTATGATCAGAGAACTTTCAACCGCCACGACTTGAAGTCCGAGTACAGATTTCTGTTCGAATTCGTTCACAACGTGTTCTTCTCTTACCTAGGCTCTAACGAATCTGTCACTCTATCGAAGTTTAAACTGCTAACTGCGGTGGTGAAGCAGTTACATGTTAACTGGGCCAGATTACTAGTCAATCTGTTCATCAAGGAAGCTGCAGAGCTACCTGCTAGGATCAAGGCCAACATGCAACTTCGTCATGGCACCAAGCTCTCTATCATCCTGCAGAGAACGCTTACAAATCGCGTATGGCGTGACTGCACTGGATTTCCTGACGACAAGCTGGTTCCTCACACCTGCAACCAGTTGATCATGATTCTTGGCATCTTGCCTCACAAGATCAACAAGGCCAAAGGTGCAGCCAAGCTTCTGCTCACAGAAATGCGTGACTCAAAGGTAGCTGTAGCTGAAGAAGAAGATGATAGCAATGAAGATGATGAAGAAGACAGCGTCCAGGTTGAGTCAGTTAGAAAGGGAAAGAGGAAGCTGGAGGATCTGCAATCTGCGCCCTCTCGGAAGCGCACCACTCGATCTACAGCAGCAACCTTTGTGGAGGCAGATCTCACGCCACCTGCGACCATACCGCAACCTGCCTCTCCACAGGTTGGAGTGAAACCTGCTGTCGAACAGTCCTCTCCAGGCACCCCTCCAGGTTTCCCGTCCAAAGCTCAGTCCTAAGCTCCTGTCACTGAAGACCCTACATCCTCTCTCAACAGCTCCAAAGCTCAGTCCTAAGCTCAGTCCTAAGCTGTATATTGATGAAAAGGTTGCAGCCTTGCAAACTGAGAATGCCAAGCTATGGGAATTCATCAAAGCTCACATTGGTGAAAAGGATGCACAAGAGCAGTTCTCAAAGGACAGAGGACAGTCCAGCTAGATAAAAGCTATGAACTCATAAACAGTGGAACCTGTTTGATCAGAAATTGTGAATAAGACAGTTTGCATAGGGAAGTGTCATGGAAGACCTGTATCAGTCTCCATGTTATTGAAATTACGTTTTAAATATGTCAATGATATGTCTTAATGTTTTTTTTTTTTTAATTTCAATAACATATCTCTTGCCTCACTTGATCATATATATACCTTATCAATCATTTTCATTTATTGAAGCATGTGTTTTGTTATTTATTGAAATCTTTGTTAAGGATATTCTGACATATTACTTAACATTCTTGCTTCACTTTCCATGTATGTCAAAAAGCGCATGCAAAGTCTCAAATCAGTATTTAATGCGAGGCGACGGTTGAGTGATAGGGTAATGCGAGTGGGATACACAACCAATCCCACACGCTCACTATCTCACGGATTTCCAGGGATTCAATCCTATCCGTTGAACGGTTGATTTACTTCAATCTCAACCGCCCGCTTTACCTTTTAAATAAGAACGTAACTGTACATCGTCGTTTCCAAATTCAATTTCTGAATTCTTCCACCATTTTTCTCTGCAACTCTCTTTCAAAATTTCCCAAATTTCTAGTTCTCATTTAGACCTTCTTGAAATGGCAGGAGAATCTACATCTCAATCTCTTCCACAAACAACCGAGCAAAAGATCCAGTACCTACAGCAGTACATTCTCACAGAGCCTGCGGCAAATCTTTCAACCTATGATTACGCCGGCTTGAACGAGATGTACTCCGCTATCCAGGAAGCGGACGGATTTTACAAGATAATTACTCATGAGCCAAAATTCTGGCTTCCGCAGCAAGTCGCAATGTTCTTTCTATCATACTTTTGCCCGGAAGATGTCGACTCTGCCCAATTTCATCTTCCTGTACCTGGTATACGCGACGAGCCCATTCCAATTCTCTCGCTCATCTCTCGAACCTACGGCATCGCGGATTCAGGAACTGTGGAGATCCTGTATCACAAGCCAATGGGTTTAATTTTGGACGTTCCGGATGCAGATCTGGAAGCAGTTTACCAGAAAGCTCTCATGCAACCTGCAACCCAGTATGATGGAAAGAGGTTCTCGCGCCCTCTGTTAAGACCTGTGTATAGAGCCCTCTTTGACTTTGTTCATAAAGTTTTCCTTGGTTACTCTGGTAACCACGACGCTGTCACTCCAGCGAAGTTTAGAGTAATGACTGCAATCGTGCAGCGTCTAAACGTGAACTGGGCCCGATTTCTCCTCGAGCTCCTAAATGAAGAAGTCAAGCAGCTCTCGATCACCTATGAAGGCGAAGTGGTGACCGATTTTCGAATTGCCAGGAATCTGCGACTAGGCACCAAAATATGCTCTCTCATTCACTGCCTCCACCCTAACCTCAACTGGAGTGGAATGACTCATTTCAACAAGGAGAAGGTCCCCAAGGACCAGAAGCAACTCGAACTAATAATTGGTGTCGACATGACCGTCTTTGCCAAGAATGATGATGTGGTGAAGCCATTCCTGTACGACATGGGTCGATCTAACCCAGCTTGGGTACCACCAGAGCAGCGTGACGTTCGGAGAAAAAGACAGCTTGCCCCTAGCAAGCAGCTGGACAGACCTTCCAAGTCTGTGCGCATCAAATCTCCAACTCCCATATCACGCAGGTTGCATACGGAGTTTGTCTCCATAGAAGTTCAGCACCAACCTGCTCGTCAAATCCTTGAAGACATCCCAGAACAGACAGTTCTCGATGCACAGGTTTCAATACTTGTACCCTCTGTTTGTGATATCTTTCAGTCAAAAGCTTCGGAGCGAGCTGGTCAAAGTCACAGCGACTCTCAACTGGAGGATGACACAGATTTCGAGGAAGAAAATCCTGATACCTCCATCGTCATCCACCAGCAGTCCGGTGAAGCTTCTCATCATCACAGCTCGCCTCCAGAGCTTGACCTCCATCTTATTCTTTCATCTGATGATGATGTAGAAGAGGATCCGATCAAGACTGCAGCTGCCATGTTAGTCAACTTCATCGAGATCGAAGCTGAGAAGACTGTCATGGAGTCTTTTCCCGGCATTGATCTAACTCCGGAGACCAGGCAGCTGGCAATTCGGCTACGTGCTCTGCTCGATGGGAAGGATAGATCGTACTGTGATTTGAAGTCTATCTTTCTTATCCACCCCATTGAACAACTAGGGATTGAAGAGCACAACCTTGGGAAGTATTTTGGCTATGCTTCCATTCCTGAAGCTCGCGACTGCTTCAAGAAGTTCGTACTCTCTAGGATGAAGAGAGAGGCCAAGGTACTCAGTGTCGACTTGAAACCTTTCTACTCTCACGATCGCGACTCTTACAATGATAGGTTTCTGGAGGATGAAGAATTCAGTCCAATTCCTTCTCCATCCCAGAACAGCGGAGACGCAGTGTCCGATCATGATCGCGTACCGGTCTATTCTGTAGCAACCGCAGGAACTCCTCTCACTGCTGTGCACGCAGATTTGAAGAAATTTATCATTGAGGAAGTTTCCAAGGTGCAGGCCACCGAGGTTGCCGAACACCAGAAGATTGCGGACAAAATTGACGCAATGGACAGAGCAGCATCTGCCATGCTGTCAAACATCAAGGCTGAAATGCCACGGATTATCAAGGATGAAGTGGCAGGCCAGCTCGATTCCTTCATCTCCATGCGCCTGAAAGCTGAATTGGACAAGCTGCTCCCCAACCAGCTATCTGAACTAAAGGTCGCCTACGAATCTTCAGTTGACAACCTGCGCTATGAGTTTGAACAGCTCAACCAGCTTGTCAACAGCTTCTCTTCAAAGCTCGCACAAGCGTCATCCAGCTCTCTAAACAAAGAAGAAGAGATGCAAGGGAACATCAACTCCCTCCTCCAGTTTAAAGAGAAAATCAGCACTGACCTGTCCTTAATCTCCAATGAGCAAGCTTCTCTCAATACCACTATTCAGCAATTAATTGATAATGCCAAAAAGGGGGAAGGGAAAGGCAAACGCACTGCTGCTAAAGCAAAAGGCAAGGAGAAAAAGGTCACCCAACCCCTCTGACTCAATCAGAAGCTGCTCCGCCTGTAACAGCTGTTTCTCAACCTGCTGCCCAAAAGCTGTCTAAGCAAGAAAGGGCACAGGGTGAGGCCTCTCTTATTCGTCTAATGGCAGAAGCTGGCTACACCGCAGATGAATGCGAGAATGAAGGCAAGCAGAAGCTGTTTCTCGAAGATCTGAGGAAACAGAGAGCAAAGGACAAAGCTCGCGTCAGAAGCTTCCAAGGTCTTGAAAGCTGCAAGGATCAAGCTGACAAGAGAGAGCCAACTGATTGGCTACCAGTGGAAGATCAGCCCTTGTGGGACGAGTTCCTGAACCAGTTCATCTTACACCACTACTGGTTGCAGGTTGATGCTCGCTACACTGGTGACTCCAAAACTGCCTTTTACAATTGGATGCAAGCTTTTCCCGACCGTGAATTCATTAAAAGAGTCCGCGCGAAAGCTGCAGAGGCGAAGGTCACGATCAATCCACCTAAAATAGAGACCTTCCAACCTCCCACTGTCTGCGGCACCGATACTCCAGATATCGACCGGATCAACACTTTCATAAGGAATATCGCAGCTCAGTACGGTTACAAGACCACAAGCTGTGATGAGTACAGGTCGATCCGTGACAGTATCTACGCAGCTATGGGATCTGTAAGCAATGAGAAGATTGCTGAAGAGAGATTCAAGACTGTGAGGAAGTGACTTGATCGTTTTCTCTCATTTGTTATATCAACTCTGTAATCTATGTACATCAATTCAGTTGATATTATAAATGAAAAATGATCATATTTTGTTCCTGATGACAAAATCTCATTGTCCAGGCCCCTGCATGTTATGTTTTAAATTTCCTAACATTTTTTTTCCATGCAGCTGGCTGAACTTCAAACCTTGGTTATGGCTTGGTAAAGTTCAAATCTTCTAAGTCAAGATGTAAAGTGTGGGTTTCGGCATTATCAAAAAGGGGGAAATTGTTGGGAACCTTTTCTCTCTTTGAACTAAGTTTTGATAATGCTATTAGAAACCACACTTAGACAATAGACTTTAATTGGAACAGGCTGGTCTCCGTGTTTGGATCAGTCAAGCTTAACCCGAACAGGTTGCTATGTAAAGGTCAAGGTTGGTAGTGCAACCTTGTACCTATTTTTACTCAAACCTGTCATAATGTTCTTTTATGTAATCTGTCTATGTAATCTGCTCCAACAATACTCGAAGATCTCTTGCGAAGATTACAGAAGACTGAAGACAGTTCGAGGTATAGGAAGCGTGACCTGCAAAGTCCAACCTGAGCTGTGACTGAGGAACCTGTCCTCTACTCAACGCCCATAATTGAGTCAGTGTACGGTTCTGCACATACTGACACACACAACGGCTCTATTACAAATGCTTCTCTATAAATACCTTAAGACATTCAAGAAAGAAAGTACGGGAAACTCAAATTACAAGCTGAAACGCTGCAGAAATCTCAAGCTAAATATTCACACAATCAACACTCGAAATCACTAGAGCTTTCCCAAGTGTTGATCCTTGTAGATTTCTATTCTTTCTAGAATCTGTCTTACTAGAACACAATCCACACTCTCACTACCATCACTGTTGATATTCAGTGTAGTTGATAGAGTTGTATTCCAAACGGTGATAACTTTCACAGCTTTCCAGTTTGATTAGTAGTGCTAGTTATTTAGCATTAGTAAGATTGTAAGTTTGTATGTAAAGTTAGAAGAGACACGACTCAAGATTCGTGCTAGATTCAGTCTAAAGAGAGACTTGAATTTGGACTGGATCCTCCACCAGTGTTAAAAGGAGCGAAAAATCTCAAGTTTAGGGATTACAGATTTGACGGGATCTGGCGTGGACGTAGGAGCTGTTTACTCCGAACCACGATAAAAAATCCTCGTGTTTCTCTATCTTATCTGTTTTCACACAGTTTGCATGCTCACAACCTGCACGATTGTACCTGTCTTGCATGTGCACTGTCTTTGAAAATTGTCTTTGAAAAACTGTTAGCCACTTTTACAGTTTGCATGAACACTTGTTTGAACTAAAGTTTTCTTTGAAAACTGTTTTGAAAACTGTTAGCCAACCTTTCCACCAAACTTCTGCACGCAGGTTAGTTTTGCAAGCTCAGCAGTTCACTGTTTGAGCTGGAAAAACTAAACTGCTCTGATAAACTGAAGTGACGACTCAGTCAGATCAAATTGTTTTGAAAAGTCAAAACTGTTGGCTAAATGGTGTATCCCCCCCCCCCCCCCCCATACACCAATATCTATTTATCGGGACCTACACATATTATTCTTATTAAAAATATATATGAAATCATCGACGTACCTCTTCGTAGCAAGTTTGAGCAATGGACCTTGTTCCACATGATTGACTCATTTTTAGCTTATCTCTATTTTCTTTGTTCCTCTTACTCATACTCATTTTCTGAAAAGAAAAAAATAGACACAATAATGAACCATAAAAAAAGTAAATAAAAACATGATCATACTTATTTTTCAATTAACTTTCAAAAATTACGCCTCTAAACCCAAGAAAAGTATAAGAGAAAGTATAAGAGTAAAATTGATCGCTTATCAATAATTAGTTTCAACAACCAATATGGCAATATACGTGATCATGTAACAAATCAGGAAGTCATACCAATTATCATTGTTAATACAGAATATATTGTAGGAAAAAACGTGATCACGTAAATTGCATAAGATAATATATATTGTATCAATTAGTTTCATCATGAACGGGTAAAGCCAAAAACTTATTCATAATGTGATCACGTAATTTTGAAATCAGAAAATAAGAAGTGTTGATTGGTGAATACGTGTGTTGAGAAGTGTTTAACTTCTCTTTCATTTTTCGTCCTTTTTACCGAGTAGACGCTTCGAATGCTAGTGAGGCTTTCGAAGCTTCTCACTCGTGTGAGATGTGCGGAATGTGGTGAGACTTTAAATCATTTTCTTGCAAATAAAACCAACTTTATATTTAAAAACGTGTGTGTGTGTGTGCAAATAATCAAAGCAATAAATAACTTGAAAGTAAAGAGAGACAAACAATTTATAGTGGTTCGGAGCACCTCTCCTACGTCCACCCTATCCACGACGAGATGAATACCTTCACTCGGTATCCCTTATTTATACTTCCAAGGGGAAGTGATTTAAGACTAGTAACAAACTTGCACTTGAATCCTCAGAGATTTCACAGGCTCTCGAGAAGCCTTTCAATAACAAATCTTTTCTACAAAACTTTACAACCTTACAACTCAATCTAACACAATAGACTTGGTTTTGGGGTTTTTGGGTTTTCGTAAATGAGAATCCTTTATAATGAAGATCACAAGTAAAGGGATAAGGATTCTCGAAGCTAGGTTATGGATATATGAGGTTGAACCTAGAAAGAAAGTAGTTGCAATACTCAAGAAAACAAATTTCTTGAGGACACACTAATGTAAAGCGATTCGAAAGAACTAAAGGAATGTAAATGATAATTTGCTTGAGTTCTTGCGAGTAGTATGCTTGAATTGTTTGTACGTGCATTAGTTTTAGTGTGTGCAACTCCTATTTATAGCGATAGGAACCCTACTTCCCATTGGAGAGAAGTGGCGCGTGTTCCTCACTTTCCCGTGAATTATGGGAAAGTTGCTATTTGTCAGGTGCTTTATCATTGCCTACAGTACTAGGAAAGTCACTGCATGGTGGTTGAATCAGGGTATGGTGGTGTAATACCCCAACATTTATTAAATAGAAATTCCACAAAAATTCGAAACTTTGTATATCTTTGTTTCGATTTATGATAAATAGAAGGGTTATTATCCGAGTTATATGAAATTGCATTTTTATTTTGCAATTTAGAGATGGATATAAATATATTTATATCCCGTAATCTATATTACGAACGAAGAAATTGAATCCAATATTAGATTACCTTGTAATTAATATTGGGCCAAGAATAAAATTATACTCGAATATATTTTTTTAAAAAGGAAATTGGGCCGAGCCCATTTCAACTATACTATAAGTTAATTAATTAAGGGCTCAACTAATAAATAAAAGAAATAAAAGCCCAGCACAAAAGGGCCAAGACTTAAATGAATACACTACAACCCAAAACCTAATGAATAAACAATGGCCCAAAAACAAGTTTTAATTAAATTAAACTTTCCTATTAATCTACCATTTACTAGTGATGCACAATGGAACACAGAGCAGATCTCAAAATTTACTCCCCTTCACCTCAGCTAGCTTCTAATCTTTCATTTACTACCTTTATAACCACTCTTTTCACCACTCTCATCCCCTGCAAAATCAAAACACCACAGTAACAAAAAGAGAATAGAAACACAGAGAGAAATGAGTTGAAGCAGGAAGCAGAGAAGGAAGGAGAAAACAGAAAGAAGGAAAGAAAAGCAAGGAAAAGAGAAGAAACACGAGAAGAAGGAAACACTGAATCTCCTTTCTCAATTCATCCTAACCTGTCCAACTACTACAAATCCTCAACCAAAATCAAGCAAAAGAAGTAAGGATTTCCAGCCCTCTTTACAATCACGTTTTAGGCTTGATAATAGAAACAAAGAAACTGAAATCCTAAGGCTACAGCTTGATAGCTAAAGATATGCTTATCTCCTAATAATACTTGAAGCTATTAATAAAAGCAAGCTTTCTCCTTAACTATAGAATCAGAACTCAAGCATGAGCAGAGCACTACAACTCTAAAAACTGAAGTTACTCAAGGCAAGAATCAATTACACATGATCAATTCAAAACCAACTTCAGCAGCTAAGTATACGATAATGAGAGATTTATCAAACCAAAACTCATAACTTAAACTCATGAACCTACTGTACAAATGGAACTAAATAAAGAGTAAGGGAAGGAAAGGGGTTACTAGGACAAGGGAATTTTTTCCCTCGTCGTTTCTGCCGGAAAGAAGGAGAGGCGGCGCAGCTGTAGTCGACGGCGGCGCTGTGGCGGGCTAGCGCTGGTGCGAGCAGCAACGGCGGACGGAGATGAAGAAAAGGGGCAGGGGCTGAACCTCCTCTGCGTACGACTCTTGATCGGAGGCTTGATGATGGTGTCGGCCTTTGAGCACCAAGACGGGCGCGGCATCGACGGCGAGAGCAGCGGACCTCATCGGAATCAAGGAGAGAAGCCGCAGACGAGGTGCTGCAGCCGCGGCGGCGCTGAGGTACAGGGGTGATGCAGCCGCGGTGTTCATCGGCGTTGAAACGGAAGAGAGAGAGAGAGCGCCGCTCAGCAGCTGTGGCGTCGGGTCGGAGACGACGATTCCAGTGAGCAGCAGCTCACGACGGAGGCGGCTGCGTAACAGCCATGACGGCATCGGCGGAAAGCCGCTGCAAATACGTAGGCGGCACCGGTGATGTAACAGCAACAGCGACGCCGGCGACGAGGAAGGGAGCTCGATTCTGATTCTGGAAATTAGGGGCTCCGAAATGGGCTTTCGATTTGGGGATTTTGAGAGAGAGATAGCTGTTGGGAGAGGAGTTAAACGAGAGAGAAGAGAAGGATGCCAAAGCGGCGGCGCCGGAGAGGTGGCGGCCGCCGGCAATTATGCCGAGGAAGAAGAAGAAGATGAGATCGAGAGAGAGAGAGCGAGTTGTAGGTGTGTGTATTTGCGTATGTTTTGCAGCAGGAGAAAAGTGGGTTTTGAAAATGGGTTTCAATCACTGGGCCTTCGGGATCAATTCAAAGTCGGGCCAAGTTAATTCAAGGTATGGGCCGGGTGCATCTTCTCTAATGGGCCTATTTGAGTGGGCCGAGAGATTGAATGATTGGGCTCATTTCTAATAAAATTATTGCTAAAGAAATATGCAAATGGATTAAGAATAATTAAGATTTAATTAATTATCAAGCATTAATTAGCCCAAAAATATGTTTCGGAATTTATCCTAATTTCAGAATAATTATTCAACGAATATTTGAACCCAATTAATTATTTAATTGGACTAGTTGTTAATAAGGAAATGATTATTCTATTAATAAAAATATTTAGAGGACTCAAACAAATCTGTTATCCTTAACGGATTTATAATCAAGAAAAATAGAAGGAGAATATATTTCCCTTAGATTTATTTTAAGAATTTTAGAATTCTTATTATATTGTTATGAATATGCGCGGTTCGACGAGGACATTAATTTAGACGTTGTCTATCAAGACCGGCCATTCTACTATGCTTCAAGAGGTGGGCTTATTTTTCCAAAGTATATGAGTTATGTATGCTCAAGGTTTTAATGATGAAAAACTGGTTATCCATGAAAATGTTTAATGTGCGCTCTACATGTTTAATGCTCTGAAGTAATCAATCGAGATTCATCGCTTAGCCTTATAAACTAGCCTTGAATCGTGTACACTCCCCTGGTAGTTATGTGATTGGTTGATCTCTCTCACATACTATTTCAATGGAATTCCTGAGTTTTGACTCAGAATTCACCTGCTCAAATAGACTTTCCGGTTTTGACCCAAAGTCTGGATATATGGATTCGTCGGTGGCTAGAGGTCCGGAATCACAGTAAGAGTAACTGTAGAGAGCGACATGAAGCATCTGCAAGTGGAAATTATTTAGCATGCTTAGTTGTATTTTGTTTTTCCAAAACCTCTAAGTCATGCTTACGATATGGATAAACTGCTATGTTTCCAAGCTATTGATAAAATGCGCAGCCCACTGAGTACATTAGTACTCAGCCCAAATGTTTCCAAATGTTTTCAGGTTGATGCAGTTGTGATGACAGTGCGGAGCTGAGGCTAGGAAATCTCTTTTTGATAAGCTTCCGCTAAATGTATTTCTTGTCTTGAACTAGAAATATACACTCTGAATTTATCCACTATCTATTCTCGAGAACTTGAACTCGACATTATGTATTGAAATGATGGACTTATGTTGATTTGTTGAGCCATCGAATCATATGCGATCCTAGTATAATGATATGTTGTTATGTTGGATATATTGTCGTTGTATTTATTCTGGCTTATTCCCTTTGCAAAAGAGATACTGCCTAACTTTTCGGGAAGTATCAATCGATAATTGAAATGAATTGAATCCCCTTTCTATCCCCGCTTCTTTATTCCAACCCTTAGTCACACCCTTGGCATGTACGCCTTCCCTCGGGAATTGGGGCGTGATAGATTGGTATCAGAGCAGTTCGTTCAGGGCTCTGATGTCTATGATTATTGAGGTCGAGTTTAGAATAGTTCCTCTAGACTCCTAAATGTTTATAAAAGTCCTCAGCTCTCCGTCACACTGCAATCAACACAGGTAAGTTGAACTTTCCAGCTTAAGCGCATGAAGTATTGTATTATTGCTCATTGCATAATACTGTGAATATTAATATTTTTAACAGGGCTTCGTGCCACTTGAAAACAAACAAGATAATGAGTTGAGTTGTCATATTAGGTCAGCGCCTATATGATTAAATAAAACGATTCCACTGAGTTGGAAACGAGCCCCAATTAATAAATTGGCGGTGGTGATTATCTTTGGTTGAGTGTCGAGGTAACAAATATAATTTTACGGCTGACGAGCGAGGATCGATAAGGTTTCAACAACTATGAAGAGATGATTATGGATGGCTTCAACATGAGGATGGATCGAGACGAGAAAGGAAGGGTACGATACAAGCGCATGATCGAGAATCATTGCGATAAGGTCATATAGGAAAGATAACCTTTGACCGAAGATAAGAAAGAAATACGCTCTTAAAATGTTATAGTTTAAGTCTACGAACTTGAACATAAGAAGAACGCTTTAAGTTATTATTTTCACTTAGAGCTTACGTGTTCTTAGAAAATAATTCTACTTAGATGGATTTATTATGTTAAAAGTCAACGAACGAGTTATGACAACCTTGTAAGCTAACCAGTTGTACGATAAGTCCTCTTGCAGGCACCTTAGTATTTATGGATATTGACGTTTATTCATATCTCGCCTCTGTTATATGATTCATTTCTTACAACACTTACGTATATATGTTGAAGATGATGCCATCTAAGATAAGTTATTATGAATCGATTTCAATGGCACCAAACAGGAGAGGACGAGTTCAAGGAAGAGATAGAGGAGCAAATGCTGACGAGCCGGTGGTGAATCACCCGGAGCGCTTAGCTATGGAAGAATTTAAGAAGGAAAGGCCACCGACCTTTGACGGAATGGGTGAGCCCTTGGATGCTGAGAAATGGATAAGGGCAATCGAGAAGATTTTCGACTATGTCGGATGCACTGATGAGGAAAAGCTAACTTGTGCTCTCTACCAACTGGTAGAGAAAGCTGACTACTGGTGGCAATCTGTGAAGCGCACCTTGACGGTGGAACAATGGGAAAATTTCACTTGGGACATGTTCAAGAATGAACTGTATGAGAAGTACATCCCTGGCTGCTATCACCAGAAGAAGTAGAATGAGTTCTGGAATCTCAAGTAGAGGAAGATGACAGTGATAGATTACGATCGGGCTTTCACCCAACTTTCCCGCTATGCTCCACATCTGGTGGACACTGATGCATCAAAAGCATTGAAGTTTAGGAATGGCTTGCGCCATAAGATTTCTGTTTCCCTTGCTAGCCAGGGCCCACTGACATATGCTCAGACTTTGAGCAGGGCTATGACTATAGAGTCCCTGCTGCCTCAAGAGAGGAACCCTGCTCAAGCTCCATCGCAGAATGATGGTCAGTACTAGCATCGGATGAAGCTGTGAGGGTAGAACCAAAGCCGATTCGTTTCAAACTTTTTTAGGGTTTGAAAGAACTTTCAATTGTTTCAATAGCTACAGAAGCACGAGACGATCGAGTGTGGCTTTGCGTTCATTGGAAGTGGATATGGTACGTTGGTGGCGTTTATGAAGATCATTGAACTTAGCCATCAACTCGAATAGGTCCTTTTCCTTGGACTCGAGTGTATTGGTTAATCTGTCGTTCTCCTTTCTAAATCGAATGAGAACTTCCTGCAAGGATTCGTGATTCTTGAGCAACTCTAAATAGTCATCAAAGAGATCACCTTCCAAGCTGAAAGCCTCATCCTCACCGTCACCACATTCACTACCTAGTGATAATGGAAGAGTATTAGGTTCAGGAATATTTACCTCCTCCATTTCAGCTTCTATTGCCATGCAACCATAATCATATTCATATTCATCATCTGTGAACTGATCTTCATCATGGTCGATGAGTTTTTTGGATTCAACATGAGCGTCGGCTACTAGAGCACGATGGCTATCTTCATGATAAGCTTTGACCTCGTCCTTTTCCTTAGTTGAGAGCTTCGGGCATTCACTTCTGTAGTGCCCCATTTTGTGGCACTCGAAGCACTCAATGTTAACTTTATCTTTAGGGATGGCTGCAGATTTGCCATCCCTCTTCCCATCACGTGGGGTGAAGCGCGAGCTCTGGCCTTAAGATTTGTAGAATCTTTTATACTTGGCCGCTCTAGCGTTGGAGTTGTTAAACCCTCTAATCAGATAAATAGCGTAATCCTCCAGTTCTTCTCTTGACATTTCTGCAACATTGCTGTTGGAAACGTCGGCTTCGATGGTGGTGGTCTCTACTGCGGCTTTGAAAGCTAGACTCTTTGGTTTCGCTGAAAGCTCCTCCTCATCCTCACGAAGCACCTTTTTGACTAGGTCAAACTCGATCGCTTTGAATTTGGAGAATATCATTTCTAGAGACATGTCTCCTCATTCTTTTTGTGAGAGAAAGAGTTCATTCATTGTCTGCCATTTAACAGACAGAGCGCGAACCACCTTTTGATTGATTTATTTGAAGGTGAGTTCCTTTCCTAGGGAAGCCACAATTGTGGTGATTCCCAGAACTCGAGTCTCGAAAGACTCCATGCTCTCATTGCTCTTCATCTGCATCAGTACAGAGAGTTTGTTTTTCTTTATTTTCTCTGTGCCCTATGAGATTAGGGCAAGAGTTTCCCACATCTCATTTGCCATTTTGCATTTCATGATTCTTGGGAGATAGGCGTCGGGGATGGTTGACTGGATCACGTTGCGCGCCACACGATCTAGATTATTAGCTTTGAAGTCGTTGACTGTAAATTCCTCTCTCGGCTTCACGACATAGACATCGGTGAACCGCTTTCTTCCTCGCCAACTGAGTTGCCATCTAGGTCGACAGTTTTCTCCTTTTCACGGTTACTTAATAGACATTTCATGATTATGATGGGTCCTTTCTCGATAACCTCATGCATGCGGTCATGAAGTGAAGCGAGATGGGACTCCATGCGGAAGCTCCATATGGTGTAGCCCTCGATAGAGAACTGAGGAAGCTGTGCTGAGGAAGACATCTTGAAAAAGAAATTAGAAAAATGCAATATGCAGTGAGTGGGGTTTTAATGCAAGAAGATTTTTAGAAAGATCAGTTCAGGTAGACTTACTATAAAGCTTTCGCGTTATCAGTATTCAGAAATAGAGGTCAGTTAGAACCCCTGCTCTGATACCACTTGTTGGTCCTGAAAGTGACTAACACACGTAGAGGGGGGGGTGAATATGTGTGTTGAGAAGTGTTTAACTTCTCTTTCGTTTTTTGTCCTTTTTACCGAGTAGAGGCTTCGAATGCAAGTGAGGCTTTCGAAGCTTCTCGCTCATGTGAGATGTTCAGAATGTGGTGAGACTTTAAATCCTTTTCTTGCAAATAAAACTAACTTTATATTTAAAAACGTGTGTGTGTGTTATGCAAATAATCAAAGCAATAAATAACTTGAAAGTAAAGAGAGGCAAACAATTTATAGTGGTTCGGAGCACCTCTCCTACGTCCACCCTATCCATGACAGGATGAATACCTTCACTCGGTATCCCTTGTTTTATACTTCCAAGGGGAAGTGATTTAAGGCTAGTAACAAACTTGCACTTGAATCCTCAGAGATTTCACGGGCTCTCGAGAAGCCTTACAATAATAAATCTTTTCTACAAAAACTTTACAACCTTATAACTCAATCTAACACAATAGACTTGGTTTTGGGATTTTCAGATTTTCATAAATGAGAATCATTTACAATGAAGATCACAAGTAAAGGGATAAGGATTCTCGAAGCTAGGTTATGGATATATGATGTTGAACCTAGAAAGAAAGTACTTGCAATACTCAAGAAAACAAATTTCTTGAGGACACACTAATGTGAAACGCTTCGAAAGAACTAAAGGAATGTAAATGATAATTTGCTTAAGTTCTTGCGAGTAGTATGCTTGAATTGTTTGTACATGCATTAGTTTTAGTGTGTGCAACGCCTTCTATTTATAGCGATAGGAACCCTACTTCCCGTTGGAGAGAAGTGGCGCGTGTTCCTCACTTTCCCGTAAATTATGAGAAAGGTGTTATTTGTCAGGAGCTTTATCATTGCCTACAGTACTGGGAAAGTCACTGCATGGTGGTTGAATCAAGGTATGGTGGTCTGCACCTTATTTTGACTTTTCTACCAATCCGCTCCGTTGAGCAATAACGTGATTACACGTGGACTGTAACAGCGGCGCACGTCAGAGTTTGAAATTCAAACTGGAGGGTTGGTGAGTCAACGTATCATACTGATAATATGGACGCTTCAAGTTCAGCTCTAGATCAGAGACACTTTGGGTGAGCTGACTTGAGAGCGTTTCGCTTCTACTGAACATAAGCTTCGTTCTAGATATCTTTATCTGAAGCGCTTCAATGACACTTTGTCAAACATTACTTATGATGCTTTCACTGCCGGAGCCGCTTCGCTTCCTGATGCTTCGCGAACTCTGACTGCTTTATCCTTAGCGCTTCTAGACCAAAATGAAAGCTTCCTAACATGCAAGCTTTGCTAAGTATAACTTGTCTAGATTCATAAAAAATAATAAGGGAAATATTCTACTTAGGGTTTTGGAATCGAATCAAAACAAATTGTTTATTTAACTTGATTCAAGTTCCCCCTTAACATTATATCCCAACATAATCATATACCTCCCTCTCTTTCTCGGTCTCTCTAATTTACTTATTATTACGCTAATTTGCTAATTATCCGAGGAACAAGGAGAAGTTTCTAATGTAGAACTTAGTGATTTCATTTGGCCTTTGAATTTCTAACTGTATAAATCTTTTAATCACATATGGAGATGTAACTGACTTACTGAATAAATCACAATGGCAGTTTCGTACTTTGATATATGGATTGTGTTAAGTTCAACTAACTCTAGTTGATAGATTGTAGCTAAGCAAAATACATATAGTATTGTTCTGCTTTTAGATTCTTGGATTGTTTTTGATTCCTATGCTTGCTTTTTTATTGCTATTTATGTTTATCATTGACAACTAAAATTAATCTTCTGTCTCCTTTGTAGAACATCGTGTAGAATATCTTTTGTCTTCCTCCATCAGAGTCTATGCTGAAAAAGGCCTTGAGTTTTCCTTCTAAAACCATGCAAAATAGGTACGAAATGATTACTAAGCGTGAAATTCTTCGAGGTAGAAGTATTCACATTGACACTTTAGACACCCTAGGAATTAGGAAGAAGGTGGATGACTTAATTGACCAAATTGGATGGAAATCATTCTTTCAGATCCACTGTCCTGCTTTTGTTGAATTGACAAGGGAATTTTATACCACCTTTTGTTTTGATAATCCTGACTACCTTGATGCACATACTCCTGGGGTAATTTGATATAGGTTGATGGGGAATCAATATGAAGAATCTATAACTAATTTTAATAAGTCTTTGGTTTTTATTTCTGAAAATGACGCGCATGCTGATTGGTATATAAATTCGAAGACTGGATAAAGGGATTTATGTTGTTATTTTGCTTGGAAAGACATGTCATTGGATAACCATGCTTATGATCCTAGTCAGTCTTCAGGTGGAATGATGAGACGGGATTTAGCATTGAAGAGACCAATCGGGACTTGCAGCTCGGAGGAGCAGTGACGAGGTCGAGAGCCAAGAAGCTGCAAGGTTATTTGCAATGCTACATTTCGAAGAGATTGGCAAATGATGGAGTCGAATTTCATCAATACAAGTTGGTGAATTTAACAAGTGTTGAAGATGAAGATTTGGGCGTCCATCATTGAAGAAAAGGAAGACAAGTCCAAGAAAACAAATTTTCTTATATTTTATTTGGGCTTAAAAACTTTGTATTTATTTTTAATTTAGTTTAGTCCAATTATCACAACATGTTTAGGTGATTAATTGGCCCAGTTATATTTAATTAAGGAGTCCGAAATTATCAAGCCCAAGTCTTGCTAATTTCGAAAACCTACCTAGCTTAGGAATTAGATTAGTATTTATGTTAATTTTCGTTCATACTTTGAAACAGACAATATTGAATCAGAAATCTAGTTGATCGTTTTGTCTCATATTTCGTGCTTCGGTTCACGATACTATAGGTTCTTGGTAGAGTTTGATTGTTGGCGATTTCAACTTGAATTCATCGACTCGTTCGTGATATCTCATAGTATCCGGGTTAGTCGAGCCATGAAGATTGCTCCATAAACGCGTTTCGGATTCACGTAGATCCGGGGTTCGTTTCGGGTAAGATTCACAATTTGTTTCCGTTTGAATTCTGCAATTCGTGTTCTTTTCATTTCCAGCCATTCATCATCGTTCATATATCATAAATATCCATCCTCCATCGATCCTGTAGCTATTCCATCCCAGGAAAACCCTTAGATTAATTTCAGATCCGTTTTTGAAACCCTAACTCGTCCTGAAAATCACCACCGTGCCAAATCGAAAACTACTCGTGCGTTTTCGCTGAATTTTGGATATGTTCTTCATAACCCTAATTTATAACTCGTGTTAAAATTTGAGCTTAATCGGAATTGAATTGCTTAGGTTTCTGTCGACGCCTATTCAGTGTAATTTGGGTAGAAATTCAGGGAACTTGTCATTCGATTTTTTTCATAGTTATATTTGGATTGAATCTTTCGTGTCTGACGTTGTTCGATTCTCAGCTTCCGCGTATTGTGATCGCATCATAAATTTTGGTACCAGAGCCACGTCAGTTTTTGCTGATCGTGGTTCAATCCAAATAAGTGTCGTGACATATTAGGGGGCAAAAGTTTCGAAAAAAAAAAAAAATCTGAAAAAAAAAAAAAAAAAGTATATCGAAGGCCCTAGTGTGTCATTGTGTGTTTCGTAATTGGTTCTTGCATCATTCGTGTATTGGGTAGTAGTTGTGTCTTCGTTTTCTCGAGTTTCCGTCGGTAGAACTTAAAACGGACGTAACTTTTGATCTGCTTATCCGTTCAAGCTCCATAATACCATTTCGGAAACGTCTCGACGAGACCTAGAAGTTAACACCGCTATGCTGTGTTTGGTTTGTGTTTAGGCCCAAAAACAGCCGTTTGAAGGTCATACCGTCCAGTTGAAAAAAAAAAAAAAAAAATTCCAGATCTGTTAGTTTAGTTGCATTGGATAGTGTAGGTTTCAGTTCCTAAGTCGATTCAAGGTCGGATTAGTGCTCATAACTTGTTACTACTTATATCCAAGATTCCTAGTTAGCATTTTCCTTCTTATTTCCAGCCTTTCCTTGTTTCCTTGTTTCCTTGTTTGTTTAGCCCTTACCTAGCCACCGAAATTCTTACCCCTTATTTGTACCCCTTGCCGTGAATTTTACCCCACATTGCAGCAACTTTGTGTTTCTTTCTATACCTGTGATCCAAGCCGAGAGTCAAGTTCGAGTTCTTGATTCAAGCCGAGAATTCCACATCAGTTTTGCCAAGAATTTGAGGTTTAGAGACTATTGTGATTGCAACCTGAGTGATATACACGAGAGATCTGATCTGAGTGACATACACGAGTGGTTAAAAATCTGAGAGAACAAACGAGTGATTGTGAGGAACTGTGAGGATTTTTACTTGTTTCTTTTACGTTTGCTCATTTTGCAGGTACCATGAAATCTGGAGACGGTTCTAAGAATCAGGATAGCCCAATCCCACCCAAGTCGTCTAGTACACCTCTTGAGATGGAATCATCATCACAGCAGCCTTGGGATGCTAAGTATCATTTTGATGCTATGGCCCAACACTTTGAGAGGTGGAGTCGACTATTGGAGCAGAAGATCGATGACACTTTTGACAAAGTGATAGCACAGTTCGATCGCCTCAACCCTCGAGCAACTTTACCTCCACCAATCAGAAACCAGCCTATTCAGCCAGATCGACCAGTCAGACGACAACCTGTCCGCCAGCCCCAGCCAGTATTTGAGCCTGTTTCTGATGATGAACATGAAGAAGAACATGATGGCTATAATGAGGAATCAGAGGCAGAATTTGAGTTTCCACAGAGGAATCAGAGACGTGACCATCGACGTCCACCTCCACCTCCCAGGCGTGATTTCCGAGCCAACCAGCGCCGACATGGCGATACAGATAGCTTGTTAAACAACATCAAAACAAGCATTCCAGAGTTCGAGGGGTTACATGATCCTGATTTGTACCTCGATTGGGAGAGGAAAGTCAACAAGATCTTTGAGTGTTACGACTTTCCTGAATTGAAGAAGGTTCAGCTCGCGTCCTTGGAGTTTAGAGGTATGCAGCCTCGTGGTGGGAAAATCAGCAAGAGAGAAGACGCCATGATCGATATCCACCTATAGACACATGGCAAGAGATGAAGGACGTCATGAGAGGACGTTTCATTCCGGTACACTATGAGCGAGAGCTTGAGAAGAGGTTGAACAAGATCAAGCAGGGCACTCGTTCGATTGAAGAGTACCACAAGGAGCTCGAGACAGCTATGAACCGGGTTGGTAAGGAAGAGACCCTGATTGCCACACTCAACCGGTACACTGAAGGAATGAATCCAGATATTGCTTGTGAAGTCAAATTGAAGGAATTCGATTCAGTTGAAGCAATGGTCCATTATGCATCTATCGTAGAACGGCAGCTCAGAGATGGACGTCGTCGATCCTTCCAGTCGACGCCTGTTAGGAGTCCTTGGAACCGAGGTGATTCTTCCACACCGAGGACAGCCCCTACACGTCCTCCTAACCAGTCCACACAGCCCGTTCGCCGTTCTGAGCAGTCTGCACCACAGCCCTCTCGCAGACCTGACTACACCTCGCCTGCACCGAACAGAAATTCTCAGAATTGCCCCATGCAGCCTAGTCAGCCTGAGAATAGTAATTCCGGGAGAGCACGTGACGTTCAGTGTCACAAGTGCAGAGGATGGGGACATTTTCAAGCCCAGTGTCCGAATCGCAGAGTTTTATTCCTCACCGAGCAGAATGAGTTAGAATCAGCGAGTGAAGAGGAATTTGAAGAAGAAGGAGAAGTAAAAGGGGATACTGAGCAGCCCCTAGTCAGCTCACTCCTGGGCGACATTGATATTGTGGATGAGCAGCCGAAGCAAACGCACGTCAGCCTTGTTTCGATCCGAGCATTGAGCCTTATTCGAGAGGAAGAACAGAATGATCAGCGGGAGAACATCTTTTATTCTCGCTGTTCCATTCAGGATAAGGTGTGTTCGCTCATCATTGATAGTGGAAGCGTTGTAAACGCCATTAGTCAGTATGCAGTGGGGAAGCTGAATTTGATCCCACAAAAGCATCCAAAACCGTACCGATTGCAATGGTTGACATACAGAGGCGAGATTCATGTTGGATACCAGGTACCTATCACCTTTTCTATTGGTCATTTTACTGACATTGTTTTGTGTGACGTCATCCCTATGGAGGCGGCACATATCTTGCTTGGTCGTCCTTGGCAGTTCGATAGGAAGGCGATACATGATGGATTCGCCAACACTTATGCCGTGACTCGAGAAGGACGCACCACGCGATTGTGGCCACTAGCGCCGAAAGATGTGATTGAAGATCAGCGACGTATGCAAGAGAAGTACAAAGAAGAGAAGGAGAAACGTGCTGAGAGCAAGCAGCCAATCCAATTTGGACAGTCCACAGCAGAGTCTCAGTGTACTAAGGGAACCAAGGGCCTTCCGAAGGCTAAGGCTGCCCAAGTTACCATTCCTTCCAGTTTAGATACGGCGCACCGGAATTTGTTCATCGGTGTAAGAGGAGTTCAGACCGCCATTAAATCAGGTAATGCTATCGTTCTAGTTAATTTTAAGGCTAATGATACTCCTGATGTTGTTATTCCTTCTATTTTGCAGCCGTTGATGGAGGAGTTCAAGGATGTTTTCCCGGACGAAATTCCTAGTGGTCTGCCGCCGATTCGAGGAATTGAGCACCAGATCGACTTCCAGCCGGGAGCAGTCCTTCCAAACAGACCCGCCTACCGTACTAGCCCTGAGGAAACCAAGGAGATTGACTGTCAGGTCAAGGAGTTGTTGGAGAAGAAGCAAATTAGAGAGAGCTTGTCACCGTGCGCAGTGCCTGTCATCCTCGTACCAAAGAAGAACAACGAATGGCGCATGTGCATGGACTGCCAAGCTATCAACAAGATAACGGTAAAGTATCGCTTCCCTATCCCTCGGTTAGATGACATGTTAGATGAGTTATCTGGAGCGTCTGTCTTTTCAAAAATTGATTTGCGTTCTGGATATTTTCAAGTGAGAATGAGTGAGGGAGATGAGTGGAAAACTGCGTTCAAAACGAAGCATGGACTGTATGAATGGGTTGTGATGCCGTTTGGCCTTACTAACGCCCCTAGTACGTTTATGCATCTAATGAACCATGTTTTGCGTGAAGTCATAGGGAAATATGTGGTGGTATATTTCGATGATATCCTTGTCTATAGTACTTGTGTTGATGAGCATGTTCGACATCTTAGGCATGTGTTTGTGTTGCTGCGTGATGCAAAATTATATGCTAATTTGTCTAAGTGTACATTCTGTATGGATGAGGTTATATTTCTTGGTTTTGTTGTGAGTAGTCGTGGAATAGAAGTTGATAGGACAAAGGTGAAGGCTATAGAGGAGTGGCCAACGCCTAAGTCATGTGCTGATGTTAGGTCTTTCCATGGTTTAGCAGGATTTTATCGTCGCTTTGTGCGTGATTTTTCATCTATTGCTGCACCATTGACTGAGTTGAGTAGGAAAGATAGGAAGTTTGAGTGGGGCAAAGCCCAAGAGCATGCTTTTAACTTGTTGAAATCGAAATTGTGTAATGCTCCTGTGTTGGTTTTGCCTGATTTTGATAAAATGTTTGAAATTGAGTGTGATGCCTCGGGCATAGGGATTGGTGCTGTTTTGATGCAGGAAAGAAAACCAGTTGCCTATTTTAGTGAGAAGCTGAATGGAGCAGCCCTTAGGTACTCTACGTACGATAAGGAGTTGTATGCACTGAAGAGGTCTTTGGAGACTTGGCAGCACTACTTGAGGCCAAAAGAGTTTGTGATTCACACTGATCACGAGTCCTTGAAGCATTTGAAGGGTCAGCCGAGCCGAGCTTAAACTCACGCCATGCTCGATGGGTGGAGTTTATAGAGTCATTTCCCTATGTGATCAAGTACAATAAAGGAGAAGAGAATGTGGTTACTGATGCTCTTTCCCGCAGGTACGCATTGATTTCTGTTATGCATGCGCAATGTTTAGGTCTTGAGCATATTAAGAGCTTTTATGTGAATGATCCTTTCTTTGGACCTATCTTTGCTTCATGTGATGGAAAATCTAGGGTTGTTGACTCGTACTATGTGTCTGAGGGTTTCTTGTTTAGGGATTCGAAGTTATATGTCCCTAATTGTTCTATGAGGGAATTATTTGTGTTAGAATCTCATGCGGGGGGTCTTATGGGTCATTTTGGTGTTGCGAAGACATTGAGTCTATTGCATGAACATTTTTATTTGCCTCGCATGAAGAGAGATGTCGAGAGAGTCTGTGCTAGATGCATTACTTGTAAAAAGGTTAAATCTAGTTCTAATCCATTTGGTTTGTACACTCCACTACCTGCACCTTCTGCACCTTGGATTGACATATCTATGGATTTTATTCTTGGTTTGCCTAGGTCTAAGTCTGGCAAAGATTCTATGTTTGTAGTAGTCGATAGATTCTCCAAAATGTCTCATTTTATTGCTTGCAGAAAAACTGACGATGCTGTTCATATTGCTAATCTGTTCTTCCGTGAAGTAGTTAGACTGCATGGCATGCCTAGGACTATTGTGTCTGATAGGGATTCTAAGTTTTTGGGACATTTTTAGCGTGTCTTATGGGGAAAGTTAGGTACTAAGCTGTTATTTTCTACTGCATGTCATCCACAAACGGATGGTCAAACTGAAGTGGTTAATAGAACGCTAGGTACTTTACTTCGTGCTATAGTTAAAAACAATCTTAAGTCATGGGAAGAGTGCTTACCATTCGCTGAATTTGCTTATAACAGAGTTGTGCATTCTTCTACACACATGTCTCCATTTGAGGTTGTTTATGGATTTAATCCGTTGACACCAACGGATCTTATTCCTTTGCCTACTGATCATCTTTCGAGTTTGCAAGGTTCTCGTAGAGCTGAACAGGTTCGAGAGATGCATGCTAAAGTGAAACAGAGGATCGAGCTTCAAGGTGTTAAGAACGCAACAAAGGCGAACGCCTACCGCAAGCAAGTATTGTTCAAACCTGGTGATAAGGTTTGGATACACTTCAGCACGGGACGTTTTCCTAACTTGAGGAAGTCGAAGCTGATGCCTCGTGGCAATGGACCATTCTCCGTGGTTGAGCGAGTCAATGACAATGCATACCGCATTGATCTTCCAGGTGAGTATAAGTGTTCCTCCACTTTTAATGTGGCTGATTTATCTCTGTTTCCTGTAGATGATCAAGATGTCGAGGAGGACTTGAATTCGAGGACGAATTATTTTCAGCAGGGGGGGAATGATGAGACGGGATTTAGTATTGAAGAGACCAATCGGGACTTGCAGCTCGGAGGAGCAGTGACGAGGTCGAGAGCCAAGAAGCTGCAAGGTTATTTGCAATGCTACATTTCGAAGAGATTGGCAAATGATGGAGTCGAATTTCATCAATACAAGTTGGTGAATTTAACAAGTGTTGAAGATGAAGATTTGGGCGTCCATCATTGAAGAAAATGAAGACAAGTCCAAGAAAACAAATTTTCTTATATTTTATTTGGGCTTAAAAACTTTATATTTATTTTTAATTTAGTTTAGTCCAATTATCACAACATGTTTAGGTGATTAATTGACCCAGTTATATTTAATTAAGGAGTCCGAAATTATCAAGCCCAAGTCTTGCTAATTTCGAAAACCTACCTAGCTTAGGAATTAGATTAGTATTTATGTTAATTTTCGTTCATACTTTGAAACAGACAATATTGAATCAGAAATCTAGTTGATCGTTTTGTCTCATATTTCGTGCTTCGGTTCACGATACTATAGGTTCTTGGTAGAGTTTGATTGTTGGCGATTTCAACTTGAATTCATCGACTCGTTCGTGATATCTCGTAGTATCCGGGTTAGTCGAGCCACGAAGATTGCTCCATAAATGCGTTTCGGATTCACGTAGATCCGGGGTTCGTTTCGGGTAAGATTCACAATTTGTTTCCGTTTGAATTCTGCAATTCGTGTTCTTTTCGTTTCCAGCCATTCATCATCGTTCATATATCATAAATATCCATCCTCCATCGATCCTGTAGCTATTCCATCCCAGGAAAACCCTTAGATTAATTTCAGATCCGTTTTTGAAACCCTAACTCGTCCTGAAAATCACCACCGTGCCAAATCGAAAAATACTCGTGCGTTTTCACTGAATTTTGGATATGTTCTTCATAACCCTAATTTATAACTCGTGTTAAAATTTGAGCTTAATCGGAATTGAATTGCTTAGGTTTCTGTCGACGCCTATTCAGTGTAATTTGGGTAGAAATTCAGGGAACTTGTCATTCGATTTTTTTCATAGTTATATTTGGATTGAATCTTTCGTGTCTGACGTTGTTCGATTCTCAGCTTCCGCGTATTGTGATCGCATCATGTCATGTTGAAAGAACCAAAATGGCAATATATTCATCGATTCCTATCCTTTAATTTTGTTGCTAGAAAATCTGGTTTTGCTACGTGTTCGAAGTTGGAATTATATTTCATATGGGCTATGGCTAATAGTGTTAAGCTGAATCTGGGTTATTGGTTGGCAGACCAATTTAGAAAAATGATTGACAAAAATAAGGTTTGATATTTGGTCATGTGATTACTCATCTAGCTGTTAAAAAAGGCTTGGTTAACCTTAAGAACCACTCTTTGCATATAGCTCATGATATCCTACCTTTAGACTTAAATACTCTTAAGAGGATGGGGATCATAGAAGAGGAGGGTAATGCTTACGTATTTAGAAAATCTAAGCCTTTATCAGCTAAGGAACTATGCAAGCAATCACAGAGGTCTGTATTGAAGATGCTAACCTTCTTGATGATACTGAGGATCTTGACCAATCCAATCCAAGATGCAACTTGAGAGATGTCAATGATAAGATCAATCAAATGGGCAAGGATTTGTGAAAATGTTTGAAGAAATATGTAAAGATGTGATGGAAAAGGTCAACAAACTAGCCAAGGATGTTTCAGCTATTTTAGCTAAGCTTGATAAAATGGCTCATGATCCGTCAAGAACCTAAGGTAAATATTTTGGATTTTTTTGTTTCCATAGATGTTAAGTTTTCTAGGTATTTAATGTTGTTCCTATACTTGGTAATGGAAATCCTTTATTTTGCAGGAATTGGTGGGAAATCAACCTCTCTTTGTGATCTGAGTGTTTTTGGAAAAGAATGAAATGAAGAGGAAGACATGTTCAGAGAGAGTGCAGCCTACTTTAGAAAATATGGAAAGCTTTGTAATTCTTGAATGATAGTAGTTTGGTTTATAGTTGATACTGATAAGTAGGATATTTTGAAACAAAGTAGTATTGTCTTGATGCGGACAACTTTATTTTGTGGTTCTTCTAATATTTATCTACAGATTAAGTAGCCTTTATGCTTTAAATGTGTATTATCGTTGGCATAAAAAGATTGCTAACAATGATCAATTTAAATGAAATTGACGTAAAAATATTAAGATTAATTTTATATGATGTTCCTTAAAAAGAATTATACCTTAACTTTTGAAATTTTATTTAACATGAAGAAAGTAATTATAATTTAAGCATGATTAGGCCCCATACATGGTAAATGTACCACAAGACTTCTCTTTACTAAGCGTGATCACGCTTAGTGTCTATCAGTTTCAACTTTCAATACAATAAGTACATTAGAGATATTCTAAGTTTTACGAATACAGAATACTTTTCTATATTCAGTGTGATCACGCTTATTCTACTTTAGTACGAAGAAGTATGTATGAGATATTCAAAGTATAGGCGTGATCATACCCAAGGTAGCGACTCTAAGGTACCGAATATTTTTATACAAAAAAAAAAGCATGATCATTAAAGATGATCGTAAAGTCTGACTAAAAATAAAAAAAATAAAATATTGATAAGAATATATATATCTATGTAAACTTAATAAACGAGCATATTATTCATCAACACATTACAACCTCTCTCCGATCCAACAAATTTATTCCACTCATCTCGGTTTTTGGACTCTACTCTTGGTCAATCTAGGTTTCTAATTTCTCAATTTTTGAATTTATATCCTTGCTAATTTAGATTTCAATATGGATAAAAGTTGGATTGCACTTGATGATAGAAGGGATTCTCGTTATGAAGAAGGGGTTCGTCAATTCTTGAATTTTGCATATTCTTGTAAGGATTCTAGAGATAAAATTAGATGTCCTTGTAGAAAGTACAACAATGTTTTATTCCACAACCGAGACCATATTGAAGCTGATTTGTTTCAATATGGTTTTCTCAAACATTACGTAAGATGGAGTCTTCATGGGAAAGAACTTAGTGATTCTGATGAAGATGGGGATGAAGGAATGACTGATGATATGGATGGGGATATACATCCTATTTTGGATACGCAAGCTATGCTAGAGGATGTTTATGCTCCATCGATAAATTTATCTAAGGAGGGATGTACAGATAAAGAGAATTCAACGCCAGAGTTTGAGTCAAAAAAATTTATAAAATTGTTACAAGGTGCTGATAAGGAGTTATATCCAGGTTGCAAGAGTTTCATTAAGTTGTCTTTTATTGTCACATTGATGCATATCAAAATAATGAACATGTGGAGCAACAAATCGTTCTCCATGTTGCTTGATGTGTTAAAAAAGGCCTTACCGGATGGGGAGTAACTTCCTAAATCATACTATGAGGTTAAAATTATGATTCGAGGGCTCGTATTGGACTACAAGAAGATTCATGCTTGTGTTAATGATTGTGTGTTGTTTAGGAACGAGCATGAGAAATGTGAACTATGCCCGAAGTGTGCAGAACCATGTTATAAAGTTGTCGATGATGATAAGGAGGTAAATAATGGGAAAAAGAATAAAAAGGTTCCTCAAAAAATTTTACGCTACTTTCCATTAAAGCCTAGACTGCAGAAGCTTTTTTTGTTTAAAATGACTGCAAAAGATATGAAATGGCACAAGGAAAAACGTATAGATGATGGAGGGTTTCGGCATCCGGCCAATAGCGAAGAATGGAAGGAATTTGACAAAAAAATTGAATCATTTGGGCAAGAGCCTCGCAATGTTAGGCTTGGTTTAACAAGTGATGATTTTAATCCCTTCTCAAATATGAGCTTAAGTCACATGGCCAGTGATACTTTTGCCATACAACCTCCCACCTTGGAAGTGTTTAAAAACTCCCCTTTTCAATCTATCAATGATTATACCGGGACTAAAATCGCCTAGAAATGACATTGATGTATTTTTGGAACCTCTAATTGATGAGTTGAATGAGTTGTGGGATAAAGACATTGAAACGTACGATGCATCAACCAACGATATGTTCAACATGCGTGTTGCGGTGTTGTGGACTATAAATGACTTTCCGGCATATGGAAACTTATCAGGGTGGAGTACAAAAGGTTATCTAGCTTGCCCTGTATGTAATAAAAACACATGCAGCCATTGGTTGTCTAATGGAAGAAAGATGTGCTATATGAGCCATCGTCATTTCTTGCCGCATGATAACGCATGGCGTGACAACAAAAGAGCATTTGATGGAACGACTGAACATAGAGATAAACCAATTCCTTTGACTGGTGAGGATGTGGTTCAACAGTTAAGTAGTGTTAGCAAAAATAATTTTGGAAAGGTACGCTGTCAACAGAGGAAGAGAAAGCGTGAAGATGATTTGAACTGGACAAAACATAGTGTTTTCTTCAAGTTGCCGTACTGGAAAAGTCTGAATTTACGACGCAACCTAGATGTTATGCACATTGAAAACAATGTTTGTGATAACATTCTAGGCACATTGTTGGACATGAGTAAGAAGACGAAAGACAATGTTAATGCTAGACTTGACTTGCAAGAAATGCGAATAAGGCATCAACTACATCCAAAGTTAAAAGGAAATACGTATTTGAAGCCTCCAGCATGTTATACGCTGACTACAAATGAAAAGAGAAAGTTGTGCACATTCCTAGCCTCAGTGAAGTATCCCGATGCATATGCTTCGAATTTGAAGAAACGTGTCAATGCTACTACTTGTCATATTTCAGGATTGAAAACCCATGATTGTCATATTATTTTACAACAATTATTGACAATCTCAGTTCGTGGGTTGGTAGATGACAATGTACTTGGGGCACTGCATGACATAAGTTATTTCTTTAGGCAAATATGCTCGAGAAATTTGAAAAGAATCGACTTAGAATGTCTTGAAAATTAAATTGTTGTCACATTATGCAAGTTGGAAATGATTTTTCCTCCAGCCTTTTTTTATATCATGTTGCATCTTCCGGTTCATCTTGTACGGGAAGTAGTTTTGGGAGGACCAGTACAATATCGTTGGATGTATCCTATTGAGAGGTTGGTAACTACATCTTATTAGAATAAAACTTCAATTTTCTAGCATATGTTGTTTAATATTTTTTATTTATTTAATATTTGGTCAGGTACTTGTATAGATTGAAACAATATGTTATTAACAAAGCACGTCCGGAAATCAATGGCAGAGGGCTATATTGCTGAAGAATGCATGCATTTTGCTCGAATTACATGAATGATATTGAGACTCAGTTCAATAAAGTGGAGCGCAATTATGAAATGTGCAAAGATCTACCACATAACACTTTATCTGTTTTCTCTGGGAATGCCCGATCTCAAGGAATCGGGGAAATATAGCCCGCTTGACGATAAATCACTGAAGCAGGCACATACATATGTTCTGAAGAATTGTGATGAAGTTTCTGGATTTATAAGGTATTTTTTCACTTGCGCTCATTATTAATAGGTTGTAGATTAAATTTATCACTGTCTAAACTTTTTCTTCACTTTGCACTCACATTGTATGTCTTATCTGTAGAGAACATAAGGAGTTGCTAATGCAAAGAAGATGTCTCAATGTGGAAAAGGAACATGATGATTCTTTTATGAAATGGTTCGAAGAAAGAGTAAGTTTTTTTTTTTTTCTAACTTTTCTTAAAGTATTTATTCTATTCAATTCAACATCTAATTTAAGCTCTATCTTAGATCACATTTGCATCAACTAAAGAAAAAGAATTACACCATAATGATTTGATGTACTTGGCATATGGACCTGATAAAAGAATACATCACTATGAGGGTTGTATAGTTAATGGATTGTGATTTCATACAAAGAGTCATGATTTGGATAAACAGACCAAAAATTATGGCGTGGTTGTGAAAGTTGATGATGCATCTGGTTCTATTGATTATTATGGCATTTTGCTTGATATAGTTAAGTTGGACTATTTAGGAAATCATCATGTGATTTTGATTAAGTGTGATTGGTATGAAGGTAAGTCGGTGCAAAGAGATAAATACAATTACACAAGTGTGAACATGTCAAAACCTTGGAAGACTAGTGAACCATATATATTGGTGACTCAAGCAGAGCTGTAACGTCTCGTATTTTCCTATCTACTTTAGAAGTAATTGGAAGGAATTATACGCTTTAGTGATTAGATATCACTTATGTGCAATGGATTTCTAGAAGAAATGCCAAGATAAATTCAAGTAGCAACTTGATTCCCGAGCAGTGGTCATTTATGGATTAACGAAGTAGACACTTGTATCGATATTGGACTAAGCGATTAAGTACTTCAATTCTTGATAAGTTAATTCGATTAACTCTACACGAATTATTAGTAAATAGACGGGACAAGCCCACTATGCTAATTCGATTGGGCCGAGCCCACTAATCATGGGATCAAGCCCATTGCACTAGAGCCCATTAGTTAATAGATATGCTTTAATTTAACGAGGGGATTGCAACCAAAAGCAATACATATATATATTTATACAACCATGAATTGCTTATTAAATTCAAGCAAGTGTCGACCCATCCGGGCATACAATTAAGCTCTAGGACGAGATTACAATACTTCTTAGATATCACACAAAAACCAAAGGGGACACATTTACTGCAATACACCAAAGCTAATGTAGGCAGCTTTTAATAAGGACACCAAAAACTCGAGAATTATTATTACACCACACTAACCATTTACTATATTCCCAAAAACCAATGAAGGCAACATTAATGGAGGGACTTGGGCTCTTTCCCCTTCAGCAAGGCTTCCCTTGGACGCCTCAAAGCCTGCAAAGAAGAAAATGGGGTTAGCATTAATGAGGTGAGAGTGTGGGAATTTTGGGTACATCCATTAACCACACACAAGCATATATACCTCCCCAACCAGCCCCATTACACTCCATTCTACGCTGCACCAAAGCTTACAAACACTTAGAAAGAAAAGAGATTAGAGAGAGACCAAAAGAGAGTTAGAGTGAAGAGGCTGCAGCACTTAGGAAGAGGAGAAGAGGCAGAGCTCTATCCATATTCCACAGTCACAGCCCCTAGCACTTACTTTCGTTAAGGTAATTCAACCAACACTCACTTACTTTCAGTTTCAAGCATGCTTCTTACTTAAGATAGAAAAACCAATATTCAACATTAAGAAATAATGCACAAGTTGTGATGAGCACAAATAAACGGAAAAACAAGTAGCAAGCTGATATGATCTCAAACTCCATACCTAAAACTAGAAGTCTTGAACCAAGAAATGAACAACCTCAGGCTTGTTCCAAACCACAACAAACAAGATCAGTAAATAGCACATTCATAGTCCATCAAGAAATTCCATCCTAGTTCAAGCTATATTAGTCTAGCAAGCGAGCTCATTCCTTCGCTTCAGACCTAGAATCGAGATTCAAATAAATAGCATTCATGCCCGAAACTAGATTCAACACATAAACGAATTCTGGTTTTGTAGAGATACCAAGTTTTAAAGAACTTTTAATCCACAAACCAAAACCTATAATCTCAGTCCATTGGATTCCTAAAGGCTTACTAAAACATTCAGAAAGAAGTAGCAAGATATATGAAATTCAATGCTTCAAAAGAAACACTAATAAAGGGAATACGCAAACCTCGTTGAGGCCGAAGCCTCGACGGTAGAGGGGCTGAAGCGAGGCCTCGACGGTAGTGGAGACGGTGAGCTGCAGCAATGGCACCTCCGTCGATGATCGCCGGAGCTGCAAGAACAAAAACAGAGAAAATTAGAAATTTATTAATTAAAACATTACTAAAAGAGCGAGCGAGAGAGAGTTGGAGGAAGCCGAGCTCGGAGCTGCTTCGTCGGAAGCAGATGAGGCTCAGCTCTGCTCCAAGGATGGCAGCGGCATGGCGGCGGAGGCACGTCGTCGAAATTATAATGAGAGAGAAAGGGGCGAATGTCCTCTCAACCTACGGTTGAGGGATTTTGATTTGCGGATCGAAATCCGAAGAGAGGAAGGGAGTCGAGTCGCGGGAGTTGCTCCAGGATGGTACCGTCTCACCGCAACAGCGACGGGGCCCCAACCAGTGACGAAGTCGCTGGAAAATCGACGAAGGAGCGACGGGAAGCTTCAGCCCAAAATCGCAATTAGGATTATCACCCCCAATTCGAAATTGGGGGAAACTATTTCAGAAAGAGAAAGATGGGGTAACAGCAAATCGACGGCGACGTCGGTCAAGCCGCCGGTCACTGATTGAGAGTCGGAGAGGAGTAGCGAAGATGTTGAAGGATCGGAGTTGCAGAGAAGAGTCAAGTCGAGAGAGAGAGATTGCGAATGAGGGGGAGAGAAAGAGGGTTAGGGTGTTTTGTTCCCAGCGGGTCGGGTCGGGTCGGAATCGGGTTTCGGGTCGGGTTCGCGGGCCTGGGCTTATCAAATCTGATGGCCGGTTCCAATTAAAGAAATGGGCCGGGTTATATATATACTTGGGCCGATTTTATTATTTCTTTGGGCCGGATTAATTCAGTTAATTACCAACCCAACACAATTTAATTATGCGATTCAAGTTATCACTATTAAATTATACTATTCCCAAAATTAATAATTCACGAGAGAATTATTTTACGAGCTTAAAAGATTTAACTTATAGAAATAAGTTATTAACCAAGAATAAGACTCGAGATTTAATTGATTAAGCTAATCAATTACACTATTAGAATCAATTATTGGGAAGCGTCTTAATAAATTGAAAATCCAAGTTATAAATCATATAATTGATTTATTAAGAAATAGTCGAATAAGCTATTCGTATAACCAGATTAAAAATTCAAGCTTAGATATATCACTCAAACTTTAGAAAATCTCTGAGGAGACATAGAGCTAGAATTATTCGATAAAGCTTTTATCGTTCGAGTTAAGAATCTTATTGTATTCTTTCATCAAGGTCGAGCGAATAAGGTCCAGTCGCCAAGGCGAAGCTAGAATTCAATAGCAGTAAGCAGAGTAAAAGTGGTGGGCTTTCTTCTAAAACAAAGCATGTTTTATTAGATGATATAGCTCTTTTAAAGATTGTTATGCCATAAAATGTTTTGATTTTGTATGATGCCTATCTGTTATTGGCGAGGCCAATGTTACTTATTCGAATTCGGGTCCTTGTATGATGAGTTATTATACTTGGACTACTGTACACAGTGGTCGTATCATCCAGAGTGATGACCGATCAAGTGACGAGTGAGGTGGCCACCTCCTCAGGCACAACAACTCGGATATGGTGGATTACTAAAGAACTAAGACAGCGCTGTCATTTTGAGAAAATAGAGATTTTAGTGAACATAGGCGTTTTAGATAAAACCCCTATGATTCACTCAGTATGTGGATGACAATAAAACCAGTTTTGGGCATGTGTTCATTGAATACATTCGTATTCAGCCCTGTACATTATTTCTGGTGTGCAGGTTGAACAGGTTGAAGCGGAGTAACCGGCGGAGCTTTTGTCAAATTAGTGATAGATAGTTGTTGAACACTCTTGGTAATACATGTCTTCATGCATGTATTTATAACTATCTTTCCGCTGCGTACACTCTGATATCTCAAACCCTATTCAATTTGGTTGTATTCTAAGTCAGAATCGTGACAAGCAATGTCGTACTTTATCAGTTTATCTAGTAGTTGAAGTTGTTTCATGAGTCCAAATTCCAGAGATATCCCACCTTTTTATCCATAATTTAATATTTATATTTATAGTCACGAATTTACCAAGCTTAGCTATCGATTAGCAAAGTGCGGTTGTGACAAGAGCAGATGTATTTTGTTGGTGACGGAAAATTAGGGAATGATTGGAGAGTCATCATTCTGGCACAAGCTCGTAATTTGTGGGAAGTTGTTGAAAGTAATGAAGAGGAATGCGCAATGACTAATGAGTCTTATCAACAATATGAATCAGATTCTACTGTGAGCATAACTCAACATTTTGATGATACTGTTGAATATTGTCGAAATGATATCCCACCATTGTCCGTCTCTGCAACCACAATAACACCAAGAAAAGAACATCCTGAAGAAGAAGAAGAAGAGGATGAGGATGATACTTCTGATTTTGATGAATAAACGTGATCATTTTTTCTTTTTTTATATTAATGTTGTTTGCACCCTATGGTGAGGAAACGTTGTGCAGTGGGTGCAGTGGGTTAGAAAAAAAATATGATTTGATGTGATCACGCCAAAACAGGAAGGAGATATTTATTAAAGTTGTAGTTGTTTATTGTTTTAGCATGCTCACGCCAAAATTAAAATAAGAATCTGTAGTTATGATTGAATTGTGGTGAACAAATGTTGGTGCAGGGATTTCGAAAATTATGATTTTGATGTGATCATGCCAAAATAAAAATGATCTATCTATTAAGGTTGTAGTTGTTTAGTATTTTAGCGTGCTCACGCCAAAATTAGAATAAGAATATGTTGTTATGATTGTATTATTATCACTCATAACATGATCACGAGTAATATAAATTTAATTTTAAAAATTAAAATTTTAATATTGAACTTTATAAACAAAATTATTAATGAAAATAAGAATATAAGTAATATAAATTAAGTTTTAGAAGTTAAAATTTTAATTTTGAACTTCATAAACAAAATTATTAGTGAAATAAGAATGTAAAACATTAGTGACACCATTATGATTCTCACTATCGTTATTAACAATATATAGTGACATCAAAAAATTATGTCAGTATAGTATAATATTTTTTTTGTTACGAAATAAATATTGTCGTTATAGTATATGTTTATGGTGACAAACATACGATTGTGATAGAGAGTCTGAGATCGACATTGAAGGAGAGGGTCGGGATATCGACGTGCATGAGGTGCATGGGCCGAAGCCGTTGATTGTTTACAAGAGAAGATCACGTGAAGGAAGGGATTGAGCCCACATTTGTGGGCTGGGCTAATGAAGGAGTGTTTTATTATTATGGTTTAATTAATCGATTAGTAGTAGAAGTAGTATTTGATATTATTTCCTTAATTATAGTTGGAGCAGTATTTATAGGAGATTAGGGTTTATTATTGTTATCATTGGAGAATATTGTTTTGGAGCCTGGTGGCTGGGACGGCTTTGCCATACTTCTATTGATCTCTTACTTTTGCCTTACTATATCAAAATTGTTCTCATCAATTGGTCCGACCTGCCGGATCCCTTTCTCACGCGATGGAGACACGATCAGTGACTGAACGATTCGAGGCCTTGGAGCAGGAACAACGGGTGATGCGAGAAGAGCAGAAAGAGATGCGGGCGAGCCTGGTGGCCATCACGGCCACACTCGCCGAGGTGCTGAAGGAAATTAAGAAGAAGCCGGGGGCTTCAATTGGAGAAAGGGGTTCCAACAATGACAACGGCACCGCGTCGGAGGCGGAAAGCGAGGAAGTAGAGAAGAAGAGTCGAGGGGAAAACAACGGAGCCCTACAACTGCCGTGTTCGACGGCTCGGATCCTATTGGTTGGTTAGCTCGCGCGAACCAACAATTTGAGATCATGGCCACGCCTGCAGAAGCGAAGGTCCAGCAGCAATGGTGGCGATGGAGGGAGTCGCTCTGTACTGGACGACGTGGCTGCGATCGCGGAAACCGACACTCACGTGGAAGGGATTTTCAGAGGCTTTAGTGGCGAGGTTCGACACCCGTTTCCAAGGAGATGCGTTTGAACGGCTGACAGATATTAAACAAACAAACACGGTGGACGAGTATATCAATCTATTTTTTCAACTCGCGAGCCAGGTGCCGGGGTTATCGGATGCTCATTACCTCGGGTATTTCATGAAGGGGCTGAAGGACCAGATCCGGGGATTCCTCCGGCTGTTCAGACCCACGGAGCTGGAGGCTGCGATGGATTTGGCTCGAGACGTGGAGGCCAATGTGGCCATTCAGGGAGGTGGACGAATCAACCAAGGGTCGTAGGGCCCATCTGCGCGAAATAATAACTACACGCGCAGCGGGTCGGCGAGTTGGTCTGGGGCGGGGAGCGCACAGGGTCGAGGGTCAGCCAGTAACAGCTCTTGGCCAGGGGAGCAGTCGGGACCAATCAAGGGGAGTGAGGCCTCTGTTCAGCAACCATATCAGCCAAAGTTCACACGCTTATCGGCACAGGAGCTTGCAGATCTGAAGGCCAACGGCTTGTGCTTCCGTTGCCGTAAGCCATATTCACCCGGACATGAGTGCTTAATGAGATCACTCTGAGTGATGATTGCCGAAGAGGGGGAGCAGCCAGAGCTGAGGAATTATGAGTACTATTAACCGACAGGGCTGGAAGTAGAGTGGGAGGAACCGGTGGAGTATGAGGAAGGCGACTTACCCTTGTGTTCGATGGCAGGTATCACCTCAGCACGGACTATACGTTTGCATGGGAAGATTGGGGAAAAGAAAATCATTGTACTCATTGATTGTGGAGCCAGCCACAATTACATATCAGAGAAGTTGGTACGGGAGCTAGAGTTGCCGGTGGATAAAAGAAGAAAATTTGGCATGGAACTCGGCAATGCGTGGAGGCAAGAATCTGAGGGGAGGTGTACGGATGTAGAGGTGGAGTTTGTAGAGTGCCGAATCAAGATCGACTGTTTCGCTTTTTCACTCGGAAGCGTCGACTTGATCTTGGGCATGATGTGGTTGGGAACTCTGGGGGTAGTGCGGATGGATTTCGGGCAGATGTCAATGGAGTTCGAGTGGAAGGGCGGCGAGTCATGCTGCGAGGAGATCCACGACTGTGCCGAGGACCCATTGGGGTGAAGTCTCTATCTCATACAACCGAGGCGCAGATGTGGGCTGTAGTGAGCGAGTTAGCAGCGGCCCGATTATCCAAACCAGTTCCACAGGTGCTCGATGAGTTGCTGCAGCAATTCGCGGGGGTGTTCGGGGACCCGCAAGACCTACCACCGCCGCGAGGCACGGACCACCGGATCACACTAGAGGCAGGGGCGAAACCAGTATCGGTGCGGCCGTATCGCTATGGCCACCACCAAAAGGACGAGATCGAAAGATTGGTGAGAGACATGCTGCTAGCCGGTATCATTCGTCCGAGTTCGAGTGCCTTCTCCAGCCCGGTTTTGTTGGTAAAGAAGAAAGACGGCAGTTGGAGATTTTGTGTGGATTATCGGGAGCTCAACAAAGTCACGATTCCGGATAAATACCCTATTCCGGTAATTCAGGAGATGTTGGATGAGCTATCTGGAGCAGTAATATTTTCCAAGATCGATCTGCGATCAGGATATCATCAAATCCACGTGGCAGCCGCAGACATCCCGAAGACTGCGTTCCGAACGCACAGTGGGCACTACGAGTTCTTGGTGATGCCCTTTGGCCTTACAAACGCGCCGGCAACGTTCCAATCTACAATGAATGATGTATTCCGACCCTACCTGAGGAAATTCGTATTGGTATTTTTCGACGATATTTTGGTTTATAGCCACACGGAGGAGGAGCATAGAGAGCATGTTGGGGTGGTGCTGCGCATACTACAAGAGAATCACTTTTTGGCAAACAAAAAAAAATGTGCTTTCGGATGCCAGAAAATTGAGTACTTGGGTCACATTATATCCCAGGATGGCGTGGCGATGGATCCTGCAAAAGTGAGTGTTGTGGTTGATTGGCCGAGACCGACCACACCACGAGAGGTTCGGGGGGTTTCCTAAGTTTGACTGGGTACTACTGGCGGTTCGTGAAGGAGTATGGATTAATAGCACGACCGTTGACGACCCTACTGAAGAAGGACGCCTCGAAACCTATGAAATGGACAGACGAGGCGGAGCAGGCATTCTGCCAGCTGAAGAGGGTGCCAACTGAGGCACCGGTCTTGGCGCTACCGCAGTTTGATAAGGATTTTGTGGTGAGTGCGATGCATCGGGTATGGGAATAGGGGTTGTGCTGATGCAAGAGCGGCGACCGATTGCGTACTTCAGCAAATCTCTTTCCAACCGTACCTTGTCAAAATCAGCATACGAGCGAGAGATGATGGGCCTCGCATTGGCTGTGCAACATTGGCGACCCTATCTGTTGGGAAGGAAGTTCGTGGTCCGTACTGATCATCGCAGCCTGAAACATTTGCTCCACCAAAAGATAGTGACTCCGGCACAGCAAGTGTGGGTGGCAAAATTGCTGGGGTATGATTTTGAAATTGAATACAAGACCGGGGCATCGAACGCGGCGGCTGATGCACTTTCAAGGAGAGATGGTGACGGTGAGCTGGCAACCTTGAGCAGTCCCGAGTGGGTGGGCTTTAGTGACGTCGAGGAGGAGCAGACGAAGGACGAATATGTGGGAGCGATTATGCGAGCAGTCCGAGAGCAACCTGGCAGCAAGCCGGGGTTCGAGTTAGTGGGATCCCGGCTATTCTACCATGGCCGTGTGGTTCTGCCGGCATCGTCTGCTTGTATACCCAAGCTCCTTACTGAATTTTATGATACCCCAGCGGGCGGACATGCCGGGGTCTATCGTATGTATCGCCGGATTGCGGGTAACATTTATTGGAAAGGCATGTTCCGCCATGTGAAGGACTATGTTGCTCGATGTCTAATTTGTCAGAAGATGAAATATGAAGCGATTTCCCCGGCGGGATTGCTGCAGCCATTGCCTGTTCCCGAGCAAATTTAGGAGGATATTTCAATGGATTCATTACGTGCCTGCCGAAGTCGAAAGGGTTCTCAGTTGTTTTGGTGGTGGTGGACCGACTTTCGAAGTATGCGCATTTTATGACGCTGAAACCGCCTATCTCAGCTCAATCAGTAGCTGATGTATTCGTCAAAGAAATGGTTCGGCTGCATGGTATTCCCAAATCCATTGTTAGTGATCGAGACTCCATGTTCGTAAGTACATTCTGGAAGGAGCTTTTTGAGCAGTCGGGGACGAAGCTCAAGTTTAGTACGGCGTATCACCCGGAAACGGATGGACAAACGGAAGTGTTGAATAAGGTGTTGGAGACTTACTTGCGTTGCTTCACCAGTGAACAGCCAAAACAGTGGATCCGTTGGCTCGCTTGGGCAGAATTCTGGTACAACACTTCGTACCAATCGGCTGCAAGGATGACGCCCTTTGAAGTTGTCTATGGGCGGCCTCCTCCTTCTTTGCGACGGTTCCTTCCAGGAGAATGCCAAGTCGCAGCGGTGGCCGATAGCTTGGGCAGTCGGGATGAGATTTTGCGCCATCTTCGTGATAACCTGACAAGAGCTCAGCAAGAGATGGCACAGCAGGCCAACAGACATCGCCGAGAGCTGAAGTTTGAAGTGGGGGATAGGGTGTTCTTGAAGGTACGTCCCTTTCGGCATTCGTCGCTGCGAGGCGGGCCGCATCACAAGTTATCTGCTCGTTTCTATGGGCCGTTTGAGGTGATTGGGCGCGTAGGCAAGGTGGCGTATAAGCTGCAGCTTCCAGCGAGCAGTAAAATACATCTTGTGTTCCATATATCTCAGTTGCGGAAGGCGGTAGGGGATCATCCCGTGGCGGCGGAATTGCCGGAATCTATCGAACTCCCTATTTTGCCGGTTCTGGAACCGGAAATCATTTTGGCTTGGCGGAAAGTGGCGAGAGGATCAGCTGGGGAAGAACAGTTACTGGTAAAATGGAAAGGACAGTCGGAGGATGACGCGACGTGGATTGATATTAAGAATTTCAAAGGCCAATTTCCTGATTTCAACCTTGAGGACAAGGTTGTTTCGATGGGGGATGGAGTTGATAGAGAGTCTGAGATCGACATTGAAGGAGAGGGTCGGGATATCGACGTGCATGAGGTGCATGGGCCGAAGCCGTTGATTGTTTACAAGAGAAGATCGCGTGAAGGAAGGGATTGAGCCCACATTTGTGGGCTGGGCCAATGAAGGAGTGTTTTATTATTATGGTTTAATTAATCGATTAGTAGTAGAAGTAGTATTTGATATTATTTCCTTAATTATAGTTGGAGTAGTATTTAGGAGATTAGGGTTTATTATTGTTATCATTGGAGAATATTGTTTTGGAGCCTGGTGGCTGGGACGGCTTTGCCATACTTCTATTGATCTCTTACTTTTGCTTTACTATATCAAAATTGTTCTCATCAGATTGTCACTAACATTTAGTGACAAAAATTATTGTCAACAATAACATGCTTCACTATAATATTTTTCCAGTCATAAAATAATGTAACTACATTTATATATGCAGTGACACACGTAGTATCATCCTAACATATAGCGACAATAACTATCGACAACAAAACAATTTGTCACTTCTACATTTCACTGTGACGACAAAAAATATTGTCACAATATGTTATGCGTATAGTGACAATTATAATGTTGTTGCAAATATATAGTGACAATAATGAGTGACAATTATATAATTAGTCAAATTTATTATTTTTTGTGACAGAATAAAAATTAGTCACTATTTATACAGTTGTAGTGACAAAAAATGGACTTGTCATTAACATACAGTGACAATAAATTGTGACAACATTAAAATCTGTCACCGCTTTATTTATTTGTGACAAGCGAAATTATTGTCACTATAAACGTGTTAATACCGACAACCAAACTATCATCACTAACATATAGTGACGACAAATACCGACAACGATGAATTTTATCACAGTTTTACTATATTGTGACAATGAAAATTATTATCACAATATATGTAATTTTTGTGACAATATTATGATCGTCACTAAGAAAGTCATCACAACAGACACCATTTTTTGTAATCTTCAAAGTAAATCTTCAACAAATGATCAAAACACCAAAGTAGAAATAGGGAAATGTAATTAGGGTTCTAGAGTGAATATTCAAGCTAAAGATACCTAATTGGGGAAGATTTAGGGGGTTAAATACATAAAATATGAGTTTTGGGACGAGTTGGACCGAGTTTGGGGCGGTCTGGAAAACCGCCGGCCCAGACCGCCGTCTATGCTGAAAATGGTGGCGGTGGTTCGGCAGTTTGAAGGAGGATTTCGGTGGTCTGGCAGACCGCCGGTCTTCCTTCTTTGACCGGTCCAATCCCTTCTTTCTTCCTTCTTCCGGTTTTTTCTATTCTTCAACCGAACCGGCTTTCCAACTCGAATTTCCACCTTCTTAAGCTCGTTTCTTCCTCGTTTCTTCTTAAACTCAATCCTTATCTACTTGAATGCTCTTCCAAATTCCAACAAAAGTAGATCAAAAATCGAAAGAAAATGAGAAAAGTATAAAATATGCTTCTGTAATGCCCCACATTTTCACTTAACTACTTAGTTAATTCCGATAGTTGAGTTATCAACATTTAGTATTCAAGACTCTAGAACAGTTGCTTGGAGAGAAATAGTGGAATCGAGTAGTGACCGACTTTTAAAATCAAGTTCTTCAAGTAACCAATTTAGAAGCAATGATAGAATCAAGCAGCAACTTGATTTCTTGAGTATTTAGTTTCCAATGAGTAATTGATTTTCAAATAATTGAATCATTAATATGAGCTACACGTCAAATGAATTAGAATAGCCGAGTAAGAGATAGTCGTCGACTTCTCACATTTTACTTGGGCTAAGGCCCGATTGACTCATTATATCAAACGGGGTTCAAGTGATTATGAATTTGGGCCAAGCCCATAATTAGCACACCAAGATAGGATATATAATTATATACTCCGGTACTTATATTAAACCAAGAAAACAAATCAAGTGAAATATTTACATTATGGAACCTTCATTACAAGGCTATCAGGTAGACATAAAAAATGAGATGGTAACAAACCTCCATTCAACCTATATAACCTAGCAGATAAAACAAGAATTTACTTTCAAATTCTCCTAAATAATTGTAAGGAATCACGTGTTCCATGGGAAAATAGGAATCAAATTCAAAAGCAATATATTTAAATACATATACAAGGGTAGAATGCAACAAATCTCCTAGTCTAATTATAGGAAGACTCAGCCTTCCTTTTTGGAACTCTTGCCTCTAGCAGCAAGAACTAACGTTCCTCTAGCAACATGCAATAGAAAGAGAGAAGTCAGCTAGTAGAGACAATAAGGGGAGAGAACCCAAGCCTGCAAGACAAAACAAATAAGAGGGAGAGAGCTTCGAAATCTGCAGCTAAAGAACAAACCTAATCAAATCCCAACCTTCCAAAAAGGGAAGGAAAGCCAACCCTTTTTTCCTTCAGCTGGGCTGCAGAAAAACAGCAGCTTCACCCAACTTTGATACCTGCAAAAAGGGGAAAGAAAACAGTCAAATAAGAGCAAAAGAAAGAGAAACCAAGCTGTACATTAGGAGACAAATCTAATCTGCAGAAATCTGTGGGAATCCTTCTAATAGAAACAAGAATAACATAAATAAGGCATCCTAGAAGCACTACAACCTTCAGCTCCAAGTCAACCTACCCTCTATAACCAAGAATGTTCAAACAACCATATATCACACCATCTCCTTGTCTATTCGAACCACACTTCACCATTTCATCACAATCACATAGAGAGAGTGAGAGAGAGGGCTTGGGATCAAGTAGAAGAAGCTAAGGACCAAGGGAAGAAGGAGAGCTAGCAACCACAGCCCTTCATCTCAAGGTAACAACCTTAGAACTCCAACTAGCTTAGCATGCTCCATTTCTCAATTAGAAAGAATGGAGAACACCTTCAGCATGCATTCGAGCTACAGCCTTAGAACACACAAATGCAAATTAGTATGCTCACTTCTTCATTCATGAATCTTATCAAACACCTATGCAAACCCATAATCAACTACCATTCAGTTAACCACACAGGCAAGGTGCTTCAAATTTCAAACTTTCGGCTAAAAACAATAAATAATAAGGCTATCACATTTTCAGTTTTTTTTTTTCTGAAACTCATACTCCAGCTAATAAAGAATTAAATAAAACGGAAAAGCACGTAGCTTAGGAGATGGTTAAGAAATTCGGAATCGAACCTCCGTCGAGGCACGCGACCTCGACGGCGAAGGAGTTGGGCGAAGGCAGAGGGCCGAAGCAGTAGCAGCCGCGACGCCGCGTCGTCTTCATGATCGCCTCGTCGGAATCTGCAACAAGAATGAAGAATAAGAAATAAAAGAAAAATTTAACCTTATGATAAATATTAATAATCGAACCCCTTACTAAACCGAGTGAGATTAACAAATAGGGTTAGAGAGAGAAACGTTGGAATCAAAACAAAATTTAAAGGGGTGAATGTCCCCTAGTTCATTCGAACTAGGTGTTTTTTTTATATATGCATCTCAAGGAGAGCAACCGGTGTTGCAGCCGGCCGTCGGGAATCACCGAAGCAGAGACGAACGCGCCGGCAAAAACCTAGGGTACAACGCGTGATTCGAGACAACCCAGTGCCCTCCGACGACAGCACCATCTCACCACCACAACCGGAGCACCAGCCAGAAGCCAGGAACGGCGTCCCTTGCTGGAAATCGCAAAGAGGGGTGCTTTCCCCAAACCGCAATTTTAGGGCTTCGACAGAAGCACTCCGCTGAAGCCAGAGAAAGCAAACGACGACACCGCAAGGAGCGACGACGATTCAAAAATTTGCGGCGCCCGATGACCGTGAAGATGACCGGAGAAGAGGACGGGTGAAATATTTGAAAGATGGAAGAACCCTCGCGAGAGAGAGAGACGAGTTCGGGAATGAAGAAGAAACGCGAGATTTGGTCTTCTTTTGTGACCCGGGTCGGGTCGGGTTTAAACCCGCGGGTCTGGGCTGGAGTCACAGTTGTGCCGAAGACTGGACCGGGTTGAGTATAAACGGGCCGAGTTGCCCCTTAATTGGGCCAGAGCCCATTTACTCAATTACGAGCCCAACTCCCTAGTTAATTATGAATCGAAGACGCGACTAACTACATCGTGCTCCACCATGGATTAAATTCCGAAAATCTTCATAGAAATCATTTCGCTAATTAAAGAATTAACTTTAGAAGAGTTAATTAACCATAATTTATTAACTAAGAGTTAATGATTAATCATAATTGATTAAGCAAGTCAAATACACAGTTAAAATTTATCTAGATTAGCAATAAATTAGAGATTAATCTATTAATGTAAATTTACATGAACCGTTCACATAACGGGATCTATAACTCGAGCTTAGATAACAGTGACCACGTTACTGGAATTAGAATAACCTCCGCTCAGCATTAGAACAAAGATCTTTAATAAGATTCCATTCGTTAGAATACCTATCTTACCTCGATTTTTAATCGAAGGTCACAAGAAGGAAGGACCGTAGCTGAAGCGGGGATCGGACCTCGTAGCAATCAAGGAAAGCAACGAGGTGGGCTTTCTATAAAACAAAACTTGTTTTATTAGAATAATAGCTTTTTAAAAGCATTGTCATGCCATAAATGTTTTAGTTTTTATATGATGCCTATCTGTTAAATGGCGCAAGGCCAATTACTTAATCGAATTTGGGTCCTAGTATGACTTGCTATCATTCTTGGACTAGTGTACACATCGGTCGTGTCATTGCAGATAGTGACCAATCACGTGACCGAGTGAGGTGGCCAACTCCTTGGACACACCAAACTCAGATATGGTAGATTACTAAAGAACATAGACTGCGCGGTCACTTTTAAGATAACTCAGTTTTCGTGAACATAGGCCTTTCAATAAAACCCTATGTTTCACCATAGATGGCTTGACAATTTAACTGTTTTTGGGTACATGTCCACTGAGTACTCTGTACTCACGCCTTGTACATTATTTCCGATGTGCAGGTTGAGCTGGAGTTGAAATGAAGTGACCGGCACGTATTTTGTCAAGTAACTGTTAGAAGAAATTCTCTTGGTAACATATGTCTTCATACATATGTTTAAACACTTTCCGCTGCGTACACTGATTTGTTATTTAAAACATTTTCGATTTGGTTGTACTCTAAAACACAAACCCCTCACTGTTGGATTCTGAGCTAGACACTTTTCGTATTCTAAGCCATGGATATCAATTACTGGCTCAATTCCCTTTACTTTTCATTTAATTATCTTACAAATCACTTACAATTCCCATAGTCACGATTATACCAATCCAAGCTATCGATTAGCAAGGTGCGGTTGTGACAGCTTCAAGTTAAAAACCTTAGCAATTCCAGCATTTAAACACCAAATTCGAACCTCAAACACATATGAAATATACTCGACATGCACATAAAATACGTGTTAATCAGTATACATATTTGTTTTTCAGAAAATATTGTTCATTCAATCCATGGAAAATAGCGGAGAAGCTTTAAGAATCTAAAAGTTGAAATCTGCCAAAGCTCAAATCATAGGCATTCCATGGGTGTATCCCAGCAACACAACAGATTGTGGATTTTCACCCATTATTACTTGTTTCGTGTTTTAGTTCTCCAATTACCAATTACCAATCTCTTTTTTTCATCATAATCTTGAAATGCTTTAGGTATATAAATGTGTTTCAATTGCTTAATGTTCATCTAATACTGAAATGCTTACTTTAAGTAAAAGAATTGCTCAATATTCCATTTTAAAATGCTTAATATTCATCTAATTACTGAAATGCATACTTTAAGTGAAAGAATTGTTTAATATCTCATTTTGAAATGCTTAATATTCATCTAATTACTGAAATGCTTACTTTAAGTAAAAGAATTGCTTAATATCTCATTTTCAAGTGCTTAATGTTCATTTGATTACTCAAAATGCATACTTAATTTAAGTAAAAGAATTACTTAATATCTCATTTTGAAGTGCTTAATGTTCATCTGATTACTGAAATGCTTACATTAAGTAAAATAATTGCCTAATATTCCATTTTAAAGTGCTTAATGTTCATCTGATTACTGAATTGCTTACTTTTAGTAAAAGAATTGGTCGATATCTCAATTTCAAGAGCTTAATGCTCGTCTTAATGTTCATCTGATTACTGAACTGCTTACTTTTAGTAAAAGAATTGCTCAATATCTCAATTTCAAGTGCATAATGCTCGTCTTATGTATAATATTAAAAAATAAAAAGGAAATGAGAATTTTAAATTCATGAATGAATTAATGATTAATCATTTACATGTCATTTACAAAAGCACAAAATTAAATTCATTAGGCGCTCATAGTTCTTCCTAAATATGAATTTTTCTCTAGATTTTTATATAATTAGTGATTGTAACGTCCCGTATTTTCTTATCTAACTTAAGAGTTTATTTCTTGTTTAAGGGAGAATTTCCAACTTTTAGTAATTAATTGTCATTTCTAATCGATATATGTATATATATATCCAAGAAAAGAGAATTCTCAAGTAGAATCAAATAGCAACTTGATTTCTAATCACTCTGAGTTAATTATCAAGATTGATTAGATACTTGGTTGAATTATTAATCGTCGAATAACCAATTAGATGCTCGTTTGAATTATTCAACTAAGAATAATTATAATCGAATATTCTTATTCGACTAAGTATATAATTATCGTTCGATTATTCTTAACTAAGAATAAATCGACTCAAGCATTTTGATTAGTATTGACTCTAATATTGTGATTATTTATTTACGAGAATAAATAATAGATAGTAAATTAATGGGCCAAGCCCACTTTCAATTGGGCCGAGCCCATTAGCCAACTAATTAGTGGGCCAAGCCCAATTAAATGAAAAAGGGGCTTCATAGCCAGGAAAAAAAAGAAAAAAAAAAGAAAAGAAAAAAAAAGAAGAGAGAAAGAAAGAAACAAGAATAGCATGTATTAATCAAATTCAATATAAGATGAACAAATAAATCATATCAAGTACACCACTTCAAGTCAACATTTGTAGACTAGGGATTAAGTACATGAAGACTTCAACAAAAACAAAGCTACACGTTTCTTTCTATTCAATGAGAGCTTTCCATCAATCCATGAAGTGCAAGGGTTATTACATTTTTTTTTTCTACACTTTTCCTTAGTTTGAGGAATCCACCATGTTGTGAACAGTAGCAGAAGCAGACCTCCATCACTCTAAGTTGAAATCAGCACATCTACTTACTACCACACTTCAACCTTGAAATTCCCCCCATTTTCAGCCTTATAAGAGCAGCCCCTCAACCATTTTCCCTGCATGTTTCACACACTAAAGCACTTAGAAAGAGAGAGTGAGAGTAGAGGGCTGAGCAACAGCAGAAGAAGGAAAACAGGAGCAGAACTCCATCCCCATTTTCCAGCAACACTCACCCTACTTTCATTCAAGGTACAACCATGTAACCTGAAACCTAAGCATGCCCTTTTGATTCCAAAAGTATTAAGACTATAGCTACAAATCAGAACCGCATACTAGAACTTGAACTCTAAAGCATTTCCATTTCATTTTAAGTAGCTTAAGTTAGAGATCATGCTCCATTTGTTTTAAAAGCACTAAGGCTGAACCTAGTAAGCAGGCAAAGCATGCTAAAACAAGAGAATCTATATCAAGAACCTAAGCATTTCACACCCTGAAATCAAAGCATACTCGTGCTCTTAAGGAAATCATAAAGCATGCTCATTAAACTAAAATTTGCTGCTTCGAATCTAAAACACCACAGCATGCTGTCTTCAACCCTTATCAATAGCTACCAGTCATATGTTGAAGCTAGAATGATCATAGTAAGTAAAGAGCATAATCAGTTTCCTAAACCCAAAACAAGATGCATTTACGTACCTAAGTGCTAACATTAGAGATAAAACCGAAGAAGATATAAATGCAAAAACCTGAAAATCTAAGACTAACAGTTTTAGTAAAAGAACAAGAAAGAGGGAACATGAACTCCATAACAGAACTTACGCTTAAAAAAAAAATAATAAAAATAAACGGACCTCTGTTGAGGCCACAGCCCCGATGGCAACAGACCGGCATCGGAGTCGCGGCACGGGAACGGAGGAGCAAGCAGCAGCGTGCGGAGGCGAACAGCTGAGCATCACCATCGTCGATCGCCGGAAACCTACAAGATTAAGAAGAGAGAATCAGAAAATTTAAAATAGAATTCAAATATATATATGTAAATCATACTAAGCAATCGAAGCTTAATTAGCAAGAGGAACGCATAATTTGGGATTTTATTTTGAGGGTCGAAACCCTAGAGAGAGGAAAAGAGTGTCGAGCTGCGGGAGATGCCCAGCAGAAGGAGCACACAGGAGGGCGATCATCCGCCGAAAATCGACGAGAGGAATCGGAGAGGAGCTCTACCCAACTCATCGATTAGGGCTTTTATTCCCAACTCGATTTGGGGAAAATGATTCCAGAAGAAGCGAGGGAGCACCAGCTCGACGGCGGCACCAACCGCCGCCGAAATCGGAGAAGAAACGCCGGCATGAAGTGCAAGAGAAGGAGAAGTCGCAGATCGCGAGGGATAGAACCAGAGAAGTGTGTGACGATCGCAGAATGAGAGGAAGAAGGGGGGGCTGTTTCTTTTTTTTATAATCACCGGGTCGGGTTTAGTCATGGGTTGGGCCGAATATCCGGGCCGAATCCAGGAAGTCGGGCTGGACTTAAATTTGGGCCGAGCTGGTTTTAAATTGTGCCGGGATTAATACTTCCAGTGGATCTAATTCAATTTATTTAATTAATTATTAACATAATTGTACCAAAATACCACTAGTTAAATTACTTTACACCCTCAAATAATAATAAGAGAGTAATAATTCTTAAGTGAATTATCAGTAAAAAGAGATTTAAAATAATTGAGATAATTATTTTGCGATAAAAGTATTAACTTATAGAGATAAGTTAATTAACCAAGAATTAATATTCAAGATTAATTGATTAAGCTAATTACTTATATAATTAGATTTAAGTATTGAGAAGCTTCTCAATTAAATTAATTTCAAATTAAAAATAAATTAATTAATGATTTATTAAGAAACACTTTCCATAATTCGTTCACATAACGGAATTATTAAATCGAGCTTAGATAGCAGTGACAACGCAACTGGAGTTAAGAACAATATCCGAGGAAATATAAGACTAGGATTATTTTCGATAAGCTTTTATCGATCAAATGAGAATCTTATCCCGTTCTTTAAACAAAGGTCAAGCACGGAAGGAGCAGTAGCTGAGGTGAGGTTAGAAGCTCAACAGTTAAGGGAAGCAGACGAGGTGGGTTTTCTTCTAAAACAAAACATGTTTTATTAGATGAATAGCTTTTTAAAGTTGTCATGCCATAAAATATTTTGTTTTGTATGATGCATATCTGTTATTGGCGCAATGCCAATATTATTTAATCGAATTCAGGTCCTTGTATGATGAGCTATTATACTTGGACTAGTGTGCACCTATGATCGTGTCATCCAGTATGGTGATCGATCATGTGACCGAGTAAGGTGGCCACCTTCTCGGCACAACAACTCAGATATGATAGATTATTGATGAATTTAGTCTGCGCAGACGATTTTAAGATCACAAAGGATTTTAGTGAACATAGACTTTTAAGAAAACCCTATGTTTCACTGTATATGGCTGGCAATTATAAATATTTTGGCATGTGTTCACTGAGTACTCTCGTTCTCAGCCATGTGTATTATTTCCGATGTGCAGGTTGAGCAAGGTGAAGCGAAGTGACCGGCGGTGTCTTGTCGAATTCAAAGTAGTACTAGTAGTGTTGAAATTCTCTTGGTAATACATGTCTTCATACATGTGTTTTTCTCATTTCACATCCGCTGCGTACACTCTGAATTGTTACACTATTTTCGATATGGTTGTACCCTAAATTAGAATCTTGACAATACTTACATGCCTTGAACAGTTCTTGGTATTAGTTATTTAGTATGCTAAGGCCATGTTTGGTAGCTTAGATGAGATAATGTAAGATAAGATAAAATTTTGAAAAGTTATCTTGACCTGATGAGATTAGACAACATTAAAATTTTATTATGGTTGTTTGGTACATAAGATTAAAAATGTAGATATCTTGCATACCTTGTTTGGTGGCCCAAATTAAAACATGATTAAAATCTGATATTACTCATTTAACCTTGCAGAAGACAAAAAATAATTCTAAACCTAATTTAGATGCAAAACATATTTGTGCATCTATAATTATCTCTTGCATGAATAGCTGGATTCTGTACATAATTCAAGATAAAACTACAGTAATATTTCAAAGAAGAAAGCTTTTCAATCTAGTTTAACTTATCTGGAATAGAAGAGAAAATGATAAGATGAAATACATATCAGTACAAATCATTTTCAGATTCACGAAGCCACAGCTCTGGATCACAAAAGAGCGAATCAAGTGCTTCTCCCATTCGGGTTTCTCCGCTGGAAGCACTACTTATCTTTGAATTTGAACCATAAAGGAAGGTCTTGTTCAGCAAGAGCATTCTCATCAATGCAGCATTCTTTCTTGGTTTGTGATTGATGTGCTTCATCTTCATTCTTGTACACTTCTTAATTTTGGGAAAGCTTATCCTTCTCCATCTCCATCTCCACCTCCACCTCCTCATCATTCTTTCATCTCTTTCATCTCCATAGTCACTTTCTGATGCAGAACCCATTGCAGATCCATTTCCAATCCAATACGCTCCAAGAGCTTGAAACCATCCATGTCTAGCATGTGGACATTAAAAAACAACAAATCACTAACCTAGACAACCAAAATGTTGAGTAAACATTTACATCGAAAAACAACAAATCCCCATCTAGCATGCTCAAGCTCTCTGATTCTTATATCTACTTCCCTCTCTCCAAAATCTAAATCACCGAATCAACCACAAAACTCAAATTGAAAATTAACAAGTAAACAACACCAAAACACCTATTGTCGTTATAAGATCTGTAGTTCGTGAATTCTTTATCCAAACACAAGCCCACAAAGACAGGAAACAAGCAATAAAAATCAAAAGATTAAACCCAACAAGCAACAGGTTTTGAAAGATTAAATCCACACAAAGCATACAATACGAACTATAATTTCTGAATCCCTCAGCACCAAAAACTGATATATTAATAACCCACAAATTAAAAGACGAGTTTTCATAGTGATTCTATGTACTTCGAACAATTTCCCCAAAATATCGAAATATTCAAAAACGAGTTTTCAAGAAATTAGTTTACCTCTCAATAAGCTGAGGAAGGCACCCTATTCAAACCCTTTACGTCACAATTAGCAATCGCAATCGGCAGTGAATTCGGTTCCGAAAATGACGACTTGCTAGACCAGAATTGTGAGTATCGCCGCTGGCGCAGTAGAGGCACCTGTCGCGGGGGCGGAGGACTCACCGTAGCTGCACATTAGGCGGATTTTGGGCAGTGCGAGAGGTGTCCGTGGAGAGGTGTCCACGGCAGCGGAGGGTGGCGGGGGCTGGGGCGCCATCTCAGTTTAGCGAGAGAGAGAGAGAGAGAGAGGGGGTAGAGGGCGTCGGAGAGGAGAGGGAGGGGGAGTGCTAGAGTGGAGGGTTTTTTTTTTGGTATTTTGTGAATTACCATTGTCACTGTTCAACCAAGTAAATATTATCCGACCAAATACACGAGATAGTAATATAGAAGGCTATAGTGGAAAATTTCCCGGCCGACATTATTTCTCGGGCCCCTGATAAAAGGAATCTTGTCTACCAAACAAAAAAATAAGCCCAAAATTTTTTCATATCTAGTCTTATAAGGGCTACCAAACATGGCCTAAGTATGAATGAGTCAAATTCCCACTATATATTCATTTTCTCGTTCTTTATCTATTTATTCATCCATAGTCGCGAATTACCAAACTTAGCTATTTAATTAGCAAAGTGCGGTTCATCCATAGATATATATATATATATATATATATATATATATATATATATATATATATATAGGGAACGGTTCGTGTGTTAATAAATCCTGGCGTGTCAAAATGTTAAAAATGCTTAAAGGTATATAAAACTATGCTTAAATGTGCATAAAATTATGCTTATTATATAATTGTACTTTTAAATGTACCAATTCATGCTTAAATGAAATCATGCTTATTGCCCTTTCAAACCATGCTTAAATCAATGAGAGCCATAGATTTGATTAAGATCAATGGTCCAGATTTATTCTTATTTAATATACCAGGATTTATTTACATATGAATCAACCTCTCTATATATATATAGTGATGCGATCTCAATATTAGCCCGAAAGTGAAGAAAATACACATTTGATGTTTAGAAATCAATCTCGACCTAACATAATTCGACAAAATTGGTTAAATAATATATATATATATATATATATATATATATATATATATATATATATATATAATTTTCTTTTTCAATTGCACCAATCAATATTACTGTAATTAGTTTGGTATCTAATTAGGATGAGGCTCGTTAATTGCATAATTAGGATGTGAATTGTCAGTCTTTTGCTTATTAATTAATTAGGAGGTACTTTTTTAGTTACTGATGAGGAACATTAGTGGAAAATCGAGGTACATGCATAGGTCTAATAATATTGCATGACTTGTCGTTTAAATAGCATGCAATTCTTTATTAGCACTTGTACAACTTGAGTGTTATTAGTCCACCATTTAATATCACCTAACTTAATTGCTATTCATCAATTAATGTTCGAATATAATTTGAATTCAAAAGAGTGTACAAGGTTCTAATGTAAAACGTTCAACTCACGTAGATAAATATACTATCTCCGTCACACACACACTTCTGTGAGCCTGATGACATTTTAACGGAATTACCAACTCTTGTAAATGACTAGAGCATCCTTCACTTAGGAAATTTAGAAAGCTTTTTAGTACAACTTCCTGATTGGTTAATTTGCTTATACTGTAGTAGGATCTAATTGAAGAATTACAAGCTTATAACAAAGTTGACAAATATTCAGCTATATATAGAGTAATGCTTTTCGGCCATAATGTGACCATTCATAATTAATATTAATATGTAATAGTTTATGTTTATGCCAAATTTTTTTAGATTTTATGAGAAAATTTAAAAGGTGATATAGTTTATGTATTTTTAACAAATTAAGCCTTTAATTTATTTAATGATCATGATTATTATAAGGAATTTGTTGCTTTTTTATTTTAGTGAAATAATATGTAATTATTGGGAGAGAAAATATTTTTATATTTAAATTTAAAATTAATTAAGAATAATCTCTTAAAAATATTAATTATAACTTTTAATTTATTATTCATTATTGATATATTAACTAGACTAGTTATAGACATGTCATCAAACATAATTTAGTTATATTTGAATTATTGAAGTATTTACAAGAGTTTGGACGACGTCTTATTTTGACTTTATGTGTGGATATTTTTTAACCAGCACACTCCCGAATTTGCTTTTATTAGTAAGTATTATAACAGGCTTATGACAATAATATGTGTTGGGATATAATGTTAAGAGGGAACTTAAATCAAGTTAAATAAACAATTTGTTTTGATTCGATTCCAAAACCCTAAGTAAAATATTTCCCTTATTATTTTTTGATAAATTTAGACAAGTTATACTTAGCAAAGCTTGCATGTTAGGAAGCTTTCATTTTGGTCTAGAAGCGCTAAGGATAAAGCAGTCAGAGTTCGCGAAGCGTCAGGAAGCGAAGCGGCTCCAGCTATGAAAGCGTCATCAGTAATGTTTGACAAAGCGTCTTTGAAGCGCTTCAGATAAAGGTACCTAGAACGAAGCTTCTGTTCAGTAGAAGCGAAACGCTCTCAAGTCAGCTCACCCAAAGCGTCTCTGATCTAGAGCTGAACTTGAAGCATCCATATTATCAGTATGATACGTTGACTCACCAACCCTCCAGTTTGAATTTCAAACTCTGACGTGCGCCGCAATTGCAGTCCACGTATAATCACGTTATTGCTCAACGGAGCGGTTTGGTAGAAAAGTCACGGTAAGGTGCAGATCGCCATACCCTGATTCAACCACCATGCAGTGACTTTCCCAGTACTGTAGGCGATGATAAAGCATCTGACAAATAGCAACTTTCTCATAATTCACAGGAAAGTGAGGAACACGCGCCACTTCTCTCCAACGGGAAGTAGGGCTCTTATCGCTATAAATAGAAGGAGTTGCACACACAAAAACTAATGCACGTACAAACAATTCAAGCATACTACTCGCAAGAACTCAAGCAAATTATCCTTTACATTCCTTTAGTTCTTTCGAAGCGTTTCACATTAGTGTGTCCTCAAGAAATTTGTTTTCTTGAGTATTGCAACTACTTTCTTTCTAGGTTCAACCTCATATATCCATAACCTAGCTTCGAGAATCCTTATCCATTTACATGTGATCTTCATTGTAAAGGATTCCCATTTACGAAAACCCCAAAACCCCAAAACCAAGTCTATTATGTTAGATTGAGTTGTAAGGTTGTAAAGTTTTTGTAGAAAATATTTGTTGTTGTAAGGCTTCTCGAGAGCCCATGAAATCTCTGAGGATTCAAGTGCAAGTTTGTTACTAGCCTTAAATCACTTCCCCTTGGAAGTATAAAACAAGGGATACCGAGTGAAGGTATTCATCCCGTCGTGGATAGAGTGGAGGTAGAAGAGGTGCTCCGAACCACTATAAATTGTTTGTCTCTCTTTACTTTCAAGTTATTTATTGCTTTGATTATTTGCATACACACACACACGTTTTTAAATATAAAGTTGGTTTTATTTGCAAGAAAAGGATTTAAAGTCTCACCACATTCCGCACATCTCACACAAGCGAGAAGCTTTGAAAGCCTCACTAGCATTCGAAGCGTCTACTCGGTAAAAAAGACAAAAAATGAAAGAGAAGTTAAACACTTCTCAACACACGTATTCACCCCCCTCTATGTGTGTTAGTCACTTTCGGGACCAACAAGTGGTATCAGAGCAGGGGTTCTAACTGACCTCTGTTTCTGAATATTGATAATGCGAAAGCATTATAGTAGTTCTACCTGAACTGATCTTTCTAAAAATCTTCTTGCATTAAAACCCCACTCACTGCATATTGCATTTTTCTAATCTTTTTTTCAAGATGTCTTCCTCAGCACAACTTCCTCAGTTCTCTATCGAGGGCTACACCATGTGGAGCTTCCGTGTGGAGTCCCATCTCGCTTCACTTCATGACCGCATGCATGAGGTTATCGAGAAAGGACCCATCATAATTATGAAATGTCTATTGAGGAACCGTGAAAAGGAGAAAACCATCGACCTAGACGGCAACTCAGTTGACGAGGAAGAAAACACTTCCACCGATGTCTATGTCGTAAAGCTAAGAGAGGAATTTACGGCCAATGACTTCAAAGCTGATAATCTAGATCGTGTGGCACGCAACGTTATCCAGTCAACCATCCCCGACGCCTATCTCCCAAAAATTATGAAATGCAAAACGGCGAAGGAGATGTGGGAAACTCTTGCCCTAATCTCACAGGGCATAGAGAAAATAAAGGAAAACAAACTCTCTGTACTGATGCAGGAGTTTAACGCTCTCACGATGAAGAGCAATGAAAGCATGCAGTCTTTCGAGACTCGAGTTCTGGGAATCACCACAAATGTGGCTTCCTTAGGAAAGGAACTCACCTTCAAAGAAATCAATCAAAAGGTGGTTTGTGCTCTGTCTGGAAAATGGCAGACAATGAAGGAACTCTTCCTCTACAAAAAGAATTGGGAGACATGTCTCCAAAAATGATGTTCTCCGAATTCAAAGCGATCGAGTTTAACCTAGTCAAAAAGGCACTTCGTGAGGATAAGGAGGAGCTTTCAGCGAAACCAAAGAGTCTGGCTTTCAAAGCCACAGTAGAGACCACCACCACCAAAGCCGACGTTTCCAACAGCAATGTTGCAGAAATGTTAAGAGAAGAACTGGAGGATTACGCTCTCTATCTGGTTAGAGGGTTTAACAACTCCAACGCTAGAGCGGCCAAGTATAAAAGATTCTACAAATCTCAAGGCCAGAGCTCGCGCTTCACCCCATGTGATGGGAAGAGGGATGACAAATCTGCAGCCATCCCTAGAGATAAAGTTAACATTGAGTGCTTCGAGTGCCACAAAATGGGGCACTACAGAAGTGAATGCCCGAAGCTCTCAACTAAGGAAAAGGACGAGGTCAAAGCTCGTCGTGAAGATAACCATTGCGCTCTAGTAGCCGACGCTGCCGTTGAATCCAAAAAGCCCATCAACCATGATGAAGATTAGTTCACAGATGATGAATATGAATATGATTATGGCTGCATGGCAATAGAAGCTGAAATAGAGGAGGTATATATTCCTGAACCTAATACTCTTCCATTATCACTAGGTAGTGAATGTGGTGACGGTGAGGATGAGGCTTTCAGCTTGGAAGGTGATCTCTTTGACAACTATTTAGAGTTGCTCAAGAATCACGAATCCTTGCAGGAAGTTCTCGTTCAATTTAGAAAGGAGAACGACAGATTAGCCAATACACTTGAGTCCAAGGAAAATGACCTATTCGAGTTGACGGCTAAGTTTGATGATCTTCATGAACGCCACCAACGTACCATATCAACTTCCAATGAACGCAAAGCCACATTCAATCATCTCAATAGTGCTTCTGTAGCTATTGAAACAATTGAAAGTTCTTTCAAACCCTCAAAAAGTTTGAAAGGAATCGGCTTTGGTTCTACCCTCACAGCTTCATCCGATGCTAGTACCGAAGCATCGTTGAAAAGCTTAAAAACTGATCAACATGCTACTAGCAAAGGAAAGGAGTCAGTCGGGTTTGTGGCTGAAACCTCAAGGCAAGCTTCCAAAGCGCCTTCGAAGGTTCAACCCGATACTTTTAGAAAGTCAAAGAATGGAAAGCCTAAACGCTCTAAACGTAATTCAAAGCATGTCTAGTCTGCGACAAGCTCAAAGCGTCAACAAGAGCGTAAAGCTGACTTGAATAACTTCACATCTCATGGAGGAACTCAAGTACGCTTTATCCCCGACGCCTTACATAACTTTCATGATCGAAATCTCATCCATCATTTTACACAAAGTGAAAGCATTCCTTCACGCTCTCAGAGAGGAAAGAACCGTAAGCGCTTTCACTATTACACACACGATTACACTCAGGGTTTTCCCATTAAACAAAGCCTTATTTGTTTCGCTCAGGATCTCGAGAAGGAAGTCACTCTCTCGGTGAATCCAACTCGAGTTCCAAAAATCACTAACATTAAGGAGCCCAATGCAAATTAGGTACCTAAAAATTGTTGATCTCATAGATCAAAGCGGCAAACTCAAAAAATGCGGACAAGAAGAAGGAGAAAGTTGTTTGGTACCTAGACAGCGGATGTTCACATCACATGACGGGTGAACGATCTTTCCTCGACGAGTTTGTCACAAAGCCGGGTCCAGATGTAATTTTCGGTGATGATGAAAAAAGGCATCATTATCGGATACGGTACTTTCAGCGTTGGAAATATGAGTCTCCCTAACATCTCATTTCTATTTCTCAATTTTGTGATAATGGGTACGTGGTAGAGTTTATCTCTAACCAGTGTGTTGTCAAGCACAAAGCGTCTATGCAGGTTGTTCTTATAGGAATCCGTAAGCATAACGTGTATGTAGCTAACTGGAGCAGCTGCCAAGTCAGAGCGTGTCTCGTCGCTAGAAGCACTTCAGAAGTTGGATGGTTATGGCACCGTCGCCTTAACCACGTGAACTTCAAAATAATGAATAAGATCTCTCGGAAGAGTCTCGTTCGAGGCATTCCTAATGAAGTCTTCAACAAGGATATAGTGTGCCAAGCCTGCCAAGAAGGCAAGCAAATCAAGAAGTCCTTTCAAAGCGTCGAGGGACATGGCTCATCCCGAATTCTAGAGCTCTTTCACATGGATCTCTTCGGTCCTATTTCACCAGTCACCTTGAGTGAGAGAAAGTATGCTCTTGTAGTTGTGGATGACTATTCACGCTACACTTTGGTACTAATTCTGCTTAAGAAGAAAGACACACTTCGGGAGCTCCCAAAGCTCCTAAGCAACTGACGGTGGAGAAAGGGCTGACTGTGGTAAAGATATGCTCCGACAAAGGAACTGAATTTCTCAATCAATTCATCGAAGCATATAGCACAGAGAATGAGATTCTACATCAGACTTCTGCAGCTCACACTCCATAACAAAATGGCATTGCAGAGCGCCGGAACAGAATCATCAGAGAGGCTGCACGTTCTATGCTCGCGGATGCCCAATTACCAAAGAAATTATGGGGAGTAGCGACCTTCACTGCTTGCTACACCTAAAATCGCGCTCTAATCAACACACGCCATGACAAAGCCCCATATGAATTATGGAAAGGGAGAATTCCTACTCCCACCCATTTACATATTTTTGGTTGCAAGTGTTTCATACACAACAACGGTAAAACACAATTGAGAGCGTTTGATAGCAAAACTGAAATGGGGATATTTCTTAGATATTCCCCTACAAGCAAAGCTTATCGCATCTACAATTGTCAAACTCTTGTAGCGGAAGAAACACCACATGTTGTTTTTTATGAAGCTGCTTTCAAGACTCCGCAGGTACAGGTAAATGCTGAAAGCATGAACGCTGGACCTGGAAGCATAATCGAAACTCCTGAAGCCTCTTCTAGACCAATTACGCGCTCCATCTTGAAGCAAGTAGATCTAGTGGACGCTTCAGTAGAAGAAGAGCTTGAAGACGGAGTTGAAGCAATGAAGCAGGATCTCAATAAGCTTTCTCTCAATAAGGGAGAACCAAACTTGGGAATAGCTGATCGTCTGACCTCATTGGTTCCAAATAGTGAGGAAGCTCCATCCAGTCCGGTGGTTTGTGATAAAGGAAACAGTGATGATCACACACCATGCTCTGAAGCGGTTGATGTGGAAGCTCTCAATCAAAAGAAGCTTTGGTTGAGATATCATCCCCAAGAAGGCATTCTAGGTGATGCTAGTCAAGGCGTCAAGACCAGGAGCACCCTATTCCATGGTGAAAGTTGCTTATTTAGCTGCTTCCTTGCAAACACCGAACCCTCATCGGTGGAGGACGCTATAAATAATTCAAATTGGGTAACTGCCATGGAAGAAGAGCTGAATGAATTCACAAAGAATAGCATTTAGTACCTAGTAGATCGACCTTCTCATCAAAGCATCATCAGTACCAAATGGATCTTCAAGAATAAGACCGACGAGAGTGGCAACATCATTCGTAACAAAGCTCGCTTGGTTGCGAAAGGATATTGCCAGGAGGAAGGCATCGATTTTGATGAGAACTTCATTCCCGTAGCTCGTCTCGAAGCCATCAGGATGTTCCTTGCATATGCCGCATCTAAGAAGTTTAAAGTGTATCAAATGGATGTGAAGAGTTCTTTCCTCAATGGTGATTTGAAGGAGGAAGTATACATCGAGCAGCCCCTAGGCTTTGAAAAGAGTGATCAGGTGTACCGGCTCATCAAAGCAGTTTATGGACTCAAACAGGCTCCCAGAGCTTGGTACGAGACTCTTTCAAACGTCCTAGTTGAAAGCGGATTTAAAAAAGGGAAGGTAGATCAAACCCTCTTCACTAACAACGACGGTGAAGACATGCTTTGGGTACAAATCTACGTTGACGACATCATCTTTGGCTCTCCAAATCAAACCTTGAGTGACAAATTTGCGGGTTTGATGAAGAGAAAGTACAAGATGTCAATGATGGGGCTAATGACATGCTTTTTGGCTAAAGCAGCAGTTGAAGGATTATAAAGTGGATTGTTCGGAGATTCCAATTTATTGTGACAACGCAAGCGCAATTTCCATCACCCACAATCCCGTGCTTCATTCAAAGTTCAAGCATATTGAAATTCGCCATCATTTTATACGGGATCATGTGGGGAAGCAGGATGTTAAGGTGGAAAAGATTCCAACTGAGGATCAGAAAGCGGATATACTCACAAAGCCGCTTTCGCAAGCCCGCTTCAACAAATTATGCATAGAACTAGGGTTGCTAGACCCTGGTGAGGAGAAGGTGGAGTAAAGGTGGAGAAGGCAAAGCGTGTTCCCTACCTACTCTCACGCTTTCCTTTCTGGGAAAGATTGTTGGGATAATTGGTTAAGGGCGAACCGGTCTTTGCAAGTGGTGTGAAAGAGAAGACTTTATCTCCCCCTGTCAAGGGATGATAATAAAACTGAAGGGATGGAGTTCCCTTTTGGAGCATCGATCTCTACACGCTTCCACTTTTATGTGAAAGTGCGGTTGAGTGCTCCTCCTTGATAAGTTAATCTCGGATTAACTTGATTAAGGTTGTTACTCATGCCACGGTATTCATAAAACTTGTGTCGTCTTGTCAGAGCGGTGCACTAGTGGTACCTTGTGGATCTCTTAAAAGTCCAACTTTTAAGTTTAGAGCTTGGTACAATCTTGATGTTCCACCCCCAAATTCTTAAAATCCTTTCAGCTGAAGAAACATGAAAGCATTGAATTGATGATCCTCTTCAAGTTAACATACGCGTACGTAATTTTTGGGACATATTGTATGGAGTTGCTTGAATGATTATCACCTCAACTTTAACAAGATTTCATGGTGGAGAAGGAGCCAGAAGCGCAAAGCGTGTTGAAGACCTTTACCACTGCTTATTGTGAAAGCCTCACTTGTTTTGAATAATGTTAAGCTCTAACTCTACAAAGGTTAGTGACTACTCTCGAGAATCTCACTTCATGGGAATATGAGATGGCTTGCCCTAGTAAGGAAGTGAATTTATAGCTCTTTCGTGGATGATATGAGCTCTCATGCCCAAATGGTATATCCCTAGTAAAGCATGAGGTAACTTACATCATTTTATTGAAATCTATAAAGACACTCATCCCCAACCGGGTCCTTTGTGGATTTTGTAATCTCATTTCTCATGTTGCCAAATTAACGAGAGAAACCTACCTTAGAAAGAGAAAAGGAAAACATTATTTCAACTTTCGACATAAGTAAAGCGCCTCCCCTACTGAGCTGACACTCTCTTTAACGATAGTCCAAAGCTATGTTTAAGAGGGAAGCACTTAAACTTAGAGAGAAAACGTCTAGATGAAAACAGACGCTCTCACACTTTCAAAGCATGAATAATCTGTTCCACAACTAACTCTTTAACATTTGAGTACGTGGATTGTCAAAGCATGGTATCAGTCAATTACAATATTGACTGACTGGTAAGTCTCCCTTTCGTGCTTATTAAATTCAAGTAAGTAAGTTAATGGAAAGCGTCTTCAAGAACTTTATGCGTGACTCACTGAAGATATTAAAATGCTAATACAGACGCTTTCCAAACTAGACGCTCTTGTCTAACTTCCAAAGCATGGCAATCAGCCAAATTTCGAATCATTCTAAAAATTAATCTCTCATGAATTTATTTGATAAATAGATATAGCTCAACTTGTAACTTTAAAGTAGGATATCAATCGAGTGTATATTGCGTGTGAAATCTTTTGCATTAAATCTAAAGTCTGCAACGGTTACATTACTCGAGACTCACTCGCACGTGTATCTCACGCGCGCTACCGAATTTCCAAAAACTTTTAATCTTGGCCGTCGGACGATTCGAATTCCTTTATTCTTAACCGCATGATTAAAGTAACCGCAGAGCATGATCCAACCACTCACTCCATTTTCGGAGAGTGATCACAACCACTAACTGTGACATGTCACCCCACTATTTTTTTTTTCTTACATATATACATACACCGATTCACTTCACTTCATAACTATCACCATTTCTGCAAATTGTTTCAAAGTTCTCTCTCTCACAAAACTTCATATCTACTGAATTTTTTTCTTATTTTCCAGATTTCTCATCTCCTTCATCATGACTAACGCCAAGACCAAGACCGTTGCACGAAGCCGCTTCACTGATTTCATCTATGTAGAGGCTTACCTCGACCGTGATCTTCTTACATACGGCGGAATCATCAAGTGCACCATCCTCAACTCCGGGTTGAATAGGCTGCTCTTTCAGCATCCTACCTACATCAACCAAGTAGGGGTGGTTGAGTTCTTTATGAACTTGAACCCGAAAACCCTAACCACCGTGATTGCAGTCCGACAGACTGATGAAAATGGCCTCGTTCATGCGGTCAAGACGGATGATTTAGAGCTCAATCTCTCTTTGAAGATATTATTCCCCTCCCCAGTACCGGCATAAGTCCCGAATCTGCAGGTGATGCAGATATCCAGAGGGAGTTCCGCCGCTTCACCACGAACCCTAGGGCGCTCTTCCTTCAGAAGAAAACCAGTGTTTCCGCCCTCTGACCGCCTTTCAACCATCTCGCCAATATTGTGACAAAGTGCTTACTTTGTCACACTGGGAACTGGAGTACACTCACAGAGCAGAAGATTCGTCTGATGTCAGCGCTCTGTGAGACCACCATCAACAACACCGCTTTCAACTGGAGAGAGTGGTTTATCAACTAGCTCTTGGAAGCGAAGAAAGACATGAGTGAATTCACGGAGGGAGCAGACCGCGGAAAGTTCACTTTCCATGGAAAGCTAAAATATGGCATGAAAGTGTCGATGTTTTTGGAGCACGTCTGGCATGCCCGAGAATGGCCAGTGGAGAAGGCGTACACAAGAGTGCTCTTCAGCAAGGCGCTTCCAGGTGACGAATTTGGTGTAGCCCCTCCAACCGCTACTACAATTGAATACATTGAAGAGGGCTTTGCTTCTCAAGAAAGCATTTGAGGCTGGGAAGAAAAAGAAGGGTGGAAAAGCCCCAAAGAAGACAAAGCGCCATCCGATGTCAGAGAAATCAGTCCCTTCCACTGCTGGAAAGCGTGGATTGGTAGATGAAGATGACGAGGAAAGCACCGCTTCCTCTTCCAATGCTTCAGACTCTGACTAAATGTTGAGTCAGGATTTGGAAACCGGTGCCCAAACCGCACAGGATGAAGAAGGAGAGGAAGTTGATGCGCCTGGAGAGGATGCTCTTCGCATTGGCGCTCTCAATTTTAATGATGGAGCGTCAAGTCCATCAGTAGATGAGGAGATGGAAGCTGACACTCTTTCCACTCCCAAAGCGTCCAACCCAGTAGTGCAAGCTATCGACAGGGAGCTTTTATGGGCTGAAGAGGAAATCCGGGAATTTTTTGGAGATTCTTCTCTACCTCCATCCGTACTAGAGGTCATTTCTCGCTTCTTGAAGTATGTCCGAAGCCGCGGCACCAACATCTACAAAGTTTGCCAGTTGGTACAGGCTAACAACCCCAAAGTGTTGATCGAGGAAGAGGCCTCGATCCTTAGCCGATTTGAACTGGAACACTTCGACGACCTGATCGATGAGCCAGAGGTGTGGAAGCGCATCGAGAGAAAGGTCAAGGAGCTTGTTCCCTCCTACACCCTGCTCCATCAACACCAGAAGGCGCCAATATCCAAGCATTTGAAGAACGGCTCTCAGTTCTTCAAACCGCTCATGATGAGGTAGAGCGTGAGTGCGCCCAACTGAAGATGGAGATCAAGGGGAAAGAGAACTAGCTTTCTAAAGCTGAGGAGGAGAAGAAGAGGGTGTGTCAAGAGCTTTCAACTGCTACCACAGAGTTGAAAGCGCTGAAGGAGGAGAAGCTGAAGAAAGAAGAGGAGCTCTCCACTGCTACCAAAGAGTTGGAAGAGTTGAAGGTGAAGTTAGCGGCTGTGGAGATATAGCTGGCTGAGGAGAGAGAACACGTAGAGTTGGCTCATGATGAACTTTCGAATGTTAAGGCAAAGCTTCAAGAAATCTCAGCCTTACGTTCGGAAGTGCTGAAGCTCTCTACCGAGTTAGATGACAGGGAGCGTGTCCATTGGGAGCTCGAAGCCGCTGAGGCCAAACTCTCCCACTCCAATGACACGGTCGTACAACTCAAGAAAGAGCTAAAGGTGGCAAAGGCTGAGAAATTCGAAGCTGATTCTGTCGCCCGACAGCTAAAGAAGAAGCTGGAGTCCATGGAGAGGAAGCTCGCGGACTCTGAAAAGCAAAGGAAGCAGATTGTGGCCATGGTGGGCCAAGCCGCAGTTGGAGTACAAAGCCAATCAGGCTGGGTTAGGCCAAACACCGCATTGGAGGGTATCTCCAACAAAATGGAGGCGCTCGCGGCTTTCGTCCAATCTGAGTTCCGCGTGTTCCGCGTAAGCTTAGAACGGTCGATCATTCTGACCAATGCGCGCTCTCCAGCTCCAATCCTTTCCGCACAAGTCCTTGGTGCTCTCCTGGCACAGAACTTATTGAAGCCGAATCAACTGAATATCACCTTGTCAGGAGCCACTAGCCAAAGCGCCACTATACAGTCCGCTCCCTCCCAACTCATTTTTGATGCTGCCAAAAAGGGGGAAGCGACGGGGACGTCAAGTGGTCCATCCACAAAGGCCAAGGCAACTGAGGACGCTTCAAAGAAGGTGGAAGCACCAAAGAAGGGGGAAGCAGAGCAACATGTAATCATTTTAGATGAGCCAATTGATGTTGTTCCACTTCAAGCCGTGTCAGCAGCGCCACAGAAAGAGAAGCGCAAGATCAAAGAGCCTGCTAATACCAACCCCAAGGAGAAGATAAAACTAACTCCTGCAACGATGACCAAGGAGGCTGGAGCACAACGCGAATTCCAGGAGGAGTTGGATGCGATTTTGTTGCACAAAATGAACTTCCACCTCCGAAGGAATTTGTTGAAGTACACTCTGACTAACGCCGCTGAAAATGAATGCCTGGAAGTGATGGCAAAATATAAAGCTGTGTCGGATTGCAGAGATGAAGTTTTCAACAAAGAAATGGTGACAGATGGAAGCGCTTGAAGGGAAAAGAATCTTCGTCGAGGGCCTGCGGACAGCAGATTTTGAGAAATGCAGAAAGCAGCTGTTTGCCAGGGACAAATCCGATAGGAAGAGGCTGAGGGATGAGGCTCCTAACGCCAAGTTTGTTAATGAGATTATTCCATCTAACCTCATGGATGCGTGGAATGATGCCAAGGTGAAGTTCGTCAAACGCTTCTACTACTAGCAAGGCTTCCGCATTGAGTACACCATGGATTACTTCGTTGCATATATGGATCATTGCAAAGCCTCTCTCTTCAACAAAATTTTGGAGCTGACAGACGGAGTGACTCTCAAACCGCCAAAGAAAGAGAGCTATAAACTTCCACTCATTGGAGGCGCTATCCCTGATAAGGAAGCAACAGAAAGGAGATCGAGGAATGTGTTGAATGGCTTGAAAAGAACGATCGTCCTAACCGCTCTCTAGCTGCCTTCAAAGATAGAGTCTACAATGCCTATGGCATGATCCCTCCTGCCCCTCGAAAACGCTTCAAATAGATATTCAATGTATTTGTATTCACTTCATCATCTTACTAATACAATGATATCTTTTACAGCTTTAAGACAATTTCTCATTATCTTTACTTTATTTAAGCTTTCATATTAACTGCTATAACTGCTTTACTATTGCGTTTTGCCTAACCCACTCTATTTCTTATACTTACATGGGTGTATTCCATTCAGATTATGTTAGATTTTTTTTGACTTTAAAAAGTCTGTGGATTTAAAAAATCTATAGACTCCGTGCAGAGTTTGGCTGACATTTCTTATTGATTTACATGGATTTTCATAGATTTGATAAGATTGTGGAATACACTTTTTTATTAATTTATATGGATTTCCATAGATTGCGGCATTGGAACTATTAATGCAAATATGTATATGGAACAAACTTGTATATCTATAATAAATAAATAAAAATCCAAATTGTTTAAAAAAAATACATTAATTCCAAAAAATAAAAAAATAATACATTATTATTCTCATCCTCATAGCATTAGCAATATTTGTTTGTTTTGAAGTCTTTTTTTTGGGGCAAATATCAACATAATTATAAGTAAATATCAACAAATTAAATGTACAGGAATACATTAGAGCTTACACTAGTATTTAGATAAGAACCAATACTGGCTCAAGCGCAAGCATCATCACTACATCGTCATTTTTGGTACATTAAAAGTTGCATCCACTACTATCCATGAGATGGTAAAATCGCAAAATTAACACCGAATAGATGATCATGGCTTAACATTTTTGTGGATTTATGAACATTAAAAGATTAGTAGCATGCACCCTTTGAGGAAGTTATGCTCCTTCACCGCATTATATACTAGAACGCTTTGTTTCGGGTGAGCCTTTTGGAGCTTCGAGGAGCTGGGTATTGGAGTATTTCTTTTGTGTAGAGAGAAAATGTTGACTCTCGAAATCTCTTGTTGTGAGAAGAGATTTCTAGAGTGAAATTTACTTATATTTTTGGAGGAGAATCAAAGGAAATCCATAAAGTATTAAAATCTATGGACTATTGAATACCTATAGATTTTTTAAGACTTTTTAAAATCCGTATTGAATACCCCATGATTTTTAAAGACTTTTAAAAATCTGGACTCAATACACCCAAATTTTAAAAGTCTAAAAAAATCCCTTAAACTCCACAACCAATACACCCCTCTTAGCCTAGAATTGTCTAGATTTGTGTATGTAATTGACGTCGGGTTTTGACATCATCAAAAAGGGGGAAATTGTTAGGATATAATGTTAAGGGGGAGCTTGAATCAAGTTAAATAAACAATTTTTTTTGATTCGGTTCCAAAACTCTAAGTAGAATATTTCCCTTATTATTTTTAATGAATCTAGACAAGTTATACTTAGCAAAGCTTGCATGTTAGGAAGCTTTCATTTTGGTCTAGAAGCGCTAAGGATAAAGCAGTCAGAGTACGTGAAGCGTTAGGAAGTGAAGCGGCTCCGGCAGTGAAAGCGTCATAAGTAATGTTTGACAAAGTGTCATTAAAGCGCTTCAGATAAAGATATCTAGAACGAAGCTTATGTTCAGTAGAAGCGAAACGCTCTCAAGTCAGCTCACCCAAAGTGTCTCTGATCTAAAGCTGAACTTGAAGTGTCCATATTATCAGTATGATACGTTGACTCACCAACCCTCCAGTTTGAATTTCAAACTCTGACGTGCGCCATAGTTGCAGTTCACATGTAATCACGTTATTGCTCAATGGAGCGGTTTGGTAGAAAAGTCACGATAAGGTGCAGACCGCCATACCCTGATTCAACCACCATGCATTGACTTTCCCAGTATTATAGGCAATGATAAAGCACCTGACAAATAGCAACTTTCCCATAATTCACGAGAAAGTGAGGAACACGCGCCACTTCTCTCCAACGGGAAGTAGGGTTCTTATCGCTATATATAGAAGCAGTTGCACACACTAAAATTAATGCACGTACAAACAATTCAAGCATACTACTCGCAAGAACTCAAGCAAATTATCCTTTACATTCCTTTAGTTCTTTCGAAGCGCTTCACATTAGTGTGTCCTCAAGAAATTTGTTTTCTTGAGTATTGCAACTACTTTCTTTCTAGGTTCAACCTCATATATCCATAACCTAGCTTCGAGAATCCTTATCCCTTTACTTGTGATCTTCATTGTAAAGGATTCTCATTTACGAAAACCCAAAAACCCCAAAACTAAGTCTATTGTGTTAGATTGAGTTGTAAGGTTGTAAAGTTTTTGTAGAAAATATTTATTATTGTAAGGCTTCTCGAGAGCCCGTGAAATCTATGAGGATTCAAGTGCAAGTTTGTTACTAGCCAATCACTTCCCCTTGGAAGTATAAAACAAGGGATACCGAGTGAAGGTATTCATCCCGTCGTGGATAGAATGGACGTAGGAGAGGTGCTCCGAACCACTATAAATTGTTTATCTCTCTTTACTTTCAAGTTATTTATTGCTTTGATTATTTGCATACACACACACACGTTTTTAAATATAAAGTTGGTTTTATTTGCAAGAAAATGATTTAAAGTCTCACCACATTCCGCACATCTCACACGAGCGAGAAGCTTGGAAAGCCTCACTAGCATTCGAAGTGTCTACTCGGTAAAAAGGACGAAAAACAAAAGAGAAGTTAAACACTTCTCAACACACGTATTCACCCCCCCTCTACGTGTGTTAGTCACTTTCGGGACCAACAATATGTATATTCATCCAACATTCTATAAGTATGAATTATAGAAAATTTTCCACCTATATAAATGGTAATAGCATTATTAAACTGTCATATATAGTTATACGTATAATCGTCTTCCCTTTCTTAATGGGGAGGTAGGACAATTGAATTAATTTTTTGTAAAATAAAGATAGAAAGGAGTAAAATAAATAAGTAAATAAATAAATAAGATTACACTAGCAATATAGAGGATACTATTCGCAATTTTAAAAGGGTGATTCCGCACCAAGCTATGAGGCTAAAAATATTCCACTTTAAAATGATCAACTAAACACTAAAACCCACCCTCGATTGTTTTATTGTACTTGGATTCATAAAAGCAACGATTCAAGATCAATTATATCTAGCCATCATACGTGAATAGCCATTTAATAATAGAAAACAAAAATAAAAAAAATAGTTGAAGAATATTATCCTATATAAATGGTCTGAAATTAATGGAATTAGCAACAATCCAAGCCTTAATTGAGTTGTTTTCAAATCAAAAATCACTACCAAAATGGAAGTGATCAAATTGTGTGTTCTAACATCACTTTTGTCCATGTTTGTAACAACTATTGATGCTACTTTCTTTCACGAGAAGCATTGCATAGAATGGCAGTATATTGGGGCACTTGGGATCACCACCACAACCACCATCGATACCACCATCACCACCACCACCGCTACAAGATATTTTGCCCTTCGCCACTGCCACCTCAATATGAATCTGAAGGGATCGCTATATCGAAAGCGAACTAATTTTGCCTCGGATTTGAATTGGTTGTTGTAATTAATGTAATTAATTCACATATGAATTTAGATATACCTTCGAGCTCGGAGATGGTAATCTACAGGTCTAGATTACTAAACTGATATCCCGTTCCTCACGCTCGAACAATTGTGTGGGCATTGGATTCGAGATTGGATCTTGGATCACACCTTGTACTTGAGTTGAATGAATTCAACTCTCCTTCTTGTCCAAGAGAAGAACCGCCGCCGCCACTCTCTCTCTCAAATCTCGTGATTAATAAATGGATTAAAAAATTATGATTAGGTCAAACCTAATCTCTATTTATAATTACTTATAAATATACCCAAGAGAGATTGCGTGTGTGTGCTTTAATTAAATAATAATTAACACACATTGGGCTTAAGTACAAGACTTGGCCTAAATTGGCCCAACTGAGAGTAAATAGGCGCCTACTTAGGGTTTCTTCCCTAAGTGCCACCCCTTGTGGGCTAATGGGCCCACAAGCTCACTTTCTTGGTCCAAACCAGCTATTGGGCTCAATATTTAACTTTTGATCCATCCTGAGGTGTTTGGGCCACTCCAGGGACCTAGATACCAGACAGAGTTGGGTCTTACCTAATTAGATAATTACTATGCTCTCCCCTAGAGCATTTACCATAATTAAAGCTATAACTCATTCCACTAAAGAGTTACAACTGATTCACCGCTCTGTCCCGATTATATAGATCGGGGCTGGTATTTTGCTTAGTGCAATCCCTATGTTTAAGAATCCTGATATCTGTTAATTAATTAGAAGTCGTCTGACTGTTCTCAATTAATTAACCTCTTAGACTTCCTTAGGTAGTACCCGTTTAACCTTATTATTATACCTTGATATTAATCAAGCTAGTAAGACTTGGTATAATAAACATTGTGAACTCTCTAAGAGGATATCTCAACCTAAATGGACATGGTGTCTCGATACAACTAAGTAGACATCATACGTGCCTCCATGTCACCCAAGCCTCCATGTCACCTAAGATATAAGGAATTGAGGAACCTCACAAGGCCCGTACCGAATAAGTCAAAGCAATAGTGAATAACTCGCTTATGCCTAATAGCTTATCAGGATTAAGATCTAGCTACTAAGACCTGAGATCTTTAGTCCTTCACCTCATTACTGTGGGAGGCTCACTAGTCAGCCACGTGCTTGAAGCTCTTGACATGTTACACTTAGTGAAGGATCTTGTCATATTTTGTTCCTCAAGTACTTCTCTCTTAAAACCATTCAATCGCCCCTTGAGTGGTTGTCAACCACGCGGTACTAGTAACTATGTGCTAACTGGTTATGTAATATTTACGGGTTATAATACATTTGCCAACGCACTTGAGTATTTAATTATGGCAAATGATATTACTACCAATTTATATAGTAAAGTCTTGAACCACATAGCTCCGTTAGTGGCTCTTTTGTACTGCCACATATTCAGGTTGTCGTGATGAGCTCTTAGAATACATTACTATTCGAGACTTATCAAGATGGACTGGACTTGTATGCCCGACTTCTTGGGCACAACATGGACCGGACTGACCCATTTGCTGTCGAAAATCGGGTATATGATGCCCTGGTCAAGTAGCTTCAAAACTTCCTTCAATACTACTTCCTTCATGACCGGGTTGAGCTTCCTTTGCTGATCACGGACCGGGTTTGCTTATTCCTCCAATAAAATATGATGAAGGCACACGGTTGGGCTTATGCCTTTAATGTCGGCCAAGGTCCACCCGACGGCCTTCTTATATTTCTGGATCATGCCCTTCAGTTGTTCCTCTTATGAAATGCTTAGATTGACACTGATGATTATGAGCAATGTGTCTTTCACCCCTAGGAAAATAGACTTCAAGTTCTTGGGCATAGACTTCAACTGCAGCTTTGGTGCCTTAATGAGTGAAGGCACCAATTTCTCTACATTCCATATCTTGGGCAATTCCTCCACAAAATACTACCTCTGGTCTACTTCTGCCTTTAGCAGGTTCGCCTCTCTCGGGCATTCCTTCTCATCTAATATACTTCTTTGGATCACGGTATCTAGCATGTCTCTTGATACGATCTTAGTCAGGGAATCCTCCATGATTTTATCCACCGTGTCCACATAATACACCATCTCCATATCCCGAGGGTGTCTCTCTGCCTTGAAAATATCAAAGGTGACAGTTTCCCCAGCAAATTGGTAAGTCAGCTTACCTGTGTCACAATCGATCCTTGTACATGCAGTCTTTAGGAACGGCCTGCCCAACAGCATCACTGATGACTTTTGATAAGATCCTCTCATGTCCAGTACGTAGATGTCAGCTGGAAAGATCAGGTCCTCCACCTTGACCAAAACATCTTTGAGTATGCCCTCGGGGTATACGTTGGACCTGTCCGCTAGTTGAATTACCACTCGTGTGGGCTTTAGAGGTCCTATGTTGAGATCTTGGTACATAGATAGAGGCATGACATTGATCGAAGCCCCAAGATCCAACATGGCCTTTTCAATCTTCATCGTCCCGATCACGCAGGGAATGTAGAACATCCTTGGATCTCCATACTTGGGTGGCATCTCCTTGCCCAAGACTGTCGTCACCTACTCTCCTACTTGAAACTTGGCATCGTCGGTGAACTTGACTTTCCTGATACATAGCTCTTTTAAAAACTTTGAGCATCTGGGTATAGAGTGCATTGCTGTGAGTAGTGGAATGTTGATCTCCACTTTCTTGAAAATCTTGTACATCTCGCTCATCTCTTCAGCTTCTTTGGTCTTGGCCAACCTTCCTGGAAAAGGTGCCTTAGGTTTGTAGGGGCTAGGTACCACAAGTTCTTTTTTTTTTTCTAAGGTATTATCTGACTTGTCCTGCTTGGGCAATCCCATCTCCTCATATTCCTCTCCTGCTCCATCATCCGGCATCTTCCTCTCGAGCAACTTCAATCCACTCCTTGTGGTGATGGAGTTACAGTGTTCCTTATTGATCTCAACTTGAGGATGTAACTCGCCCTGCTTCTTTTCCATCTTGCTTACCACTTGGATAAGCTGGGCTATCTGGGCATTCAGACTTTGGAAACCATTCCTTGTCTCCTGCTTGAACTTCTCGTTTTCTGCTTGATTCTTGATGTTCTCGCTGGCCATGGTATTCACTATATCAGACAGTGAAAATTTCTGCTGGTGCGGAGCTTGCCCTTGCTACTGCAACTGTTGAAATTGAGGTTTTGGGCCAAGGTAAGTGTAGTTGCTATACTTGAAGTTCTCATGATCTCTCCACCCTGGATTATAGAATTGGGAGTTCGGATCATACTTCATGTGCCCATTACCTCCATTACCACCATTTTCTGGGTTGTGCCCAAGTATCTTGAGCTTCTCCATAGCAAGGTCAGTGCACTCATCTATTGCGTGTGTGGTGGCGAAGTATAGCTGACAAGCTCGTACAACTTTCCTCTGATTCCCACTTGTATTTATCACCAATTGCTCTAGGATTGAGCATATCTTGTCTAGCTTGGTGTCTGAGGTTGTCGAAGTACCAGTTACTGCCCCCTTGGGCAGTTCCATCTGATCATCTCTTGATTCCTCGGCCTTGTCCGCAAACAACTTGAATGCTTGGCTGGGCAACTTGTTCAGAACTGAACCTCCGCATGCTGCATTGGCCCATGCCCTATCTTGAGCTCGCTCTTAATCCCGTCATGAAGTATAAAATCAAATCGTGATCCGGGATTTGATGTTGCGGTGTCTTGGCCAATAGCTGCTTGTACCTTTCCTAGTAGTCATAGAAGGTTTCCCCCATGCCCATTTTGATCGAGCTGATCCTCTTCCGCATGTTTTGTATACGGGCAGCGGGGTAGTACTTCTTAAGGAACTTTTGTTATATCTGTGCCCATGTTGTGACTGTCCCTTCAGGCAATGTGTATAGCCATTCTCTAGCTCCTTCTTGTACTGAGAAGGGAAAGGCTAATAATCTGATATACTCTCCTATCGTTCCTTATGTTCTGATCATACAGCAAGCCATCTCGAAGTCCTGGAGGTGGCGTTTGGGGTCCTCTCCAGGCATGTCACTGAACTTAGGCAATATCTGTAGGAAGGTATGCCTTAGTTCCCAGTCTATGTCCGTGGGCACGGGTAGTGTTATGCCCAAGGGACGCAAATTTACATTGTCTGGGAAAACCATTTCCCATAAAGTCTGCTCAGCCGGAAGAGGGGGTGGAGGGTTATTGTTATTTTTGGCTCCATTATTGTTAGCTCCATTCACGTCTCACATCCTTCTTCGATCTCTCTCCTCTTCCCAACGAGCTCGTTGATCAAGGCGTCTCCTTTGTGCACGATTTAGCCTTGCGGTCCTCTAGACTTCAGGGTCAAACAATAGCTTTTCCTTGAAGCCTTGATTCCTCAAGTGCATGTACTAGTCCCGCACCTAAAAAATGGAAAGTGAAAGAATTACTAATAGCGCAACTCCCCAGCAACGGTGCCAATTGACGTGACCATCGTTTAGCCGTGGTCAATAAATTTATAAAGCTTATGCCCAGACTCCTATAACTAGTATAGTAGTGGTCAGCATAGGGTTGGTCCCACGTGGAGTTAGTTTAGCAATCCTTTCAGGTTTAATTGTCACTTTTAAAGGGGTAGGCCTTACCCAAGTTGATCACAACTTAACAAGGAAATAAAAGGAATGAATAAAAGCAAACAGTAAAACAATGATTAAAAGGCAAACTCGCCCTGAGCAGACTCCTTAACCACACATAACTTGACTCGATCACGGGTCTTAATATATTCACACAAACATACATCATCCAGTTATAGGTCACCCTAGTCAAAACCCCCTATTGTCACGCGTCATGTGCCTTGACTAGCATGCCCAATTCACCCTTACCGCCTAGAGTTACTACGATGAAACCTCCACCACGCACTCCATAACTTAGACTCTAACATGCAAGTACTAGTTGTCATGCCTTGCCCAAGCAGTATTAAGATTTATGGTGAACCCGGAATAGCCAATACCGAAATAATGAACCTACGACCACATACGCTTGTGCTAGTTCATACTGTTGGGATTTTGTATACCTAAAGCAAAACCAGTGTTTTAGTGTATGCAAAGATTATTCCACTATTTACAATCACCTATCTGATTTTATATAGTTGAGATTGAATAAGTCCATTATCTCATGTTTTAGTTAACGTGCCAGCTGCGTCTGGAGAGGATCATGTATTTCGGTGACTCATGAGATATAAATGATTATCACAGTCGAGATAATTTGGGCAAAGTTATCGGTTTAGACTGTATCATTAACAGTAGTGGTGGGTCTCAATCACTAGTTATGATGATACCGTGGAACGTATTGATAGGATCGCAGAGAGATAATGTTCTTCTAGACTGATCCTTATAATGAGGTGAAGAACTAAAGATCTTAGGTCTTAGTAGCTTGATCTTAATCCCGATAAGCTATTAGGCATATGCGAGTTCTTCACTGTTGATTTGACTTATTCGGTACGGGCCTTGTGAGGTTCCTCAATTTCTTATATCTTGGGCAACATGGACGCATGTATGATGTCAAGTTAGTTGTATCGAGACACCATATCCATTAAGGTTGAGATATCCTCTTAGGGAGTTCACAATGTTTATTATACCGAGTCTTGCAAGCTTGATTAACATTAAGGTATAATAATAAGGTTGAACAGGTACTACCTAAGGAAGTATAAGAGGTTAATTAATTGAGAGCAGTCAGATGAGCTCTAATTAATTAAGGGATATCAGAATTCTTAAACATAGGGATCGCACTAAGCAAAATACCAGCCCCGATCTACGTAGTCGGGACAGAGTGGTGAATCAGTTGTAACTCTTTAGTGGAATGAGTTATAGCTCTAATTATGGTAAATGCTCTAGGAGAGAGCATAATAATTATCTAATTAGGTAAGGCCCAACTCTGTCTGGTATCTAAGTCCCTGGAGTGGCCCAAACACCTCAGGATGGATCAGAAGTTAAATATTGAGCCCAATAGCTGGTTTGGACCAAGAGAGCTGGCTTGTGGACCATGGGCCCAAAAGTGGCGCCACATAGGGAGAGAAACCTTGGGTGGGGCACCTCCTTCTCTCAGTTGGGCCAATTTGGGCCAAGGCTTGCACTTAAGCCCAATGCGTGTTAATTATTATTTAATTAAAGCACACACATGCAATCTCTCTCGGGTATATTTATCAGTAAATATAAATAGAGATTACGTTTGACTTAATCATTAATCCACAATCACAACACACAATTTGAGAAAGAGAATCTCAAGAGTGAGAGAGAGAGGTGGCGGCGGTTCTTCTTCTCCAAGAAGAAAGTGAGTTGAATTCATTCAACTCAAGTGCAAGGCATGATCTAAGATCCAATCTCGATTTCAACACCCACTCTGTTGTTTGAGAGTGAGAAATGGGATATCATTCTAGTAATCTAGACCTGTAGATTACCATCTCCGAGCTCGAAGGTACATCTCAATTTATATGTGTATTAATTGCATTAATTACAAAAACTAATTCAGATCCGAGGCAAAATTGGTTCGCTTTCGATATAGCGATCCCTTCAGTTGGTATCACAGCCTAAGTTCTGTGAATTGGCTCTGTTGTAATTTTGAGAATTACATGTTCATGCATATGAGTCAATTTATGCCATAATTTGTGCATGCTGCTGTCCGGGATAATTTGTGTTGATTTTATTTCGGTTTTATTCATTTTATTTTTTAAATCGGTGAGAATAAGGTACCGATTAGTTTAGATCTATTTTTTTTATTTGATTTCTCTTATATTTTTCAATTATTTTCCATTGTAATTGTACAGTGGAGTTCGAGAAATCACGAAGAATGAAGAAGGAGATGAAGAACGGCGGCAACACGCGCGGCGGCGCATGTGCATGTTCGGCAGCGGCAGCCGTTTCAGCCGCGAATCGGTGCACCCCTCCCTGTATTAAACGATGGCTGAACCCAAGGGTTAACCATAGGGTTTAGACACCATCGCACGAGGGCTGGACGGCGCTGAACGGCAGCAGACGGCGGCGGTTCACGGCTGCAGCGGCGGTGGCTAAAACCCTAAGGTTTTGGCTCACGCGCGCACTGTACACGCTAAACCAGGCCGCGCGCGGGACCCAGCACCGAGCCCAGATGCTGGACAGGGCCGATGGCACCAGTGGTGGTCGTGGGCACAGGCGGCGGCTGCACCGGCGGCGTACGATGGCGCGGGCAAAACCCTAGGTTTCGTCAAACCGCGCACTATGTGCAGGTCATCCGGCGGCTACTACTGGTCCAGCTCGAGCCCAGTTCCCTCATCGAGGTACTGGGCAGTATCCGAGCCCAGTGGGAGTCGGCCGGTGGCAGCGGTGCCACAGCCGAGGGATTGGCATCGTTGCATGCCTGTAACGCGCGATCAAATGGCGATTACGGTGATATGGCGCGACCCATGACTCGAGAAGGGCTTGAGTCATGCTGTGAGAGATGCAGCAGACTCGACGAGCTCAGCAACATGTGGTCCGGGTTGCGGTGATGAGGTTCCGGCGTGCACCACGGCAGCGCGTGCAATACACACGCGGGTCGGCGGTGGTGCATGGTCGAACTCATGCGATCGAGATGGCAGCCTACGGGGATGCAGTGTGCTCGACGTTGACGATAGCCCGGGCTTTCCAAGGCCTTGGACCGATTGTCGACGGCTAGGGTTTCAAAACCTTACTTCGTTCCAAATTCACTTAATGTCCCGTTTTGGAAACTAGGGTTTTCTAATCCTAGCTAAATCGAGCTAAGACAAATTTGGAAGGAGGACTTCAAGAACGAAGGTGGACCTTTCCATATTTAGAAAGTTGACTGGAGTGTGTTCCGGATTTATTATTAAATGTAATAGATAGGTTTTACCTCCTGGTTAACAGCCTATTTAATTTTACGTTTAATTTTATAAAGCATGCTATAAATTTTTATATTTACGCAATGATAATTAAAATCATGAATCGTATGTTTACGTGCTTTTAAATCGCAACAAACCCTTTGAAATATGAAATGTCTAAGCAGAAAACGATTAATTTAAAATTAATTGGGACCTCCATATTTGGTTTTAGACGTAGCTAGAAGATAGGGGCATGTAAACATCCACAAGAATGTGGCTTGCGTGTTTCTACGCTTCTACAAGGTAAACATGAGAAAAACTTCCCAAGAGCTTAATAAATTCTTAGGTGAGTGGGAGTTGTGCGGTAAACATCCACACGAATGTGGCTTGCTCGTACAACCGACACTTAAGACCTTTGTGGAATTATTAAGTGAGATATAAATGATTATCATAGTCGAGATAACTTGAGCAAAGTTATTGGTTTAGACTGCAGCATTAACAATAGTGGTGGGTCTCAATCACTAGTTATGCTGATACCGTGGAATGTATTGATAGGATCACAGAGAGATAATGTTCTTCTAGACTGACCCTTATAATGAGGTGAAGAACTAAAGATCTCAGGTCTTAGTAGCTTGATCTTAATCCCAATAAGCTATTATGTGAGTTCTTCACTGTTGCTTTGACTTATTCGGTACGGGCCTTGTGAGGTTTCTCGATTCCTTATATCTTGGGTAACATGGAGGAACGTATGATGTCTAGTTAGTTGTATCGAGACACTGTGTCCGTTTAGGTTGAGATATCCTCTTTGGGAGTTCACAATGTTTATTATACCAACTCTTGCAAGCTTGATTAACATCAATGTATAATAATAAAGTTGAACGGGTATTACCTAAGGAAGTATAAGAGATTAATTAATTGAGAGCAGTCAGTCGAGCTCTAATTAATTAACAGATATCATGATTCTTAAACACGGGGATCGCACTAAGCAAAATACCAGCCCCGATCTACATAATCGGGACAAAGCAGTGAATCGGTTGTAACTCTTTAGTGGAATGAGTTATAGCTCTAATTATGGTAAATGCTCTAGGGGAGAGCATTATAATTATCTAATTAGGTAAGGCCCAACTCTGTCTGGTATCTATGTCCCTGGAGTGGCCCAAACACCTCAGAATGGATCAGAAGTTAAATATTGAGCCCAATAGCCGGTTTGGACCAAGAAAGTGAGCTTGTGGGCCCATTAGCCCACAAGGGGCGGCACTTAGGGAGGAAACCCTAGGTTGGGCGCCTTCTTCTCTCAATTAGGCCAATTTGGGCCAAGGCTTGCACTTAAGCCCAATGTGTGTTAATTATTATTTAATTAAAGCACACACATGCAATCTCTCTCGGGTATATTTATAAGTAATTATAAATAGAGATTAGGTTTGACCTAATCATTAATCCACAATCACAACTCGAACTTTGAGAAAAATAATCTCAAGAGAGAGAGAGAGAGAGGCGGCGGCAGTTCTTCTTCTCCAAGAAGAAAGTGAGTTGAATTCATTCAACTCAAGTGCAAGGCGTGATCTAAGATCCGATCTCGATTTCAACGCTCGCTCTGTTGTTCGAGCGTGAGGAATGGGATATCATTCCAGTAATCTAGACCTGTAGATTACCATCTCCGAGCTCGAAGGTATATCTCGATTCATATGAGTATTAATTGCATTAATTATAATAACCAATTCAGATCCGAGGCAAAATTGGTTCGCTTTCAATATAGCTATCCCTTCACATACTATATGGAGTGAGATCTCTCTACAGTTGTTACCCATTTATTACTTGTAATCATGCTTGACTCAATTTGATACCGGCCGAATACCCAACCAAACCCAATATAAATTGGGAATCAGAACCTAGCAACTCGGGAACACATGCACATATTATTAAGCCCGAACCCATGACCTCACAAGTGTTCAAGTTACATTACAGTTAATTCATCTTGCCCAAGACGAGCTTATAGATCTAGCCTAACATGCTTGGAAAGTAAACAAATAAATAATAAGAAGACATAGATAAACTAAGTACTTGAAAATAGATTAATCAAAAGCAATATCCAAAACGGGACGGACTCCAACGTCCGCCATAACATTAAAGCATAATAGAATAGTAATTTGCCCATAGGACTTGTTCTTCCTCACAACACTTGAAATGAAAGCATAAATGGGAAAGTAGAAAATGCAGCTCCGTGTATATCGTCCTCCATTTTCTTTGAAATGATGCTTGCATATTTATACTCGTAGATCGGATCGTGGACCAAGCCCATGGTTGACAGCCGCTAGGGTTGCTCGGTGAACTTGCCTTTTTGCCCATATTTGTTTCCATACTTACTCATACTTCAATAAGGAAAAAATCTTAAGGCGAATCTCCTTCCTTATAAGCTCTTCCTCATCCGATACTTCAACCCTAGCCCGCGTTGGTCGTCGTACAGCCCACGATCACTCTTCACGGCTCAGCTCATTATGCTTCCCTCTACCCTTCTTTCTACTTGCCCAATCAGCTTTAGAACTTGCCCGATTTCTCTTGCTTCTAGCCCAAAGTACCTAAATACAGAATGTGCCCTCCCAAGCACAAGACACTATGCAAAATAGACTTTACTATATCTAAATGCAGACTCAAACATACGAAAAATAGAGCACAAGTTTAGGCTCGTCACTTGTAAACTGCTAACTTCCTCTAACACAAAGTCAAACCTAACTTTGTAAAAAGGATAAATACTGAGAAAAACTTGTACAGAGAGAGATAATAGTTATGAAATCATAGAAATACTTCTAGTAATCACTTGAGCAGCAGTAAACACTCGAGCAATTAAAATATAGAACTTCGAACTCTCAGTAATCACTCAATACTTGGAAAATTTATCTTAATTTCGAGAGTTGAGTTGTAGGCTTGTTGTGCTAGAGAATTCGGCAGAGTTCCCCCTTCATTTCTTCAAGGGAATGGACTATTCATAGTCAAGAAGTCGGATTCTAGCCATTGGAGTGTGTCAGATCCGTACACTGACACTCGTCATTTCTTTCCGTTGAGCCAGTTCTGTAAGAACAGTTTAGGAGCAAGAATAGATCAACCCGTGGAGGCAGGTTGAGGTTCATCTTCCATTTGAGTCTTCAGCTTCCTTCCTTCAATACTTCGAGTCTTGAGCTCTTCAAATCAGGTGCTAGACTCATAAGGTTAGGTTGGCCAAGATCTGCCTAGTAAGAATATGAAACTGTGTAATACATGGCAGTATGATCTAGCAACCTTAAATCAAGAAAAGAACTTAAACAGTTCTAGATGTTGTTTCGATAAACATCATCAAAACTCAAGAGATTAGTGGGGTTCCCAACAATTTCTCCCTTTTGATGATGTCGAAACCAACACATTACAAAAATTCCTAAGTAAAGTGTGAGCAGTTCAGAATAATAGAATTTTAAAAGTAAACAAAAATAAAAAAAACTTAAGGAAAGGAGAAAAAGAAAACCGGACAAAGAGATATTGTCATCAGTGCCAAAAATAAAATCTTTCTTCATTTCCATACGCAAGCGATAGATATCTCGGTCCAGTTACTTCATCCTTCTCTTGGCGGCAGCTTCTTCCTTCAGTTTGTCCGGGCATGTGAGCTCCATACTGGCGTAAATTCCATCACGGATCATCCGGTAGTCCGGTTTCTCATCATCAACAGATATGTTCAAAAATTTGGCAGTTTATCGGATGAACATCTTGATGTATGGATGATTGATGGTTTTTTATCACTAAGATAAGGTGGAAGATATGTTCGACAAGGTGGTGGCGCGAGTGGGATATTCCTCTTCTGCAGTTTAGTGCAGATACGATAGATAAGATCTGGATCAATCTCGGAGATCTCATCCAGATACTGACGGTAGACGTTTTCTACATTATCACGCATGACCGGCGGATACTGAGGATAGTAGGAAGAATGATGAATTGATATTGAATATTTCTCCACTTCTTCTGGTTAGAGTGTGAAAAGTAGACCTCCTCATCGACCTCATTGCTCACAACTCTGCAGTCTGAACCTGCATGGAGCCACCGGTTCCGTTCTACTGTCTTCTTCCTCCTTGCAGCAACAACATCTTCCACAAAATGCTTCTGAGCCAAGGGATTAGTAATTACATGTGCTCTTTCACAGGCTAAAACTATATCCATCATAATTCGACCTTGAGCGGTGATCTCTACTTTTTCCGATAGCATGGAAGATTTGGGCAGGGATGGCACAGCAGATGGATGAGGAATAGCAGGTGCAACAGATTGAGGTTGAGATTGAGATTGAGATTGAGATGAGGTAGAATACGATTGAGATTGCCGAGAGGACTAAGTTCGATGAGCTGCCTGATCTGCAACCTTGCTATCTGGTAAAGATCTCTTCCCTTTCCTACCTTCTCCCTTTTCCACATCATCACCAAACTTGGCATGGATGATGGCCCAAAGATTTGCATTTTCTTCACATAGAGCAGCCAAATCTATTAGTGTGGCTTCTTTGAGGTTCAGGAGGGATGAGATATTGGCCTGCATGGCTTGCTCTGTTCGGGTAGTAGCAGTATTGGAACGGGAAACAGACTCAGTCAGCTTTTTGAGATCCTCTGGCAGTTCACCCATGGTGTTCTCCACACTAGTAAGGGTAGAAGCATGAGCTAGGTCTCGATTGCTAAGCAAATCGTCCATATGAGTAGACATGTGGAATTTAAACTCATCAACAAGGACAATTGTGATCTCCCTGGACACAGAATCCTTAATCTGGGTAGGCAGTTTCTGCTAAGCAAACTCATCCAGAGCCTCTTTCACTACATGTCCAAGCGTCATCCATCTTGGTGTACCATTTTTGGTTTTCAGCTTGCATCGTGGTGATGGATGAGTTGAGAGAGCTTCGTATTTCTTCTATTCTGGAAACTATCTTCTCAGCAGCAACAGTTTCCTCCTCATCGATCTGAGATTTTAGGGCATCAATCTTGACCTGAACTGTAGCCATAATCTTGTCTTCCAGCGTAGAAGGCTCTGAGAGATTTGATAGAGATGCCCCTGCAGTAACAATGGGAAGATCGGAAGTGGAGGGCACCGTAGTAGATGCAAAAGGTAAAGTTGCGTCGGCCTGTTGGGGTTGATTGACAAGTGCCATCTGAGGGTCCCTACGAGGCGAACTGATAGGCGAGTGGACTTCTCTCTCAAAGCAAGTAGCATTGTACAAGCTGGCTTGGTTGGCATAGTAGGGCTTCAGATCAACACCCGATTCTTTGGCTTCTTTCTTCATCCTTGAAAGAACTAAGCTCATGAAGAATTCTCGGGAAGTGGATACATCTAGAAATTGGAATTCCATCTCCAGTAGGGCTTCCTCAATGATCAATTTCTCAAAAGTTCAAGCAATAAACACAGTAGACAAGTCCTTAAAGGAGATGTCTTTTACAAATAAATATGTACATAGTAGAATAGCTAATATCTCTGTCTATGGGGTATACTGAATTCCTGGGAATGTAGAATGAATGAAAGTGGTTGGTTTGTTGTGTAGTACCTAGAGATCGACTATAGCATCCTCATGGGTAGGACTAAGCTCTTGGCCAATATCACGAGGGTTACCTTCAGCAGCTGGATGTTGGATAAGCTGGTGGTCAGGAACTCCAGCAATCTGCTTATCCAGATTCAGAGGAGGCATCTCCTGGTGTTCTATAAACTAAACAGAGGATGGAGAGTTGACCTCCATGACCTCGATCTGTGTTTGAATGATCTGTGAAGATTCTTCAATGAGAGCGGTAGAGAACTTTATGGAGAGTGAACTGCTTCCTCACGAGCTGGTGAGTGAAAAGCAGACTCTTTTTCCAGTTCTGTTGACAAATTCCTATTCAAATGATGAGGTGTTCTTGCCCTGCCTACTAGCACATCCACCCTTACTCTTCTTCCCAGCATCAACTTGTTGACCAACAGGTGGCTCAATGATTTTCTTGCATTTAGGAATCATCCAGGATGGGTTTGTCATTCCCATAGTCACCATGAGGGGCTGAGTGGCTTCATCAGCCTTGCTGAAAATCAAACTGACAAGTCCCATCTGAGACTCAATCTGGTTTTGAGAATGCGGCAACATCAACTTGTCCGCACGGAAGGGCAGAGTCTCAGACCAGTTCCGTTGAGGAGAGTGGGCATGAAGCAGTATATTCACCTTACAACCATGGCGGAGTGGTCTCCCAAGGTTTACCTTCACAATTTTGTCTCCATCCTTTGTCTAGGAGATCTGGTTAGCTTCCTCTAGCAGTAAACTGACCAACACTCTAGCCTAGTTGATATTTAATCGTCGCACAACGGCGGTTATGCAATTGAATTTGGGCGGCATGACTGATTCATGAGTACCAGAGAGTGTTATGAACACTTTTTGGACAAAATCGAAGAGAATCATGTACTCGGGCTTCAATCTCATTCAATTGAAGGTCTTCAACTCAGTGAAATCATCCGGCGACATAATCACTACCTTGTATGCTTTTTAAACTTCATTGAACGGAACATCATTGATCCAGCAAATATCTATCTCATCTTGTAAACCGTAGGTGCGTAGAATCAATGGTAGAAGGGGAAAGTTCTCATCGGGAGGGCTTTCCATGGGCATGCGGAACATCACTGAGATGGGGTCGAATCCCTTGCGACAGAATCAATTTCCTTCACTAAGGCGGTGTAGTAGAGAATGGCAACATGACGAGGCAGAACCACCGGTGGTTAGGCAGTGTTGATGGAATGGAAACCCACATTCTCTCGAATGAGATTGAACAGGGGATCCAAGCCAGTGAAGCCATAGTTATCGAGAATAGTGACACATTCTTGCTTTACTTCCTTCTGGATAATGGCAGTGCGTTCATTCCACTTCAAGGCCTTCATAGCAGTGGTGTCGGACCTTCCTTCATGGCTGGAGGTGGAAGTTTCCTGAGACATTTGAAAAACTCAATAAATTTTAAGGCTTTTCAAATTTTGGGAGAATTCGGAAATTTAAAAGTTTTAATTGAAGACGATGAGTCCTAGAAGGCGTAAGGAAGAGTGTATATAGTCTTGAATCTCCGGTCTAGATTAGTTTGTGTAATCTGGACGGTGAAGATTTTGTGCGTGTGTGTGTGACGTGAGATCGTAGGTATGAAAGTGGGCGAGTGGGCTGCGAGTGGGCAGGCGAGTGAACAACATGCGGTGTGCCTTCCCATGCAATAGTCACTTCAGAATTAAATGCACCCTCAATCCCCGCGTATATCTCTTGACATTCTTGGCAAAAGTGGTAGAATATCATGAGTTGTGTCAGAAAATATTTTAATAAATAACAACACACATGCAACAATAAATAAACATGATTGAGAATATAGGACTATGTTAAATTGTAAAGTAATAAAGACTGATACAGGGTCTTCAGTTCCCCCTTAAATTATGGCGGTCAAACTTACAGTTTAGGACTTCAGTTTTGGATGCAGGTTGATCATTCAGTTTCAAACTGAACTGACTTCCATCTTGGACTTAGTGGGAGGTTGATCTGTAGGTCAACCTGTTAGGTTACACTTAGTAGCTTGCCATAGAGCATTTTGAAACGCTCTTCTTGCAGAGGTTTTATCAAAATGTCAGCCCTTTGGATTTCAATGAGAGTCTTCTCTATCACCACGTCCTTCTTCTTCACATGGTCACGAATAAAGTGATGTCTCACATCAATGTGATTGCATCTCGTGTAGTGAACTAGGTTCATAGTGATCGTGATCGTGCTGGTGTTATCGCAGAAGATCAAAACTTCATTGACTGAGATCTCGTAGTCCTTGAGCTGTTGCTTTAACCACAAGATCTGCGCACAGCAGCTTCCAGCAGCTATATATTCAGCTTCAGTTGTGGAGGTGGCCACAGAAGTCTGCTTATTTGAAAACCAGGATATCAGTTTACTTCCAAGAAACTGACACGTTCCAGATGTAGACTTTATGTCCAGCTTGCATCATCCATAGTCTGAGTCTGAGTCTGAGTAACCTGTAAGTTCTAGATTATCTTCACAAGGATACAACAAACCATAGTTAACAGTTCCTTTCACATATCGAAGAATCTTTTTGGCAGCTTCCATATGAGATTCTTTTGGATTGACTTGGAATCTAGCGCGCACACCAATTGCAAAAGAAATATCAAGTCGACTGGCAGTAAGATAAAGTAAAGAACCAATAATTCCTTTGTATTGGGTTATGCTGGCAGGTTTTCCTTCAATATCTGGATCAATCTTCCTATTTTCAAGCATAGCAACTCGAACTGGCGTGCAGTTCTTGACTCCAAACTTGTATGTCAGTTCATGTGCATACTTGGTTTGGCAGATGTAGATCCCTTCTTTGGACTGCTTGACTTGCAACCCTATAAAGAAATTCATCTCTCCCATCATAGACATCTTATATTCGTCTTGCATGAGTTGACCAAATCTGTCACACAAAAACTTAGATTTTGATCCAAATATGATATCATCAACATAAATTTGTACTAAAAGGATATGGTCCTTCCACTTAAAGGTGAAAAGCATTTTATCGGCCCTTTCTCTTTTAAATCCAGAGTCTAGTAGAAACTTTGTCAACATTTCATACCAAGCTCAAGGAGCTTGTTTCAATCCATAAACTGTCTTGTGCAATCTGTAGACTTTGGACTGGTCTCATTTTTCAAAACCGGGAGGTTGTAAGGAATGCGCTCTTGACATCCATTTGATAGATAGTAAACTGATGATGAGCTGCATAGGCTAAGAATAGCCTGATTGCCTCCAACCTAGCAACTAGTGCAAAGGTTTCTTCATAGTCTATCCCTTTTTGATGACAATAGCCCTTCGCAACCAATCTGGCATTGTTGCGAACTACTTCTCCCGATCCATCTCTTTTATTTTTTAATATCCATTTTATTCCAACAACACCTTGATGATGAGGTTGATCCACTAGAGACCATACTTCATCTCTTTTAAATTCATTGAGCTCTTCTTGCATGGCAGTAGTCCAATCTGGATCTGCGAGAGCTTCATCGATGCTATTGGGTTCTTGGTAAGAGAGATAGCAGCTCAGAAGATAACATTTGCCAATCTGTCTTCTTGTCTTCACTCCCTCATTTAGGTTCCCAATGATGAGCTCTTCAGGATTAGCATCAACCCATCTGCGATGACGAGTGATCTCTTCTTCAGATAGAACAAGTTTGGGCTCTTCAATGGGATCATGGAACTCATGTAGTGGTTAAGGAATGAATGGATCGAGCTACTTAAGTTGATTAGCTAACTGATCTACAGAGATCTGTTAGTATTGAGCTAGAGAAACAAGCGAGCTGAGATCAGCAGGCGTGGTGCCGGAAGATGTCAACGCATTTGTTCCCCCTTGCTGAGAGCCCGGGTTAGGATCAACCTGAGTTGGTTCTTTTTCTTCTTCTCGGTCAGGAGGTCCCCAACTCAAAATTTCTTCAAGAGTTTGATCTTGAGAGCTGGTCAGATTAGTAGGTTGATCTGCATTGCAGGTCGATGGAAACTCACTGTACACACAGAGATAGATTCATCAAAAACAATATGAGGTGTTATTTCCAGTATCAAGGTTACCTTATTAAAAACCCTAAATGCATTGTTGGTCTCAGAATATCCGATGAATATTCATGGATCTGCTTTGCTATCAAAGGTTTTTAATTGAAATTTCCCATTGTTCTGGATGTAACACAAAAAACCAAAAGCTTTAAAGTATTTGATCTTAGGTAGCTTGTTTCTCCACAACTCGTATAGAGTCTTCTCGTGCCGAACTGTAATGACTGATCTGTTCTGGGTATAGTATGCTGTGTTGATTGCCTCTGCTCAAAACTTCTTGGGAAGTTTAGTCTCGTTTAGCATAGTGCAAGCTGCTTCTTTCAGCAATTTGTTATGACGTTCCACTATACCATTCTATTGAGGGGTTCGAGTAGCTGGGTTTGGTGCTTAATTCATTTCTCGATGCAGAAGGACTCTATCTTTTGATTGATGAACTCTGTTCCTCGATCAGATTTGATGGTCACAATTGTTGACTTCTTCTCATTGCATAGTCTGGTGATTAGAGTAGATAGCTTCTCCAACGTCTCCTTTATCTTAAATAAGAAAATAACCCACGTAAATCTGGAATAATCATCTACAACTACGAGGGTATAATTTCTACCGTTTATGCTTCGTGGAATGACTGGTCCAAACAGATCCAGATAGAGAAGCTCAAGTATTCGAGTAGTCGCTTGAGCTGCTACAGGTGGGAATGATGCTCTAGTTTACTTCCCAGCTTGGCAAGCTTCGCACATATGATCTCGATGGAATACTTGATCTAGTATCCCTAATGCCACTTTGTTGTGAGCTAGACTTGTCATAGATTTGAAATTTAAATGGCTCAATCGTTTGTGCCATAGCCAGCTTAGCTCATTGTTTGATTTGGTGACAAGGCAGGTTTCCTATTCATCAGTCCATTGAACTACATAGAGATTATCCTCAAAACTCCGGTAAAAAGAATTTCTTCTCCTTCCTTGTTTTTTACCAAACATTTGTTAGAGGTAAATTCAACTCGTTTACCACTCGAGCATAGTTGACTAATAGAGAATAAGCTATGATTAAAACCATCTACAAACGTTACTGAAGGGATCACTATATCGAAAGCGAACCAATTTTGCCTCGGATCTGAATTGGTTGTTGTAATTAATGCAATTAATTCACATATGAATTTAGATATACCTTCAAACTCGGAGATAGTAATCTACAGGTCTAGATTACTAGAGTGATATCTCGTTCCTCACGCTCGAACAACTATGTGGGTGTTGGATTCGATATCGGATCTTGGATCATGCCTTGTACTTGAGTTGAATGAATTCAACTCTCGTTCTTCTCCAAGAGAAGAACCGCCGCCGCCACTCTCTTTCACTCAAATATCGTGATTAATGAATGGATTAAAATTATGATTAGGTCAAACCTAATCTCTATTTATAATTACTTTTAAATATACCCGAGAGAGATTGCGTGTGTGTACTTTAATTAAATAATAATTAACACGCATTGGGCTTAAGTATAAACCTTGGCCCAAATTGGACCAACTAAAGGTGATAGGCACCTACTTAGGGTTTCCTCCCTAAGCGCCGCCCCTTGTGGGCTAATGGGCCCACAAACTCACTTTCTTGGTCCAAACCAGCTATTAGGCTCAATATTTAACTTCTGATCCATCCTGAGGTGTTTGGGCCACTCCAGGGACCTAGATACCAGATAGAGTTGGGCCTTAGCTAATTAGATAATTACTATGCTCTCCCCTAGAGCATTTACCATAATTAGAGCTATAACTCATTCCACTAAAGAGTTACAACTGATTCGCCGCTCTGTCCCGATTACGTAGATCGGGATTAGTATTTTGCTTAGTGCAATCCCCGTGTTTAAGAATCTTGATATCCGTTAATTAATTAGAACTCGTCTGACTGTTCTCAATTAATTAACCTCTTATACTTCCTTAGGTAGTACCCGTTCAAACTTATTATTATACCTTGATGTTAATCATGCTTGCAAGACTTGGTATAATAAACATTGTGAACTCCCTAAGAGGATATCTCAACCTAAAAAAATACGGTGTCTCGATACAACGAACTAGACATATACGTGTCTCCATGTCACCCAAGATATAAGGAATTGAGGAACCTCACAAGGCCCGTACCGAATAAGTCAAAGTAACGGTGAAGAACTCGCATATGCCTAATAGCTTTAACCTGAGATCTTTAGTTCAAGCTACTAAGTCCTGAGATCTTTAGTTCTTCACCTCATTATAAGGGTCAGTCTAGAAGAACATTATCTCTCTGCGATCCTATCAATACGTTCCACGGTATCAGCATAACTAGTGATTGAGACCCACCACTATTGTTAATGTTGTAGTCTAAACCGATAACTTTGACCAAGTTATCTCGACTGTGATAATCATTTATATCTCATGAGTCACCGAAATACATGATCCCCTCCAGACGCAGCTGGCACGTTAACTAAAACATGAAATAATGGACTTATTCAATCTCAACTATATAATGTCAATAGGTGATTGTAAACAGTGGAATAATCTTTGCATACACTAAAATATTGGTTTTGCTTTAGGTATACAAAATCCCAACAATCTCGCACTTATACTAAAGTAAAACCTTTTAGTATACCATGTGTCTATAGGAAAATACTTTATGACTATCCATACTATCCACTATTTTAAAACAGCTTCTAGACATACTTCTCCCACTTATACTCAAAGATTTTACTGTGGGAGGCTCACTAGTCAGCCACGTGCTTGAAGCTCTTGACATGTTACACTTAGTGAAGGATCTTGTCATATTATGTTCCTCAAGTACTTCTCTCTTAAAACCATTCAATCGCCCCTTGAGTGGTTATCAACCACGCGGTAATAGCAACTATGTGCTAACTGGTTATGTAATATTTATGGGTTATAATACATTTGGCAATGCACTTGAGTATTTAATTATGGCAAACAATATTACTACCAGTTCATATAGTAGAGTCTTGAACCACATAGCTCCGTTAGTGGCTCTTTTATACTGCCACAAATTCAACTTGTCGTAATGAGCTCTCAGAATACATAACTATTCTAGACTTATCAAGAAATGGTTCTACTTTCTAAATGAATACATAGTTCAAGGTCGATTTCCTCCAACTCGGCCTTCCTGATTATCTGTGTCAACAAATTTGTAAAGAATGTTCTGACTAATATCTCACTTACTATGCCCTTGGCAAAAGCAGATATCTAGCTTGTTAACCAGAACAGTAGTCTATGAAAGATACTTGTATAAAAGTACAATATTCAGCTCTTAATATTTCCAACTTATATTCCTATCTTCATTTTAAACTGTTCAGATAATCAACACTTGTTGGGAACCCCTTGAAACTTAGTTTTGATAATGTTATTAGAAACCACACTTAGACATATATTTTTAATTGGAACAGGCTGATCTCCGTGTTCAGAATCAGTCATCTAAACCGGACAGGTTGCTATGTAAAGGTCAAGGTTGGTAGTGTAACCTTGTACCTAGTCTACTCAAACCTGTCACACTGTTCCATTATGTAACCTGTCTATGTAACCTGCCCCTACAATACTCGAAGATCTCACGCGAAGGTTACAGAAGATCGAAGACTGTTCGAGGTATAGGAAGCGCAACCTATGAAGGCCAACCTGAGCTATGGTGATGAAACCTGCTCTCACTCAACGACAAGAATTGTGTCAGCGTACGGAATCTGCAAATCCTGACACACTTCCAACGACTCAATTTCAAACGCTTCTCTATAAATACCTCAACATATTCCAGATTGAAATACGGGAAAATCAATACTCAAGCAAAAACGCTGCAGAAATCTCAAGCTGAAAATATTCAAATCAACACTCGAAATTACTAGAGTTTTCCCAAGTGTTGATCATTGTAGATTTCTTATCTATCTGGAATCAGTCTTACTAGAACACATCACACACTCTCACTACCATTAAAGTAGAAATACTAGTGTAGTTGATCGAGTTGTATTCCTTACGTCGACAGCTAGTTAAAGCTTTCAAGTTTGGATAGTAGCACTAGTCATTTAGTGTTAGTAAGTCTGTATGCAAAGTTGTATGTAAGTTAGAAGAGACGCGACTCTAGAAACGTGCTAGATTCAATCTAGAAGAAAGACTTGAATTTGGACTGGACCTCCACCAGTGTTAAAAGGAGTGAAAAATCTCCAGTTAAGGGATTACAGATTCGACGGGATCTGGCGTGGACGTAGGAGCTGTTTACTCCGAACCACGATAAAAACTCCTCGCGTTTCTCTGTTCTTATCATCTGTTTTCACACAGTTTGCATGCTCACAACCTGCACATTTGTAACCTGTCTTGCATGTGTACTATCTTTGAAAACTGTTTCTGAAAACTGTCTTTAAAAACTGTTAGCCAACCTTTCCACCAAACTTCCGCACGCAGATTAGTTTTGCAAGCTCAGCAGCTTACTGGAAAAACTAAGCTGCTCTAATAAACTTGAGTGATGACTCAGTTCAGATCAAATTGTTTTGAAAATTCAAAACCGTTGGCTAATTGGTGTATCCCCCCCCATACACCAATATCTACTTATCGGGACCTACAAGTGGTATCAGAGCAGTGGTTCTTTTGACCATTGCTTCTGCATACTAGAAGGTTTCTCGTACTTCAGTGTCAAATAGAACTAGATCTCTAGAAATTATGCTTGTGCATTCATACACAAATTGTCATTATGGAAGCTTCACTTCTCCGCGTTTGCGAAGATTTTTCTATACGGGGATATGAAGATTGGAGCTTTCGAATAAAGATGCGCCTCCAAGCTCATCATGTGCTAATGTGGGATGTCATCGAGAACGGCCCAACACCAATCTACGAGCCCTATGATATAGAAGTTTCTGGAGACAAAGCTTCTGAAGCAACATATGTGCCAAAGATCAAATATCCCAGGAAATATACAAACGAAGAAAGAAAGGAAGCTGGACTTGACAGCTTCGCAAAGGGATTGATCTCAAGTGCAATTAAGGGAGTCCACCTAGCCAAGATAAGAAATCTGGCAACTGCAAAAGAAATGTGGGACACCTTAAAAGCCATAAGCTTGGTTCAACGGAAATGCTGGAGAACAAGCTATCAGTGGCATGCAGCAAATTTGAAGAATTCAAAATGCAGCCAACAGAAACCATTGATCAGCTCAAGAATAGATTCACAATGATCACTTTGGAGATTGCGGCTCTCAAGAAAGATAAATATACACAGCGCGAACTCAATCTCAAAGTGATCCAATCTCTCCCAGCAAGCTGGCATGTGTACAGCGCCATGCACCGCGGCAGGTCGGACATCAGCAACCTGTCAACCGAGCAACTGTTTGATCTACTCATCGGAAATGAGTTTGAAATGATCAGACTTCACGGATCAGGACAAGTGTCTTCAAGCAAGAAGACTGAGTCTGAAAAGAGAGAAAAAGATGCCGCATTCAAAGCTGCATCAATGATAGAGGAAAGAGAAATCCCAAAGGATTTATGCTCCAAAATGGAGAAATTGTTGAAGGACTATGCTCTCATGGCAAGAAGGAATGAAAAGCTTGAAAAACGCTTCAACAAATTCCGTAAATATCACAAAGATTTCAAGAGAAATCAAACCACCTCTTCTTCCGACAAGAAAGGTGAAGGTAAAACAAAACCCTCTAAATTTAATTCCCCTAACACTCTAGAGGGTGGTTGTTTTGAATGTGGCAGACCAGGTCACTACAAGTCAGATTGCCCAGATCTTTCAAAGGCCGAACGCGAAGAGCTCCGTGCAAAAAGAGATCAAAAGCTTAAGGAGCAGCGCAGTGCCATGATCGCAGCTGAGGAAGAAGCCAAAGCCACTGCCACATTATCAGACTCAACCTCCTCCGACGAAGATGATGATGATGAACTGGACGAGGAGGAATGTCGCTTAGCCGACGAAGATTCTGAAAATGAGGAATGCTACATGGGAAAAGATCTCGATCTTGTTCAATACAAGGTTGATACCGAAATCTCATCTTCATATTCAACTAACACTGAACATGCAGGTTTCGAACTACCTGAAATGCCAACATATGAAGAGTTTCAACAACAGCTTGATGACTACAAAAAACTCTCAGAAATGTTTAAACAAGTAGTCATAGAAGGATCCAAGCTGGAGGGTGAAAACATGAAACTCAAAGCTGCTAAGAATGGAGACTTTACTCTCCATGATGAAACTAGAAAAAGAGAGATAGAAACTCTGAAAATTCAATTGGGTCAATCAGCTTTAAGGGAAGAAAACCTTAAAGACATGCTCACTGAAAAGGACAGTGAGATCAACAGCTTGAACGGCAAGCTGTTAGATCTCTCAAATGAGCATGAGAAGCTGTTGCAGAAAGAGCTCAAGCTTCAACAAGTCCTAATGAAGATGAACAAAAATGGTGAAAAGCTTGAAGCCTTGCAAGCTGCCCAGAGACCTGCTCAGATAAAGTTTGGCATTGGATTCCATGGTGAAACCTGCAAAGCCAAAGAAAAGGAGAAGGTCTTATTCGTAAAAGAAAAAGGATTGGTTGAAAGCAAAGCTCATCACACTCTACCAGATAAGCAGCTCAAACTGAAGAATCCAGCTCGACAACCTCAAGCAATCTTGGTGAAAGAGCATGGGAAGCCTGCTATCAAGAAGTAGCAGCTAAGGCCGTCAGAAGAACAGAAAAAGGTCAAGGTTCCTAGGAAACTGCATATGCAACCTGCATATAAAAAGATGAGCCAACCTGCACCGAGAAGAGTGCAAGCTGCTAACAAAGGAGAAGCAGTCTCTCAACACAAAACTGCTCGACCACAACGAAATAACTACTATGAGCAGTGGCCAAATCAAACACTTAACAATGAAGGTTACTGGTACAACCGCCTTTGGTACCAATATCCTGAGCTGTCAAGTAGGTACCATCAATCTCCACATGGAAGTGGATCAGAGATTTATCGCTGCAGATGTGGATATGCGGAGCAGTATTATCAACCTAGTTATTACCAACTGCAAACTGCATACTCCAATAGAGCCATCCACTCAACAAATAAGCAACGGACCAAGCCACGGGTCAACAGCTCTCAACAAAGGAAGCTTGGGAACCAAGCTGCTAAAACTCAACCTGCTAACAAGGCACCCAAATTCATGTGGGTTGCTAAATCTGTCTAATTGCAGGATGGGAAAGCTCAAAGAAGAAAGCGAGCAGCTCGCGGCACGGTCTGGATTATTGACAGTGGTTGTACAAGGCACATGACCTGCGACAGAAGCCTGCTTACAAATTTCATCGAATGTGACGGACCTCTAGTTGCTTTTGGAGGAGACTCTAAAGGAAAAACAAGAGGTTACGGTAATCTAATTGTTGGTAAAACAACAATATCAAATGTCACTTACATTGAAGGTTTAAATCATAATCTCTTTTTTGTAAGCCAATTCTGTTCTACCGGAAAAAGAGTAGAGTTTTCTGCTAATAAATGCGCTATAAAGAACAAGAAAGGAGGAGAAATTCTTCTTACCAGTATTTTGCAGGATAACTTGTACATAGTACAATGGCTAGATGAAAAAGAAATCTGTCTGGTCACCAAACCTGTACCTGAAGTGAGCTGGCTATGGCACAAGAGACTGTGTCACTTAAACTTCAAAGCCATCAATAAGCTCGCTCGCAAGAAGCTCACAGATGATCTTCCAGATCAAGTCTACTACAAAGATCATGTTTGTGAAGCCTGTCAAGCTGGAAAGCAGACCAAATCGTCATTTCCCAGCATTGCAGCTCACAGCACAAGCAGAATCTTGGAACTACTCCACCTGGATTTATTTGGTGCAGTCACTCCCAGGAGCATTAACGGTAAAAAGTATACTCTAGTTATTGTTGATGATTACTCACGATACACTTGGGTTATTTTCTTACATAAGAAGAAGGAGACACTAGTGGAGCTACCTGCGATGCTCACCAAACTGTCAAACGTGAAGAATAAAAGTGTGATTTCAATCAGATCCGATCGTGGAACAGAATTTATTAATCATATGATTGAATCATACTGCACCAAAAATGGAATTACTCATCAAACTTCAGCGGCTCGCACACCTCAACAGAATGGTGTTGTTGAACGACGCAACAGATCACTAAAAGAAGCAGCTCGCACAATGCTGAATGAAACCAATCTTCCTAAGAAGTTCTAGGCGGAAACTATCAATACAGCTTGCTACACTCAGAACAGATCAATCATTCACCAACGACATAAAAAAAACTCCATACGAGCTGTGGAAAGATAAGAAACCTCGGTTGAAATATCTTAAATCTTTCGATTGCGTGTGTTACATTCACAATAATGGGAAATCATAGTTAAAGACTTTTGATAGCAAAGCAGATCCAGGAATATTTGTAGGATATTCAGAGATCAGCAAAGCTTTCAGAGTTTTTAACAAGAAGACTCATATTGTGGAAGTAACACCACATGTTGTTTTTGATGAATCTATCTGTGAGTACAAGGAGACTCAATTTGAAGAAAGTACAGGTGTAAGTCAAAATCAAGAAGGTTCCAACATGCAGTTTCGAGATGAAATACTAATTTGGAGCCCAACCGACTCAGAAGAAGAAAGTCAACCTGTACAAGGTCTCAATCTACTCTTTCAGCAGGGGGGAACAAACCAAGGGGGAACCGAAGCTCTTCCAACCAGCACCTCCTCAACTGATCCAGAAAATCCAACGGAACCTGCAGTCAATATAGAACTGTCAATGGATCAGCTCGCTGAACAGTTTGAACAGCTTGACCCCTTCACTCCTCAACCTCTACCTGAGTTTGAAGATCCCATACCAAACCCTGAACCAACTCTTACTGAAGAAGAAATCTCTCATCGAAGGAGATGGGTCAATGCTCATCCTGAGGATCTCATTGTTGGAAACCCACAGGCGGGTGTGAAGACAAGGAGACAGATAGGCGAAAGCTGTCTACTAAGCTATTATCTTTCCTACTCTGAACCCAAAATTGTTGAAGAAGCTCTTGCTGATCATGACTGGGTCACAACCATGCAAGAGGAACTCAACGAGTTTAAAAGAAACGAAGTATGGTCATTAGTTGATCGTCCTACGCATCAAGGAGTGATTGATGTAAAATGGGTGTTTAGGAATAAGAAGGATGAAAATGCTGAAGTAATCAGAAACAAGGCAAGATTAGTTGCCAAAGGTTACTGTCAACAAGAAGGGATAGACTATGATGAGACCTACGCACCAGTGGCAAGACTAGAAGCAATAAGACTATTTCTAGCATATGCAGCTCATCAAAGGTTCAAAGTCTACCAAATGGACGTGAAGAGTGCTTTCCTCAATGGAATTCTTGGTGAAGAAGTTTATGTTGAACAACCACCAGGTTTTGAGGAAGCTGGTCCAGAGAAAGTTTACAAACTGCACAAAGCAGTATACGGTTTGAAATAAGCTCCCAGAGCTTGGTATGAAATGTTGTCTACATTCCTACTGCATTCTGGTTTTAAAAGGGGATCGGTCGACAGAACTTTATTCACTTTCAAGTACAAGGATGATATACTTCTTGTGCAAATTTATGTTGATGACATTATCTTTGGATCTAGGTCAAAATTCTTATGTGACAGGTTCGGAGAACTCATGAAGGATAAGTACAAAATGTCAATGATGGGGGAGATGAACTTCTTCCTTGGTCTGCAGGTCAAGCAATCTACGGATGGCATCTTCATTTGTCAATCTAAGTATGCTAACGAGCTGGCAACCAAATTCGGTGTCCAGGATAGCAGACCACTGAAGATTCCAATGATGGCAAATGGAAAGATGAATCCATATTCTGAAGGGAAACCTGCCAACATAACTTTGTATAGAGGAATTATTGGTTCTTTACTTTATCTTACTGCAAGTCGACCTGATATTTCTTTTGCAGTTGGAATATGTGCTCGGTATCAAGCTAATCCAAAGGAATCTCATCTAGAAGCCGCCAAGAAAATCCTTAGATATGTCAAGGGGACTGTAAACTTCGGGTTATGGTATCCTTGTGATGATAATTTTGAACTAACTAGCTATGCAAATGCAGATTATGGAAGATGCAAACTGGATAGAAAGTCCACTTCAGGGACCTGTCAGTTTCTTGGAAGCAAGTTGATCTCTTGGTTTTCAAAGAAGCAAACTTCAGTTGCTACTTCAACAATAGAAGCTGAGTACATGGCAATAGGAAGCTGTTGCGCGCAAATTCTTTGGTTAAAACAACAACTCAAAGATTATGGTGTCACAGTTCGAAAAGTTCCCATCTTTTGTGACAACACAAGCGCCATAGCACTCACTGTGAATCCTGTCTACCACACCAGATGCAAGCATATCGACATAAGGCATCATTTCATCAGAGATCACGTGGAAAAACAAGATATAACAGTTGAGAAAATCCATACTGACATTCAAAGAGCCGATATTCTAACGAAACCTCTCATGGAAGAGAGATTCAACATGCTATGTGGAAAGCTTGGAATGCTCAGAATGGATACATAGTCTAAGTCAGAAGATGAATGCAGTTCGCTAACACAGGTCAACCAAGAGCAGACTGACTTGGAAACTGCATGCTGACAAATGCAGTTCGCTAACACAGGTCAGCCAAGAGCAGACTGACTTGAAAACTGCATGCTAACAAAAGCAGTTCACTAGAGCAGTACGCTAGCACAGGTCACCAGAGAGGAAACTGACTTGAAAAGTTGCAGCTAAAATGGAAGCAGATCACGACACGCAGCTTGAAGTCACGAACTGCGTTAAAAGTCAAAATTACTGGCCTACCTTTAAGGGGGAACTGGAGATACCGTATCAATCTCCATTTAATTCATTACAGAGTTCATAACTTTATTTCCAAGCCTAATCCTTTCAAAAATCTTTTTCAAATCTCTTACTGTTACGTATTTGAAAAGTTTTTCACGAAAATCAAGGGATTACTGTCAATCTCAGAAGGAAAAAAAAGGGAGAAGAAGCGCGTGAAACACACTATATGAAGCGCGTGAAACTTACTCTCCACTGAGATTTGTCTATAAAGTCTTAACCGTGGAGAAAATTTAAAAAATAGAGAGAATCATTTGAACTCTTTACGCATTTCTTGAAATCCTTAAAATCTGGTTTCAAATTCTCTCTCGCTTTTCTTCAAAATTTCTCAAATTCCTTACCCTCTCTACAAAATGTCTACAGAATCACTAAGTGCTCAAGTGAAGAAAGCAACACCTCTCATTTTCTTGGAGAAAGTAGCTGTGCTGGACACGTACGGCTACAGAGGCTTGAACCTGATGATTGAGACTATCACCCAATGTGATGGTTTCTTCAACATCATCACACAACATCCTCAAGTGACGCTGCAAATGAACGTCGCCGATCTACTATGTTCTTTGGAATCGGTGGCCGGAGATCCCACCACGGCGACCTTTCTAGTCAACGATGAGGAAGAACGGCGTCATCTTCTTCCACTCGTCCTTCAGACCTACAGGCTGACGGATACAGGAGCCATCACAACAATTGACGACGTGCCCATGGACGCAGTCAATGATGTGTATCAGCAGGCTTTATTCGAGCCCAAGAAGGTTTACGATCAAAGAACCTTCAACCGCCACGACTTGAAGTCTGAGTACAGACTCCTCTTCGAGTTCGTCCACAACGTATTCTTTTCTTATCTAAGGTAGAATGAAGCAGTCACACTGCTGAAGTTCAAGCTGCTAACCGCGGTAATGAAACAGTTACATGTTAACTGGGCAAGGGTGCTAGTTAACCTGTTCATCAAAGAGGCAGCAGAGCAACCTGCCAGGATAAAGGCCAACATGCAGCTTCGACATGGCACGAAGCTTTCGATCATCCTGCAGAGAACACTTACTAACAGGTTGTGGCCTGTCTGCACCGGATTTCCTGAGGACAAGCTGGTTCCTCACACCTGCAACCAGTTGATCATGATACTTGGCATTCTGCCACACAAGATCAACAAAGCAAGCGGTGTAGCCAAGCGTTTGCTCACCGAAATGCGTGACTCAAAGGAAGAAGAAGATGAAAGTGAAGAGGGAAGTGAAGATGAAGAAGAAAGTTGTGAAGATGCTGAAATAGTCTGTAAAGGAAAACAGAAAATGACGGATCAACCATCTGCGCCCTCACAAAAGCGCATCACTCAATCAACAGCAGCAACCTTCGTGGAGGCATATATCACATCTGCAAGTGAAATGCAATTTGCTCCTCCATAGGTTGATGTGAAACCTGCTGGCGACCAATCCACTCCAGCCTCCCCACCCAAAGCTCAGGACAAGGCCCAAGGCTCCGCAGCTCCTAACTCAGTAGCTTTCCCATCCTCTTTCAACAGCTCAGTAGTTGTTGACAAGATGTTATCCTTCTTCAATACCGAATTTCTAAAAATGTCTCGAAGGCTTAACATTTTGGAGCTGGAAAGCAAGCTGTACATTGATGAAAAGTTTGCAGCTCTGCAAGCTGAGAATGCCAAGCTGTGGGAGTTCATCAAAACTCATATTGGTAAGGATACACATGGGCAGCTCGTAAAGGACAAAGAACAGTCCAGCTAGGTGGAAGCTGTGAAGTTCAAAAAGTGTGGAAACTGCAAAATCAGAAACTGTGGATAAGTCACAGTTCATATGGAAGTGTCATGGACGACCTGTATCAATCTCCATGTTTTTAAATCATATTTTTATATGCAATGATGTGCGTCTAAAATTATTTCTATCGTTTTAATATATATAACATAATTTCTGCTTCACATGGTCAATTCATGCCCTATCAATCATTTTTTTTATTTATTGAAGCATGTATTTTGTTATTTATTGAAATCATTGTTAAGGATATTCTGACACAACTCTAAACATTCGAAATTTGCTTTCCTTGAATGTCTAAAAGCGCATGCACAGTGTCATATCAACATTAAATGCGAGGCGACGGTTGAGTGTAGGGGTTATGCGAGTAGGCTTCACTAACCTCCCCACGCGCCCACTACTTCACGGATTTCTAGGGTTTAAATCATATCCGTTGAACGATTGAGTTACCTCAATCTCAACCGCTCATCCTATCCTCTATATATACTCATAATTGTGCATCGTCTTCATCACTTGAATTCTCAATTATTCTGCCATTTTTCTTCTGCAACTTCCTTCGTCCAAAAAACTCGAAGCTCTAAGTTCACTAATATTTCTCTTACAATGGCAGGAGAATCCACCTCTTACAATCTTCCCATCACGACGGAACAAAAGATACAATATATGCAGCAGTACATTCTCACAGAGCCCTCAGCAAATCTTTCTACGTACGGTTACGCCGGTCTCGACGAGATGTACGCCTCCATTAAAGTTGCGGAAGGGTTCTACAAGATTATTACTCACGAGCCTCAATTCTGGCTTCCGCAACAAGTAGCGATGTTCATTCTCTCATACTTTTGCATGAAAGATGTCAACTCTGCCGCCTTCCGTCTTCCATTGCCCAACCAGCCCGACGAGCCCATTCCTATTTTGTAGCTTATTTGTCAAACATACGGGATCGCAGATTTGGGATCTGTCGATATCCTGTATCACAAGACCTCAGGTCTCATTTTGGAGGTTTCGGATGCCGATCTGGAAACTGTGTACCAGAAAACTCTCATGCAACCTGCAGTCAAATAGGATGGTAAGAGGTTCTCACGACCTCTGCTGAAACCTACATACAGAGCCCTCTTTGACTTTGTCCACAAAGTCTTCCTTGGTTACTCGGGTAACCATGACGCTGTCACTCCAGCGAAATTCAGAGTGATGACTGCAATCGTGCAGGGTCTAGATGTAAACTGGGCCAGATTTCTACTCGAGCTGATAAATGAGGAGATCAAGCAGCTCTCGATCACTTTCAATGGTGACGAGATGACCGAGTTCCGCGTTGCCGCAACCTGTGATTGGGCACCAAAATTTGCTCTCTCATTCAAGGTCTCCACCCCAACCTTCAACAAAGAGAAGGTCCCCAAGGACCAAAAGCAGCTCGAACTGATCATTGGCGTCGACGGCACAGTTTTTGCCAAGTATGACGACTCAGTCAAACCCTATTTGTACGAGATGGGAAGGTCCAACCCAACCTGGGTACCTCCAGATCAGAGAGACCACAGGAAGAAGAGGTAGCTCGCCCCCAGCAAATAACTTGATCGACCTATCAAGTCTATGAGAATAAAATCGCCCACTCCTATCTCACGCAGGTTACACATGGAGTTTGCTGAGATAGAAGTTCAGCCGCAACCTGTTCGCTCAATCTTTCCCTCACACAAAGACAACCGAACAGATTGCTACACAGCTCTCCATTCCCATTCCTTCAGTTCGCCAAACCTCTGACGAACAGGTTCTGGACCAAGCTGGTCAGAGTCAATCTGTGTTCCAACCTGCGGATGACACAGATTTTGAGGAAAATAATCCCGCCTCTGCAATCATCATCCACCAGTCGTCTGGTGAAACCTCTCATCATCACAGCTCTCCTCCCGAGCTTGACATCAACATCATACTTTCTTCATACGATGATGATGTACAGGAAGAGCCTGTGAAAACTGCAGTTGCCATGCTGGTCAACTCCATTGAAATTAACGCTGAGAAGACTGTCATGGAGTCCTTTCCCGGAATTGACCTAACTCCAGAGACCAGGTAGATGGCATTCAGGCTGCGTACGTTGCTCGATGGGAAGGACAAGTCTTACTACGACTTGAAGTCGATCTTTCTCATTTCTTCCATCGAACAACTGGAGATTGAAGAACACACCCTGGGGAAGTATTTCGGATATGCTTCAATTCCTGAAGCTCGCGATTGCTTCAAGAAGTTCGTCCTTTCTAGGATGAAGAGAGAGGCCAGGGCTCTCAACATTGATCTGAAACCTTTTTATAATCATGATCGCAGTTTGTATAATTTCAAGTTTCCAGATGATGCAGATTTCAGTCCAATTCCCTCTCCCACTAGGAACAGCGAAGATACAGAGTCAGACCACGATCGTATACCGGTCTACTCTGTCGCACTAGTTGGCACTCCTCTCACTGTGATGCAAGAATAATTGAAAAAGCTCATCACTGAGGAGGTTGCCAAGGTGAAGGCAACAGAGGTAGAAGAGCACCTGAAGATTGCCAATAAAATCAAGGCAATGGACAATGCTGCTTCTGCTCTGCTGGCCAATATAAAAGAGGAAATGCCCATAGTCATTAAGGAAACTGTGGCCCGACAGTTCGCAACCTTCGTCTCAACCCAACTGAAAGACGAGACGGATAAGCTACTCCCACAACAGCTATCCGACATGAAGGTTGCCTCCCAATCTTCCATCGATGGCTTGAACTTTGAGTTTGAGCAACTCAACCAGCTTGTACACGACTTCACTACGAAGCTCACTCAAACCACTTCAAGCTCATTGAAGAAAGAGGAGGAGATGCAAGGGAACATCAACTCCCTCCTGCAGTTCAAGGAGAAGATCTGCACCGACCTGTCCTTACTTTCCGATGAGCAAGCCTCCCTCAACACCCTTGTTCAGAACCTCATCGATGATAATGCCGAAAAGGGGGAAGGGAAAGGCAAACGCACAACTACTAAAGGGAAAGGCAAGGAGAAACAGGTCACTCAAAGCCGAGGCACAGGTCACACTTCTCAACCTGTGATGCTAACCGAACCTGCTCAGCCTGCGATAACTGCCCCTCAACCTGCTGCCGCCAAGCTGTCTGAAGAAGAGAAAGCATAGTGCGAAGCCACTCTCATCCAGCTCATGGCAGAAGTTGGATACACTGCTGAAGATTGTGTAAATGAAGGCAAGCAAAAATTGTTCCTGGCAGAACTGAAGAAACAAAAAGCGAAAGACAAAGCTCGCGTGGCAAGCTTTAAAGGTCTTTAAAGCTGCAAGGACCAAGCTGACAAAAGAGAGCCAATTGACTGGCTACCAGTGGAAGATCAGCCGCTATGGGACGAGTTCCTTAACCAGTTTATTTTACATCACTACTGGTTACAGGTTGAGAAAGCACAGTGCGAAGCCACTCTCATCCGGCTCATGGCAGAAGCTGGATACAATGCTGAAGACTGTGTAAATGAAGGCAAGCAAAAATTGTTCCTGGCAGAACGAATAAACAAAAGGCGAAAGACAAAGCTCGCGTGGCAAGCTTTAAAGGTCTTCAAAGCTGCAAGGACCAAGCTGACAAAAGAGAGCCAATTGACTGGCTACCAGTGGAAGATCAGCCGCTATGGGACGAGTTCCTTAACCAGTTTATTTTACATCACTACTGGTTACAGGTTGATGCTCGCTATACCGGTGATACCAAGACGGCCTTCTATAACTGGATGCAATCTTTCCCAGACCGCGAATTCATCAAGAGGGTCAGGGAGAGAGCTGCAAAAGAGAAGGTCATGCTCAATCCGCCAAAGATTGAGACCTTCCAACCTCCCACTGTCTGCGGCACTGACACTCCAGATATCAACAGAATCAATACCTTCATTAGGAGTATCGCAGCTCAGTATGACTGCAAGACTACAGGGTGCGACGAGTACAAGTCGATTCGCGACAGCATCTATGCAGCCATGGGAACCGTAAGCTTGGACAAAATAGCTGAAGAAAGGTTCAAGACTGTGAGGAGTTCAACTGATCAACTTCATTTATTTTTGTATCAATCTTGTAATCTGTGAAAATCAATTTAGTTGATACTATAAATGAAAATGATCACCTTTTATTCCTGACGACAATATCTCTTTGTCCAGGCATGTGCATGATATGCTTTAAATTTTCTAACACTTATTCTCATGCAGCTGCCTGGACATCAAATCTTTCAAAACCTCTAAGCTAAAATGTAAAGTGTGGGTTTCGGCATTATCAAAAAGGGGGAAATTGTTGGGAACCCTTTGAAACTTAGTTTTGATAATGTTATTAGAAACCACACTTAGACATATGTTTTTAATTGGAACAGGCTGATCTCCGTGTTCAGAATCAGTCGTCTAAACCGGACAGGTTGCTATGTAAAGGTCAAGGTTGGTAGTACAACCTTGTACCTAGTCTACTCAAACCTGTCACACTGTTCCATTATGTAACCTGTCTATGTAACCTGCCCCTACAATACTCGAAGATCTCACGCGAAGGTTACAGAAGATCGAAGATTGTTCGAGGTATAGGAAGCGCAACCTGTGAAGGCCAACCTGAGCTATGGTGATGAAACCTGCTCTCACTCAACGACAAGAATTGTGTCAGCGTACGGAATCTGCAAATCCTGACACACTTCCAACGGCTCAATTTCAAACGCTTCTCTATAAATACCTCACATATTCCAGATTGAAATACGGGAAAATCAATACTCAAGCAAAAACGCTGCAGAAATCTCAAGCTGAAAATATTCAAATCAACACTCGAAATTACTAGAGTTTTCCCAAGTGTTGATCATTGTAGATTTCTTATCTATCTGGAATCAGTCTTACTAGAACACATCACACACTCTCACTACCATTAAAGTAGAAATACTAGTGTAGTGGATCGAGTTGTATTCCTTACGTCGACAGCTAGTTAAAGCTTTCAAGTTTGGATAGTAACACTAGTCATTTAGTGTTAGTAAGTCTGTATGCAAATTTGTATGTAAGTTAGAAGAGACGCGACTCTAGAAACGTGCTAGATTCAGTCTAGAAGAAAGACTTGAATTTGGACTGGACCTTCACCAGTGTTAAAAGGAGTGAAAAATCTCTAGTTAAGGGATTACAGATTCGACGGGATCTGGCGTGGACGTAGGAGCTGTTTACTCTGAACCACGATAAAAACTCCTCGCGTTTCTCTGTTCTTATCATCTGTTTTCACACAGTTTGCATGCTCACAACCTGCACATTTGTAACCTGTCTTGCATGTGTACTATCTTTGAAAATTGTTTCTGAAAATTGTCTTTGAAAACTGTTAGCCAACCTTTCCACCAAACTTCCGCACGCAGATTAGTTTTGCAAGCTCAGCAGCTTACTGATTGAGCTGGAAAAACTAAGCTGCTCTGATAAACTTGAGTGACGACTCAGTTCAGATCAAATTGTTTTGAAAATTCAAAACCGTTGGCTAATTGGTGTATTCCCCCCCCCCCCCCATACACCAATATCTACTTATCGGGACCTACAACACTTTATGTCTGATAATACTTTTCACATTGTTTCCAATGCTATTATATTATCTACATAATGTACTAGAATAACCACACTTCCATCCAAAACAAAGACGAAATCGTAACGTTCATTAACACATTGCATAGAAGTTATGTTCTACTTGTGCTTGTTCCTAATGAACTTGCCATCATCTTGGACCACTGCTTAACACTTAAGCTTCCAAGGTGACGTGCATATCACTATCTTGCACATTAGTTCTCTTGTAGTTTCCTTTAAAGGCCCTTACCAAGGCTAGGTAACCGGATTGGAATTCGAAAAATAGACATTTATTTGAAACAGTTAGAGATACTAATGTGTGGATGATAGAATATAAATGGAAATTTCTTGATAAAGTCTTGAAAATTTTAGGCCTAAAAGCCCTTTGTTTTCCATTTTATTCTTATTTTACTTGTATATCCTAATACCATTTGTGGCATTTACTCCAATGGTAAGATCATACAAAACCATTACTTCAATGAATCTCCAATTCATAGATGGAAATAGTGATTTGCAACGATTTCTTCCAAACGCCTCTTAATACTGTCATAAGTGGATGTTTCTTCACTTTGTCCATTTATCTAAGAATCCAGGATTCTTTACGAACATGAAACAATGTGAGGCTTACTCAAGGCACTCCCACTAAGACGAAGATTTATAAAGATAAATGTGCAATCTTGTGGTATACTATCTAACACTTTTGGTTATGTTTCGTGAATTGTCCAATTTCTTGAATCAAATTCAAGAATTTACTGTTTGTCACAATCTTGTTGATCAATAGTTTTTCTTCCAAATCAGTCACATTGCCACATGCAATGATCATCCATTCTTTTGGAACTATACAACAAAGTTGCTTCTTATTTTCTTTGAAATATACCTTTTGAACTTTCAAATTTATCGACATAGGTTATAGTTTGCACCTTTATCCAAGATATGTGCATACTTTCCTTATTTCTGAATCGACAATAGGAGACTGGCTATAAAACCCTCATAGTATCGATTCTTAAGGCCCAATGGTCATAAATAACGTTCTAAGTAAGATTTCATAAAAGATGTGCAATAGGGTGACAAACAAAGAGAAAGAAAGATATTCATCTAACAATTAGAGATAAGTTATAGATAATTATTTCGACACGAATGATTAAAGCAAATTAACAAACTAGTATTGGAGCAAATCGCCCCAACACAATGTCAATAAATAATCATTCGAATAAGTTTCAAAACCAACATAAAGTACTTGTCAAACCGGCAAAACCAATGTAAATGAAACCACGAAAAAACAAAAGTACCGCTGAAGCTCGGCAAACCAATGTAACTTGAAATAATGTATCATAACTCCCACTCTCAAAAAAACGATAAGATGAAGAAAGATAAATGATCTTCAATTCTCGACAACTGCACACCCGCTCTATGCTTGTCGACCTTTGAAGATCTCGGACTGCCTCACTCACTCCTTTAAGGCCGGGCCTATAAAGGAAATTGTAACAAGACATAATTAGTCTTACTAGTAAATAATTGTCCTCAAAGGACTAAACCAGTTTACTATTTATGTTTAACTATGTTACAAAATGTGAGACATACCTTTATCTTTCTTAGAATCATGTAACATAAGTTGCATCTTGCATCTCCTCATATAGACCTTATCAATCTTACGACTCTGAAGGCACAATTTGCCCTTCGTCACATTGACATTGTCACTTCCTTGGCTTTCGATTTCCTTTCTGAGGTCAGCATCCGTTAGCCCGGTGTTCCTAGAACTCCCTGGCGCCGCTAGATGGCCCCGAAAACCCAGTTTGGCACAGTCATCTAAATACCTTTGCTTCATGCACTTCTTATATGCCTCGACATCCACTAACATGTTCACCCATATCCTTTCGATTTGGATTAACTCTTTGAAGAGTGTAGGTAGGTTATCATGATGGAATGCCCCACCGAACAACTTTCTCAAGTCACGGTATTCATCTGGCAGAGAAAATAGTACAATATCACATTTGACTTCCTCGGTTAATGAACCACCAAATTGTTCATACTTCGCGAAAAGTACCTCGAAGCTCCAAATGTGATCTTGCATGGTATTGTTGTCCTTCATTTTCTTATCAATGATCTCATTGATAACCAAGTAAGGAGAAGTCCGTTCTTGAACTTATTCGAAATAGCCACATTAGGTGCCGTCAGACGGAGAATGCGGTCCCGTAGAGAATGAGAGATCATATATGAAAAAATATAAACAAGTTGACAATTAAGAACTTGGTAAGAATGAATAATTTTATGTTAACAATGTTACAACCCCTTGATAAAAGTAACATCGACTAACAAATGAGTTGCCCGATCATTTCGCATGCAGAACACTTCAATGCGGACATCTACTTGCGAAACTCTCGACCAAGACACGATGGTCACTTTATTTCTTATCCCATCACACGGACCTTTGTGACACAAAGAAATAATAACTCTCTTTGAAACTGAACCCTACTATCTCGAGTAGTGACCTCCTTCATGAGGATACATCAATTAGTAGCTAAGCTTGACCATATTATTCGTCTAGTACTGAGATTTGTTAAGCAAATTAGTGCAATTATGTGAACGGCACTACTTGCAAAACGCCCTCTTAGACTATCCCACTTAATAATTCCACTTAGGTCTTGAGTGTCGGTTGTACGAGCAAGCCACATTCGTGTGGACGTTTACCGCACAACTCCCACTTACCTAAGAAATTATTAAGCTATTGGGAAGTTTTTCTAACGTTTACCTTGTAGAAGCCTAGAAACATGCAAGCCGCGTTCTTGTGGACGTTTACGTGCTGCTATCTTCTAACTACGTCTAAAACCAAATATGGAGGTCCCAATTAATTTTAAATTAATCATTTTCTACTTAGACATTTCATATTTGAAAAGGTTTATTGCGATTCAAAACCACGTAGACATATAGTCCTATCGCATGATTTCTAAGCACAAATAATAGAACATGCTTGCCTTGAAATTGTATAGACTGCATGTTATGACCCCTATGCATGTTAATTACTATTACACAATTAATAAAAGTAAATATAACATGCAATTCATGCTTTTAATTATCGTTGCATAAAATTAAACATCCATAGCATGCAAATTAAATAAATAAATAGGCTGCTAACCGGGAGGTAAAATCCTATCTATTACATTTAATAATAAATCCGGAACACAATCCGGTCAACTTTCTAAATATGGAAAGGTCCACCTTCGGTCTTGAAGTCCTCCTTCCAAATTTGTCTTAGCTCGATTTAGATAGGATTAGAAAACCCTAGTTTCCAAAATGGGAAGTTAAGTGAATTTGGAACGAACTAAGGTTCGGAAACCCTAGTTGTTGACGATCGGGCCAAAGCTTTGGAAAGCCTAGGCCATTGTTGATGTCGAGCACGCTGCAACCCCATAGGCTGCCGTCTCGATCGCATGAGTCCGGTCACGTGCCGCCACCGAGCCGCGCGTGCATCGCACACGCCGCCGTGGTGTGCACCGGAACCTCATCTCCATAGCCCCGAACATGGGCAGCTGGGCTCATCAAGCCTGCTGCATTCCTCGCAGCATAGCTCAAGCCCTAGGCTCGGTCGTGGGCTATGCCAATCGCCGCCGCCGCCGTCGTCTTACGCGTTGCAGCCATACAACACCGTCAAGCCCGCATCAGTGGCTCGGTCGCCACCACCGCCTCCCACTAGGCTCGACCCACCTGCCCAGCACCATGGCTCGGTGCTAGGCTCGAGCTGGAGTAGCAGCAGCCACAAGACGAGCCGAATGACGCGCACGCAGTGGCAAAATCCTAGGTTTTACCCGCGCCGCCGTCTCCTGCCCCTGCAGCCGTTGCCGCCGGTCACCACAGCCACCACCATGGCCGTCGACCTCACCCAGCACCTGGGCTTGATGCTGGGCCCCACGCATGGGCCTAGTTCAGGCCGCGCAGCACATGCGCGAGGCCGCCGCCGCTGCAGCCGCGAACCACCACTGTTTGACGCCATTCAGCACCGCCCAGCCCTCGTACGATGGCACCTGAACCCTAAGGTTAGCCCTTGGGTTCGGCCATCGTGACAAGCGAGGAGGGGTGCGCCGATTTGCAGCCGAAACGGCTGCTACCCATCACGTGTGTGCGCACGCGCCGCCGCGCGTGTTGCCGCCGTTCTTCGTCTCATTCTTCATGATTTCTCGAACTCCACCGTACAATTATAATGGAAAATATTTGAAAAAATACAAGAGAAGTCAATCGAAAAATAGATCTAAACTAATCGGTACCTTATTTCTCACCGATTTAAAAAAATGAAACGAATAAAACCGAAATAAAATCAACGCAAATTATCCCGGACAGTAGCATGCACAAATTATGGCATAAATCGATTCATATGCATGAACATGTAATTCTCAAAATTACAACAGAGTCAAATCTCAGAACCTAGGCTCTGATACCAACTGAACGGATCGCTATATTGAAAGCGAACCAATTTTGCCTCAGATCTGAATTGGATGTTGTAATTAATGCAATTAATTCACATATGAATTTAGATATACCTTTAAGCTCGGAGATGGTAATCTACAGGTCTAGATTACTAGAGTGATATCCCATTCCTCACACTCGAACAACTATGTGGGCATTGGATTCGAGATCGGATCTTGGATCACGCCTTGTACTTGAGTTGAATGAATTCAACTCTCCTTCTTCTCCAAGAGAAGAACCGCTGCCGCCACTCTCTCTCACTCAAATCTCGTGATTAATGAATGGATTAAAATTATGATTAGGTCAAACCTAATCTCTATTTATAATTACTTATAAATATACCCGAGAGAGATGGCGTGTGTGTTCTTTAATTAAATAATAATTAACACGCATTGGGCTTAAGTACAAGCCTTGGCCCAAATTGGCCCAACTAAAGGTGATAGGCGCTTACTTAGGGTTTCCCCCCTAAGTGCCGCCCCTTGTGGGCTAATGGGCCCACAAGCTCACTTTCTTGGTCCAAACCAACTATTGGGCTCAATATTAAACTTCTGATCCATCCTGAGGTGTTTGGGCCACTCCAGGGACCTAGATACCAGACAGAGTTGGGTCTTACCTAATTAGATAATTACTATGCTCTCCCCTAGAGCATTTACCATAATTAGAGCTATAACTCATTCCACTAAAGAGTTACAACTGATTCACCGCTCTGTCCCGATTACGTAGATCGGGGTTAGTATTTTGCTTAGTGCAATCCCCGTGTTTAAGAATCTTGATATCCGTTAATTAATTAGAACTCGTCTGACTGTTCTCAATTAATTAACCTCTTATACTTCCTTAGGTAGTACTCGTTCAAACTTATTATTATACCTTGATGTTAATTTTGCTTGCAAGACTTGGTATAATAAACATTGTGAACTCCCTAAGAGGATATCTCAACCTAAACGGACACGGTGTCTCGATACAACTAACTAGACATCATGTGTGTTTCCATGTCACCCAAGATATAAGGAATTGAGGAACCTCACAAGGCCCATACCAAATAAGTCAAAGCATTAGTGAAGAACTCGCATATGCCTAATAGCTTATCGGGATTAAGATCAAGCTACCAAGACCTGAGATCTTTAGTTCTTCACCTCATTATAAGGGTTAGTCTAGAAGAACATTATCTCTCTGCGATCCTATCAATACGTTCCACGGTATCAACATAACTAGTGATTGAGACCTACCACTACTATTAATGCTGCAGTCTAAACTGATAACTTTACCCAAGTTATCTCGACTGTGATAATCATTTATATCTCATGAGTCACCAAAATACGTGTTCCCCTCCAGACGCAGCTGGCACGTTAACTAAAATATGAGATAATAGACTTATTCATTCTCAACTATATAATGTCAGATAGGTGATTGTAAAAAGTGGAATAATCTTTGTATACACTAAAACACTAGTTTTGCTTTAGGTATACAAAATCCCAACTGTTACATCATTGATCATTGTTTCACCAACTTGTACTTTACCATAACCTCTAGTCTTTCCTTTGTCATTTCCTCCAAAGGTGACTTCGGGTCCATCATATTCAATCAGGTCTTATAGCAAGTGTTTGTATCCCGTTATGTGCTTTGAATATCCACTGTCGATGATCCGGACTAGTCCACCGGCAGCTTGACTCCTTCTTTGATGTTTCCTACCCTGCAATTAAGTAGTTTTAGCAACCCACTTGAACTGGGATGCATTGTTAGCAGGTTATGTCGGGGTTGTTTTGGGAGCCTTCTTTTTCTTCTTTGACCTCATTTTGAATGAATGAGGTGCGAACTGGTACTAATGCTCATGATAGAAGGGATCCTCATAGTAGCCAGACTAACGGTAGGGTTGATGAGCTCCATAGCAGTAGTCTTGATGCATGGGCTGCTTATAGTAATCAAACTGATATCTTTGGTCTGGATACCCAGTTTATTGTCTGATCTCCCATTGATTTGAGTAGAGATTTGAGGGATAGAAGTGTTGTTGCGGATAGTGTAGACTTAGATTCCACTGCTCATGATAGCCATAATTCTGATGACTAGGCCACTACTCATAGTGATTCTGTCTAGGATAGATAGTTCTCTTTTTGTGTTTGGGAACAGTTGTGATCTTTAGCTTGTTCCCAGTTTGACCTTTGGATTTTGCATGTCGGTCTGTCTTTCCTTGAGCTGATTTCCTGATCTTGTTCTGAGAAGTTGATGGTCCGTGGTCTTTGATCAAAATGGCTTGGGGCTGGCGAGCCGGACTCTTCAATTTGATTCTTTTGTCAGGTAGGGATTGGTGAGTTGGTTTACCTGTTTGTTTGTCCTTTGACTTTATAAACTGAATCTTGCCATCACTAGTCTGACTTGGGTCCTTTCTTTGACCTGCAAACCCTAATCTAGTTTTAATGATAGGGTTTCTCTGAACTGATTGGATTTCTTTTTTATTATCCTTTCCTCTGTTCATACGATCAATCTTACATTAACAATCTGTTAGTTTCTCTGATAGAAATTTGATTTTTCCATCTTTCCCAGAGAGCATTTCCTTGAGATGTTCATCTCTCAAGGTTGCCTGTTCAATTTGCGCTTTCAGTTTTTTGATGGATTCTTCTTTCTCAGCATCATAGGGAGCAAACTATTCATTTAATGCTAGCTTGTACTTCTCAATTTCTTCCTCTAAACCTTTCTCAACACAGACTAGTTGCTAAAAAATGTTCGAGAGGTTCTTGTAGTCATCCATCTGCTGGGTGAACTCATCCCAAGATACCATCTCGGGTGGATTCTTACCTGCACATTCATTGTCAGGAATGATAGAGATTTTGAGTTGAGAATCTACCTTGGTTTCCTAAGTTTTGTCTTCGAGGCTAGCATAACATTCTTCTTCATCATTGTTCTCATCTACCTCATCAGCTAGGTAGGTATGTTCCATTTTTGGATCTTAATTATCTGAATCCATTTCTGTGAAGTAACCTTCTTCTGATGATGAGTTAGATAAAGTAGGCTTCTTCTTGGTTACATTCTCAACTATCAAGGCATCTCTTCTTTCTTTTAGTTTGCGATCTCGTTTGGCTTGTAGAACATCTAATTCTTCTTGAGTCAGATCTGGACAGTCTGTCTTGTAGTGACCTGTGTTGCCACACTGAAAGCATCCTCCAGATGAGGTGTTAAAAGAATTGAAATTTGAGGGTTTCGAATTACCTTGACCTTTATTGTCAGTTTGAGTGGAAGCTTGATTTTTGTAACTTCTTTTTGAATCTTTGTAGAACTTTCTGAATTTGTTCATTCGAGATTCCATCTTCTCATTTTGTAGAGCGAGTAATGCGAAATCTTAGATCAGTTTCTCCATTACGGTGAGCTGATCTGACTTGGCAGTTAGGGTTGTGGTTGTGACCTCAGCTTTGAAAGTTATTTCGACCTTATTCTTCTCAGCTGTAGGTTTACTCGAGCTGGTGGAAGGTTGATTAGATCTGTGAAGATGAATCATGTCATATTTGTTTCCAATGAGGAGATCAAAGAGGTCATCTGTTGACAAATCGTTGAAGTCAGGTCGGCTAGGATGAAGAGCAGTGTATACATGCCAGCTTGCAGGTAGGGCACGCATCACTTTCTGATTCAGTTCACGCTAAGAGTATTTATCGGCTTTGATAGCTCCAATCTCCAGGGTGATCTCGATGAATCTATTCTTCATCTTCTCTATGGATTCTCCAGATTGCATTTTGATTTTTTCAAACTTGTTACATGCAATGGAGAGTTTTTAGTCAAGAATTTCCTCAGATCCCTGGCTTATGGTTTTCAGCGTATCCCACATTTCTTTGTTGTCTCCAGTTTCCTGATCTTGGCAAGATGAATGCCCTTCATAGTACTAGAGATTAGGCCTTTGGCATAATTGTCGATGCCTGCAATCTTTCTTTCTTCGGTAGTATAGGATTGAGAATCCTTGAGCTTCTATTGAGAGGTGACATCCTTGAGAGCTTCTCCGTCAACTGAAGTGACGTCTTCATAGATAACAGGAGGTCCATTTAGGATGACATCCCTCATCAGGTAGTGATGTGCTTGCAGACACATCTTACTGAAGCTCCAATCTTCATATCCCTGAATGAAAAAGTCCTCGCATGCACGAAATAGAGATGCTTCCATGATAACAGTTCAATAAAATGAAAAAAAAAAAAATCTTCTTAGAATCCAGTCCTAGTTGACCAAACGCTTAAAATAGGAATTGAGCTTAAAACTTATTATGCAGAAGCGATGGTCAAAAGAACCTGGCTCTGATACCACTTGTTGGTCCCGAAAAGAGTTCATTGGTGTATGGGGGGGAATACACCAATTTCCAATAGTTTTCGTTTTGAGCTTAAACTGACCTTACCAACTGACTTTGTGAACTGAGTCAGTAGATTTGACCAGAATGAGAGTTCAGTTTATTCAACTCAGACAGTGAACTGCTGAGTTTCTTAAACTGAATTGCGGTGCGGAAGATGGTGGCTTGTGTTGGAAAAACTCTTCGAGAAAATTCCTTGACTTATACTAACAGTTCAAGAAATGCGTGCAAAATGATATGCTAGTTAGTATGACAGTTCGTAATAAACAGATTATATAGAGAGCTTGAGTGAGAGAGTTAGAGAGAAAGATCGACACACAAGTTTAGCCTGGTTCGGAGATAACCCTCCTATATCCACGTCAGATCTATCCCGATCTGAAATCCCTTACTTTGGATTTCCTTCTTTCTTCTTTATACTGGTTGAGAACCGGCCTTACCCTTCGTCAGTTCTTCGACGGAGACTAAGCACGAGTTATGGGTCATGACCCTTACAACCTTCATTACAACTTACTACAAACTTGTAAACTGCTAACTTCCTCTAACACAAAGTCAAACCTAACATTGTAAAAAGGATAAATACTGAGAAGAACTTCTACAAAGAGAGATAACAGTTATGAAATCATAGAAATACTTCTAGTAATCACTTAAGCAGCAGTAAACACTCAAGCAATTAAAATACAGAACTTCAAACTCTCAGTAATCACTAAACGCTTGGGAAATTTATCTTGATTTCCAGCGTTGTGTTGTATGCTTGTTACGCTAGAGAATTCGGCAAAGTTTTGGCTTTGAATGTGAAAATTTCCCCCTTCATTTCTTCAAGGGAATGGACAGGCAAGAAGTCAGATTCTAGCCATTGGAGTGTGTCAGATCCGTACACTGACACTCGTCTTTTCTTCCCGTTGAGCCAGTTCTGTAAGAATAGTTTAGGAGCAAGAACAGATCAACCCGGGGAAGCAGGTTGAGGTTCCTCTTCCATCTGAGTCTTCAGCTTCCTTCCTTCAATACTTTGAGTCTTGAGCTCTTCAAATCAGGTGTTGGACTCATAAGGTTAGGTTGGCCAAGATCTGCCTAGTAAGAATACTAAATTGTGTAATACATGACAGTATGATCTAGCAACCTTGAATCTAGAAAAGAACTTATACAATTCTAGATGTTGTTTCGATAAGCATCATCAAAACTCAAGAGATTAGTGGGGTTCCCAACAATGTATATATATATTTATAGGAAATTGTTATGTTGCACTACTAATGTGAGCGCTATATGAGCGATAGCAAGCCACGTCACTATTTTTAATTTTCTTTTCTCTCTCTATATTGTTTTAATTTTATTTCTCTCTTTCACACAATGAATCACAATTTCTTTTTTTTATCAATAATTCTATGGTTTCAAAAAAAAAATCAATAATTATCTATTAAGTGTATTACTTTATTTAATTATCTAATTGTAATTAGGGATTATACTTTCCCAATTAGGGTTTATATTTTCCCAATTAGGATTTATAAATTTCACTTAAAATTATTAATTTTAATTATAATTTATTTGAATACTATATACTTAATTTATTATAAATAAAGAATTTTGATGGTAACTACATATAAAGGACAATAGAATTTATAAATATATGTAGAGAAAACAATCAATACACGTGTAGAGAAATATAATTCTAAAAAAACGGCAAAATATTTGGGGGAGAGAAAATATGGTTGCATGATACTATTAGGAAGAGAGAGAGAACGTAAATTAGGAAGAGATATGGCTGGCGTGGCATGAGTCGCTTACAAGTGTTCAGCATAAATCTGGCAGCATAACATTACTCTATATTTATATATTCCTTGGAGTATATCTTAGCCTTAGGTGTAGATTTATGGACCGCATGGGCTTTAGTTTTATAGTGGGCTTGGTTGGACTTAAGTTGATTGGCTTTGTGGCTTTTTTGGGATTTGTGGATTTTTCGGGCTTTGCTGTAATTGTCACTATTTTACAATAACTGCACAAGTAATAATCATATGTGCATTTTACGGTGAGGTTGTGTTCTCTATGATGGAAAATTATCATGAGAAAAGAGAACAATCATCCTTTAAATTTCTCATATTTTCTTATATTTTCTCACATTTTCTCACCTTCTACTCTTTTTTCCTCTTCCTTTTCACTGTAATGGAAGGAAAATATTTTCACCCCAATATTGGTGGGATAATATTTTCCATTGAAAAAAGAGTAAAATTCTTCATCATAGATAAGGAGATGGGAAAATGTGGGAAATTTAAAAGGTGATTGTTCACTTTTCTCTCATTTTCTCATGATAATTTTTCATCATAGAGAACACACCCTGAAAAAACAAACTCATAACATTAGATTTTTACAAGAAATATTCTCTGATAAGATAAAAAGGGGATAATAGAAGGACAAAGGTTTGGTCTTCATGGTCATAGACTATATCGAGGCATTTTTTATTGTTTAAAATGTAGTATTAAAGAATATGATAATTCACCATATAAGCATATTTTTGTACTATTAGATCATGTATTAATCTTCCTTAAATATTCAATCTTTTGTAGCAAATTCAAGCTAACTATCACCTAAAATTAAACGTTCCATAAAAAACATTATTCACCATGAAAAAAAATATATATCGTGTTATGTCATGCATACACATGTATACTGATCATCATCCGAGTATTAGCTCAATATATACGTTTAAAATTTGTAAGTTAAAAGATATTTAGATTTACTTAACTAAGTCGATGATTGTTCTCTTTTAAAATGTATTCCGACATAAGAATTAATTAGAGAAGAAAGGGGAAGAAGAAAAAATAAGGTTGGTTTGTGTCCATATCTTAAATTAATATAGCAAAATGCCCCTATTTTCTTACATCAAGTTGGAGGAAAAACATAATCTAGTTTGAATAGTAGCTGCACCAAAGACATTTGGTTCCTTAGACTCCACACATAGTATATGTAATAAGGCACCTAATTTCGTCTAAATTGGGTTGCCATAAACTATGAGAATATTCAAAATTGAATGACACCCAAATTCAATGGAAATTTAATGAAAATGAGTAGTTTAGTGAATTGGTGGTTAAACTAAGATTCTGGTTGACCTAGAGCGACAGCTCTCCAATTGCAGACCCTTTTAGCATTAATTTCAATTTTAAACTGAGATGTGGAGGCTACACTCAAATTTTCAGCGTGGATGGTGTTAAAATAGTTTATTATTTTATGCAATGTTGGTGTATATAATTACTCCGTATTATATTACTGGTGTAAAAATTAGAGCCTTTTGTTTTGCAAAAGTCTAAACTATATCAGAAAAGGATTTTAATGAACTAGTCCGTTATGAGATATCTTTGTGAGCTCCACCCACGTGTTGTCCACGTAATTATTATTATTTCTTGTTATTTTCATTGATATTCATTCTAATACCTAAAATTATTATTCCCTCCGTCCTCTATTTACTAACCCTGTTGACTTTTTAGATAAATTTGAAGCTTTGTGATGATGGATTTAAGATCAAATTTTTGGAGTTTAATTTTTTTTATAAGGTACTATGAGTGTTCTCATATCGTGTAAAAAAAACTAATCTCAAAAAATTCAATTTAAAATTTATCATCACGAAACTCCAAAATCATCTAAGAAGTCAACAGGGTCAGTAAATGGAGGACGGAGGTAGTAATAAAATTATTAAATTCATAAATTACACAAAATTCGAATCTCGATTTGTTCTTTGTCCTTGAACTTCAAAGAAATGAATATAAAGAACAAAATTAAATAAGGTTTGATTTTTATATAATTTGTGAATTAAATGATGTTATTAATAGTATTTGAAGTATCATAATAGCGATCATTGAAAAAAAAGAAAAAATAAATCATAATAATGTGAATATATATATATATATATATATATTAAAATTGTATATTTGTATGGAATAGCTACATTTTTTTCTGGACTGCAATCGCAATCAACAATTTGACTTCAGATGTGAGTACGTATTTACTGGTTAGTTAATTAATACAATATTTATTAATATTTGAATATTTATTAAGAACACCTTAATTAATAAATAAATGTAGATGAAAGCATCCCCATTTTCAATGTATCAACTGGCAACTACCATCCCATGCCGACAAAATTACTATTACACATGAATTATCCCATATCTTTACTCATTAGCAGCAATAGATTCAATCTTCTTACACTTCATCATTCAACGTGATTTTTATTAAAATTCACAAGGCTATGATATTACAAGCCAAATATGAATAAAAACGAAATGCACAACAAAATAAATAGAGTAAAAAAACAAGAATATTTTACATAAATCAAACCTGGAATTTCCTCTCTTTAATTACTGCTCAGAACAAGAACTGGACAAATTAAATCGTACCGTATTTTCTACTCCGTATTTATTATTCCCAAAATTCTTTCCTTCATTATCCAAACGTTCAACTAAATGTGCTGAAGACATTTAATACAATTGATGAACAAGTCATACAATATACGAAATGCACTTTTTTTTTTATTTTATTATGATAGAAAATGCACTTTTCTTTATTTAAAAACAAAACAAAATTATCTTTAAAAAAATTAAGCATACAATCATACTTTTTTCAGAAGTTATGCAAGGAAAAAAGTAATTTCCAATTTTAAATTTTACTTGAAACAAAGAATTTTGTATATTTATATTATCATTAAAATACATTACAAATATCTATATTTTCATTTTCTTTTAAAATTTCCAGTTTTTTTTATCCTTCCCTTCAGCGAGTATCATTCCCCAATCCCAAGTAATCCCTGACGTCATTTGGGAAGCAAGGGTAGCGCCGCCACTCACGGCCGTGCAACTTCAATATTTTCATCGCCCTCTCCTTCGTCGTCGACTGTCCGCCGCCGACATGCAGTAGCGCCACCAGCCTCTTCACGGCGCCGGAGACCAGCATCTCCTCCAACACCTTCTCTGTCGCGTGAAAGCTCCCTACCAGCCACATTATCTTCACCGCGATCTTGGTGGCGCCGCTGGAAACATTGAGCATCTTCTTCGCCACCGCCGCGATCCCCAATCCGTGCTCCGTGAAAGCCAATCTCCCCTCCGCGCATTCACACAGCACCTTGATCAGCTGCATGATTTTCTCGCACTTGGATCTGCTGGATTCCGGCAGCAGCTCCACCGCCGTGCAGATCGCGCCGGCTTCAATGGCTTTCAGCCTCGACTTTCTCGAAGCTTCCATGATCTGTATCAGCAGCTTCAGCGCGCAAGAGCTCGCCTTGCTGCAGATCTCGTCCGACGCGATTTCTAATAGAGATTTGAAGAAATCGACGCCTTGATCCTGGGCGGTGTAATTCCATTGATAATCAGCGTTCGCCAATTTCTCGAAGGTCGCGATCGCGCCGAATCTGGCCTCGGCGCTGCCGCGCTGGAGCACAATCGCCATCGATTTCATGCAATTAGGGCTCATCAGCAGCTGCACAATCTGCTCTTCTTCGTCGCTCACCGGAATCCGATGCAGAACCGCCACCGCCTCCTCGCAAGCCCTAAAGGCCGCGAAATCGGAATTTTCCCCCAAAACCTGCTCCATTATCCTCACCAGAACCTCGATTCCGCCCAATCTCTTAAAATCCTCCTTCACCTCATCCCCAATTTCCACCATCGACCTCAGCTTCCGCAGGCAGCTCACCTTGAACGGCGTCGAATCGATCGCGCCGAGCGCCGCCGCCATCTCGTCGTGCTTGGGCGACGGCGGAGGAGGAGGAGGAGGAGGAGAGCGGCTCCGCTGGCCGTCGCACCAGGCGACGATCAATCTCTTGAGCGTGTGATTGGGAGTCATTTCCAAAGTCTCGATCCACTGCATTGTGGCGGGGCAAGTGCTCTTTTTGTAGGTGAGGAACCATTTCTCGATGTTCTTCCGCTCGTAGGTGACGCCGGTGGAGACGGTGACCGGATCCTTCATTATCTCCCTCGAAATCGGGCATCGGAAATCCTGAGGGCAATCCATGGAAGGAATTCCGTCCATTTCTGATCCAAAAAGAGGGGTTTTAATGTTAATTTAGGTGGTGAATTGTTATGCAGAGCATTGACAGTGAATATATATATCTGGCAGTAGACTTGAAAATTGTGTAAAGAGGTTTGTGGAAGTCTAAAGAAAGAAGAAGAGTTCAAGAGTCAAATATAGACATGGAAGGGACAACGAAGCTATGGGAATTTTAATTTCTAGTCGTCTCTCTTCATTCATTTTATTGTTTTCACCCTCCCTATATTACTTGTTATTTACAATTCAACCCCCCACAGTATTTTTGAACCTTTTTTTTTTCCTTTTCGGTTTGATCCTAAATATCCCAAATTTCAAAGATTATATATATATATATATATATATATATATATAGGGAACGGTTCGTGTGTTAATAAATCATGGCGTGTTAAAATGTTAAAAATGCTTAAAGGTATACAAAACTATGTTTAAATGTGCATAAAATTATGCTTAAATGTGCATAAAATTATACTTATTTTATAATTGTGCTTTTAAATGTACCAATTCATGTTTAAATGAAATCATGCTTATTGCCCTTTGAAACCATGCTTAAATCAATGACAGTCATAGATTTGATTAAGATCAATGGTCCATATTCATTCCTATTTAATACACCATAATTTATTAACATATAAATCAACTTCTATATATATATATATATATATATATGTAGTAGATCATATGAAAACTAATTATTACGTGAAACTTGCAACTCATCATAAAACGTTGCATTTTATGCATAAAATGATGCATTTTGTGCATAAAATGTTGCATAATAAAATATATTATTTTATATTATTTTTATGTATATAATACATCATCATGAGAATGCAACATTTTATGATAAAAATGCAGCACTTTTATTCATTAAATACAATATTTTATGATGGGTTGCAGGTTTCACGTAATAATTAGTTTTCACCTTAATTCATCCCCTATATATATATATATATATATATATATATATATATATATATATAAGATGAGTTTATTAAAAAAAAAAAAGAGGGGGAAAAATGGGTACGCGAAGTACCCTATAATAATGAAATAAAAATAAAAAGAATTAATTATTGAAATGATGAGGTTTAGAGTCCACTATCGATCTCTAAACGACTTATTAGTAAAAGAACCCGATTTCAACAAACACTAACTTTAAATCATTCTTTTGATTTCCTTCAAAGTTTTCTCGTTATATACTCCAACTAATTTGTGCGACACCATCTTATTCTTCCATTTTGAAAGGACCCAATCCACACAAATCTAAGTGGTTGACGTCAAATTTTCTCCAAAAACGTTAGAGAAGAGAAGAGTACTTGAATATTGGCTAAGGTGTTCCCACAATGGCAACGATTGCACACCATCTGAAATCGAGTTCGCCAAATTACATTCAATAAAGAAGTGTGATGTCAATTTAACCTCTAATCCAAAGTAAAGACACTTGGGCTCCTCTTCCAACTTGTTCCACAACAATCTCCAAGCCGCCGCAATAGCTTTTAAAGGAGCAATGCTTTTCCATATCAAATCAAAATGATTTCATCCCGTTTGCAGCCCAATGTCCTTGCTACCTAATGACACGAGTACATTATTCCGATGTCTTCCATGAGCACATTCGATCCATACAAACCCCAGCTATCAAAACTTCTAAATTTAATATTCTATTTTTTTTATAAAAAAAAAATAGTGCACATTTTGATTTGAGGATATTTTGTGAATTTGGTTGAATAATTTATATAAGAAAAAAAAAAAAAAAAGTTGCCTTAAGATGTAGAAATATGTCCTAGAAAGAATATAAGAACTTTTAGGGGCGAAGCCATAAATAGTTTCTAGCCAAAGGGCCCCTTTTTGAAGTTGACTTTAACATCTAACGTTTTGCCAACGACATGCATAATTAATATACTGTACATATTAGATTTACATGTGTAATTTTGACCTTTTTATCTTTTCCCCCTCTATATTCCTATCTAATTAATTGCTCATCAACCAATCATAATCTAAAAACGGCAAGTCAAAATTTGATTACTTAACAGCGGCGGAAAATGCGATTTCTAACGTTATCTTTATATCACAAATTTGCTATGCTGTTCATCTCTCTCTCTCTCTCTCAAGGAGACTAGGAATATAAAACATTAGCTTGTAAATTAAATTGAATAGCGCGCATGCCTAAATTTTGTTAATCTATTGTACAAAATTTTCAATTCCGCATTTCATTTCATGAAATCTTATGTTATATTACACTATTCAGGCTTCCTTTTTTCCTTGTTGAAATGGCATGCATAAACAATCACAAATCGTCAAACGGAAACTAATTTAAGCTTTAAGCACGTAACCATTTACTGAAGCATCTCAGGGTGCCTCCAACGGGCTAGTTTCTCCAGTTTCTGAAAGGGAAACTACCATTGGGTAATGCACAAATTGGTTTCTTGAATTTGGGAAAGAAACTAGGTGCAGGCAAGAAACCAGCTTCAAGATGGGCCCCCATGCAACCTTTTCACTTTTATTCTTTTTTTACTGTTTTTTATTTTCATTTTTTCTTTAAACTTCATTTAGATTATGTTGCAAGTGTATATTTGAAATATATTTGGTCACATAATTTTTTCACTTCGATGATGTATACTTTAGATTAGTCTTAGTTTATTTTTTATTTTAATAATATAATTGTAGTTAAAATTATGTTATTATAATCTTAAAATATGTTATGACAAAGTGTTTTAAAGTAAATAATATCTAAATAATAATGTAAATAAAATTTATTGAAAACATATAATGATAAGAATATTTTAAATGATTGAGTATATAATGAGTCCTACAAAAAGTAAAAAATTGGGTTTATTGTTGGAGGGGATAATAGAGAAAAAGGTAGTTGGGTTCAAAGCTGACGTGACAATTTGGAAGCTGAAACTGGGGGTTCATCATTGGAACCACCCTCAATTTGGAACACCAAATTCATGTTTTTTTCCGACTCGGACATAATATATATATATATATATATATATATATATATATATATATATATAGTACTCCTTTTCATTTTTATTTTTTATCTCTTAATTTGAATAGGCGCGTAGGTTGGCGCTCTTGCACCTACCTTAATGGATTATGGATGATCTTTGATGTAACATTTCGCATGAATTTAGATTTAAAATAAAAAAAAAATCGACATAATAGATACGAAAATAGGAAAAATACACGAATTGCTTACCTAGTTTGTCATGAAGTGACTATATTTGGGGACGATGTAAAGCCAGGGATTTTCACTAATATTTTTCAGATACTGAATACAAAATGAAACCGCTATTTATATAGCAAACAAGCCCGAATCCTCAACCCATTAGGATCTCTTATGGGCCCAAAAACGTGGGCGAAAAAAATTCATCTTGGGGGCTACCACCCCATCCGAATCGGGCTTTTATGTACAGTTCATTCAGACTCCATACACCAACAAATACGACGACTATACATAGGTAAGACGCTTCCCTTCTAATAGAAAGACTTTCGAGTCATATGTGTACATGTGTATGCTAAACATATGCTAAAATTTGTCAATCAAGTACAACTCAAGCATAATTTTGGAATTTGATACTACTTCCGTCCACTATCTTTAGACATACTTTCCTTATTTGGGTGTCCACAATAAGTAGACACTTTCCATTTCACGAAATTGTTCCACATAAAAAATTCACTTTATAACAAATGGGCTCACACTTATTCACTTTATAACACATATCTTGTACTTTAAATATACCCAAAAATTTACTTTATAACACATCATCGTAATAAGTTAAAACTCGTACCCTACCATCTATGTCTAAAAATGGTGGACGGAAAGAGTATGTATTATTGTGCTACGTGCGACTTACTACCTCGAAATTACATTTGAACATATACAAATACAATAGTATTTTCGAGGTGTAAAAATTAAAAACAAATTCAAAATACAAGGACAAGAAATGATTAGTTTTGTTTTAGAATTTATTAAGTTCATATTGATTATAATAGTTGACATGTAATTTTATGCTCACGTGACTATACCATTTTCTTGTAAGCACATATTGACATTACTGTAATATTTCTTGTTAGATAGTACATGAAAAGGTATCTACAATATACTATAGATTTGTTGTTAACTAGATATTTCAATTCGACAAAAACTTGTGTCAGCCGGAGACACCGTGCGGCCGGGCCCAAAGTGTCAATCTTTATACAGAAAAGTGTCAATCTATATAAATAAAAGTGTCAATCTTTAACATAATTATTTTACGAATAAAATGATAATTTTTAAAAGTATCAATCTTTATATAGAAAAATATCAATCTATATGAATAAAAGTACCATTGTTTTAGCCCGGCCGCACGGTGCCTCCGGCTGACCCAAGTGTGTCCCTTTTAATTCTACTTTATGCATTTTTATGATTTTTTTGCAAGCTTTCACGGGTTCGATTTCATGTAACATCGTATTTAATTTCGTAATATCATACCATATTTAATTTCTTGAGTTGTATCATGTGTCGTGTGGTGTCGATACGATATGTTTCTCATATTGCATAGGTATTCAGTTCCTTTTCTTTTTTTTTCTTTTTTTCTTTTTTTTTTTTGTGTGACACGAAATTTAATATGATGACACGAATTGCAAGCGAGCTAATATAAACTCACAGAAAATTATGCTATATAGTGCATGGTCAATACATGTGTGTGCATATATATATATGTCAAGTAATTAATCAATCAGAATCAATGAGGTATTCGTACAAGGACATCGTTTAACATCAAACTAATACTATAAAATTTGACTAATAAAACATTATACTCCGTAACAGATGTACAAACATCGTGATGATCAACACTAAAAAGATAATAAGATGTACACTCTAATTCCTTTTTCCTAATTATTAGTGTAAACGGACATATATAAATATCATAATACAAGGAATAATACAATTACCTCTTACAACTGGCATTTTATTTATTTGCTGTCTTCAAATACTTTATCAAAGTATATTTTTAACGATAGACTAATAGCGTATATCGAGATTCAAGAATCGAAGTTTTAATTAATTTATGCAGAATTCAACTCCAATGAATTTCGTTCATATTAGAAAATGTATATACAACCTTATTTCTTACTAACTACAACAGTACATATTAATATCTCACAATATGGTTAATGTAGGTCCCGATAAATAGATATTGGTGTATGGGGGGGGAATACACCAATTAACCAACAGTTTTGACTTTTCAAAACAATTTGATCTTACTGAGTCGTCACTTCAGTTTATCAGAGCAGATTAGTTTTTCCAGCTCAAATATTGAACTGCTGAGCTTGCAAAACTACCCTGCGTGCGGAAGTTTGGTGGAAAGGTTGGTTAGCAGTTTTCAAAGCAGTTTTCAAAGCAGTTTTCAGAGAAACCTTTAGTTCAAGTAAGTGTTCATGCAAACTGTGAAATTGAATGACAGTTTTCAAAAATAGTTTTCAAAGACAGTGCATATGCAAGACAAGTTACAATCGTGCAGGTTGTGAGCATGCAAACTGTGTGAAAACAGAGAGAGAAACACGAGGAGTTTTTATCGTGGTTCGGAGTAAACAGCTCCTACGTCCACGTCAGATCCCGTCGAATCTGTAATCCCTTACTTTGAGATTTTTCGCTCCTTTTTGACACTGGTGGAGGTTCCAGCCCAAATTCAAGTCTCTCTTTAGACTGAATCTAGCACGAATCTTGAGTCGTGTCTCTTCTAACCTTACATACAAGCTTACATACAATCTTACTAATGCTAAACAACTAGCACTAATAATCAAACTGGAAAGCTGTGAAAAGCTATCACCGTTTGGAATACAACTCTATCAACTACACTGAATATCAATAGTAATGGTAGTGAGAGTGTGGATTGTGTTCTAGTAAGACAGATTCTAGAAAGAATAGAAATCTACAAGGATCAACACTTGGGAAAGCTCTAGTGATTTCGAGTGTTGATTGTGTGAATATTTAGCTTGAGATTTCTGCAGCGTTTCAGCTTGTAATTTGAGTTTCCCGTACTTTCTTTCTTGAATGTCTTGAGGTATTTATAGAGAAGCATTTGTAATAGAGCCGTTGTGCGTGTCAGGATATGCAGAACCGTACACTGACACAAATATGGTCGTTGAGTTCGGGACAGGTTCCTCAGTCACAGCTCAGGTTGGACTTTGCAGGTTGAGCTTCCTATACCTCTGACTGTCTTCAGTCTCTGTAACCTTCGAATGAGATCTTCAAGTATTGGTTGGAGCAGGTTACATAGACAAATTACATAGGAACGTTATGACAGGTTTGAGTAGAATAGGTACAAGGTTGCACTACCAACCTTGACCTTTACATGGCAACCTGTTCGAGCTGAACTTTGACTGATCCAAACACGGAGACCAGTCTGTTCCAATTAAAGTCTATTGTCTAAGTGTGGTTTCTAATAGCATTATCAAAACTTACTTTAAAGAGAGAAAAGGTTCCCAACAATTTCCCCCTTTTTGATGATGCCGAAACCCACACTTTACATCTTTACTTAGAAGATTAAAAAAATGATCAAGGTTTGATGTCCAGCCAGCTGCATGAGAAAAAGTGTTAGGAAATTTAAAGCATAACAAGCAGAGGCATGGACAATGAGATTTTGTCGTCAGGAACAAAAATATGATCATTTTTCATTTATAATATCAACTGAATTGATGTACATAGATTACAGAGTTGATATAACAAATGAGAGAAAACGATCATGTCACTTCCTCACAGTCTTGAATCTCCCTTCAGCGATCTTCTCCTTGCTTACTGATCCCATAGCTGCGTAGATACTGTCACAGATCGACCTGTACTCATCACAGCTTGTGGTCTTGCAACCGTACTGAGCTGCGATATTCCTTATGAAAGTATTGATCCGGTCGATATCTGGACAATCAGTGCCGCAGACAGTGGGAAGTTGGAAGGTCTCTATTTTAGGCAGTGTTCTAAAAAACGCCCAAGTCGGCCGCCTAGGCAGCGCCTAGACGCTAGACGGCTGCCGGGCGCCTTGATTTTGGGCAAGACGGAACTACTAGGCGGTGATGAAAAGTCAGCCGCCTAGCGGCCGACTAGTCGGTGCAAGTGGGTTCAAGTCGGTGCAAGTCGGGACTAGGCGGGCTGTGACTCATAGTCTGCTCCACCACAGCCGCTAGCAGCACATCGCCGCCACGAGCCTGCGCCGTCGCTGCCACGAGCCTGCGCCACCTTCGCTGCCAGATCTGAGGGATGAACGAAGAAGGGAAGAAGTCGCAGACATGGAGATCTGAGAGAGAGGATTTGTAGAGAGAGAGAAAAAGGGCTGCAGCGAGAGAGAGAAATGATTCGTAGGTTATGTTTGATGAAGATGTGAAATTAATAATTTATGGGCTTTTGGGCTTGTACTCTTTGGGCCAAAATTAAATATTCCATGTTACTTAACTAACATAAATATTGTTAAGAAAGTAAATTTAAGCTTAAGAATTTCAATAATAGTCCTAAAAATATGTATAATAATACTAATCCGCCTAGCCCGCCTAGAAACCGCCTAGCCGCCTAGACGCTAATCCCCACCTCACCGCCCTACTAGCGTTTAGCGTCTTTTAGAATACTGATTTTAGGCGGATTGATCGTGACCTTCGCCTCTGCAGCTTTCGCGCGGACTCTTTTAATGAATTCGCGGTCGGGAAAAGCTTGCATCCAATTGTAGAAGGCAGTTTTGGAGTCACCAGTGTAGCGAGCATCAACCTGCAACCAGTAGTGGTGTAAGATGAACTGGTTCAGGAACTCATCCCACAAGGGCTGATCTTCCACTGGTAGCCAATCAGTTGGCTCTCTCTTGTCAGCTTGATCCTTGCAGCTTTCAAGACCTTGGAAGCTTCTGATGCGAGCTTTGTCCCTTGCTCTCTGTTTCCTTAGATCTTCAAGAAACAGCTTCTGCTTGCCTTCATTCTCGCATTCATCTGCGGTGTAGCCAGCTTCTGCCATCAGACGAATAAGAGAGGCCTCACCCTGTGCCCTTTCTTGTTCAGACAGCTTCTGGGCAGCAGGTTGAGAGACAACTGTTACAGGCGGAGCAGCTTCTGATTGAGTCAAAGGAGGTTGGGTGACCTTTTTCTCCTTGCCTTTTGCTTTAGCAGCAGTGCGTTTGCCTTTCCCTTCCCCCTTTTCGGCATTATGAATTAATTGCTGAACAATGGTATTGAGAGAGGCTTGCTCATTGGAGATTAGGGACAGGTCAGTGCTGATTTTCTCTTTAAATTGTAGGAGAGAGTTGATGTTTCCTTGCAGTTCTTCTTCTTTCTTTAGAGAGCTGGATGAAGCTTGTGCGAGCTTTGAAGAGAAGTTGTTGACAAGCTGGTTGAGCTGTTCAAACTCATATCGCAGGTTGTCAACTGAAGAGGCATAGGCGACCTTTAGTTCAGACAGCTGGTTGGGGAGCAGCTTGTCCATTGTAGCTTTCAGGCGCATGGAGATGTAGGAATCGAGCTGGCCTGCCACTTCATCCTTGATAACCTGTGGCATTTCAGCCTTGATGTTTTCCAGCATGGCAGATGCTGCTGTGTCCATGGCCTCGATTTGGTCCGCAATCTTCTGGTGTTCAGCAATTTCAGTGGCTTTGACCTTGGAAACTTCCTCAATAATGAATTTCTTCAAGTCTTCTTGCACAGCAATGAGGGGAGTTCCAGCAGTTGCTACAGAATCGACCGGCACTTGATCGTGATCAGACACTGCATTTCCACTGTTCCGGGATGGAGAAGGAATTGGACTAAATTCTTCATCCTCCAGAAGTCTGAAATTGTAAGAGTTGCGATCGTTAGAGTAGAAAGGTTTCAAGTCGACACTGAGTACCTTGGCCTCTCTCTTCATCCTAGAGAGGTAAACTTCTTGAAGCAGTCGCGAGCTTCAGGAATGGAAGCATAGCCAAAATACTTCCGAAGGTTGTGCTCTTCAATCTCTAGCTGTTCAATGGGGTGGATAAGGAAGATGGACTTTAAATCACAGTACGATTTATCCTTCCCATCGAGCAGAGCACGTAGTCGAATTGCCAGCTGCCTGGTCTCCGGAGTTAGATCAATGCCGGGAAAGGACTCCATGATAGTCTTCTCAGCTTCGATCTCGATGGAGTTGACTAACATGGCAGCTGCAGTCCTGATCGGATCCTCTTCTACATCATCATCAGATGAAAGAATAAGATGGAGGTCAAGCTCTGGAGGCGAGCTGTGATGATGAGAAGCTTCACCGGACTGCTGGTGGATGACGATGGAGGTATCAGGATTTTCTTCCTCGAAATCTGTATCATCCTCCAGTTGAGAGTCGCTGTGACTGTGACCAGCTTGCTCTGAAGCTTTTGACTTGAAGATGTCACGAACAGAGGGTACAGGTATTGAAACCTGTGCATCGAGAACTGTCTGTTCTGGGATGTCTTCAAGGTTTTGACGAGCAAGTTGGTGCTGAACTTCTATGGAGGCAAACTCCGTATGCAACCTGCGTGATATGGGAGTTGGAGATTTGATGCGCACAGACTTGGCAGGTCTGTCAAGCTGCTTGCTAGGGGCAAGCTGTCTCTTTCTCCGAATGTCACGCTGCTCTGGTGGGACCCAAGCTGGGTTAGATCGACCCATGTCGTACAGGAACGGCTTCACCACATCATCATTCTTGGCAAAGACGATCATGTCGACACCAATTATTAGTTCGAGCTGCTTCTGGTCCTTGGGGACCTTCTCCTTGTTGAAATGAGTCATTCCACTCCAGTTGAGGTTGGGGTGGAGACAGTGAATGAGAGAGCATATTTTGGTGCCTAGTCGCAGATTCCTGGCAATGCGAAAATCGGTCACCACTTCGCCTTCATAGGTGATCGAGAGCTGCTTGACTTCTTCATTGATGAGCTCGAGGAGAAATCGGGCCCAGTTCACGTTTAGACGCTGCACGATTGCAGTCATCACTCTAAACTTCGCTGGAGTGACAGCGTCGTGGTTACCAGAGTAACCAAGGAAGACTTTGTGAACGAAGTCAAAGAGAGCTCTGTACGCAGGTCTCAGCAGAGGGCGTGAGAACTTCCTTCCATCGTACTTGGCTGCAGGCTGCATAAGAGCTTTCTGGTAAACTGCTTCCAGATCTGCATCCGGAACGTCCAGAATTAAACCCATGGGCTTGTGATACAGGATCTCCACAGTTCCTGAATCAGCGATGCCATAGGTTCGAGAAATGAGCGAGAAGATCGGAATCGGCTCGTCGGACACACCAGGCAAAGGAAGATGGAATAAGGCAGAGTCGACATCTTCCGGGCAAAAATACGATAGATAGAACATCGCGACTTGCTGCGGAAGCCAGAATTTCGGCTCATGAGTGATAATCTTGAAAAATCCATCTGCTTCCTGGATGGCGGAGTACATCTCGTTCAAGCCGGCGTAATCATAGGTTGAAAGATTTGCCGCAGGCTCTGTGAGAATGTACTGTTGTAGATATTGGATCTTCTGCTCGGTTGTTTGTGGTAGAGATTGAGACGTAGATTCTCCTGCCATTTCAAGAATGTATAAAAGAGAATTGTGAGTGTGAAATTTTTGAAAGTGAGTTGCAGAGAAAAATGGCGGAAGAATTCAGAAATTGAATTTGGGAACGACGATGCACAGTTACGTTCTTATTTAAAAGGTAAAGCGGGCGGTTGAGATTGAAGTAAATCAACCGATCAACGGATAGGATTGAATCCCTGGAAATCCGTGAGATAGTGGGCGCGTGGGATTGGTTGTGTATCCCACTCGCATTACCCTATCACTCAACCGTCGCCTCGCATTAAATGTTGATTTGAGACTATGCATGCGCCTTTTGACATACATGGAAAGTGAAGCAAGAATGTTAAGTAATGTGTCAGAATATCCTTAACAAAGATTTCAATAAATAACAAAACACATGCTTCAATAAATGAAAATGATTGATAAGGTATATATATGATCAAGTGAAGCAAGAGATATGTTATTAAAATTTGAATATTTGAAAGATTAAGGCATATCATTGACATATTTAAGACGTAATTTCAATAACATGGAGACTGATACAGGTCTTCCATGACACTTCTCTATGCAAACTGTCTTATTCACAGTTTCTGATCAAACAGGTTCCACTGTTTATGAGTCCATAGCTTTTATCTAGCTGGACTGTCCTCTGTTCTTTGAGAAGTGCTCTTGTGCATCCTTTTCACCAATATGGGCTTTGATGAATTCCCACAGCTTGGCGTTCTCAGTTTGCAAGGCTGCAACCTTTTCATCAATGTACAGCTTGCTCTCCAATTCCAGCATGTTGAGTCTTTGTGACATTTTAAGAAACTCTGCTTTGTAGAATGCTAACATCTGGTCCACTGCTATGGAGCTGTTGAGAGAGGATGTATGGTCTTCAGTGACAGGAGCTTGGGACTGAGCTTTGGACGGGAAACCTGGAGGGGTGCCTGGAGGGGACTGTTCGTCAGCAGGTTTCACTCCAACCTGTGGAGAGGCAGGTTGCGGTGTGGTCGCAGGTGGTGTGAGATCTGCCTCCACAAAGGTTGCTGCTGTAGATCGAGTGGTGCGCTTCCTAGAGGGCGCAGCTTGCAGATCTTCCAGCTTCCTCTTTCCTTTTCTAACTGACTCAACCTGGACGCTGTCATCTTCATCATTTTCATTGCTATCATCTTCTTCTTCAGCTACATCCACCTTTGAGTCACGCATTTCTGTGAGCAGAAGCTTGGCTGCACCTTTGGCCTTGTTGATCTTGTGAGGCAAGATGCCAAGAATCATGATCAACTGGTTGCAGGTGTGAGAAACCAGCTTGTCGTCAGGAAATCCAGTGCAGACACGCCATACGCGATTTGTAAGCGTTCTTTGCAGAATGATAGAGAGCTTGGTGCCATGACGAAGTTGCATGTTGGCCTTGATCCTAGCAGGTAGCTCTGCAGCTTCCTTGATGAACAGATTGACTAGTAATCTTGCCCAGTTAACATGTAACTACTTCAACACAGCAGTTAGCAGTTTAAACTTCGATAGAGTGACAGACTCATTCGAGCCTAGGTAAGAGAAGAACACATTGTGAACGAACTCGAACAGAAATCTGTACTCGGACTTCAGGTCGTGGCGGTTGAAAGTTCTCTGATCATAGATCTTTTTGGGCTCGAACAGAGCTTGTTGATATACATCGTTGACGGATTCTAAGGGCACATCATCAACCGTTGTGATAGCCCCTGTATCTGATAACCCGTAGGTTTGAAGAACAAGAGGAAGAAGATGACGCCGCTCTTCTTCGCTGTTGACGAGAAAAGTTGCCGTTGCGGGGTCTCCGGCTATTGATTCCAGAGAACACAGCAAATAAGCAACACTTTCCGGTAGCGTTATTTGTGGATGTTGAGTGATGATGTTGAAGAAACCATCACATTGGGTGATAGTCTCAATCATCTGATCCAAACCTCTGTATCCATACGAGTCTAGCACAGCTACTTTCTCAAAGAAGATGAGAGAGGTTGCTTTCTTCACTTGAGCATTCAATGAATCTGTAGACATTTTTGTGGAGAGAGAGTGAAGATTTTGAAATTCTAAGTTTATGAAGATGAAAGAACGAAAGAAATTTCTTCGAGAGAGTGAAGATAATTTTTGAAATTTGATTTCAAAGGATTTCAAGAAACGCGTAAAGAAATCAAGAATATTCTTTCTATTTATAGACCTCCAACAGTCAGGATAGGATAAACGGATATGTATCCCTTGATTTTTGTGAATTTTTTTTTTTTTCAAATTCTTAACTGAAAAAAATATATATAGGTAGAGGAAATAATTTTCAGCTACGATTTAAATGGAGATTGATACGTTATCTCCAGTTCCCCCTTAAAGGTTGACCGGTGATTGTTGACTTTTCAACGCAGTTTGTGGTTTCAAGCTGCGTGTCACCTCACTGCTTCTCGTGAGCTGCAGTTTCCAGGTCTGTCTGTCTTTGGCTGTTCTGTGCTAGTAAACTGCTTCTTAGTTAGTTTGCAGTTTCCAAGTCAGTCTGCTCTTGGCTGACCTGTGCTAGTGAACTGCTGCCATTCTCAGACTTAGGCTGTGTATCCATTCTGAGCATTCCAAGCTTTCCACACAGCATCTTGAATCTCTCTTCCATGAGAGGTTTCGTTAGAATATCGGCTCTTTGGATGTCAATATGGATTTTCTCAACTGTTACATCTTGTTTTTCCACGTGATCTCTTATGAAGTGATGCCTTATATCAATATGCTTGCATCTGGTGTGGTAGACAGGATTCACAGTGAGAGTTATGGCGTTTGTGTTGTCACAAAAGATAGGAACTTTTTGAACAGCGAAATCATAATCTTTGAGTTGTTGTTTCAACCAAAGAATTTGTGCGCAACAGCTTGCTGTTGCCATGTACTCAGCTTCCGTTGTTGAAGTAGCAACTGAAGTTTGCTTCTTTGAGAACCAAGAGATTAACTTGCTTCCAAGAAACTGACAGGTCCCTGATGTGGACTTTCTATCCAGTTTGCATCCTCCATAATCTGCATCTGCATAGCCAGTTAGTTCAAAATTATCATCACAAGGGTACCATAAACCGAAGTTTGCAGTTCCCTTGACATATCTAAGGATTTTCTTGGCTGCTTCTAGATGCGATTCCTTTGGATTAGCTTGATACCGAGCACATATTCCAACTGCAAAAGAGATGTCAGGTCGACTTGCAGTAATATAAAGTAAGGAACCAATAATTCCTCTGTATAAAGTTATGCTGGCAGGTTTTCCTTCAGAATCTGGATCCATCTTGCCATTTGCAATCATTGGAATCTTCAGAGGTCTGCTATTTTGAACACCAAATTTGGTTGCCAGCTCGTTAGCATATTTGGATTGACAAATGAAGATACCATCCGCCGATTGCTTGACTTGCAGGCCGAGGAAGAAGTTCATCTCCCCCATCATGGACATTTTGTACTCACACTTCATGAGTTCTCCAAACCTGTCACATAGAAATTTTGACCTAGATCCAAAAATAATGTCATCAACATAAATTTGTACAAGAAGAATATCATCCTTGTATTTAAAGGTGAATAATGTTCTGTCGACTGATCCTCTTTTAAAACCAAAATGCAGTAGAAATGTAGACAACGTTTCATACCAAGCTCTGGGAGCTTGTTTCAACCCATATACTGCTTTGTGCAGTCTGTAAACTTTCTCTGGACCTGTTTCCTCGAAACCTGGAGGTTGTTCAACGTAAACTTCTTCTCCTAAGATTCTGTTGAGGAAAGCACTCTTCACGTCCATTTGATAGACTTTGAATCTCTGATGAGCTGCATATGCTAGAAACAGTCTTATTGCTTCTAATCTTGCTACTGGTGCGTAGGTCTCATCATAGTCTATTCCCTCTTGTTGACAGTAACCTTTGGCAACTAGTCTTGCTTTATTTCTGATTACTTCAGCATTCTCATCTCTCTTGTTTCTGAACACCCACTTTACATCAATCACTCCTTGATGTGTAGGACGATCAACTAGTGACCATACTTCATTTCTTTTAAACTCATTGAGTTCCTCTTGCATAGTTGTAATCCAGTCGTGGTCAGCAAGAGCTTCTTCAACAGTTTTGGGTTCAGAGTAGGATAGATAACAGCTTAGTAGACAGCTTTCACCTATCTGTCTCCTTGTCTTCACACCTGCCCTTGGGTTCCCAACAATGAGATCTTCAGGATGAGCATCGACCCATCTTCTTCGTCGAGAGATTTCTTCGTCTGTGAGATTTGGTTCAGGGTCTGGTATGGGATCTTCAAACTCAGGTAGAGATTGAGGAGTGAAGGGGTTAAGCTGTTGAAGTTGTTCAGCAAGTTGATCCACTGATAGTTCTGCATTGACTGCAGGTTCCATTGAAGTTTCTGGATCAGTTGGAGAGGAGCTGGTTGGAGGAGCTTCTGTTCCCCCTTGGTTTATTCCCCCTTGCTGAACTGGTCGATTTTGTGAATTAGTATCTTGTACAGGCTCAGTTTCTTCTTCTTCCAAGTCGGTTGGACTCCATATTAGTATTTCATCTCGAAACTGCGTGTTGGAGCCTGTTTGATTTTGACTTGTACCTGTACTTTCATCAGGTTGGGTTTCCCTGTACTCACAAATAGATTCATCAAAAACAACATGTGGGGTTACCTCCACAATATGAGTTTTCTTGTTAAAAACTCTGAAAGCTTTGCTGATCTCTGAATATCCTAAAAACATTCTTGGATCAGCTTTGCTATCAAACGTTTTCAACTGTGATTTCCCATTGTTATGAATGTAACACACACAGCCAAAAGATTTAAGATATTTAAATCGAGGTTTCTTATCCTTCCACAGCTCGTATGGAGTCTTTCCGTGTCTTGTATGAATGACTGATCTGTTCTGAGTGTAGCAAGCTGTGTTGATTGCTTCCGCCCAGAACTTCTTAGGAAGATTGGTTTCATTCAGCATCGTGCGAGCTGCTTCCTTTAGTGATCTGTTGCGCGTTCAACAACACCATTCTGTTGAGGTGTGCGAGCTGCTGAAGTTTGATGAGTAATACCACTTTTGGTGCAGTATGATTCAATCATATGATTAAGAAATTCTGTTCCGCGATCGGATCGGATTGAGATCACGCTTTTGTTCTTCAATTTTGACAGTTTGGTGAGCAGCGCAGGTAACTCCACTAGTGTCTCCTTCTTTTTATGTAAGAAAATAACCCAAGTATATCGTGAGTAATCATCAACAATAACGAGAGTATACTTTTTACCATTTATGCTTCTAGGAGTCACTGGACCGAATAGATCCATGTGGAGTAGTTCCAAGATTCTACTTGTGTTGTGAGCTGCAATGCTTGGAAATGATGATTTGGTCTGCTTTCCAGCTTTACAGGCTTCACAAACATGATCTTTGTAGTAGACTTGATCTGGAAGATCATCTGCGAGCTTCTTGCGAGAGAGCTTATTGATGGCTTTGAAGTTCAAGTGACACAGTCTCTTGTGCCATAACCAGCTTACTTCAGATGCAGATTTGGTGACCAGACAGGTTTCTTTTTCATCTGACCATTGTACTATGTACAAGTTATCCTGCAAAATACCGGTAAGAAGAATTTCTTCTCATTCCTTGTTCTTTATAGCACACTTGTTAGCAGAAAACTCTACTCTTTTTCCGTTTGAGCAGAACTGGCTTACAGAAAAGAGATTATGATTTAAACCTTCAACATAGGTGACATTTGATATTGTTGTTTTACTAACAATTAGATTACTGTAGCCTCTTGTTTTCCCTTTAGAGTCTCCTCCAAAAGCAACTAGAGGTCCATCACATTCAATGAAGTTTGTAAGCAAGCTTTTGTCGCAGGTCATATGCTTTGTGCATCCACTGTCGATGATCCAGATCGCCCCGCGAGCTGCTCGCTTCCTCCTTTGAGTTTTCCCATCCTGCAATTAGACAGTTTTAGCAACCCATATGAATTTGGGTGCTTTGTTAGCAGATTGAGATTTGGCAGCTTGATTTCCAAGCTTCCTCTTTTGTAAACTTCTGTTGACTCGTGGCTTGGTCCGTTGCACATTTGAGTAGGTTGCATTTGAGTATGCAGTTTGCTGTTGGTAATGAGCAGGTTGATAAAGATCATTTTTATAGCACTGCTCCATGTAACCACATCTGCATTGATTATTTACAAATCCACTTCCATGTGGAAATCGACATTGCATACTTGACAGTTCAGGATATGGGTACCAATGATGGTTGTACCAGTAACCTTCATAGTCAGGTCTCTGTTGATTTGGCCACTGCTCATAGTAGTTGTTTCGTTGTGGTCGAGCAGTTTTGTGTTGTGCTTCTCCTTTATTTTCAGCTTGCACTCTTCTCGGTGCAGGTTGGCTCTTCTTTTTATATGCAGGTTGCATATATAGTTCTCTAGGTGGCTCAGCCTTTTTCTGTTCACTTGATGGCCTTAGCTGCTGCTTCTTGACAGCAGGCTTCCTATGCTCTTTTACCAAGATTGCTTGAGGTTGTCGAGCTGGATTCTTCAAGTTGAGTTGCTTGTCAGGTAGGAAGTGGTGAGCTTTGCCTTCAGCCAATCCCTTTTCTTTTATGAACAGGACCTTCTCTTTATCCTTGACTCTGCTGGTTTGACCATGGAATCCGACGCCAAACTTTATCTGAGCAGGTCTCTGGGCAGCTTGCAAGGCTTCAAGTTTTTCACCATTTTTGTTCATTCTCATTAGGACTTGTTGAAGCTTGAGCTCTTTCTGCAACAGCTTCTCATGATCATTTGAGAGATCTGACAGCTTGTCGTTCAAGCTGTTGATCTCACTGTCCTTTTTAGTGAGCATGTCTTTAAGGTTTTCTTCCCTTAAAGCTGATTGACCCAAGTGAATTTTCAGAGTTTCTATCTCTTTTTGTCTAGCTTCATCATGGAGAGTGAAGTCTCCATTTTTAGTAGCCTTGAGTTTCATGTTTTTACTCTCCAGCTTTGATCCTTCTATGACTACTTGCTCGAACATTTCTGAGAGTTTCTTGTAGTCATCAAGCTGTTGTTGGAACTCTTCATATGTTGGCATTTCAGGTAGTTCGAAACCTGCATGTTCAGTGTTAGTTGAATATGAAGATGAGATTTTGGTATCAACCTTGTATTGAACAAGATCGAGATCTTTTCCCATGTAGCATTCCTCATTTTCAGAATCTTCGTCGGCTAAGCGACATTCCTCCTCATCCAATTCATCATCGTCATCTTCGTCGGAGGAGGTTGAGTCTGATAATGTGGCAACAGCTTTGGCTTCTTGCTCAACTGCGATCATGGCACTGCGCTGCTCCTTTAGCTTTTGGTCTCTTTTTGCATGAAGCTCTTCACGTTCGGCCTTTGAAAGATCTGGGCAGTCTGACTTGTAGTGACCTGGTCTGCCACATTCAAAACAACCACCTTCTGAAGTGTTAGAAGAATTAAATTTTGAGGGTTTAGTTATACCTTCACCTTTCTTGTCGGAAGAAGAGGTGGAATGATTTCTCTTGAAATCTTTGTGATGTTTGCGGAATTTGTTGAAGCGCTTTTCAAGCTTTTCATTCCTTCTCGCCATAAGTGCATAGTCCTTCAACAATTTTTCCATTTTAGAGCATAGATCTTTTGGGATTGATCTTTCTTCTGTAATTGATGCAGCTTTGAATGCAGCATCCTTTTCTTTCTTTTCGGGCTCAGTCTTCTTGCTTGAAGACGTTTGTTGTGACCCGTGCAATCTGATCATTTCAAACTCATTGCCGATGAGCAGATCAAACAGTTGCTCAGTTGACAGGTTGCTGATGTCCGACCTGCCGCGGTGCATGGCGCTGTACACATGCCAGCTTACTAGAAGAGATTGGATTACTTTGAGATTGAGTTCGCGCTAATTGTATTTATCCTTCTTGAGAGCCGTGATCTCCAAGGTAATCATTGTGAATCTGTTTTTGAGCTGTTTAATGGTTTCCATTGGCTGCATTTTGAATTCTTCGAATTTACTGCATGCCACTGACAACTTATTTTCCAGCATCTCTGTTGATCCAAGGCTTATTGCTTTTAAGGTGTCCCACATCTCCTTGGCAGTTCCAAGATTTCTTATCTTGGCCAGGTGGACGCCCTTAACTGTGCTCGAGATTAATCCTTTTGCGAAGCTGTCAAGTCCAGCTTCCTTTCTTTCCTCAGTTGTGTATTTTCTGGGATCTTTAATCTTTGGCACATACGTTGCTTCAGAAGCTTTATCTCCTGATACATCAGTTTCGTAGGGTTTAAGGATGGGTGTGGGACCATTCTCGATGACATCCCACATTAGCACATGATGAGCTTGGAGGCACATCTTTATTCGAAAACTCCAGTCTTCATAACCCTGTATAGAAAATCTTCACAAACGCGGAGTAGTGAAGCTTCCATATTGACAGTTTATATATATGTGCAGTTTGCAGACACAGAGATCTAGTTCAATTTGACACTAATGCACAAAAAGCTTCTAGTATACAGAAGCAGTGGTCAAAAGAACCACCGCTCTGATACCACTTGTAGGTCCCGATAAATAGATATTGGTGTATGGGGGGGGGGGAATACACCAATTAACCAACAGTTTTGACTTTTCAAAATAATTTGATCTTACTGAGTCGTCACTTCAGTTTATCAGAGCAGATTAGTTTTTCCAGCTCAAACAGTGAACTGCTGAGCTTGCAAAACTACCCTGCGTGCGGAAGTTTGGTGGAAAGGTTGGTTAGCAGTTTTCAAAGCAGTTTTCAGAGAAACCTTTAGTTCAAGTAAGTGTTCATGCAAACTGTGAAATTGAATGACAGTTTTCAAAAACAGTTTTCAAAGACAGTGCACATGCAAGACAGGTTACAATCGTGCAGGTTGTGAGCATGCAAACTGTGTGAAAACAGAGAGAGAAACACGAGGAGTTTTTATCGTGGTTCGGAGTAAACAGCTCCTACGTCCACGTCAGATCCCGTCGAATCTGTAATCCCTTAACTTTGAGATTTTTCGCTCCTTTTTGACACTGGTGGAGGTTCCAGCCCAAATTCAAGTCTCTCTTTAGACAGAATCTAGCACGAATCTTGAGTCGTGTCTCTTCTAACCTTACATACAAGCTTACACACAATCGTACTAATGCTAAACAACTAACACTAATAATCAAACTGGAAAGCTGTGAAAAGCTATCACCGTTTGGAATACAACTCTATCAACTACACTGAATATCAATAGTAATGGTAGTGAGAGTGTAGATTGTGTTCTAGTAAGACAGATTCTAGAAAGAATAGAAATCTACAAGGATCAACACTTGGGAAAGCTCTAGTGATTTCGAGTGTTGATTGTGTGAATATTTAGCTTGAGATTTCTGCAGCGTTTCAGCTTGTAATTTGAGTTTCCCGTACTTTCTTTCTTGAATGTCTTGAGGTATTTATAGAGAAGCATTTGTAATAGAGCCGTTGTGCGTGTCAGGATATGCAGAACCGTACACTGACACAAATATGGTCGTTGAGTTCGGGACAGGTTCCTCAGTCATAGCTCAGGTTGGACTTTGCAGGTTGAGCTTCCTATACCTCTGACTGTCTTCAGTCTCTGTAACATTCGAATGAGATCTTCAAGTATTGGTTGGAGCAGGTTACATAGACAAATTACATAGGAACGTTATGACAGGTTTGAGTAGAATAGGTACAAGGTTGCACTACCAACCTTGACCTTTACATGGCAACCTGTTCGAGCTGAACTTTGACTGATCCAAACACGGAGACCAGTCTGTTCCAATTAAAGTCTATTGTCTAAGTGTGGTTTCTAATAGCATTATCAAAACTTACTTTAAAGAGAGAAAAGGTTCCCAACAGTTAACTACCCATTTAAAAAGGAATATGTAAAAATTGCCCCCTTAAATGAAATAATGTAAAAACTACCCTTTCAATTATTTTAAGGGACACACTTGAGTCAGCCGGAGGCACCGTGCGGCCGGGCTAAAACAATGACACTTTTATTCATATAGATTGACACTTTTCTGTATAAAGATTGACACTTTTAAAAATTGTCATTTTATTCGTAAAATAATTATGTTAAAGATTGACACTTTTTTGTATAAAGATGGACACTTTGGGCCCGGGCGCACGGTGCCTCCGGCTGACACAAGTTTTTGTCTTATTTTAATGTGTTGTGGGTCCCACCTTTTATGTTTAAAAACTACCACCCACAATTCAATTCAATTATAGGTGAATGATGAATGTGAGAGGTGACGGCTCACTTAATTTTTATTTTATTTATAATTACTATCATGCATGCGTGGATGGACACAATTTTACTGCTTTTTTGGCACAAATAATTCATCTCTGATATCACAGACGAAACAGTATTGGTATCATATGCCAACCACACCGAAAACTGAATATATACAACGTAAAATTGCAAATATAATTCAGAAAGAAAAAAAAAAACCAATTCACCAAAAATATTATTCTGAGAAGAAGTAAACAAAGCTGAGCTGAGGAAGAGGAAGAAGAGGAAGAGGAAGTAAACCACACTGCTTCATCGCGTTTCCGAATTATCCAACAATATAGGTAATCGTTTAATATCAAATTTATATGTTTAGCAAGTAGTTTATGTATTTATTTTGGAATTTAATTGAATTTTCATAACATGTCGTATTTATGAAAATGAATTTATATGTTTAGGAATCAGTATCTAGATTTATTTTGAAAATTAATTGATTATTATTTTGATTTATTAATTGATTTATTTTGAAAATTAATTCTCTTAATTGATTTAATTCGAAATTATTAGAAATTTGTAGTGTTTGTAATGTTAAAATTTATATTTAGGTTCAGAAAATAAAAACTAAAAATTATGGTATAGCCGGCCGGTCATTCGGACGCCGGAAAACAGCCGTCCGGTCGCGTATTCTGTTGGCCGGAAAAATCACTTTTCCGGCCACGGGATGGACCGGCCGGATATGCCGAAAATTGCCCTACTTTTTCTTAGTATGGATAATTAATTACATGTTTTTTTATAATTTTATTAAGTCATTTATTAATTTTTATTTAAAATTAATTAATTATTATTTTGTTTAAATCAATTCTCTTATGTGATTTCATTCGAAATTATTAGAAATTTGCAGTGTTTTTAATGTTAAAATTCATATTTAGGTTGAGAAAAAAATGGAAAAATTCGGACATAGCCGGCCGGTCAATCGGGCGCCGGAAAAGGGCCGTCCGGCCGCGTATTCCGGTCGCAAGAAAAATCACTTTTCCGGCTGCGTATTCCGGTCACCAGAAAAGTCACTTTTCCGGACTATGCCCAATTTTTTTTTTCTTAACCTAAATATAAATTTTAACATTACAAATACTACAAATTTCTAATAATTTCGATTTAAATCACATAAGGGAATTAATTTAAACAAAATAATTATCAATTAATTTCAAACAAAAATTAATTTACGACTTAATAAAATTATAAAAAAAAAACATGTGATTAATTATACATACTAAGAAAAAATAGGGCAATTTTCGGGCATAGCCGGCCGGTCATTCTGGTTGCCGGAAAAGTAATTTTTCTGGCGACCGGAATGCGCGACCGGACGGCGGTTTCCCGGCGTCCGATTGACCGGCCGACTATGCCCAAAATTTTATTCTTTTTTTTTCCTGAACCTAAATATAAATTTTTACATTACAAACATTACATATTTATAATTATTATGAATTAAATGAATTAAGATAATTAATTTAAATTAAATAATAATCAATTAATTTAAATAAAATTCTATAAACGAATTACGTAACACATAAATTACATATGAAAATTTATCCATACTAAGAAAAATAAGAGAAAAATTCGGGCATAGCCGGCCGGTCCATCCCGTCGCCGGAAAAGTGATTTTTCCGGCGACCGGAATATATGACTGGACGGCCCTTTCCCGGCGTCTGATTGACCGGCCGGCTATACCCAAATTTTTCTTTTTTTTTCCTTAACCTAAATATAAATTTTAACATTACAAACATTACATATTTATAATTATTTCGAATTAAATCAATTAAGAGAATTAATTTGAACTAAATAATAATCATAACAAATAATAACAATTTAAATTCATAACAAATAATACAATTTAAATTCATAACAAAAAATTAATACTATAGTTTTGGCTTGAAAAAATACCAATATTCGTCGTGGTATTACTTCGACGGAGATCCCGAATTCGTTTTCCGACAAGACAAAGTGGTCTTTGTGGTCGTGGTCGATTATGTATTGTGTCGACATCACTCCGGTGCAATAAAATTTATACATCGGTGGGGAGGTTGGTTGCTGGAGTTGGGAGAAGAAAATAATGGAGGAGGAGTGTTGAGTAGATTTTTAGGAGAAGAAAATAATGTAGGGTTTAGTAGAGTATGGTGTATTGCTTCGGTTGCTTTAGTTTAGGGTTTATATGGAAGAAGGAGTGGGGGAGGGGAGAATAATTTACAAAAGGGGAAAAAAATAATAATAATATATACTCTCATGCAGCCCACGACAACACACATATTGAAGCATCTTATTTATCATTTTGACCGGCACAATTTCCGGAGCCGACCATTGTCTCAATTTTTTTTTTGTTTTATTGTGGGGCCCAACCAATTTTTTAATTCAAAAAGGCAGTTTTTATATTATTACTCGTATTGAGAGTATTTTTTACAATACTAATTTTAAGATGACAATTTATCCAAAACACCCATATCATATTGAGCAATCGATTATTGACATATATAAATATTTGGTTTATTAATTAATTTCCTTTGGTTGTCCATTTTTATTCTCACATGGATGACACACTCTTCACACATGTCATTTATTTAGAAATTTTAAACTTGAATTATATTTGACTAGGATTAAGATAATACGTAGGTACATGGTTTTGACCATCACATCACATCACATCAATATTATAAAGTAATAATCCGATATTTGAAAAATTATTTTCATACTATTTTCATTTGTCTAATAATACTCCCACCATTTAATTCCGGAATCTTAGATCATTATTAGGACTTTTGAAGTTTACGAATGCCACACGCACGATACACAAATTTACTCAAAGTTTATACTATGAAATTAAATAATGTCTCACAACTCATTAGCTCCCAAAAGTCAGCGATCTCTCTCTCAATCTAAATTGTTTGAATATTTTTGGATTATTGTCATTTAAATATATGAACTTTAACCAAATCCATGAGTTCATACATAAATTCTGACTCATTTCTAAAAAATACACAAACTATTTGACTCGGTGTAATTTCATCCAAAATTCGAATTCCAGCCAAAATTGAATCCTACATGGCAAAATTAAATACAACGTGGCAGTGATGTGGCCAAAATGACGTAGTATCACTTGTAAAATTATAATATATTTTTTTTTAAATAAATCCACATCAACTTCATCTCTTTCACCTCACCTCTCTCTCTATCTTGATCGGAGCAGTGGCGGCGAGTTCCGGAACAGCAGCAAAGTCCCGAGACAATCAGCAGAGCCGTCTTCTTCCTCGAACCTTCTCCTCCTTCTTCAAGCTGCCGATGCCGCTGCCTCTCACAGGTTATCTCCTCTTCCTCATCTCTATTTCCCACCTCAATTAAATCCCTAGATCTGCCTCTCCAAATTCCTTCTCGGTCTCTCTCCCTTCTGTTCGAGCATGATTTTCCCCAAATAGCACTCGATCAAACACCCTAATCTTTGAAAATTAGGGCAGATCGCCCTTCGATTTCTGACAAGTAATTTCCTCCGACCGGGGCTTTTGGCAGCGCGGTGAGACGGCGCCCTTCGTTCATCTCGAATTCCTCCATCGCAAGCTCTGCCAAGCTCACCGCTACGACAAAAGTGCTCAGGTCGATTTCTTCTCCGGAGCTCGAGAGTCGGGCCTCGACATACGCTTCGCCACCATGAACAATCCTTTTCCTTTGGAGTTCGATAGAGATGCCCATGTCGGCGAGTACTGGGTACTATGATTCGAGATTTCCCGCCGCTCGTGGATGAGTTCGTGGGCAAAATAGTTAATTTCCATCCAGATCTGCTCCATTTCTTGGTGGCCGTCGCCGCCGCGAACAACAGGGACACACCGGTGCCGATAACTGCTTCTTCTTCTTCCCCCAATCCTCTTCGTCGCAGCCTCCTTCCGCCGCCGTTTTTTCCAGTCCGGCAGTTCCGGTAGAAAGAAGAAGAAGTCAAATATTAATTTTGCTTTGCTTAGTGGTATTTTTTTTAATTAAAAATATATATTTATTTAATTCAGGTTGTTTTTTTTTTTGAAAAGTCAGAAAATGATATAAATCACAAATACAAGTGATACTCAAATCCCTCACAAAAGTAACTTCATTGCAAAATTTATGATGCGACAAGAGTAGATAAAATACGCGCAAAGTGATTTGAACATCAATCGAAAGAATACACAAACGAAGCATGACAGAAAGATCGAATCCACCTCCAAGAGCGAAATCTAGCTAATTCCTTCCACAATCTTCTCGACATCCGACTTTATCTTATTGAAAATAACATTGTTTTTCATATGCCCCAGCAAACACATTGCCAAATATAAGTTTTCTTATATGAATTTCGGATATGAAGTTTAGCCAATAATTTCTATGATGTTTTGATGAGCTTATGGTGTATTTCTTTTTATAGGGGAGTTTATTGTGTGATTGATTTGAATTAATTGATCTTAATTTGTAGTATTATTTAGGGTTGAGCAGTGTCAAGCTCGAGTTTGAAAATTTAGTTAACTACTCAGTACAAGTCAACCGATCTAGATACATATAGATTATCTCAATTTTCGTGATTATTACTTTAAATTTTCATATATTTGGAACGGACTGGTTAACATTCAAAACAAGTAAAACAAACCAAAAATAGCACACTTAATTTATCTATTTTTTTTATTCTTTTTCTAATATTACGAAAACGGATCCTAATCATATGTGGCATTAACATGAATTTTTGTGAATATTTTTTAAATTCTCATGGTTGTTAAGATTCTATAATAGTATGAAATATAATTATATATATATATATATATATATATATATATATATATATTATTTTTAATTAAAATTATAACGATAAAGTGATACCGTAATGACGGGCGGCTTGATATTATATCCTTCAACTATATCGAACGACGGACAACTTTACATTATATAGAAATGAATATATTCACGCAAAATCTCATTGACCTTTTTTTAGCAACATAAAACTTTATATGAGAAATACAACTACTTGAAAAATATTATCAATCGTCAATTTATTTATATTCAACGTACAATTGACGACTGAACCAAATTTCTAAGTTCTCATAGCTTCGACATTAATTTTAATTAATTCAATCTATCCTACATCGAATATGTATGAGATTTTAATCAAGAGACAATCCTTATAAAATGAGACATCGCATTCAATATTTATTATTCATCTCCAATTTCACTTAAAGGATGAGAATCTAGATCAACGAACTACTTGACATTCAAAACGAGTAAAACTAAACAAATTTTTTAATGATCATAGCTTTGACATTAATTTTAATTAATTCAATCTATCCCACATCGAATATGATAAGATATGATCAAGAGACGATCCTTATAAAATGAGACATTGCATTCAATATTTATTATTTGTCCCCAACTTCACGAGTAAAATTATACGACAAATGCCAACTTTCCTCAATAATTACATAAATGATGGGCGGCTTAACATTATATCCTTCAATTATATCGAACGACGGGCGGCTTTATATAATATTGAAATGAATATAACCACACTAAAAAAATTCCTAACTTTCATTGACTTTTTTTATATCAACAGAAAACTTGATATGAGAAATACAATTACTTGAAAAATATTATCAATCGTCAATTTATTTATACATTACAAGGTACAATTGATAATTTAACATTCAAGTGAGTATAACTACCCGAGAATCGTCACCTCTCCTAATTTATTTTTCAATTACAATGATCAACAAGTTGCTTAACATTCACAAGGAATAAAACAAACAAAAAATACCACACTTGATTGATCTATTTTTTTTAATTTTTTTTTAATAATACGAAAACGGATCTTAATCCTTGTTTCACCTAAAAGTGCTCGTAATAGAACGAGATCTATCGTAGACTAGTAAGCTTAACCCAATGTCGAATCTCAAGAAAGACTTAGCAGGGAAATCAATTATGTGGCACACAAAAAGCAAAAAACCTAAACACTCTAACAATTATTTCGGGGTTTTTATTAATAATCCTAGACTTAATTAAAAAAGAAAGCAAATAAATCTAAATTAGAACTAAAAGCAAGTAAAACTAATAAAAGCAATTAAAATCTAAATCTAAGAGCAAGAATCAAAATCTAAATTAAAGCAATAATTATTCTAAAAGAAAACAAAAAATCTACCTAGGCATAAATTGAAAGGAAATCAATTAAACTACATAGGCATGAATTGAAAGAGAAAGCAATAAAAATTAATCTAGAGAAAGCAATTAAATTACCTAACATGCTTAGAATGAAAAACGAATATAAAGAACTTGAAAGCAATTAAATTAAATCTAGGCAAATAAAAGAATAAACAAGCAATTAATTAATTAAACTAAAACTAAAAGCATGAGAACTAGATTACGAATTGGAAGAAAGACTACAAAGAAGTTAATTAAAATCTAGAACAATTAAAAGTAAACTAATCTATGAAAACATGAACGAGAATAACAATTGAACCACGATCAAAGAAAAGAAACTCACGTAAGCAATGATATTAATTAATCAAAAGTTGAATCTACAAATACTCCAAATCCAAAAGCAATAAAAATAAAACTAAGTCTGGTGTTTGTCTTTCGATAAAATAAGCTAATGTCCTACTTATAAGAATTAACGGCTCCGTGTTGACCAAGAAATCCGCGTCTGACTTGGAGGCTACCATGCTGGATTCTTCAATCAACAAGCCCACGATTGTCGTGGGTCTTGTGTTTCTCCCATCCGCCCCATAAGCCTGAGCTTATCATTATTTTAGAAGCCCAATTCTTGATAGCCCATTATCGTCTCCCTTTTCTTCATGCCACGACCAATCTTTGACTTAAAACTTTTCCTGAAATCATAAATATGAATTATTCTAATAAAAACTACTACGTATAATATAAATAAACTATAATAAAAACAAAATAATAATAATAATATAAACTACTCTAAAACTAATACAAATAATATATGAAAGTAATAATAAAATTAGACTAAACAACTCCCACACACTTAATTCTTTATTTGTCCTCAAGCAAACTATCCAATAAAACATAAACAACACTCCAATTATTTCCAAACCATGAAGCTTCAACCAATCATACCTCAAACCTAGGAAACTCAAATTAATAACAAGTCTAAACCATGCAATCGCAATCAATCTAAAACATTTATGTTGCCCGCCACTTAACTGGATCAAAAGACTCATGATTGTGATATACACACATCTCACACACTTCCTTCATCAACTTAACAAGAATGTTTCCTTTTTACACACACATTTGAGAGTTTTAGCATGAACGTATAATGCATATATTCATTAGGTATAGCCATCGATGGGCCCCATCGAGTATCCTAATGTGTTTTCCATACTCGAGAAGAGTAGAACCCCACGAGCTATCTCAAAAACTCAAGCACACACTTTTTTTTTCTTTTCACTTTTTTTTATATTTTAAATAAAGGATATATTCGTAAGGTGGAATTTTTCGAAGGTGCAGTTTTTACGTAATAATTAGTTTTCACCATAACGTGTGTGTATATATATATATATATATATATATATTCACGCCCAATGAAACAAACTCATATAACCAATAAAGGAAGCAACACTTATAATCCAAATCACAATTAATCATCAATCTTTCTAGCAAGCAACATGCCCCACAAATTTTCCTCAAAAAAAAAAAAAAAAAAAACACGCCCCACAAATAATCCTAGATGAACTAAGATAACATAACCAAACTCACTATTAACCCAAGTTTCCTACTTTCCAATCTTACACATACCAAACTTCATAATTCAAAAATAATCATCATGCTATCCCACCCTATCAAATAGATATCGAGAAACAAACACAAAAATCAAGCATGTTCACAAAACATAACGATAAACATAACAATTTCTAACGCACCCCCACTTTTAAACTCAAGCAATGTCCACATTGCCACAAACAAAAGAAATAAAAGAAGGGATAAGAGAAACTGCCCTGAAAAGACGACAAACCGGCAACGAACAACGTAGAATCCAATAAGAACTTCCAAGTCGAAAACCTGAAACTAAGACACAAAAGACAAAACTAAACGTAATAATATACAAAAGATACCAAATAAAAAACTAAACACAAACTAGATTCACACAAAATAAAATAAAATAAAATAAATACTAAACCAAAAAGAACTAAAAAAAATTGATAAAACTAATCAAGGCAATAACAGCAAAGTTTGAAAATGAGTGCAGCTAATAGATATCCGTGAATTGTGGAGGATTGAGCATGGTCATGAACAAGTAGCCGCGAGTGAGAGTTGTGGTGTGTTGCGATTGCGGGTTTAAAAATCTGCTTGCATCTACAGAAACCACAATCGCGAGTTTAAAATTTGGCGGAGAAACACAGCAGCTGTAACTTGTGGAGCTCGACTGAAACAGTGATGGCAGCAGGCGTTGAATAAGGTGGAAACAGCAGCACCTGCTGTAACGGAGATTTCGGCACGAGGTGAAACAACGAGAAGATGCCGGCAGCTTGGTGGTTGTTGACGTCTCCTGCCACCTCTTCGCTGCTGAATTTGAGAAAAGTACAACGGCTGCGCAACTGAGAGCGAGAGCGAAGGCGCTGAGCACGGCGGTGGCGTTGTGGTGCGCACTACAAAAATGCTTATGATTCCCGACGGAATACCTTCAAAAAACTTTACCGTAGGGAAATGTCGACACATTGCCGACGGAATAGTAACGCCCGTGTTTTTTTTTGAATAGTTGCGGTTTCCCGATGGAATTGCTACAGTTATTTTGCCGATGGATTTATTTCCGTAGGCAAAATGCAATTTTAATTTTTAAAATTTGTATTTTCTTTTGAGCAAAATATTTAAAAATTGATTTTAAGAGTGCGGGAAAACTTAGACCCAATTCTATCATTCCTTCGACTGCGGGAAAAGCCCTAAGACTGCGGTTGAAGGCAGTCCTTCGCCGGAACCCTGCCGAAAAGTAGCCGCCGTCGCCAATTCACCGGCCACCGGTCGACTAAGGTACTTGTCTCTTTCCCCGTCTCCTTCTCTCTTCCATTCGATTTCTCTCTCTCGATGTCTACTTCTTCAAGGAATGATGCCTTGGTGTTTCAGGATTGGCCGCCCGGATTCTGCCACTTCTCGTCGGCGGAAACACCTCGGAAGCTTCAAAAATAATTGTGACCTTCCCCGTCACCCTCTCTTTCCCCCGCTCTTGCTCGTGCTTATGTTTCTTGCTTTTTTCCCTTGGTTGATGAGGTCTGGTAATCTTAGATGGGATATAATGGTGCAATATTGTAATAGTAATAGTTTCAGTTCATAATTTGTTATTTATGTTGTTAATTTGTTCATGACTTATACTATGGAATTGGCTAATGTTTGTGATGTCAGTTTTTTTGTTCTGATTATGGATCTAGAGCCAATCTATGAATGTTCTCCTACAATATTTCAGCAGAAGTCATATAGTATACACTATACAAACAGAGTTTTAGTCTGTTTTTTGGAGTGTGATGTAAACCATGAACATTATTAGTTGTTTTTTATTGTTTGAAATAGCACCATCATTATCCTATGAGTCTATGACTATGAGGCTATGAAACTAGCACATTACTTGTGATATTTGAAGCTAAAGAGTGGTATAATTAAAGAAAAGGAGTGAATATTCTTTTAATACATAGTTCAATTTTAATAGAAGTGTAATAACTATCCATTTGTTGCCATCTCTGCAGGCTTTGAATTCATCTTAAACTATCAATTATGTACTACTTTTAAATGAGTGATATATGTTTCATCACTTTATGTACGCAATTATTCATCATTATGTTAAGTTTAAGTAAAGTAAATTAGTTCACTAACACATAATTAGTTCACGTGATTGATTGAAGGAAAAAGTGATAGTACCACTACTTTTATAATTCCATAACATAAAGTGATGAAACAACCTTAAGTTAGTCTTCTACGATTGTAGTTCTTTAATTGCATTTCTGCTAATTAATTACATACTTCATCAAATAAAAAACTTCATCAAGAAGATGTGATGTAATCAAATGCATACCCTATTATGAATTTGTTTAACATGCCTCGTTATTTATTCCCCATAGAAGAAAATGAGCTTAGATCGTGGGTGGATGTATAGAAGATACCAAAATGGTAGTTTGACAACAGAATTCTTAGAGGGACTTGAGTCGTTCTTGGACTTCGCTCTAAGTAAACCAGCTTTGATGGAAGGGGAGAATATAAGATGTCCTTGTCTAAAGTGTAAACACAAACACTTTCACCCTCCTTCCACAGTTCGTGTCCACCTTGCAAAGAAAGGTTTCGTACCTAATTATCAGACATGGGTTTTCCACGGTGAAGAGCGAGTGTCCAAATTAACCCACCTTAATTCAGAATCTGAATCAAGCTCTAGCCGGTTTGAGGAAATGATTTATGATGCCGGTAACAACTTTCGTTTCAGAATGAACGAGCCTCAAGAAGAGGCTCCTAATCCAGAAGCTCAACAGTCAGCCGATACACCACTATGGCCCGGCTGCAAAAGTCATTCACAGTTGTCACTTGTAGCACGCTTAATGAATTTAAAATCAGAAGATGGTCTATCAGAGATAACTTTTGACAAAATTGTTGATTTGATTAGGGAAGTAGTTCCGGAGAATAACTTTGTCATACAGAACTTCTACGCAGCGAAAAAAATGCTTCGTGGCATGGGCTTACCTGTTGAAATCATAGACTGCTGCCGAAATAATTGTATGATATTTTGGAAAGCAGATGCAAATCTTATTAATTGCAAATTATGTGGGGCATCACGGTACAAGGACTCAACCACGGTAGGCAGAAAAAGACTTAAGTCGAAGGTGCCTTACAACAAGATGTACTACTTTCCCCTTACACCCCGTCTTCAAAGACTCTACGCATCTACTACCACTGCAGCTGAAATGCGTTGGCATGCTAATACTGTAGATGACAGGGTCATGGGACACCCGGCAGATTCCCCAGCTTGGAAACATATGAATTCTACGTTTCCCGAGTTTGCATCTGAAGTTCGTAACGTCAGATTGGGCCTCTCTACAGATGGCTTTCAACCTTTTGGACAGACGGGGAAACAATATGCTTCTTGGCCTGTAATCATTACACCGTACAACCTACCTCCATGGTTGTGCATGAAAGAGCAGTACATGTTCCTAACAGTTGTTGTCCCGGGACCAAAAAATCCAAAAGAAATGATTGATGTGTTTCTACAACCATTAATTGCAGAGTTGACACATTTATGGAATATTGGGGCTCCAACTTATGATGTCTCGCTGAAACAGAACTTCCAAATGAGAGCAGCTTTGCTGTGGACAATTAGCGACTTCCCTGCCTATTCGATGCTCTCTAGATGGAGCACTGCTGGTCTATTAGCATGCCCACATTGCATGACTAGTACTGATGCCTTTAGATTGCCCCTTAGTGGTAAACAATGCTGGTTTGATAACCACCGTAAATTTTTGCCTCCAAATCACTCTTGGCGTTGGGATAGAACACATTTCAAGAAAAATACAGTAATCACCACTCATCCACCAGAGTATATGTCTGGACATGAAATCTTGGCTGAAATCACAAGATTGGGTCTAAACAAGGTAACAGAGATGGATATTGAAGATACGAGAAATAGAATCAATAAAAAAGGAAGAAGTTCTAAATCCGGTTGGAAAAAAAGAAGCATTTTCTGAGATTTACCATACTGGGCCTCGTTGTTGATACGTCATAATTTAGATGTAATGCATATCGAGAAGAATGTATTTGATAACATCTTCAACACGGTTATGCATGTGAAAGGTAAAACAAAGGATACTGCCAAATCTCGTGAAGAACTGAATGAATTTTGTCATAGGCCAGAACTGAGGAGGCATGGCAATTCATGCAAATATCCAAAAGCGAGTTACATGTTGGGTGATGCTGAGAAAAGAATATTTTGTAGTTGGGTTGACAAATTGAAATTTCCCGACGGATATGCTTCAAACTTGGGTCGGTGTGTGAATTTGAGGTCTCTTCAAATGTTTGGGTTGAAGAGTCATGATAGTCATGTAATGATGCAAAGGGTTTTACCAGTTGGATTTAGGGAACTTTTGCCAAAGAACGTGTGGAATGCTATCACAGAGATATGTTTGTTCTTTAGAGAGCTAACTTCCAGAAATATTAAGTTAGATGACATAGGGCAATTGAATGAAAACATCCCCATTATTCTTTGTAAGCTTAAACGAATATTTCCCCCTAGCTTCTTTGATTCAATGGAGCACTTGCCTGTGCATCTAGCCCACGAAGCCCGAATAGCTGGTCCGGTGCAGTTTCGGTGGATGTATCCCTTTGAGCGTTATTTAGGAAAGTTAAAAAGAACTGTTAAAAATAAGGCACAAGTTGAAAGGTCAATTACTAATGCATATTTGGTTGAAGAAGCATCAAATTTTTGTTCATACTATTTTGAAGATCATGTGAGAACAAAACAACGCAATGTCCCCCAAAATTTGGTTAAGGATTTGAGTTCTTTGGCACCTGCTGGTTTCCTTTCCGTATTTAAGAACCCAGGGAGACCATTGGGAGGGAAGAAGTCCAGGTATCTTGAAGCAAATGAGTACGCTTCTGCACACTTCTATGTGTTGAATAACTATCCAGAGGTAGCAGACTATATGAGGTAAAAAAATTATATTTAAAAAGAATTTAAGGAAAAATATTAAACTAACTAACTTGCATTTGTTTTTCTTTCGTAGAGTATTTGTTGATTCCTTGCACTCAAACTTCCCTTCAATAACAACAGATCAGATTCAACGTACAGTAGAAACTGAATTCCCACTTTGGTTCCGCGCGTATGTAAGTATTTTTGTGATAAATATGTCTGTTTAAGCCAATTGTTTAAATTTATTGTTGAACTTGATTAAAATGTTAACTACAGATGCAAAATGAGGGGATGGCTATTGAGAACAGATTCTTACATGATATAGCTCAAGGACCTAAGCAAAAAGTGACCACATATAAAGGTTATTTTGTGAATGGCTACAGGTTCCACACAGTCGAATATGGATCAGTAAAATCATCAAGAAATAGTGGGGTATGCATAAAGGGATCAAGCGAAGGCTCAGTTGAGTTGGACTATTATGGGCAACTAGTAGAAGTTGTGGAACTCTCATACTTCGGGATGCTTGATAAGAAGGTCGTTTTGTTTAAATGTGAATGGTTTGATCCATCCCCATCAGGAACGTCCGTGCACCCTCAACTTAAGTTAGTCTCTGTTAATCATAGACGTCGTTACAATAAGTATGAACCCTTTGTCTTAGCAACTCAAGCTTCCCAAGTGTTCTATTGTGAATATCCTAGCAAAAAGTCAAGTAAGAAAGATTGGTGGGAAGCTTGCAAGATTAAAGCCAGACCTATTGTAGAAGTAGCTCTCAATTCGACACTTTCACAACCATTTCAAGAAGACGTGGTGTATGATCCCCACACTCCAATATTAGATGATGAACCCATCCTAACTGAGTCATCTAGGGTCGAAGTAGAGATGCACCATACTAGTGATGAAGATAATGAAAATATTGAAGACGGAGTCCTCTCTTCAGAATCTGAAGAGAATGATTCCGATGAATAAACATTCAGCGTATTCAAACTTTGTACATATGATTTTTTAGTCTTTTGTCTTTTTGTTCAAACTTTGTACTTACTTAAATTACATGTTGAAACTGTTAGATGTTTAAGGGGAATTTAGGTAGGGTGGCTGGAGGGGGATCACTTGATAATCAATCATCCTCTAGAATGAGTGAGCATCAAGAAGGTGACGATGAGACCCAGGGACTAAGTGGGGATGAGACCCAGTCGGGGTACAGACCACGTTCACGTGCTGGTCACATGGATCAGCCTCGGCCTACCGGCGATTATCGTTTGACAAAGTATGACTCTTCCGGGAGAATGTATCTATATATTTCAGATTGTGGGTAAGTTTTATACATTTATATTCTGAAATTGATGTTTTCCTTAATCGAAAATGATTAACTTTTTCTGCCGATTATATAAATTCAGGTTGTTATCTCCCACCAGTGATGTGAGACGACCTACGACTAAACTCTTTCAAGCGAGCCTACATCCAGAAGGGGTGAATTGGGGGAGTCTTACTACACAAAAGAAGGAGTGGTACTGGACAATGTTTCAGGTGACTCATATTTTGTTTCAGAATTATTGCATTTTCATAGTGTTAAGCATCCTTGGGGTAGCCTCTTGCCCGAGTGCTACCAATATACATGTTTATGCTTGTGTGATTTTTTGGCTCAGAAAAGGAAGGTGTTTACATTATTAATTCAAAATCACAGTTTTAAATAAGAAATGATTATTGTATTCCCTAGGTTTGCAGGTAAACCCTGCCAACCTTTCTTGCATACTAAAGCTTTCATTTCTCTTTATTCGTGGTATACAATTTAAGTTTTTCTAGGTTTTTGATTTCATATAACTGCTGGTTATGTTGTTGAAAGAAACTAAAAACATGTTGGTTATAGCCATGATGGAGTCTTTGGATAGAAAATGCATTAACCTTGTAGTCTAAAATATTTTCTTGCACGTTTCTCTAATCCTCATAATACGAATTTAGTCTTTCTTTTCACCACGAGATTGAGGTGAGGTAAAATTGTTATCATATGAGAATTTCCTTCTTGGGAAACTGAACCTTGTTTGATTAATCATAATGTACTTAAGAAGCTACCTTATTATATGTTGACATCATCTCTCTACAATTCTTGTTCCCATAATGAGATACCTTATTTCTCATTTTCACTTCACTAAATGAATCAACTTTAGCTCTGCTACTTGCTGACTCATTTTTGCTGCACTTTTCTAATCTTGTTGGTTGCAGAACTACTGCACTTGGGATGAACGTCATTTGAACACTGCTGCAGTGAAGAAGCTTTGGTTTAAGCTGGCTGGTGTAGCATATACAGACTTGGTCTCACGTTGTAAGAGAGAGATCTTGATTCATAAGAAAACCCCTGGGTTCGTGCAGGCTCCTATACTGGCCGCGTGGAAGGCATTCTGGGCCACACCAGAGGCGCAGGCCAAGTCAGCACAAGCAAAAAAGAACAGGAATTCTGAGCCAGCCGGACCTGGGACCGAAAAGGTGGTTCATTTTGGAGGATCTCGCTGTGCAGAGAAAACTGCAGAAATCTTGGTAAGTAAAAAGTTATATAATTAATTCAGCACAATACTATTGCTATTCATGTCCTTTTTTAGAATATTTTCTAAGTTGTTTTGATTGTAGGCACGTGAGGGTAATATCCCGAAAGGCTTTGTCAGCTATCGAATCATGAAGAAATTGCACTTTAAGAATGGTGTCTACATAGATGGTCGATCACAAAAGATTATTGTAAGTTCTTGATGAATTTTATCAAATTTTAAAATTATTAGAAACTTCCACTTAATATATTTCTACTCTTTTTCGTAGGAGGAGGTCGAACGGTTTATCGAGGAGGCCCGACAGCCACTCCCTGGATCAAGACAGTCTCGCCAAGTCACTGCGGAGATGGAGAATGCCTTTTACGGCCAAGTCGTGAAGCTAGATCAGAGAGGTAGACTTTTCGGACAGGGATGTATGTCACAGATGCTTAACCAACAAGGTGGACTGGCCAGACCTTCTCAGTCGACTCCCGTAAATAATCCACGCTATTCGGAGTTGGAGAGCAGATTTACTCAGATGGAGAAGACTATAGTTCCTCGAATAGATTTGATTCAGTCGACTCTCATGGAGTACATGCAGAATGCCCGTACCTCACGCCCCCCACGCCCCCCCGTAGTTGTGCATCTTCATGACTTAAGTTTGGAACTTGTGCTAGACACAGTAGTTATATGACTATTTTATTTTTATAACTTTTGGATTTGTGTTGCTATTAGTTTTGAATCTTGGTGATGTTTATTAGCAACCATTTATGGAGATTTATATAAGTAATTTTAGGATTGTTTTGTGCTATCATCAAAATTTAATTCATTTTCTAAATTTTTGTAGTTTAGTGATTGGTTCTAAGCAGGCGGATTAACCTGAAAAAACTGAAATCTCAGCAGTTTGCATACTTTGCCGACGGATTCCATACGGAATACCGATGCTTCTATTTAACAGAAAAAACAACTTTTCCTGACGGAATTGTTACGCCTTGAATTCCGTAGGCAATCCGTCTCTAAACAGTTGGGAAATCATGTGACACGTGGCAGCTGAGTCATACTTTGCCGACGGAAGCCTTCCGATATTATTCCGTCGGCAAAGTTGCCGAGGGAACTGCAACGGGCGAGCATTTCCCGACGAGCGTTTTACCTACGGATCCGTTCCGCGACTATTCCATCGGGAAATAAGGTTTCCGTCGACAAATACAGTAGGGATTCCGTCGGGAATCGATCTATTTTTTGTAGCGCGGTGACGGTGGCTGCGGAAGAGAGAGGCGTCGACCGAAGCAGGTGGCTGTGAGATGGCATCGTCGGCTATTGATGATGGCTAATAAGAAGATAGCAGCGGCGGCTGCTGTAGTGCGGAGCAGCGAGCGGCGTGCCGGCAACAAGTGTCGGAGGTGGGAGGTAGGGGTGTGTGCAATGGTGGAATAAACAACCACCGGCGGAACTGGCTTGAAACAGAGACGACGACTGATGAGGAACTGCAGCAAGCGGCAAGGCAAAATCAGATGAGGGACAGAGCAGGCTAGAGAAAAATAAGGCGGCGGCTAGGACTAGGCACGTGGTAACGGCTGAACAGAGATGCTGCAGCAGCGGAACGTCGGTGGCGCTATGGTGGCTCTCTGTTGGTGGACCAACGCCGGCGGCAGCTAAGGATGATGGAGATCGGCAGGCTTCTGCGATAGAGAGAAGGGGCGGTGGCTTCTGCAATTTGATGGAGAAAGGGAGGAAAAATCTGAGAATGGAGGCGCACCCTTGATTTTGAAAGCCCGCAGGACCTCACGACGTGAAATCCCTCGCGGACGCTAGTGGGTCTTTTCTGAAATTTTCGGCTCTTAAGTTCTCTACGATTTTCTCTCATTATTATTATTATTATTTATTTTCTTTTTTTTTGGGTTAAATAATATCCAAAACCTATAATCAAAAATAAAGTAATTATAATTCAAACAAAAATAATTTAAAAAAATGAAAATACGAAAAATGAACAAAACGTGGGTTGCCTCCCACGAAGCGCTTATTTAACGTTGTTAGCTCGATGGAGGCACTCATCAACCGAATCCCGTTGATGCTAGCAACGTCTCAAAGACTTTTATCGACACGGTGGCTTTTGTAGTAGTCATGAATCCGAACAAACCATTTGCTATTCTCGACACAAGTGTGGGCTTTCCTTCCAATTTGGCTTGAGAATCGAGATTTACAAAGCAATATTAATCACAAAGCTACTTGGATCGCGCTGCTTTTGAGGTAGAGGTTGTTGCATGATTGAGCTTGCAACTTCTGACACCATGACTGGCTCTGAATCATTGAACGTCCTCTTCTTGGATGCCAATTCTTTGAAGAATCTGACATAAGCACGCACATTCTGAATCACATCGAGCAGTGGCAAGTTCACGTTCACCTTGGATAGCATCTTGTAGAAATTCGTGAACTGTTGATCTTGCTTCTTGTTCTTGATCCTACTTGGGTAGGGGATTGGTGGAACATAAGGATTTGAAGCCTTGTGGAGTTGGGGTTTGGAATCATCCTTTGCAGCGTCCTTTTCTTCAGCTTTAGTCAAGGGTTGCGATCCCAACCCCCCTTGCGACCGCATGGTCAACCTGGCAGTCGCCCCTTGCGACCGCATGGACCCTTGCATCGCAAGGGTCCTTCTGTAGTCTGGCTTGAATTTCGAGGCATGCCGTATTCTGGAATCTCCACCCCATTGTCGATCATCTTTCCACTCCGAAGAACTGTAACCGCTTGAGCTTGATGTGGTTGAAGTCCTTGGCTCGGTATCTTCCCTGTTTGCCCATTTTGTTAAATCTGATTCATTTTGCCTGAGATCTGCCCAATTGTCATCTCAAGACGCTTGATGGTTGCATCTTGAGCTTGTTAATTGAAAATAATAGTTGCCAACGGATCTTGAGGTGGAGGAGCTGGGAGAGCTAGCACAGCTGGGGGAGCAGGTAAAGCAAGTGGTGCTTATTGAGGTTGTGAACTTTGTGGCAGAGCTTGTTATGATCGATTAGTGGATGGCGGCGGATATTGAGATGGAGGAAATTGTGGTGGGGGGTTATAGGGTGGTGAAGGATAATATGGTTGATGTGGATGTGGGTAATACGGTTGATGAGGTGGAGGATAATATGGAGATGGTTGATGAGGATAATACGGTGATGGTGGAGGGTAGTATGGCTGGTAAGGGTATGGAGAATATTGAGAATTTTGAGGAGGTGGCGGGTGTTTAGAAGGATAATTCATACCTGATCCTTACCGTTGCTGAGGCATGTACCCCGTGCCTTGTTGATTTCTCCATGTAGAATTTTGTTGAGGCTGGCCTTGAGGTAGATACCCTTATGCTGCAAAAACTTCAGCACCTCATTCATAAGTGAAATTGCCCATATTTGGGCACCCATAAGCAAAATGGCCAACTTCTTGGCAAATCTCACCCACTTCCGACTCAATTTCTTGGATCGGCGGCTTTTGTGGTTTGAGGATTTGGCCTTAATCTCGAGCTCATGTAACTTCCTCATCATGTCTGCCATTTGCTTCTTGATATACAAGCTAGCATTAACTGCACTAGCCTCCTTCCTCTGAGGTTGAGACGATTTTCGTTGCGAGTTTGTCGCAACAGTCTCGAAAATCACCTTGGATTCAATTGCCGTCTTTCCTCCTAGATCACCTCCCGCAGTATTGTCCACCAAAGTTTGATTGGCGGAGTTAAGCCCATCATAGAAAAATTGTCACATCTCACTGGCGAACTGATGGTGCGGGCATTGCTGCAACAAATCTTGGAATCTCTCCCAAGCTTCATGAAAATGCTCATCGGACTCTTGTAAAAAGTGCATTATCTTCGATCGAACTTCTTGAGTCTTTTGATTGGAATAGTACTTGAGCATGAACTTCTCACAAACATCATTCCATGAAGTCATCGATTTGGCTGGGAGAGCACGGTACCACGCCTTGGCACGTTCCTTCAAGGTAAAGAGAAAACCTTCATTCTGAGCTGATCTTCTGAGATATTCCCCAATAGAAAATTCTGTATGATCGAACAGAACTCTTGAATGAAATCGAAGGCATATTCATTTGCCATGCCATGGTAAGAGGGCAACAACTGTTGGTTGCGGTTTGAGCTCATGATCCCTGATTGCTTTGGACAGGACAATTGCTGAGGAGGAAGTGGTGATAGTGGGACGGCCAAACTGGGCCAGTGGTTGTTCTGCCATGATCTTGATTTCTTCAACCACCGGCTCTTTAAATCGTTCTTCAAGTTTTTCCTTCAACGAACAGTATCTCGAGCAAACTTGAACTGTCTTCTTGATTCTCAAATTCTTCTCCTTCTCCAATCATTGCTAAAATGTCCTTTCTTGTGTGGATGTTGTCTATGAATGGTGCCAATGGTTCTTGTTGACTTCGGGTATCTCGCATGCACAACACTCAACAAACGGATTAAACGTACCGATGGGAGGAGAAAAAATTGAGAACAGTAAGCAAAAATTAAAAATAAAAAGAAAAAGAAACACACTAAAATAAAACCACACAATTAATTACCTAGAGCCTTCCCCGGCAACGGCGCCAAAATTTATTTACCTAAAAGTGCTAGCAATAGAACTAGGCCTATCGTAGAACTAGTAAGTTAAACTAATGTCGAATCTCAAGGAAAGCTTAACAGGGTAATTAATCATATGAACGCACATTCTAAACACTCTACGAAAGTAAGTAAATATTTAGGGGTTTTTTGTTTATTAATTAATTCCTAGACTTAATAAAAAGAAAGCAAATAAATTAATCTAGACTTGAAAAGAGAAATTAAGCAAATAAAAACAATAGAAGCAAATAGGAACAGTTAAGAACAATTAAACCTAGACTTAGAACGAGAATTAAAAACTTAACTTAAGACTTAAACTAATTTAGAAAGCAATAAATCTACCTAGGCAAGAATTGAAAAGAAAGCAATAAACGAAGCGATGAAAACTAAGCTAGTGCAAATAAATCCTAACATGCTTTATAAAATAAATCTAAGGAAAATAGAAGCAATTAAGTCTATTCTAGAAAGCAAATAGCAAGATGGAAGCAAAGAACACGAAAAACAAACAAAACGAATCTATGAAAATAAACTAAACTTACGGAAGTAGAAACGAAAGACGAAACGAATTGAAAGGAAAACAGAATTCTTGAATTAAAACTTTAAAAGAAACTTGGATCCAATGTTGCAATCTTCAAACTTCAAAAGCTAAACTAATTCTAGAGAATTTGGTGATGAAAAACTGAAGGTAAAGGTCCATTTTTGTTTATAGAAGATTACATATATATAGTCTATGGAAAACCTAATCTAAAAAGAAAAGAAAAATCATAAAGATCATCAGGGAATGCGGTCGCATGCCCACTTGCGATCGCACGTGTCAGCCTGCGGAAAGTTTCTGGCTCGGCAGACCTTGCGATCACAAGGGTCGAGCTGCGGACATTCTAGTTTCTTTTCTCTTCCTCATTTCCTCAACTTCTCCTCTCATTTCTTCTATCATTCCTCGACTTCTCCTTTGGTTCCTTCTATGCTCGTTTCTTCTCTTCTCAATCCAAACTCCCCAAAGGCAAACTTTAACTAAAACACACTAACAAACATATCAAAACAAACAAAAATATAATAAACTAACACACACAAAACCTTAATAAAATCACACAAAAAATAGACTAAACACTTAGCTCGTTGGTAGTTTGGTGACGAGTCATGTTTCTTTTTCATTAGTCCATTGAATTATGTAAATATTATCCTGCAAAATTCTGGTAAGAAAAATTTCTTCTCCTTCCTGATTTCTTACCAAACAATTGTTAGAGGTAAACTCTACCCGTTTACCACTCGAGCAAAGTTGGCTAATAGAGAAAATATAATGATTTAAACCTTCAACATATGTGACATCGTTTATTATTATTTTACCAACACGAATTTTACCGTAGCATCTAGTTTTCCATTTGTCGTTTCCTCCAAAGGTGACTTGGGGTCCGTCACGTTCGATGTAATCTAATAGCAAACTTCTGTCACACGTCATATGCTTCGAGCATCCACTGTCGATGATCCAAACAAATCCACCGACTGCTTGACGCATTCTCCCTTGCCTTCCAACCTACACTTAAATAGATTTAGCAACCCATTCGAACTTGGGTGCCTTATTAGCAGATTAGGTTTCCTTTGCAGCTTTGGGAGCCTTCTTCTTCTTTGACCTCTTCCTATAGGGTTGAGGTGCAAATTCATACTGATCTGCATAGAAGAATGGGTCCTTATAGTAGCTAGACCGAAGGTGAGGTTGTTGAGCAGAATAGTAGTAATCTAGATGTATGGGCTGCTCATAGTAACCATACTAGCACCACTGGTCTGGGTACCCAGTCTGTTGACTGAACTGACAGCAGTTTGAGTAGTGATATGATGGGTGGAACTGATGTTGTGGATAGTAAGGCTGCTGGTTCCATTGCTCATGATGACCATAATCATGATGATTAGGCCACTACTCATAGTAGACTGCTTCTGATGTGCAGATTTCTTCTTTCGTGGTTTGGGAGTAGTTTGAGTCTTTTTCTTCTTATCAGATTGACCTTTTGATAGAATAAGTCGATCTGATTTCATCTGAGTTGACTGCTTGGGCTGATTCTTTGAGGTTGACGGCGCATGCTCTTTGATCATAATGGTTTGCGGCTGGCGGGCTGAATTCTTCAGCTATATCCTTTTGTCGGGGTAGCGACTGATGAGCTGGTTTGGCGACCTGTTTACCCTTAGTCTTGACAAACAACATATGACAGTCATCAGTTTGACCTTGGTTCTTTCATTGACCTTTAAACCCTAATCCAGTTTTGATATTAGGGTTTCTTTGAACTGATTGGATTTCCTCCAACTTATCCTTTCCCTTGTTCATACAATCAACTTTCTTCTCTAGCAAGGCTTCATTCTCAACCAATGCATTGTGCCGAGTTGAAATATCAGGTAATCGGTCAGTGAGAGAAATGATTTCACCATCCTTTTCTTTGAGCATCTCCTTCAAATGGTCTTCCCTTAGGGCTGATTCCTCAAACTAAACTTTAAGGATTTTAATTTCTGTTTCTTTAGCATTATCATAGGGAGTGAACTGATCTTGAATTGTAAGTTTATACTTTTCATTTTGATCTTCCAAATCCTTTCCAACGAGCACCAGTTCTTCGAACATGGCTGCTAGCTTCTTGTAACCTGCCATTTGTTGACTAAACTCTTCCCAAGATACCATCACGGTTAGGTTCTCATTTGTAGATTCATCGTTAGAAAGTATGGAAGTGACGAGTTCAGTAGCTACCTTGGCATCATCGATCTTATCTTCGAGGCCCATGCATCACTCTTTATTCTCATCATCCTCATCTAACTCATTAGCAAGGCAGGCCTATTCAACGACAATCTCATCTACTTCATCATCATCGTCTACATCTGCAATGTAGTCATCATCTGATGAAGGTATCCAAGAGATTAACTTTCTTCTTTGATGTTTCCTCAGCAATCATGGCGTCCTGTCACTCCTTGAGCTTACGATCAAGTTTTTCACGTAAAACATCACGTTCTTGTTATGTTAAGTCAGGACAATCTGACTTGTAGTGACCTGGTTCACCACATTGAAAGCACCCTCCAGCAGGAGTGTTAGAAGGATTAAAGTTTGAGGGATTAGGGTTACCTTGACCTTTCTTGTCAGTTTGAGTGGGAGCTTGATTGTTGTAGCACCTCTTGGAATCCTTATAGAATTTCGAAATTATTCATCCTGGATTCCAGTCTCTCATTCCGACATGCAAGTAATGCAAAGTCTTGTACTGTATCAACTTCTCCAACCTTGTAAGCTGATCGGACTTGGCAAGTTGAGGTTCAACAGCAACCTCAGCTTTGAAGGCAACTTCCTTCTCTTTCTTCTCAGGTTCTGGCTTTGAACTGCTTGAAGAGGCATGAGAAGACCCATGAATGTGAATCATCACTACAAGAAAATTGGTCTTTTGCGACATATGTGCATGCGACAGTGTCATAATTTTACGACGCTTATGATCTTAGTGTCATATATTTGCGTTAAACATGCGTCATGAAATTATTGTGCCACTATTTTGCGACAGTAATGCGTCACTTTATTTTGTGTCTCATAATTATAACAATTTATTTGCAACATATCAGTTGAATTTCATAATTATACTTCACATTTAGAATAATGTTGCACTTTGTGTCGTATATTTATGTCATTAAAATGTTATGTCACTATTTTGCGACAGTAATGCATCACTTAGTTTTGTGTCTCGTAATTACAACAATTTATTTGCGACGAATCATTTGGATGTCATAATTATACTTCACATTTGCAATAGTGTTGCATTTTGTGTCGTATATTTGCGTCATTCAAATATTGTGTCACTATTTTGCGATAGTAATGTGTCGCTTAGCTTTGTGTCTCGTAATTACAATAATTTATTTGTGATTTATCATTTGAATGTCATAATTATACTTCACATTTGCAATAGTGTTGTATTTTGTGTCGTATATCTGTATCATTAAAATATTGTGTCACTATTTTACAACAATAATGTGTCACTTAGTTTTGTGTCTCGTAATTATAATAATTTATTTGCGACATATCAGTTTATTTATTTTTTAATATTGTTAATGTAGTATCATCCTACTTGTAAAATACAGTATTGAACTCTAATGATTAAAAATAATGAGATTTATATATAATTTTTTTAATGTATTATAGGGGTTTAATAGTAATTATACAAATTTTGCAAAACTAGATAAATTATTTATAATACAATTAAGGTAATAAACTAAAAGTGGCTTCTTTTATTTGAGTTATTAGAGAAATAATATGTTGTTTCCCAATTCGTTAGTCGCGATTACTTTTTATGAGTATAAAATACCCAAAATTCGAAACTTTAATATGTTCTCCATTTCTATCAAAATTATAAAAAAAATGAATAATACAATAATAGAAATCGAATTCCGATTTCTATATATTTTATGATTTAATGATTTCAATATTGATTTTTAAGTAACTAACATATAAAACAATGAAAAATATGAAAAAAATGCTAAAGTGAACAAACAACAATCGATATATCATTTCTTTGCTTCATTATATATATTTATTTTTTAATCTTGAAATATGTTATATATGTTCAATGTAGCACTTCTAAAAGCATGGAAGCATTAAATTTTTTTTTTCTACCTCTTTCGTTATTATTTTTTTTTTTTCAAATTGTATCTATATATGGTTTTATACTTGTAATGTGACATTTTTCTTAATTTTTAATTTTTTCCTACATTTATTTTTAAAAATTCTGATATATTATTATAAAATTATAATTAATTTGACTCCCTAACACAACTTTCTGCCCAAGTCACATGTATATGGAAGGGTGCTTTTATAATTAACACTAACTCAATTAGAAGTTGGCAATTATAATCAAGATTTTAATTTAATAATTTTCTAATTTATTTATAATAATAATAATAATAATAATAATAATAATAAACTAAAAAAATTTATAATGATTAAAGGCTTTAAGAAAAAAATAGGCAGATTATTAAATTTGGACTAATTAAAAATCTTATAAAAATATAATATATTTTATAAAAAAACGTCTAAATTTTTTTTAGCATCAAACCAATACAATGAAACATTGTTTTGCGTGAATTCTGAAAAAATAGTATAGTTGAAGTAGTAATATATATCTAATTAATCTATATAACTCTCCGATAAAGAATAAAGAATAAAAAAAAGAATTAATCTATATAAACCTAACACTTTGCTTGGTATGGTGGAATGGAATGGAGGTGTAAATCATGTAGAAATTTATACATTATTTCTACCTCCATTTCATTCCACCTCATTCCATTCCATCATACCAAGCACCACCTAAAAGTCTTAACAAATAGCCGTCTTATTTTTTTGAGCATTATCGCTCTTATGTAGTTCCCTCCCACATCCCTCATTCTTCCCTATCATTAAGAAATATATATTGGTGAACGGCAGTTTGAAGAAATTCACTCATTCTTTTAAACCCTAATGATGCAATCGCCGTCCTACGCAACAGTCAAAGTGTTGATTCAGTCTTCATCCTAATTTCCAATCAAAGGTATGACATCGAGTATAGGTTCAATTTCCTTTTCATAAGACATTAAGATTTTTCAATTTCCTTGCTCACATGATAACGAATCCAAAATAACTATTACTTCAAATCTCTATGTTCACTTATTGCTAAAGAGTCAAAGGCGGTTTGAAAGCGTGGCTTGAAGGGAAGATTTTCAATTCTTTATTCTGGACATCTATTCAGTTAATGCTCTTATTTGTTAATGGGTTAGTATTCCTGAGTAGAGGAATTGAATTAATTAATATTATCAGTCAACCTAAGCTTTTCTTTTATCAGTGGATTAGGGAAATGAACTTTTGCTTGTTTATTTCTATGTAGTAATGATTTGTTGTAGTTCCTGAGGTAACCTGTATCCAGAGTAGGTAGGAGTTGGAAGAGCAAGACGGCAAGTTGCTCGATCCCATTGTTGAATCATGTGAACTTATGTTTTATGTATTGAAATTGTTGTTAGGCTGCATTCTCTATAATTTATTTTTAATATTCGACGAGGTTGTATTATGTTGGGATATGATTTTTAGACTATATGATTTGAGAGGTGTTGGTGTATCAGGAATTTGTCTTTTTCATGAATATGTGCGGATGTAGTTAGGAGCTAGAGCCTGGTTGTTAATCAATATATAGAGTTAGCGGAGTAGCTATGAGGCTAATATAACTTTTGCTAAAAAGAAAGAGGCTAATATAAAGCATCCCCTGTTGTTCGGCTTTGTTTGTGTTCCTCTTCAAGGTTTCTAGATTCTCTTCTCTTCATCTGATTAACAATTATGGTGAGACTCGTAAGTCGCAACATGATTTTGACATAATTGTATGAAATTTGGAGTCTAAGTTCTAGCATATGGTTTTGAGAATGTAATAGAGAATAAGTTGATATAAGAACTAGAAAAGGCTGCTTGATTTGGAATAGAAAAGGTTATACACACACATGCATACCTAGATAGTATGTTGTAGAGTAAAAGCACACGAATAAGAAAAATTTAAAACCTGCAGTTGCAAAAATAGAACCATTTTTGTATCATCCGTAATCACCTCTTGAAAGCAAGGCCCTCACTTCATAATCATTTTGGAATGTGTTTTTTCCTTATATTTTCCTTTATTTCTCCTATTGAAAACTATTGGTACTCATAATATTCTAGTTAGATGGATTGAGTTTTATAAACTTTTACCTGCACAGATTTGAGGAAGGCAGTCCCAGAAGTGTACAAGAAGTTTCTTGCTGATTTGGTTTGGGTTCAGCATGATTTGGTTTGGGTTCATCAGTTCATGAAGAGGTAAGCCTATATATCTTCTATTGGAATGATTTTCGTAAGAAATCTGAGCAAAGAGAATAAAAGCTAACGCATAAGTTTGCCTATCTTCAAGGATAATGTGACTATAGAGATTCAAAAAGGATTACATAATTGTAAATTGATAGATGCACATGTAGGTTTGGAGAAGGTTAAAGGGTTCAAAGAGCAACTAAATTATTTGAACCCTAATGATATGAGGATCTGTAACGCCCCGTAATTTCACTTAACTAATTTAGTTAGTTAATCTCAATAGTTGAGATATATTATCAACTTCTAGTATCTGAGATTTATAAAACAATTGCTTAGAGAGCAATAATTGAATCGAGTAGCAACTCGACGTCTAAAATTAATTTCTTCGAGTAATCGGTTGAGAAGTAGTGATATAATCAACTAGCAACTTGATTTCTATATTATTTAGTTTTCAATAAAGTAATTAGTATTCAAACAAACAAACCGTTATTATTCTCGATCACAATTGCTAAATGTTGATCGAATAAGCTCGGATAAGAGATGGTCGTCGACTTCTCGATTTTATTTAATTGGGCCAAGGCCCAATTGATTTAATAGATCGGACCAAGGTCCAAGTGATTACGAGTTGGGCCTAGCCCATAATATATATATATTCTTCTTATCTATAAACCAAGACAAAATCAATTAAGCCTCTACTTTAGCCATTAGAAAGAAAGTATATTTAGTTATTACTAGAAAATTAGATGAGTAAATACTTGTATGTTTACAAGTTATTCAGACCCCAACGTCTGATCAAGAGTAGACAAATAACAGCATTCCAAATCTCTAGTACACCTCTACTATTTATAAATAACACTTAAACAACATTTAGCCCAAAGTGGAAAGCATCATCTCCTTGAGAGAACCGAAACCCAACTGCAGCCTGTAGCACCTCCATGTGTGTGTTGAACCTACAAAATTAAAAAGAGCAGGTCAACTAATAGCTACAAAATAATCCAGATTTCAACCTGTGACGTGAAACAAATACCTTAAGCTTAGACAAGAATTAGAGCAGTCCTTGGAAGCCTCTTCACAGCTTCAACACAGCCTTGCTACCCCTTTTGGGTACCTGCAAGAGAGAAAAAAATAAAAGAAAAGGGGAAATTAGTCTAGTAAAGACAATAAGGGAAGAGAACCAAGGTCTGCAATTAAAAGACAAGTAACAAATCTGCAAGAATCCTTCAAATAGGAACAAGAATATCACAAATTAGGCATCCTTGAGAGACTACAAACCATTTTTCCTAAGTCAACCTTCCCCTTCTAAACCAAGAATCTCAAACAAGACACTATATACTCACCCTCCCCATCCAAAAATCAGCACCACACTTCAAACACTCACCAAATTTCAAACACCAAAGAAAGAACCGAGAAAGGATAGAATCAAGATAAAGCAAGAAGGAAGAGAGAAGGGGAAGAGCTAGCAACTACAACCCAACTACTTCAAGGTAATAACCTTAGAACATCAATTAAACCTATCATGTTCAAATTCTGAAATTCCAAACTAGGATCCTCTAAACAACCAGCATGTTAATTCAGCTTCAAGACATTCCCTTTCCAGCATTCTAAACCTTAAAAATATTACAACTTCTACTAGTTGAACACATCAAGCATGATTAGTAGACCTCCAAACTCGGAATTCATGAACAAGCATGCCAATATCCAGATTTATCACATTAAGCATGATTCTTTTCTAGACTTAAAAACATACAGAAGATTAACCTAAATAAAACCTAGCTTAGTGTTAGAAAATCCGAACCTCCGTCGAGGCGCAAGGCCCCGACGGCAAAGAAGTCAATGGCAGCAAACCCATGCTGGAATGAGGTTGCCGCGGCAGCACTGCCTCGACGTCGCAGCTCCAAACTAGCAAGCAAAGGAACAAGAACTAGAGACCTATTAGAAATTAAATAAAATTTTCCCTAACCTAAACATCGATGAATCGAAATAGGAACCAGAGAATTAGAACCCAAAAATCCTCTAACTGAAAGAAAACTTAATTAAATAAACAAAAGGGACTGTCGGTGGTGGCCTCACTGCCGCCCAACTCTTAATCGGAGAATAATCGGGATGAATGTTACCTAGTTCTTTTGAACTAGGGTTTTTTAATATGCGAATTGACGGGAAGAGCCGAGCACCGTGGGAGTTGCAGCCGGTCGTATGGAGGGCCACCAAACCGAAGATGGGCTTGTCAACGAGAGCCGTGCTTGCTGGACCAAGCGAGACTGCACGGCGCCCTCCGACGGTGACGCCATCTCACCGCGGCGACAGGACCGAGTATTTTCACCGGAGATCGGCTGAGAAAAGTTTTCCCCAATTTCAGAATTAGGGTTCCTGATTTGGGACAACCAAGAACTCCACAATTAGAGAAATGGGCAAGGAAGGAGTGGAAACAAATTAACGGCAACCCATTAATTAAGGCGCCGCTCGATGTCTCGCCAGAGGAGACGACCGGAGATGGGCTGTGCGAGAATGAAAGAACCAGAGATAGAGACGAAATCGCAAGAGAAGAGAAGACGAGAGGCTTAGCACGAATGAACAAGAAACAAGGGCTGGACTAAAGTCTTTCCCTTTTGAAACCGGGTCGGGCCGGGTTCGGGTCGTGGATACGGGCCGGGCCACATGAAATTCGGTTTGGGCCTGGGATTCGGGCTGAGAATTGTTCCTCTAGTGGGCCGGATTTTCCTCTCAATAGGGCCAAGAGCTATTAAATAATCCGCGAGCCCAAATCGAGATTCATCATAGATCGAGAGAACATTTAATGAATCGTTTTCCACTTTCGATTAAATTTCGATAATCGTGATGAATATTTATTTCACGACTTCACTAATTAACTTAAGATAAGTTAATTAACCAGATTTATTAACTAAAAGTTAATAATTATGCAAATGATTAAGCTAATCAATCACACATTTACAAGCAGTAATTAATCTAGATTAACAATAAATCAAAGATTTGAATTACTGATAAAAATCTTAAGAACCATTCACATAACGGGATTTATAACCCCAGCTTAGATAACAGTAACCACATTACTGAATTTAGAATAACCTCCGATCAGCATTAGAGCAAAGATCTTAAATAAGATTCCATTCGCTAGAATACCTATCTTACCTCAATTTTTAATCGATGGTCACAAGGAGGAAGGACCGTAGCTGAAGCAGGGGTCAGACCTCGTAGCAATCAAGAACAGAAACGAGGTGAGCTTTCTATAGAATAAAAACTTGTTTTATTAGATCAGTAGCTCTTTTAAAAGTATTGTCATGCCATAAATGTTTTCAGTTTTTATATGATACCTATCTGTATTGGCTCTGCCAATTTTTAGTTAATGAATTCGGTCCTTGTGAGATAGCAATCTTACATGGATTAGTGCACTCAGTGACCGTGTGCCACCCAAGGGCTCGCCGGTTGGGTTTCGTGGGGTGTGGCCAACCCCTCGATTCCACAGTCTCAGATATGGTAGATTACTAGAGGACTTAGACCGCGCGGTCGGTTTTCAAGATAGCTAGTTTTTGTGATCATAGGTCTTTCAAAAACGCTATGTTTCACCAAATAAATGGCTTGACAATAAAGGTTTTGGGCACTTGTCCACTGGGTACTCAAGTACTCACGCCCTATATATTATTTCCCATTGTGCAGGTTGTGCGGGAGTTGGAGGCGAAGTGACCAGCGCGCATTTTGTCAAGCTTACTAGAAGATTTTCTCTTGGTAGCATATGTCATCATACATATGTTTAAACACTTTCCGCTGCGTACACTGATTTACTACTTTAACTTTCAATTTGGTTGTACTCTAAAGCAGAAACCCATCATTGTGACTTTTGAGTCAACTGCATTCGTATTTTGAACCGTTGAACATCGATCATGATCAAACTCTCCTTAATTCCATCATGTCATCTTTTAATTTCCTATTTAATTCCATAGTCACGAATACACCAATCTAAGCTAACAATTAGCAAGGTGTGGTCGTGACGGAGTGGTATCAGAGCGCTAGGTTTGCTCTGAAATCCAAGAGTCTTTCATCAAAGTATAGTCTAGACTTGAATTCCTAGACTAAAAATAGAGTCCTTGACAGAAGCGCGTCACTTCGACTCAACACGCTCAACAAGGAAAGAAGTAAGTATGTTCTTTAAAGAATTTCAATTATGAAAATGCTTCTTTTATAAAATGAACTGAATTGAAACTCGTAGATCACTTAGAAGAAGAGGTGAACTCTGTTAAGAGAACTTAGTTGCTTCAAACACTTACTTCTAGGAAGTGAACTTAGTTAAGATCGGAACAAGTTCCTTTCATACAAAAGAATAGGGAAAGAATAAGAGCCAGACCAGACGACAGATGCAGGAAGCAGCACGAAGATCGAGGTGACATACGCCGACATGCACTTAACGAGAGGCTACTAATGCCTTAAGTTTAGCATACCACGACATAGGAGCGGTTGAGAATTCATTTAGTGGCAAATAAATAAGTCCACTTCGCCTTGAGTGCGTTTCCATGCACTTTGAAAGAATAAGAATAAGTTATATATATGTATAGAGTACTTTAGAACCATTAATTTCAGTATTCCTATTGATTACAACCCTGAGTAAAACCATGTTGTGTGTAGGATGGCCGCACAGATATTCACTCATAGGAGACCACTTTGACTAGGAGTACGTACGACGAGGTGATCCGGTACTACAGTACGTATCAGATGTGCCATGGTGACGAAGTGGGCCAGTTCTTGGCCACGTACCACCGCCTTTGGGCCCACGTCCATGCACGTGGAGTCGGAGAGATCGAGGGCATCCGACGGCTGGTGCCGCTGCTACTTGCCATCTGGCAGGAATAGGCTGAGGAGTTAGCCCACGCACACATCCCGAGGCACCCCGATAGTCTGGAGGACGGAGGTGATTACTACGGCTTCATGACTACGCTACAGACGACATTCACTTGTCATGGTGCACCGATGAGAGAGCCAGCAGCGGATGGTGGAGGATCCACATCACCACTCGAGGCACCACTGCCCGAGCTACCGCCACTGCCGAGCTCGCCCCTACCCGAGCTCCCACCATAGCCGATGTCACCCCTGCCGTCGGCTGATCCACCTGCATCGCCCGTCTTGGGACGGCGAGGGAGAGAGGAGTCTGACGGAGAGCTAGAGCTGGCTCATACTCGGGCGAGGACCGCCCTGGGGCCACGAGATCTGGCTACCTCGTCTGGAGGTAGTAGCTCGATTGACTCGGCCACCATAGACCGTGTAGTGGGACTCGTACGAGCTCTACCCCTCCGAGATGGTGATCGGGGAAAGGCCCCGATTGTAATCAGTAACAGTCCTGAGGAGGAGGAGTGGCGGCAATGCCACGAGGAGCTGAGTCGGGTGATCTCAGGCACAAGGCGTCACCTCGAGGGAGACTACGAGCACATGAGAAGTGCCTTTGAGGAGTATGAGCACCACTTGAGGCGGCGAGAGTACGAGCGTCACGTGGAGCAGAGGGACGCTGATCATGTATGGAGGATGAGGATGATTAAGGAGTTAGGCCGCCCCCTGCCGGAGATAGGATGGGATGAGGAGCAACGTCACCAGTTCGACATAGCGAGAGGCATACTTGGGGAGGTCAGAGCCAGAGATTTAGAGTTGGATCAGAGGATGGAGGTCTTTCATCAGGAGACGGAGGAGATCCAGAGACGTGTAGCTGAGTACCGAGCAGGCCAAGAGAGATCACGACAGTACAGAGAGGGCCTTTGGCTGTTTGAGCCCGAGCCCGAGCCCGAGCTAGGAGCTGGGGCTGAGGCTGAGGAGGAGGAGGACCCCGAGGAGGACGAGAGCGATGATGATGAGGGTGATCAGGTCGTTCCTATAGCAGGAGTCTTTGAGTTCGGATAGGACGATGAGGAGGATGATGATTTGGGTCTTCAGTTCCACCTAGGGGATGACGAGGATCCTCTAAGCTTTGGACTCGATGACGATGAGGATGAGCATGGGGGAGAGGTAGACTACGGCTCTGACCACAGCACTCTAGACTCTGTGGAGTAGTATAGCATCATTGTACTAGTCATGTAACGGCATTTAGTGGACTGTGCTGACCCTAGCTTATATTTCATTAGTATTCTGTACGTAACGGAAACGATTAGATCGTTCCGTAGTATTATAGTTAGGTTTCTTTTGATGACTAGTATGGTGGTTAATCCCCGTAACTAAGTACCCGTAGTGATATGACTAGCTAGTCATATCACGTCGTGTACTTAGATAGTACGTTAAATATGTAGACCGTTTTGTGTAAGACCCGTTTAGGGTGATTTTCCCTTATTATATAAAATGTTTGTTTCATGGGTACATATCGTTTTATAACATTCAAACAAAAGAAAACAACCATACCATGTCCATACCAAACCAACGTTGTGCAAATTGTTTTCTAATATGCAAATGTGCGAAGTAAATCCTAATGTTTGTTAGTTTGTCAGAATGCCGCCAGAAACAGGCTAGGACGTCCTAGGAGAGCACCTGTGGCTGAATCCGTAAACCGTGGAATGGGTAACCACGAGAACAATGACCCGTTTCCTCCACCACCACCTCCTCCTGAGAGGAGAGTCGAGGAACTATTTCTCTGACAAAACCCGCCGGTGTTCAATGGCATCGGAGAGCCAGCTGAGGCAGAGGTTTGGATAAGAGCTTTGGAATGAATATTCAACTTTCTACGCTGCATTGATCAGGTGCGCTTGACATGCGTATCCTTTCAACTATCGGGATCAGCTGACTTCTGGTGGGAAGCGCGACGGAAGACCATGACGCCTGATCAACGAGAGAACCTCACATGGGACCAATTCAAGGCTGAAATTTACGACAAGTACATTCCCAAGAGCTATCGTAAGAAAAAATAGAATGAGTTCTATAACCTGAAACAAGGAAAGATGACTGTGACGGAGTATGATAGGGTGTTTTGTGACATGTCCCGGTTTGCGCCAGATCAGGTTGATACGGATGAAAAGATGGCTGAAAAATTATATGCCGGTCTGAGGCACGAAATTAGGATGGTGCTTGCAAGTCTTAGCGGGTTGTCATACACTGAATCCCTAGGTAGGGCACTGGACGTCGAGGCAGCAATGCCCGGTGATAAGCCCACGTCTGCTCCGGCACCAACCCCTACTCACTCCTAGCCTCAGCATAATAAAGAAAAGCCCAAGTGGAATGGCAACCAAGGGAACCAAGGTGGGAAAAGACCATGGCAAGGACCGCCGCATCCCCAGAACCCTGCTAAACAGACTACGCCAGCACCAATCGGGAATTACCCGACAAGATTCGCCGAATGCCCTAAATGCAAGAGAAGGCATGAAGGGGTGTGCAAAGCAGGAAGTGACGCCTGCTACGCATGTGGGCAAAAGGGGCACTATGCGAACAACTGTCCTAAGAAACAGCGAGGGACGACCTCGAAGTCGAGCCAGCCCAGTCAGAATCCCCAGCTCTGAGCAATGCAGGCCCAACAGGGACCACAAGGACAGCAACAACAATTTCTCCCACCACCACCCCCACTACCACCGCAGCACCAGCAGTTCAAACAACATGTGCAGCAGCAAAACGCAAGGACTTATGCAATGAAGCAGAAACAACCCGCTAAGAATCAAGGAAATCAGGAAAACCTGGCAGGTATGGGCATACTCTGTGATATACCTGTAATAGTTTTGTTTGATACGGGTGCTTCGCATTCCTTCATTGCAAAAGTATGCGTAGAAAATCTAAACCTGAGCACGGAACCAATAGGGGCAGAAATGCGAATTTCATCGCCTGTAGGAGGAAATATTACTCTTACGCACCGTTGCTCGAACCTAGAATTGAACCTAGGACCACACAAACTCCTAGCAAATAATCTGAGTGTCTTACCGATGATAGATGTCGACATAATCTTAGGAATGGATTGGCTAGCCGAAAACTATGCCACCATCCTCTGCAAAGAGAGATAGATTTCCTTTAGAATGCCGGGTAAGGAACCGACAACTTTCCACTGGATTTCCTTGAACAAGCAAAAATCGGTGATTTCCGCCATCCAAGCAGCAACCTTGATAAGGAAAGGAAATCCAACATACCTCATTTACCTGAACAAGGCACCCAAGGACGAGAAGGAGAAAAGGATCGAAGATGTAGAAATTGTTCGTGAATTTCCTGATGTTTTTCCCGACATACTACTAGGACTACCACCTGATAGGAAGATAGAATTTACCATCGATTTGGAACTGGGATCAGCCCCGATATCCAAGGCACCGTACAGAATGGCTCCGAAAGAACTAGATGAACTCAAGGTACAACTCCAAGAGCTTCTAGACCTAGGTTTTATCAGGCCTAGTGTATCACCATGGGGAGCACCGGTACTGTTTGTAAAGAAGAAGGACGGCTCCATGAGAATGTGTATAGATTATCGAGAACTGAACAAGCTAACCCTCAAGAATAAATATCCACTACCAAGAATCGATGATCTGTTCGACCAACTCAAGGGAGCAAGTGTCTTTTCGAAAATAGATCTTAGATCAGGTTACCATCAACTGAAGATCCGACCAGAGGATATACCCAAGACGGTGTTTCAAACTAGATATGGCCACTACGAGTTTGTAGTGTTGTACCCTTCGGTTTAACCAATGCGCCAGCAATATTCATGGATCTCATGAATTAAGTTTTCCACCCTTACTTAGACAAATTCGTCTTAGTTTTCATAGATGACGTCCTGATCTACTCAAGGAACAAACAGGAGCATGAGAAGCACCTGAAAGCAGTATTAGGAACTCTGAGAATAGAGAAGCTCTACGCCAAATTCAGCAAGTGTGAGTTCTGGCTAGAAGAGGTAGCATTTTTGGGTACAGCCCCAATCCTGGTAGTCACAGATCCGGACAAGGGGTACGTCGTGTACACAGATGCCTCTAAGAACGGGTTAGGATGTGTTCTAATGCAAGAAGGGAAGGTGATAGCTTATGCCTCCCAACAGCTTAGACCACACGAGCTTAATTACCCAACCCATGACTTAGAATTGGCAACAGTTGTGCATGCCCTGAAGATCTGGAGACACCATCTCTACGGAGTTCGGTGTGAGATTTTCACGGATCACAAGAGTCTCAAATACTTTTTCGAGCAAAGAGATCTTAACATGAGACAGAGAAGGTGGCTCGAATTAGTGAAAGACTACGATTGTGGAATCAATTACCATCCGGGCAAAGCTAACGTAGTAGCAGACGCACTAAGTCGTAAGGCACAGTCGAACATAGCATTTCTTCTGACTGAAGAAGAGAAACTTATTCAAGAGTTCAAAAAGATGAACTTAGAAGAAGTATCGCCGCCAGAAATAGTATAAGGGATTATCGCTACCCTAACCGTAAAACCCGACTTGAGAAGTCGAATCCTTCTGGCTCAGAGAAAAGACGAAACACTCGAGAAAATACGCTTGAAAATTAGAATGGGAGAGCCCGGAGATTACCGTGAAGAAGCAGATAATGTGATAACGGTCGAGGGCAGACTGTAATACCACTTAGCGAGGAACTCAGAAACGAAATTTTGAGTGAGGCACACGATACGCCTTATACCGCCCACCCTGGTAGTACAAAAATGTACCAAGATCTTAAGAAGAAATTCTGGTGGGATGGCATGACGAAAGATATAGCTTCATTTGTTGTAAGACGCCTAGCCTACCAGCAGATGAAAGCTCTACACCAATGACCTTACGGCAAACTACAACCCCTAGAAATTCCACAGTGGAAATGGGAACATATCGCCATGGATTTTGTTACAGGATTGCCAAAGTCGAGAAGAGGAAATACAACCATCTGGGTGATCATAGACCGACTTACAAAGAGCTCACACTTTCTTCCGATACTAATATCGTACGGATCAGAGAAGTTAGCTCAGTTGTATGTTCACGAGATAGTACGCCTTCATGGAGTACCAATCTCAATCACGTCGGACCGAGATTCAAAATTCACCTCTAGATTTTGGATGAGCTTACAGAGAAAACTTGGAACTAGATTAAATTTTAGCACTGTTTTTCACCCTCAGACTGATGGGCAGTCGGAAAGGACCGTACAGACCTTAGAGGACATATTGAGAACGGTAGTACTTGATCGAGGTGGTCATTGGGAGCCGGTGTTACCACTGATCGAGTTTGCCTACAACAATAGCTATCAGGCGACCATAGATATGGCGCCATACGAAGCACTGTATGGAAGAAAGTGTAGATCACCACTTTATTGGGATGAAGTCGGTGAGAGAAAGATGTTAGGCCCTGAAGTGATTAGCGACATGATCGAGATCATGCGCCAAATCAGAGATAGAATTAAGAAAGCTCAGGATAGACAGAAGTCTTACGCCGCCAATCATCGAACAGATATTCAGTTCGAAGTAGGAGACAAGGTGTTTCTGAAAGTATCTCCTTCGAAGGGAATAGTGAGATTTGGAGTTAAAGGAAAACTGAGGCCGCGTTTTATAGGACCTTACGAAATTTTAGAAAGGGTCGGACCAGTGGCCAATAGGCTGGCGTTGCCACCAAGCCTTGGAAACATGCACAACATTTTCCATGTCTCACAACTTCAGAAGTACGTGCACGCAAAGCACGTAATTCATCAAGATGAAGTAGAACTTAATCCAGATTTGTGTTATGAGAATAGACCAGAAGCAATCTTAGACCGAAAGGTACAACAACTTAGAAATAAGTCCATCACCTCGGTGAAGGTCTTATGGAAGCACCATAGTCAGGAAGAAGCCACGTGGGAGCTTGAGGATGAAATGAAAGATAAGTATTTGGAATTATTTAACTAAGGTACGTAAATTTCGGGATGAAACTTTTTTAAGGGGGGAGGATGTAACGCCCCGTAATTTCACTTAACTAATTTAGTTAGTTAATCTCAATAGTTGGGATATATTATCAACTTCTAGTATCTGAGATTTATAAAACACTTGCTTAGAGAGCAATAATTGAATCGAGTAGCGACTCGACCTCTAAAATTAATTTCTTCGAGTAATCGGTTGAGAAGTAGAGATAGAATCAAGTAGCAACTTGATTTCTATATTATTTAGTTTTCAATAAAGTAATTAGTATTCAAACAAACAAACCGTTATTATTCTCGATCACAATTGCTAAATGTTGATTGAATAAGCTCGGATAAGAGATGGTCGTCGACTTCTTGATTTTATTTAATTGGGCCAAGGCCCAATTGATTTAATAGATCGGACCAAGGTCCAAGTGATTACGAGTTGGGCCAAGCCCATAATTAGTACACTAAGATAAGGATATATATATATATATATATTCTTCTTATCTATAAACCAAGAAGAAATCAATTAAACCTCTACTTTAGCCATTAGAAAGAAAGTATATTTAGTTATTACTAGTAAATAAGATAAGTAAATACTTGTATGTTTCCAAGTTATTCAGACCCCAACGTCTGATCAAGAGTAGACAAATAACAGTATTCCAAATCTCTAGTACACCTCTACTTTTTATAAATAACACTTAAACAACATTTAGCCCAAAGTGGAAAGCATCATCTCCTTGAGAGAACCGAAACCCAGCTGCAGCCTGTAGCACCTCCATGTGTGTGTTTAACCTACAAAATGAAAAAGAACAGGTCAACTAATAGCTACAAAATAATCCAGATTTCAACCTGTGACGTGAAACAAATACCTTAAGCTTAGACAGGAATTAGAGCAGTCCTTGGACGCCTCTTCACAGCTTCAACATAGCCTTGCTACCCCTTTTGGGTACCTGCAAGAGAGAAAAAAAGAAAAGAAAAGGGGAAATTAGTCTAGTAAAGACAATAAGGGAAGAGAACCAAGGCCTGCAATTAAAAGACAAGTAACAAATCTGCAAGAATCCTTCAAATAGGAACAAGAATATCACAAATTAGGCATCCTTGAGAGACTACAAACCATTTCTCCTAAGTCAACCTTCCCCTTCTAAACCAAGAATCTCAAACAAGACACTATATACTCACCCTCCCCATCCAAAAATCAGCACCACACTTCAAACACTCACCAAAGTTTTCAAACACCAAAGAAAGAACCGAGAAAGGATAGAATCAAGATAAAGCAAGAAGGAAGATAGAAGGGGAAGAGCTAGCAACTACAGCCCAACTACTTCAAGGTAATAGCCTTAGAACATCAATTAAACATATCATGTTCAGATTCTAAAATTCCAAACTAGGATCCTCTAAACAACCAGCATGCAAATTCAGCTTCAAGACATTCCCTTTCCAGCATTCTAAACCTTAAAAATATTATAGCTTCTACTAGTTGAACACGTCAAGCATGATTAGTAGACCTCCAAACTCGGAATTCATGAACAAGCATGCCAATATCCAGATTTATCACATTAAACATGATTCTTTTCTAGACTTAAAAACATACAGAAGATTAACCTAAAGAAAACCTAGCTTAGTGTTAGAAAATCCGAACCTCCGTCGAGGTGCAAGGCCCCGACGGCAAAGAAGTCGATGGTAGCAAACCCATGCTGGAATGAGGTTGCCGCAGCAGCACCGCCTCAACGTCGCAGCTCCTAACCAGCAAGCAAAGGAACAAGAACTAGAGACCTATTAGAAATTAAATAAAATTATCCCTAACCTAAACATCGATGAATCGAAATAGGAACCAGAGAATTAGAACCCAAAAATCCTCTAACTAAATGAAAACTTAATTAAATAAACAAAAAGGATGGTCGGTGGTGGCCTCACTGCCGTTGAACTCTTAATCGGAGAATAACCGGGATGAATGTTCCCTAGTTATTTTGAACTAGGGTTTTTAATATGCGAATCGACGGGAAGAGCCGAGCACCGCGGGAGTTGCAGCCAGTCAAATGGAGGGCCACCAAACCGGAGATGGGCTCATCAACGAGAGCCGAGCTTGCTGGACCAAACGAGACCGCACGGTGCCCTCCGACGGCGACGCCATCTCACCGCGGCAGCAGGAACTCGACAGGACCGAGTATTTTCACCGGAGATCGGTTGAGAAAAGTTTTCCCCAATTTCAGAATTAGGGTTCCCGATTTGGGACAACCAAGAACTCCACAATTAGAGAAATGGGCAAGGAAGGAGTGGAAACAAATTAACGGCAACCCATTAATTAAGGCGCCGCTCGAAGTCTCGCCAGAAGAGACGACCGGAGATGGGCTGTGCTAGAATGAGAGAACCTGAGTTAGAGACGAAATCGCAAGAGAAGAGAAGACGAGAGGCTTAGCACGAATGAATAAGAAACAAGGGCTGGACTAAAGTCTTTCCCTTTTGAAACCGGTCGGGCCGGGTTCGGATTGTGCATACGGGCCGGGTCACATGAAATTCGGTCTGGGCCAGGGATTCGGGCTGAGAATTGTTCCTCTAGTGGGCCGGTTTTGCCTCTCAACAGGGCCAAAAGCTATTAAATAATCCGCGAGCCTAAATCGAGATTCATCATAGATCGAGAGAACATTAAATGAATCGTTTTTCACTTTCGATTAAATTTCGATAATCGTGAGGAATATTTATTTCACAACTTCACTAATTAACTTAAGATAAGTTAATTAACCAGATTTATTAACTAAAAGTTAATAATTATGCAAATGATTAAGCTAATCAATCACACATTTACAAGCAGTAATCAATCTAGTTTAGCAATAAATCAAAGATTTGAATTATTGATAAAAATCTTAAGAACCGTTCACATAACGGGATTTATAACCCCAGCTTAGATAATAGTAACCACGTTACTAGATTTAGAATAACCTCCGATCAGCATTAGAGCAAAGATCTTAAATAAGATTCCATTCGTTAGAATACCTATCTTACCTCGATTTTTAATCGAAGGTCACAAGGAGGAAGGACCATAGCTGAAGCAGGGGTCAGACCTCGTAGCAATCAAAAAGAGCAACGAGGTGGGCTTTCTATAAATGTTTTCAGTTTTTGTATGATACCTATCTATATTGGCTCTGCAAATTTTTAGTTAAATAATTCGGTCCTTGTGAGATAGCAATCTTACATGGATTAGTGCACTCAGTGACCGTGTGCCACCCAAGGGCTCGCCGGTTGGGTTTCGTGGGGTGTGGCCAACCCCTCGATTCCACAGTCTCAGATATGGTAGATTACTAGAGGACTTAGACCGCGCGGTCGGTTTTCAAGATAGCTAGTTTTTGTGATCATAGGTCTTTCAAAAACGCTATGTTTCACCAAATAAATGGCTTGACAATAAAGGTTTTGGGCACTTGTCCACTGGGTACTCAAGTACTCACGCCCTATATATTATTTCCCATTGTGCAGGTTGTGCGGGAGTTGGAGGCGAAGTGACCAGCGCGCATTTTGTCAAGCTTACTAGAAGATTTTCTCTTGGTAGCATATGTCATCATACATATGTTTAAACACTTTCCGCTGCGTACACTGATTTACTACTTTAACTTTCAATTTGGTTGTACTCTAAAGCAGAAACCCATCATTGTGACTTTTGAGTCAACTGCATTCGTATTTTGAACCGTTGAACATCAATCATGATCAAACTCTCCTTAATTCCATCATGTCATCTTTTAATTTCCCATTTAATTCCATAGTCACAAATACACCAATTTAAGCTAACAATTAGCAAGGTGCGGTCGTGACAGGATCCCTAAAGTCAAACCTCTATGGAAGAAAGAATGTTTGAGAAATTCCCGAGGTGATTTGCCTATTCCTACCTTTTTAGTTCTAGAGAGAGACAATATACAATTTTTATTTTCTTTCCTTTGCAAATTAAAATTATTATTCTTATGTATAGGTTAAGAAAGAAGAACAGATAATGGCTCAGCAACACCTCGATCACCGTGCATGCCATAGTAGCTCATGCAGCTTCCTTTCAATTTATTACCGGTGATGAGATTCTTTAAGGATATAATTAGAATACATTTGCTTCTTTTTTATCTTTGTGTTCATGAAATTAAATATTGTAGAATGTTTGGATGGTGTAGACAATATTTGGGTGTTAATACATATATCAATTTTTGTTTTTGGATAATATTATTTAGTTATTTATTTACTTATTTATTTATTGAAATTAAATTGGAAACATAAATAAATGAAAATCTATAATGAAGATCGATAACACTATACCAACTAGTGTCGGGTAATGTGTCGTAAGTAAAAATACATCACTAAAACTAGTGATGCTCAAAGTGCTGAATATATTGCGTCGATAATAAAAAGATGTCGTACAATTGCCACACAATCTTTTTGCGTCACAATCATAACCGACATTAAAGTATGTCGCAAAATATATTTTTTCGACATTAAATTATGATGCAAAAAATTGTCAAAAAATATATTTTTGCGACATTAAATTATGATGCAAAAAATTGTCGCAAATTATGATGCGTCATATCAACTAATGTCACGTAATGTGTCACAAATTAGCATGCATCACTTAAATATAGTGACGCATAAAGCGTCGTAAAGTTTATATGATATTATTTTAGTGTTGCATAAAGTGCCATTTGTATTGCAACACAAACGAATAAAAAATATTGTATTTTTGCTACATACCCTTTTCGCGACATTTAGTGTGTCGTGGAAAATGTCGCAAAACAACATTTACGACACTAATTAAGGCCATTCGCGACACACTTTTATGTCGCAAAAGACCAGTTTTCATGTAGTGCATCTCGTATTCATTCCCAATAAGTAAATCAAATAGCTCTTTGGTTGTGAGCTTGTTGAAGTTAGGTCGGTTAGGGTGCAGAGTAGCATAGACATGCCAGTTTACAGGTAGGGCACGAATCACCTTTTGATTCAGTTCACGCTGGGTATATTTGTCAGATCGGATAGCATTGATTTCTAGCGTGATTTAAATAAAGCGATTCTTCATTTGCTCAATGGTCTCCTTTGGTAGTATCTTGAAATCATCCAATTTGTTGCATGCCATGGTTAGTTTATTCTCTAACATCTCTTCTGAGCCTTGACTTATGGCTTTGAGGGAATTATTAGGATATTATGTTAAGGGGGAACTTGGATCAAGTTAATAAACAATTTGTTTTGATTCGATTCCAAAACCCTAAGTAGAATATTTCCCTTATTATTTTTGATGAATCTGAACAAGTTATACTTAGCAAAGCTTGCATGTTACTCTAGAAGCACTAAGGATAAAGCAGTCAGAGTTCACGAAGCGTCAGTAAGCGAAGCGGCTCCATCAGTGAAAGCGTTAGCAGTAAAGTTTGACAAAGCGTCATGGAGACACTTTAGATAAAGATGCTTAGAGCGAGCTTCCGTTTAGTGGAAGTGAAGCGCTCTCAAGTCAGCTCATCCAAAGCGTCTCTGATCTAGAGCTGAACTTAAAGCATCAATCAGTACTAATGTGATAAGTTTGACTTTCAAACGTCCGGATGTCTGGCACCTCACTGCATAAAGCTTACGTGTCAACACATTATTGCACAACATATGTGGTTACAGTCCGAAAAGTCAAGGTTAGGTGAAGACTGCCATACCCCTAGGTGCGGCGAACATCCCTTCCTAGTACTGGAGTCTGACAAGCCTAAAAAAGACCGACACCCACCGACTAATCCGGAAATTAAGGAACACACAACCTCTTCTCTCTCAACGGGAAGTAGGGTTCCTTACTATAAATAGAAGGAGTTGCACACACTAAAACTAACACATGTACAAACAATTCAAGCATACTACTTGCAAGAACTCAAGCAAATTATCCTTTACATTCCTTTAGTTCTTTCGAAGCGCTTCCCTTTAGTGTGTCCTCAAGAAATAATTTTCTTGAGTATTGCAACTACTTTCTTTTTATGTTCAACCGCATATATCCATAACCTAGCTTCGAGAATCCTTATCCCTTTACTTGTGATCTTCATTGTAAAGGATTCTCATTTACGAAAACCTAAAAACCCCAAGACCAAGTCTATTGTGTTAGATTGAGTTGTAAGGTTGTAAAGTTTTTGTAGAAAAGATTTGTTGTTGTAAGGCTTCTCGAGAGCCCATGAATCTCTGAGGATTCAAGTGCAAGTTTGTTACTAGCCTTGAATCAATTCCCCTTGGAAGTATAAAACAAGGGATACCAAGTGAAGGTATTCATCTCACCATGGATAGAGTGGACGTAGGAGAGGCTCTCCGAATCACTATAAGTGTTTGTGTATATTTACTCTATTTGTTGCTTTGATTTATTACATACACACGCATGCGCTTTAACTATCAACTCAGTTTTAATTCGCAAGAAACTTTAAGTCTCGCCACATTCCGCACAACACTCACACGAGCGAGAAGATTCAAAAGTCTCACTAGCATTCGAAGCGTCTACTCAACACACGTATTCACCCACCTCATCTACGTATGTTAGTCACTTTCAGGACCAACAAGTGGTATCAGAGCAGGGGTTCTAACTGACCTCTGCATCTGAATACTGGTAGTGCGAAAGCGTTACAGTAGGTCTACCTGAACTGATCATTTCATAAAACTTGCATTAAAACCCCACTCACTGCATATTGAATTTTTCTAACTTCCTTTCAAGATGTCTTCCTCAGCACAACTTCCTCAGTTTTCGATTGAGGGCTACACCATGTGGAGCTTCTGTGTGGAGTCCCATCTCGCTTCACTTCATGACCGCATGTATGAAGTGTTAGAGAAAGGACCCATCGTCATTATAAAGTGTGCCACGAGGAATAGAGAAAAAGAAAGAGCCGTAGACCTAAACAGCAACACAGTTGACGAGGATGAAAGCGCTTCCACCAATGTGTATATCATGAAGCCAAGAGATGAGTATACGGCCAACAATTTCAAAGTTGATAATCTAGATCGTGTGGCGCGTAATGTAATCCAGTCAACCATTTCCGATGCCTATCTCCCAAGAATAATGAAATGCAAATTGGCGAAGGAGATGTGGGAAACTCTTGCCCTAATCTCTCAGGGCATAGAGAAAATCAAGGAAAACAAACTTTATGTACTGATGCAGGAGTTTGACGCTCTCACAATGAGAAACAATGAGAGCATGGAGTCTTTCGAGACTTGAGTTTTGGGAATCACCACAACTGTGGCTTCCCTTGGGAAAGATCTCACCTCCAAAGAGATCAATCTAAAGGTGGTTCGCTCTCTGTTTGGAAAATGGCAGACAATGAAAGAGCTTTTCCTCTCACAAAAGGAACTGGGAGACATGTCTCCAGAAATGATGTTCTCCGAGTTTAAAGTGATCGAGTTTGACCTAGTCAAGAAAGCTACTCGTGAGGATGAGGAGGAGCTTCCAGCAAAATCAAAGAGTCTAACTTTCAAAGCCGCTGAGGAGACCACCACCATCGAAGCTAACATTTCCAACAGCGATGTTGTAGAAATGTCGAGAGAAAAACTGGAAGATTATGCTCTCTATCTGGTTAGAAGGTTTAATAACTCTAATGCTCGAGCGGCCAAGTATAAAAGATTCTATAAATCTCAAGACAAGGCTCGCGCTTCACCCCACGTGATGGGTTGAGGGATGACAAAGTTGTAGCCATCCCTAGAGATAAATCCAACATCGAGTGCTTTGAATGCCACAAGATGGGGCACTGTCGAAGTGAATCCCCAAAGCTCTCGATCAAGGAGAAGGACGAGGTTAAAGCTCATTGTGAAGATAGCCGTCGCGCTCTCGTAGCCGATGCTCCCGTTGAATCCAAAAAGTCCATCGACCGTATGAAGATCAATTCACTGATGATGAATATGATTATGGTTGCATGGCCATAGAAGCTGAAATGGATGATGTAAAAATTTCTGAACCTAATACTCTTCCACTATCACTAGGTAGTGAATGTGGTGACGGTGAGGATGAGGCTTTCAGCTTGGAAGGTGATCTCTTTGATGACTATTTAGAGTTGCTCAAGAATCACGAATCCTTGCAGGAAGTTCTTGTTCGGTTTAGAAAGGAGAACGACAGATTAGCCATTACACTCGAGTCCAAGGAAAAGGACCTATTCGAGTTGACGGCTAAGTTCGATGATCTTCATGAATGCCACCGTCGTACCATATCCACTTCTAAGGAACGCAAAGCCACTCTTGATCATCTCAATAGTGCGTCTATAGCTATTGAAATAATTGAAAGTTCTTTTAAACCTTCAATAAGTTTTAAAGGAATCAGCTTTGGTTCCACACACACAGCTTCGACCGATGCTAGTTCTAAAGCGTCGTTGAAAAGCCCCAAAGCTGCTCAACACGCTACTAACAAAGGAAAGGAGTTAGTCGAGTTTATGGCTGAAACTTCAAGGCAAGCTTCCAAAGTGCCTTTGAAGGTTCAACCCGACGCTTCGAATAAGTCAAAGACTAAAGAGCTTAAACGCTCTAAATGCATTTCAAAGCATGTCTAGTCTGCGACAAACCCGAAGCGTCAACATGAGCGTAAAGCTGACTTGAATAACTTCACATCTCATGGAAGGACTTAAGTACGCTTTATCCCCGACGCTTCACATAACTTTCATGATCGAAGCCTCATCGATCATTTTATACAAGATGAAAGCATTCCTTCACGCTCTCATAGAAGAAGGAACCATAAGGGCTTTCACTATTACACACACGATTACACTCAGGGTTTTCCCATTAAACAAAGCCATATTTGTTTCGTTCAGGATCTCGAGAAGGGAGTCACTCTCTCAGTGAATCCAACTCGAGCTCCCAAGTCCACTAACACTAAGGAACCCAATGCAAATTGGGTACCTAAAAATTGTTGATCTTATAGATCAAGGCGGCGAACTCGAAAAGCGTGGCCTAGAGGAAGGAAGAAGCTATTTGGTACCTAGATAGCATATGTTCACATCACATGACGGGTGAACAATCTTTCCTCGACGAGTTCGTTAAGAAGCCGGGTCCAAAAGTAATTTTCGGTGATGATGTTAAAGGCATCACCATCGGATATGGTACATTTTGCACTGGAAATATGAGACTTCCTAACGTCTCATATGTCCAAGGCTTTAAACACAATTTACTTTCTATTTCCTAATTTTGTGATAACGGGTTTGTGGTAGAGTTTAACTCTAACCAATGTGTTGTCAAGAACAAAGAGTCTATGCAGGTTGTTCTTACAGGTATTCGAAAGCAGAACGTGTACATAGCTAACTGGAGCAGCTGCCAAGTCAGAGCATGTCTAGTTGCTAGAAGCACCTCAGAAGTCGGGTGGTTATGGCATCATCGCCTAAATCACTTAAACTTCAAGATGATGAACAAGATTTCCAAGACAAATCTTGTACGAGGAATCCCTAATGAGGTCTTCAACAAGGACATTATGTGTCAAGCTTGCCAAGAGGGCAAGCAAATCAAGAAGTCCTTTCAAAGCGTCGAAGGACATGGCTCATCTCGAATTCTAGAGCTCCTTCACATGGACCTCTTCGGTCCTATCACACATGTCACCTTAAGTGGAAGGAAGTATGCTCTCGTAGTGTGGATGATTACTCACACTACACTTGGGTACTAATTCTATACAAGAAGAAGGACACGCTCCGGGAGCTCCCAAAGCTCCTGAAGCAACTAACGGTGCAAAAAGGGGAAACTGTGATGAAGATACGCTCCAACAAAGGAACAAATTTTCTCAATCAGTTCATCGAAGCGTATAGCACATAAAATGGGATTCTACGTCAGACTTCAGCAACTTGCACTCCGCAACAAAATAGCGTTGCAAAGCACCGGAACAGAACCATCAAAGAGGTTGCACGTTCAATGCTCGCGGATGCCCAACTGCCAAAGAAGTTCTGGGGAGAAGCGACTTTCACCGCTTGCTATTCCCAAAATCACACTCTAATCAACACACGCCACAACAAAACCCCACATAAATTGTGGAAAGGGAGAACTCCTACTCTCTCTCATTTACATATTTTTGGTTAGAAGTGTTTCATTCACAACAATGGTAAAATGCAATTAAGAGCGTTCGATAGCAAAGCTGATACTGGAATATTTCTTGGATATTCCCCGACAAGCAAAGCTTATCGCGTTTACAATTGCTAGACTCTTATTGTGGAAGAAACACCCCATGTTATTTTTGATGAAGCTGTATTCAAGACTCCGCAGGTACAGGTAAATGCTGAAAGCATGAATGCTGGACCTGGAAGTGTGATCAAAACTCCTGAAGCTCCTTCTGAATTAGTGACGCGCTCCATCTCGAAGTGAGTAAATCTGGTGGACGCTTTAGTAGAAGAAGAGCTTGAAGACAGAGTTGAAGCCATGGAGCAGGATCTCAATAAGCTATTTCTAGATAAGGAGGAATCAAACTCGGGAATAGTTGATCCTCTGACCTCATTGGTTACAAACATTGAGGAAGCTCTATCCAGTCTAGTGGTTTGTGATCAAGGGAACTGTGACGATCACACACCATGCTTCGAGGCGGATGATGTGGAGGCTCTCAATCAAAAGAAGCTTTGGTTGAGATATCATCCCCAAGAAGGTGTTCTAGGTGATCCCAGTCAAGGCGTTAAGACTAGGAGCACCTTATTCCATGGTGAGAATTGCTTGTTTAGCTACTTCCTTGCAAACACCGAACCCTCATCGGTGGATGACGCTATAAATGATTCAAATTGGATAACTGCCATGGAATAAGAGCTCAATGAGTTCGCAAGGAATGGCGTTTGGTACCTAGTGGATCGACCATCTCATCAAAGCTTCATCGGTATCAAATGGGTCTTCAAGAATAAGACCGACGAGAGCGGCAACATCGTTCGCAACAAAGCTTACTTGGTCATGAAAGGATATTGCCAGGAGGAATGCATCGATTTTGATGAGACCTTCGCTCCCATAGCTCGTCTTGAAGCCATCAGGATGTTCCTTGCATATGCCGCATCCAAGAAGTTCAAAGTATATCAAATGGATGTGAAGAGTGCCTTCCTCAATGGAGATTTGAAGGATGAAGTGTACGTTGAGCAGCCCCCAGGTTTTGAAAAGAGTGATCAAGTGTACCGGCTCGTCAAAGCGGTTTACGGCCTTAAGCAGTCTCCCAGAGCATGGTACAAGACTCTTTCAAACTTCTTAGTTGAAAGCGGCTTTCAAAAAGGGAAGGTAGATCAAACCCTCTTCACTATCAACGACGGTGAATACATGCTTTGGGTATAAATCTACATCGACGACATCATCTTTGGCTCTCCAAATCAAACTTTAAGTGACATGTTCACGGGTTTGATAAAGAGAAAGTATAAGATGTCGATGATGGGGCTGATGACTTGCTTTTTAGGATTGCAAGTGAAGCAAACAAGTAAAGGAACTTTCATCAATCAAGGCAAGTATACTCATGATATGCTCACTAAGTTTGGTGTTCAAAATTGCAAAAGCGTGAAGATTCCTATGAACACAAACTTCAAGATAGATCCAGATCTTGATGGCAAATCAGTCAACCCTACAGATTATGGGATGTTGATTGGTTCTTTGCTCTATCTTACTGCTAGCCGGCCCGACATCACCTTTGTTGTGGGCATCTGTGCTAGATTTCAAAGCAATCCAAAGCAAAGCCATTTTGGAGGGAGCTAAGTGCATTCTTCGATACCTAAAAGGGACCATCAACTTAGGTCTTTGGTATCCAGCGGAAGATGAAGACTTTCATACCCTAGGTTCCTCACCGCATAAAGCTTACGTGTCAACACACTATTGCACAACGGATGCGGCTATAGTCTGAAAAGTCAAGGTTAGGTGAAGACTGTCATACCCTAGGTGTGATGAACATCCCTTCCTAGTACTGGAGTCTGAAAAGCCTGTAAAAGACTGACACCCACCGACTAATCTGGAAATTAAGGAACACGCAACCTCTTCTCTCTCAACGGGAAGTAGGGTTCCTTACTATAAATAGAAGGAATTGCACACACTAAAACTAACGCACGTACAAATAATTCAAGCGTACTACTCGCAAGAACTCAAGCAAATTATCCTTTACATTCCTTTAGTTCTTTCGAAGCGCTTCCCTTTAGTGTGTCCTCAAGAAATAGTTTTCTTGAGTATTGCAACTACTTTCTTTCTAGGTTCAACCACATATATCCATAACCTAACTTCGAGAATCCTTATCCCTTGGGATCTTCATTGTAAAGAATTCTCATTTACGAAAACCCAAAAACCCCAAGACCAAGTCTATTGTGTTAGATTAAGTTGTAAGGTTTTAAAGTTTTTGTAGAAAAGATTTGCATTGTAAGGCTTCTCGAGAGCCCGTGAATCTTTGAGGATTCAAGTGCAAGTTTGTTACTAGCCTTGAATCACTTCCCCTTGTGTATAAAACAAGGGATACCAAGTGAAGGTATTCATCCCGTCGTGGATAGAGTGGACATAAAAGAGGCTCTCCGAACCACTATAAGTGTTTGTGTATATTTACTCTATTTGCTGCTTTGATTTATTACATACACACACACACGCTTTAACTATCAACTCAGTTTTAATTCGCAAGAAACTTTAAGTCTCACCATATTCCGCACAACACTCACACGAGCAAGAAGCTTCGAAAGCCTCACTAGCATTCGAAGCGTCTATTCGAAAGCCTCACTAACACTTCTTAACACACGTATTAAGCCCCCCCCCTCTCTCTACGTCTGTTAGTCACTTTTGGGACCAACAGGTATCCCACATCTCTTTGGTGATTTCATGATTCCTGATCTTTGCAAGATGGACTCCCTTGACAGTGCATGAAATGAGGCCTTTGGCGAAGTGTTCAAGGCCAGCAATCCTTCGGTCCTTAGGTGTGTTGTCACTGGGATCCTTAGGTTCTTGAGTGTAGGAGGCTTTTCAGAGAGTTTCTCCAGTGACCTCTAGCTTCTCTCCTGTGATGGGGGATGGTCCATTTTGAGTGACAACCCACATGAGATAGTGATGAGCTTGAAGACACATGCGAATTCTGAAACTCCAATCTTCATAACTCTGAATAGAAAAATCCTTGCATGCACGAACTAGAGATGCTTCCATGATGACAAATAAGAAATTGAATGAAAATGAATTTTCTTGGATCTAGTCCAATTTGACCAAAAGCTTTGAAAAGAATTTTAGTATATAGATGTGATGGTCAAAAGAACCACCACTTTGATACCACTTGTTGGTTCTAGAAATAGTTAATTGGTGTATGGGGGGAATACACCAATGTCCAACCGTTTTTTAATTTTAACAACAAACTGTGAACTACAAACTAACTCAGCAAACTAAGTTAAGTAAATTGATCAGAGTGTGAGTTCAGTTTATCCAACTCAAATTGTAAACAGTTGAGTTTGCTAAACTGAACTAAGGTGCGGAAGTTGGTGGTGTAAGTTGGAAAACTCTTGGAAAATTCTTTTATGTATAAACTCTCAGTTTATAATATGAATGCTTGTGCAGTATGCTGGTTAGTTAATAACAGTTTATAAAGCGAGTATGAAAGGAGTTTGAGAGAAAGAAAGAGAGAGAGATCGACACACGATAAATTTATTGTGGTTCTGAGATAACCCTCTTACGTCCACGTCAGATCTAGCTTGATCTGAAATCCCTTAACCTTGGATTGTCCTATCTCTTCTTTATACTGGTCGAGAACCAGACTTATATTTTCTTCTAACTCGAAGAAAACACAAGCACGAATTAGAGTCATGACTCTTACAACCTTTCCTTACAAACTAACACAAACTGCTACTATTAAACTTTCTAACACAGAGTTTAACTTAAACTCTAAGTGAGAAATACAATCGAGAATCTCTACACAGAATTCTAACTAATAGAACAGTAGAAAGACTCTCTAAGTTATACTTGAACAGCAGTGAACGATCAAGTATACTAAAAATAGAAATTAGAACTCTCAAAAGAACTCAACACTTAGGAAATTATCTTGATTTCGAGCGTTGAGTGAAAGCTTTGATTACTTGAGAATTCTGCAGCGTTTAGGCTTGAATGCTTAAATTTCCCGTGGTGATTTTTGGTGCGGGAAGGAGTTTATAGGCTCAAGTTGAAATAGAGCCGTTGTATGTGTCAGGTCTGTATACTGACACATCAGTCCAGTTTGCTTCCAGGGAGGCAGGCACCAGATCAGATAAACCTATGTAGGCAGATTGATTTCAAACTGGAGTCTTCAGCAATCTTCTTTCAATCTTCAAGTAAACTTGAGCTCTTCAAGGCAAGTGCCGAACTCCTCTAAATTGGTTGATGACAAACTGCGAAACATAAACTATTTCGACAAGAAAATAAAGCATATTAAACTGGCTATACAGATCAATTTAGTTCTATCAACCTAACTCTAGAAAATAGCTAAAATCTATCTAAGTGTTGTTTCCCAACACAGTAACATAATACAAGTGAGGAATTCAATAGTAATTCTCCAACAATTGCATCTTTGTTTCTTATTATAAATACCTGGAAGCCTTCAACAGACAAAAAAAAGAGTAAACGTGCCACATTAAAAAGACTCAAAGAATTCTTAAGCTAGAAATACATAAGATCTCCAGTTCTTCAAGAGCAAGAATACCCATCTTCTTAGAGTGTTTCTTATCTTTCAAGATCTAGCCTTTAGGTTTTTCCATATAACTAAGTCTCACGCTCATATCTTAACTTAGTTGAGCATCCATATCCTTTGTATTGTTCTTCAATGTAAAGGGATGTCTCATTAGTTAGAAAATCGTTTTACCCAAATTTGAGTGTGAGTTTGAGGGGTTGTGGTTATGTGGCTATCCGTAAAGCCAAATTATAGAGTTAGGTGTTGTGAGTGCCCGTGTTAAACTCATTGTAGGCTCATGAGTGCCGTTGTAAACTCACAGTGTTGGACTCTTATGAGCCTGCTTTGACCATAATTAATTCATAAAGAATTCATCTCCGATGTATGTTGAATTGGCCGAACCACTATAAAAAATATTATGTGTCACTGTGTTTAGGTTAAGCACTTCATTTAAACTATTTTTTATAAATTGTATTAATTTCATAAGCATCTCTTTCCTTCTCCGACACACACACACTTGCATTCACATGTTCTCAGCATATAAAGGAAAATATTTTTCAACTAAATAAAGATTAGTAGAAGTAGGGTATACACTTTCGTACATAGTAGTACTGAACTTAACACATTGATTATCTTCTCATTATCAGCGAGTTGAGATCGGCGGCACACACCTCAGTGTATCATATCTTCCTAAGCTGATGAATTAGCGTGCAGTGTAAGATGCCTAATCAAAAAAAAAATCGAAAAGTTATCATAAGATAACATACGCGTGTATCCATCCCCATCACATGTGAAGATTAACTCGTCATGAGACGATCAATGTTAAATTGCAATTTTGGTATAGAGATCTCGTAGTTCTTGGTCCGTGAATACGCAAAGTCGGGTGATTCATTTTAATTTCCCTTCGAGGCCAACCTCATGATTTTGTGCAACACATTAACCCTTGTTAGTGATTATTGTAGTCAACTGATACAATTTTGTAAAACTTTGAAACCATTTAGATGGCCTTGTGTTGATACCCATCTGAATGGCCTTGGTCTTGATTGACAGCGAGGAGCCCTATCTGTTCCCCTTTTGATCCCCTTTTTATTCGTATCTTATTAGCATGGGGATTTCATAAATGCGTGATTTATTGATATGTCATCATGGTGGAGATGCTTATACGTGTTTTCCTTCTCCTTCTACCATGCTGACAGGCGAGTTGATCTTGTGAGGTCTGAGTATAGTCCATCAATTATGTTAATTGGTGAATGCACCGAAGCTCACGAAGAGTCATCCATCGGAATGCATCCACTTATAAGAATTCACAAATAATCTCCCTCCAAGACCGACTGATTAACATATATTTTATGTGCATGTTGAGTGTGTTTTGTATATGTTTGAAGCTCGATTTGTGTGCTTAAATGTTAGAATTGCTAGGGTTTCTTAACTTATAGCATATTTTATATTCTTCTCATTTTCTCTCGGTTTTAGATCTATTTTTGTAGGAATTGGAAGAGCATTGAAGTATCTAAATATTGAGGGCCGGAAATGAGGAAGAATCGAACTTCAAGAGGTGAAAGTCGAAGGTCAAAAGCCAGTTTGAAGAAAGGAAATAAAGAATCGAAGAAAGAACCGAAGATCGAACCGAACGGGAGAAGAATCGGACCGGGAAAGGAACGACGGCGGTTTAGACGGCGGCCGGCTGGACGCCGGCCAAACCGTCGTGTGGGTGGCTAAAATTTAGGCTAGTTGGCGGGTTAGGCGGCAGTTCACATGGCGGTTGGCTGGACTGCCGTCCCAACCGCCATTAGGGCACCACCTCTTACTTCTTGACCGAGTTGGTTCGTCCAACTCGGTCCAACTCGACCCAAAACTCATTTTTAATGTATTTAACCCCTAGATCTTACCCAATTCAGTATCTTTAGCTAGAATACACTCTCTAGAACCCTAATTCTTTTTTCCCTCTTTCTACTTTGGTATTTTCATTGATTGTTGGATAAATACTTTGAAGATTTGAAAATCCTTCCACTATTTTCTTCCTTATTGAATTCTCTATCTTTTGATTATGGTTTTATGCATTTTCTATGGTTTATTTTCCTTAATCATGTCTAGCTAGTTCTCTTTTTGATTCCATTATATGTAGATTAGGGATAATTGATGGGATTAGGCTCTAATTATGAATTTACCTTCTAATTTCATGTTCATTTCTCTTGGGGCTATGTTTTATTATGTAATTGTGATTGATCACCATAGTTGCATATCAAGTGTTTGATCTAATGCTTAGGAGGCTTAGATTAGATGCTAGGATCAAGAGATTTGCATGCAAGAGAATAGTAGGGCTAAGGAACTCCAAGCTCTTGGGAGTTAAAGAATTGCTTGATATCTTAGTAGGAATTAAGTCTTTCATTAATCTACTTGATTTCATTACAATGAGAGTTGAATGAATCATACTTAGGAGGTTTCCCATATGAAGTTGGATTAAAATGGTTAGTTCAAGTTAGAGTTCTAATTATCCATCACTTAAGACTATGCTCCATGCTAGATTATTACTCATTTACTAATATACCCCTAAAATCAATATATATGAATATACTTGAATTTATTACTTAAATTTTATTTCTTGAATTCTATATATAAATGAAAAAAAAAATTGTTTATGAATTTTATATGTGTTTAATATACTTGATTTGTCACTTTAAATTACTTTTTTCTTAAAAAAAAATTCTAATTAAACATCCATTAATTTATTCCATGGCTAAAGAAGAAGAGATCAAAAATAAAATCATCAACACATCAGCAATTCGGACAACTGTTGAAAACATTTGGCCCGGAAAAAGGAGCTTTTTGGAAGAAGCTTTTTGTAATTTTAACATGATCATGCCTAAATCATAAAATGCTTCAAATTTCAACATATCCTAAGATACCTGAACAAATAAATATACGTAAATACTTGATCACCACAAGAACAAGACATCCACAAATCAGCAATTTCATGATCCCAAGCATAAAAATAATGAGTATAGAACTAAAAGGCCTTAAGCTCTATAGCAGCCATTACCTCTTAATATTGGAACACACTCATCGTTCTACGATTCAATCTCATGTTTGGATACTAACTAAAACGTCTGTGAAGGTTAAGCGCTGGCGTGGAATTGTTGACGACGGCGCGAGGATGGTGGAGATGTTGTGTCGGCATCGGGACGGAGGTGAAGAAACAGCGCCGGCCAACAGTGTTGTTGCAGTTAAGGCGGCGGCACCGGCCTGATTTCGGAAGGTCTCGGTGATCGCGGAGAGCGACCGCAAGTACGGCGGTGTTGATCGATGGAAGGTCACAGGCTCAGTAGCGGCGACGGCTTCAGAGAGAGAGAGAGAGGAGAAGGATTGAAGGGCTGATTTCAGGAAGTAGCTAGGGCTTTTGATTTAGGGATTTTTGGGGAGTTCAGAGAAAAGAAAAGAAGGCGACGGCGCCGAGATGAGAGAAGACCCATGAAGAAGACGATGAAGGGCAAAGAAGTATTACGATGGAGATTTTCATGTGCGATTGTTCTATCGTTGGGGGAGGCAACAATTGTTATTGCAAGTATAGTGGTGAGATTGTTATCGCAGGATTGAATCACATGATTGAGTGATTTTGTATCTTAACATCCAAACATGAGATTAGGTCTAATCTTACTTATTATGAGGCCCTATTTCACAAACAAAACAGACCCTTAAACTCTAGGAGTCCGAGATTATAACGAGAAATAAAGAAGTGATCCATCATATTAAAAGTAGTATATATTATCTCAACTTTGAGCATTACACCCTTCTGATTCTTCCTAGGCAATTGTCCTTAGGCCTCGTATGCGGTAAGTATATCACTGGACTACCAGGGTTGTCGCGCTCCAGCCTACAATTGAGTAATTTTAGAACACAAAGAAGATGATTCTAGAACATTCTAGATATATAAAGCATATTATATATATATATATATATATATATATATATATATATATATATGACTCACTTATAGTTGAGGAGAAAATAGTGAAGGAATATTGAAATTTCAAGCTTGGCTAGATCATTTCCCGGGCACAATCTGCTTCCACTTCCGAAAGGAAGGAAATTCCCGGCTTTTGGTGTGAAATTCTGCATACAAATTTATATGATTAGGATTAGTAGGGGATTGGTAAAAAAAAATATGCTACAGAGCCTAGCTGTAAAGACTCACATCCCATCTTGAAGGATCAAACTTCTTTGGCTCGGGCCATGTTTCGGGGTCGTAGTGCACGCTCCTGAACCAAACCAGAGCTTTCCATCCTTTCGGAATCATGTAACCTAAAACAACAGAGATCTAGCAATCTTGGTATATATATTTATGTTTTTTTAATACTTATTTTGTTCTATTCATAAAGAGCTCATTTTATTTAAATTGAGTCTATTATAATATTTAAATGACTCTTTACGAGCTGAGACATAGAGAGTATGTACATCTAAGAGTTGGAAAAGGGAATTCAAGAATAATGCATACCACAGACATTGACATCTTTCTTTGCCTCTCTAAAAACCACCAGCGAAAATGTAACCACACGAAGCGTTTCATCAATAACCTACCAATATTTTGGGATTAATTAAAAATGTTCATATATATGCATATGGTGGTGCGATTGAGAAATTAATGGAATTGAACATACCTTATTAAGATAATCCATTTTTCTTACTTCTTTTAGTGTCAACCCTTTCTGTTGAGGTGGTCTGTTTCTTACAATTTCCTCTTGCTCCAACTGCAATTTCATTCAAACATGTGTTGGTTGGAATTAATGCAAGAATTAAACTAGGAGGACTAATTAAGAAAACTACCTTAGCTTTTTGGAACATTTGAGGATTATTCTGCAAGAAAACAGCAGCCCACATAGTTATATGCCCTGAAGATTCATGCCCAGCATTCAAATACATGACCAATATATCAATTATCTCTTCATCATCCAATCTTCTTCCACTCTCATCTTCTGCGTCCAAAAGTTGATCCATCATATCCTTCTTCGGACTCCAAGGATTCTCTCTCCTCTTCTCTCTCCTCTTACTCACCACCCCTTGCAGTACACCCACAAGATCCTTACGAGCCTAAACACAAAGTAAAACTTTTTGTTTTATAAATAAATAAATACTAGTCAAATAATATAATAACAAAATATAAAAAATTAAAAATACAAACCTTAAGCGCTTTGTAGTAAGCAAATCCTGGTACATTAATGGCCATGGCTCTGACTCCATAGTTAAGCGCAGTGTACGCATTCTCCAACTTCTCCCTCACAATATCACCTTCCGAGCTCAAGAAAATGTGCATTATAATCTTGAAAGTGAGTTTTCTCAGCTCAGTCAAGAATTCGATCTGTCCCATGCGTTCCCATTGGTGGAGAGCGGTGATGACGTTCTCCTCGATGTACTTCATGTACATAGTCAACGCTTCGAAGCCGTTGACCGGGGCTGCGGTCAACTTGCGCAGCCACTTGTGGTCGTCGTCGAAGATGCCGACGAAGGATCTCCGGCCCACGAGGTTGATGGTGGAAGAAGGCCATCCAGGCTGGAATGCTGAGTCATCAGTTAGGACACGTCGACACGCTTCTGGCGTCGTCACGATTATACTAGGATTCCCGTACATGTGCGCTTTGTACAAACCCGTGTGTCCGAATCTGCAAATATATCTTCTCTAATTACTTTTAGAATTCAGTTGCGTAAAAAGCAAAAAGGTAATTTTGTGAATCTTTGTTTATGACGTCATTTAATTTAATATGTGAAATGTGTTATTGGTGATACTAGTTTTGATATTGAAAATAAAAAAATATATATAATATAATAGTATAATATTATGAATAATAAGTATGTGATTTAAAATAAAAAAAACTATGCTCCTAATGCTGAATTTATCAATCATATTTAACTATCAAAATTAAAATTAATTAATGAATTCTTGTTAATAATTACAAAATTTAAAATATATATAATTAAAAACATGACACTGAAGTCGAGACAGAATATATTACATAAAAAGGGAAATCTCTATATCATAAATTCATAATACCCTCTTTTTTTTAAATGGTTTTTCAAATCCGGTTTATTAACCGTTCAAAAAAAATCCGGTTAATTAATTTCGGTTTTCTTAGATTACTTCTTGACTAATGTGCCCTTAACCAAATCATGGAAACAAATTAATATATGATCCTGAAATCATTGATTCTGTCACTTATTACATTTGATAAATATAAAAATAAATATAATAAAATAGAAAATAAATATAATAAAATATAAAAATAAAATAAATAGAATATGGAAATAAATTAAATTAAATATAAAAATAAACTAAATAAATAAGAAAACAAACTAAATAAAATATAGGAAATTAAAATATACTTGTACCCTATTATAATACTTTTCAAAATATAAAAAAAAATGAATTGATAATTCAGTGGAAGAAATGAATTAATATATGAATAAGATTTTTGTTTCAAATAATAGATTATGAGAATAAAAAAAATAGATTATGAGAATAAAAAATTTAAATAAGATTCCTCGCGTAAAAAAGTGAACAAGAATCGAACCTCATTATCATGACCCTTATTTTATATTTTAGGAATGAAATAGTTTATGGAACAAATTAAATTAGATTTTATTCGAATAAATTATGGAACAATGTAAATCTGATTGTAATTTGTATTCTAAAATGGTTAGTGTGTTAATATCTAAACGCAAAACTCCATAAAATTTATTTCAATTATGACAAAAACATTATGTCTCAAAATCAACATTCACATATATTTCCTCCGTAGCAAGTAGCGACAAAGGAAAGTTGGAGAGAATAAAACGGGAGTGGATATGACCTGGTTAACAAGAATCAAGGGAAAGAAAGCGACTTACTGCTTTTCATAATCCACGTCAACATATATTTATCTAATTCATATTCATGAAAAAGAATCGACAAATTTAAGCAAACAGTTGACCAATCAATATACTATCCAAGAGTAATGCTCCAATGTCTACCGTGGACATACTTAATGTGCCCACGGATGATGTGACATTGGAATATATAAAGAAATTAATAAAAATCCTACCAAAAATAATTAAACCCTACTATAAAAAACTAAACCTTAACATAAAAAATTAAACTCTAAAAGGAAAAATTATAAAAGTAGCACTGTCACATCACCGGTAGGCACATTAAGTGTGTCCACCGTGGGTAAGGAGCATTTCTATACTATCCAATACCAATAGTTGAGAAAAATGGCAGCAGCAGTGACAAAATAGGCTTTTAAGGTTAATTATTTTGTAAATTGGTGCAATTTTTCTTTCAACGTGTACGTTGTCTAAGTGGCGTTAATATAAAGGAAAATGGCATAGCCTTTTTGTTTAGGGAAATTAATTAACACATTATATTTAGCGGAATTAAAACCCGAGTGCTTTTTATGTCACTTTGACCAAAACAATGTATACATGTAGTATAAAAATATTCACCTACCCGTCGTTGTGTTCATGGCTGATATAACAGTGTTACGTCAATAATTTTTTTATTTAAAATTTTCTTTAGTAATATTTAAATTTTTGATAAAATTTATTTTTAGGATATAATATAATAATAATAATAATAATAATAATAATAATTTATTTAATGAGGATGCGCGAGAGCATGATCTCTTCTCTCTATCTCTTCTCTCTCTCCCTATATATAAATCTATATATATATATATATATATATATATATATATATATATATATTCTCTTTCTAAATAGCTTTTTTCCATATATTAGATGATCATGTCATAATTTAATTAATGCGTGATCATATACCTCGTGATTAAATTAGGGACACATTTGGGTCAGCTAGAGGCACCGTGCGGACGGCTAAAACACTGACACTTTTATTCGTGTAGATCAGCATTTTTCTGTATAAAGATTGACACTTTTAAAAATTGACATTTTATTCGTAAAATAATTATATTAAAGATTGACATTTTTATTCGTATAGATTAACACTTTTCTGTATAAAGATTGACACTTTGACCCGGCTACATTATGTGGCCGACCTCACCCAAGTTTTTGTCTTAAATTATGGTTACATGATTGTTATTCTTGCTCTAAGTAATAAGATTAAATAACTTGATATATAGGCCTGTCTCAACATGGACAACACAGATTTTAATATTAATCCTAATATCTTATTAAAATCTTTCATAAATAGGAATAGGATTTGACAGATACGATGAAAGGAGGAGATAACTTGTTGGAGTAGTGGAACAAAAGTAAGCAGACAAAAATGACGCAGTTTAATTTCTGACCTTTTTAATTAGTTTCAGCCAAAAGAGTATATATATTAATGATCAAATTATTTTTCTAATGTCGAACGGCTAAAAAAGTGAATTATATTTACCTAACTTTTCTTTTAACAATGATCCAATCATTATCAATACAGTAGCAGAAACTTATAATATATGTCCTGATCGACACTGAATATACATTGATCTTATTATTTGTGTTGAGAAAATGATGGAAAAACACACACATATTTGAACGGATTGAGACATATATATATATATATATATATACATGTATTGGAAGTTATAATTATCATTACGGAAATGAGCCAAAATGCATCGTATGTGTGTCGGGGAGGGAGAGAGAGAGAGAGAGACCTTTTGACAAAGTCGGCGATGAAGGATTCAGGGTTGGGAGATTTGAAAGCTCTGAGGAAAGAGAACATGTTGCCAAAGAGAGGCAAACCCAAGTCACCTGGGGGTAATTCTGACCTTTTGCTACCAAGCTTCTTCTCATATAACCACCAATTCACATTCAGTGCCACCCATTTCACTACCAACGCACCTACAATTACTAAACATCCCACCACTATTTCTAATTCCAATCCCATCTTTAATTAGTTTTGTTTTAGAGAGAGAGAAAGAGAAGATATTAACTATAGCTCACATTCCTCTCTCTCTCTCTCAAGTCCCCTATATATAGAGAGGAGGAAGTGGAGGAGGGAGAAGTTACTCGAAAGTTGAAATTGAATATTTTATACATATGTGAGTGTGATGGTAAGTGGATAAATATAATTCTTAGGTCAAGTGTGAGTTAGGTGTTAAGGTTCTTTGTCGCCTGAGTATATCTCAAGCTCTATTTTCTTTTTCTCTCTTTTGTGTCTCATTTGTGTGTTACAATATGTATTACTCCCTCCATTTCGTTTAAATTGGCTCATTTCTTTTTTGCCTTTTTTGGCACGCTTTTCCACGCTTCAAAACGATGGGTTTTAAAATGGATTTTTGAAGAATTCTTTCTTTTACGGGATACTACGACTATCGTAGTATCCCGTAAAAGAAAGAATTCTTCAAAAATCCATTTTAAAACCCATCGTTTTGAAGCGTGGAAAAGCGTGCCAAAAAAGGCAAAAAAGAAATGAGCCAATTTAAACGAAATGGAGGGAGTATTATTATTATTATTATTATTATTATTATAGATTGATTTTTTTTATTATTATAAAAAGAAGAGTTTCATGGAATGCTTATCGATCTCCTATTTTCAGGCACGTCACTTTTATATGATGACAATTGCATGTGATTATTTTGGGGAAAAAAAAATTAAGGCATGTGGACGAAATGACAGAAGAGAATCCAAAAGTTGGATACCTTTATAAATAATCCTTGTAATTAAATATTTAAGCATGAATATAGTATTTAGTTTTGCTGGTGCCGGCCTAAAATTAACCTTGTGACTTTTGGCTTGTTCCCTTGAATGTGGATTAATTTCCAATTAAATAAAGCATTACTAAAGTTTTTCTGATAAATATGGAAATCTTCTCTTCTTTTTTAGACACATTCCATCCCACTCAAATTAATCGACAAGATCAGGTGGGAACACAAAATTATCATAATCTTTCTAACTACAAATGGAAGGGCAAAAGGAGCATCTAGAGTTAGAAATGTCCACTCCTTTAAGAAAATTCAAGAAAAAAAAGTGAGGATTTTAATTTGATCGGTGCCTACTATTTTAAGCACCCCATAAGTGTATGGGATTGATGTAATAAAATAGCGAGCAAGATCGTATCTACGGAGATTAATTCGAAAGAAGTCATTCGAATTTATCTAAGCTAACGGATTTAGTTTGAGGTGATTAACTACTAAAACAAGTAAAAACAATTAACAAGCAAACAAGTAAAATGGTGAAAACTAATAGAGAGAAGCTATCTTAGGAACTTGGCATCAATGGATTTGCAAATGGACCAAACTTAACTTCACAACCTATGTTTTAATTACACTTACTTGGGGTGATCACGAATTAAGCTTAGCCCCTTCCCGGATGACTAGGATTACGTGCTAGTTTTGTTGTCCACAATCAAAATCTAGCCTATAACTCCAAAAGGACCCTTAGATCAATTAACCCTCACTTAAACTCTCAATCCCCCGGTGTATTGAATTCAAATACTTAATGATCATTTCTAATTATGGAACCTCATCTCCGATTGTTGGCCCAACAGAATAGATATGCATAATTGGTAGTTAATCAACTATACAAGCTAATAAGATCATGATCACTAAGAAGAAGTAATAATTAAATCATAGATTGATAACATCAAGCTCAATTCATTACAAAACCATCTAGCCCAATTCCTAGGATATAAAAATTTAGCTAATCATAGACATAATAAGCATAAATCTCAACTCAAAGTAATTCATGTAACAAAACAAAAGAAAAGAGAATTGAGAAGTTCAAATCCTATTCTTTAGCCCTGATCTTGAATCCTTAATGCTCCTCTTCCAATGATCTTCAAAGGTTGAGCTTCTTCTCCCAAAATGGATAAAGGTGGATGATGGAGGATGGTGTAGAGATTTAGTGTGTGAATTAAAGTAGGTGAAGTGTGTGTAAAAAAGGGGCTAAGTGAGGAGAGTTACCGTAAAAAGTGAAGTACAAAATTTATATATATGTCTGTAGTGTGAGAGGCTAAGATGTAATTAAGGAAAGATAAAATGGGGTGAGAAATATAATAAAATGGAAATCTAAGCACAAAACTCAAAGAAAACAGATGCGGAGCGGCCGTGGGCACGGACCATGCGGCGAAGCACAACTATCACACGGCGGCGCGCGGTCCGTGCCTTCCCTGTAGTTGGGCGCACCCTAGTCGCGCTCCAGACTCGGCGCGGCTTGCCGATTTCTTTCATTTCGTTCTTCCTCGTTCGAGCTTCAAATCAACTTTCTTTTTATATATGCTTCTCTCGACTCGAACTTTGATGTGAGATCGTTCTCCTTGCCAAAACATCCCTCCTTTTCCTACAAAATGATTAAAACAATCTAATAAATACTTTGTTCGACAAAAATACGATAAACACCAAATGAACTTCAAACGTGCATCAAACTCACACCCATTTAATCAATTTTATCCTAATATGACTAATAAACACCATGTTTGTCATAATTTGAGGGAGAAAAAATAGTGCTAGATGATTGGTGATTTAATCCATAGTTAGTTGTGACTTCATTTTCCTTTTTCTTTTTGTTTTTTATATTCGTCGGTGAATTTTCGAACGATATCGATTGACTAAAATTTGTCACTTGGCGGGCTTGAATCATGACTTGAAATTAATTGAAGCATATGTAGTTGGATTCATAGCATGTGTTTGAGGAATTAGATTCAGATATTTTACGTTGTAAATTATGATTAATCACATCGATACCAGCCTCGTGACTTTATTCTTCTTCTTATTATTAATATTCTTTCAAATCGCATGCTACATTGCCTACATTTATTAAACACGCAATGACTTTAACTAAGAACCTTCCTTACACCTAAGTCTAACTTGATTACCAAAATCATCTAAATGAATTATTGATCACAATTTTATAGTGTCTAAAAAATAAAAATATGATTCTTGTTTTTCAATTTTTAATATTTTAATTTTTCTCGTAACGTTGCAATAGACACCATCAACTCTAAAGCTCAAGATAGATCTGAACAGGGAGTTATTGCTCAGAGTTGTCAGATTATCTTGAAGGCTCAACTGGTATTTAAAGTTAATTTTATCAGGAGAGAGAGGAATGTCGTAGCTCACAATCTTGCTAAATTGTCAAAAAACTTTGTTTCTACTTATTTTTGGGATGACCCTCCGGATGATATAGAGGGGCTTCTCCGCTTACCATGTGTTTGCAATTAATAAATTGGTTATTTTTATTCAAATATTTTTTTTTTTCTCGTAACGTTCTAATCTTGCCAGCTTATTTCCCTATACTATTATCCTTAAATAAAGTGCACCTGCATATAATAAACAAACCAAATTTCATAAAAACAAGTATCATACTCGTATATGTAAAATAATTTTTATTTGCAAATAAATATATGATAGGATACGGCCTAGCTCCTAGGCCCAAGCATCAGACCCAATATAATTGGGCCCCGACAGTTAAGTTCGGCCCACGCAGCTCGGCCCAACTAAAGAAACTTCTTCACCAAGGCAACTCCTACATCGACTACAATTCAAGCTCCAAGAGAGATATAGAAGTTCGGTGTTTATCCACAAAGGAGAAGATCAAGCCAAATGAGTCATAATAGGAGAAGACTTTGTATCATAGTCAAACTCCATGTAATTACCTATAAATATGGGTTTAGAATAGATTGAGAGGGGGAGAACAATCTTGTAATCACCACTCATACAAGCAATAAAGATCCATACTCTTTCCGCCCGTGGACGTAGATCTATTCCAATAGATCGAACCACGTAAATCCCTTTGTGTTCCGTTTGCTTTCGTGTTCGTTAATTCCTTGTCTACGTGCATTAATTACCTTACGAAAATAAGTTCGATCACTGGCGCCGTCTGTGGGAAACGAAAATTTGTGATTTTCGATCAAAAATTTTCTAGGTAATCTACAGCCATGACAGGAAGACTAACGCGATCCCCCCCACACGCGAAATCACGATTTGTTCTGAGCAGCTTCTATTATTCGCCAATTCCGGGCTGAAATCACCACCAAATTGGACGAAATCACCCGGAAACATGTTCTACTGGTCGAGAGAATTCCAACGGTAGGTTGCTCGTTAAAAACCGATCACCGGTGCGGCAGGAATCACGTCTGGAAGTTCGTACTGTTGCACGACTCGCGAAATCACGATTCGTTCGGAGCAGCTTCTGTTATTCGCCAATTCCGGGCTGAAATCACCACCAAATTGGACGAAACCACCCGGAAACATGTTCTACTCGTCGAGTGGATTCCAACGATAGGTTGCCCATCATAAACCGATCACCGGTGCGGCGGGAATCGCGTCTGAAAGTTCGTGCTGCTGCACGACTCGCGAAATCACGATTCGTTCGGAGCAGCTTCTGTTATTCGCCAATTCCGGGCTGAAATCACCACCAAATTGGACGAAACCACCTGGAAACATGCTCTACTCGTCGAGAGGATTCCAACACGATCAATCGCCACCGCTGCCGCCGCCAACGCGGAAAAGGATATTCAGCAAAACGGACAAGGTCCGACAACAAATCCACCTGTTCAGGAAGCCGAAATCCACAAAGGCGAGGCAAGCCAGGCACAAGATCTACACCCGGCAACATACCGGCTATCTAGGAAGGAACACGCCAAAGGCCAGACTCCGGACGGACACGTTGAGCATGTTGGATAAGCATAGCAAGATTTTCTCCAGCTCGCCAAAAACAACACAACGCTTAGCCGTGAAAAAGGACAACCCTCACGCAAAGATGGTAGAGAGCACGAAGCTTACCTCCGGATCGCGGCATCGGCAAAAGTCCCCTAGCGTCAGGATCATAGACGCACGGGACGTCGGGATCCGCCAACGGGGCCACTATCGCATCTCACCTTGTCGCGACGCCGTGTCGCCTCGGCGCGATACCATCTCACCTCGGCGCGACACAGGCTTACCTCGGCACGTTGAGGACAATTACCTCACACTTTGGAGCCATGATGGATCATAGCAGATCAGTTCGAAAGAGCCGACGAAGCTGACAGGCACAAGCGCGAAGCTGACAAGGCCGAACCTTCAGATCGGAAGAAGGATCGGAATGACCGAGGCCAAAGTCAGCAAAGTGCCTTCGACAAGCTCCAGCATACACCCCTGGAATCCAGGCTCGGACCTCAGCAAAACCAGGAATGAAGCCAACTCACTCCATTGACGAGGTCGAAGCCAACTCACACCGATATGTTCAAGAAGCCTCGGCCCATGTCAAGTGGAAGGGAGAAGCACCGATCCAAGGAGTACTGTCGCTTCCATGAGAATTACGGGTACGATATCGAGGAATGCAGAAAGCTTGCTGCGGTCATAGAGCAATTAGAGCGCGACAGCACCCTCAAGAGGTACCAAAGTCGCGGCCGACGTTCTGACCAGCACGAAGCCCACACTCGAGGCAAAGCACGATAAAGACGATGAATTCCTCTCAAGGCCGAGGCCGACCGAAGTCCCTCGAAGTCAAACTCCTAAGTACTGACCAAGCCGAGGAGACAGGTCCACTCTCAAGGCCGAGGCCGACCGAAGTCTCTCGAAGTCAAACTCCTAAGTACTGACGAAGCCGAGCAGACAAGTCCACTCTCAAGGCCGAGGCCGACCGAAGTCTCTCGAAGTCAAACTCCTAAGTATTGACGAAGCCGAAGAGACAGGTCCACTCTCAAGGCCGAGGCCGACCGAAGTCTCTCGAAGTCAAACTCCTAATTACTGACGAAGCCGAGGAGACAGGTCCACTCTCAAGGCCGAGGCCGACTGAAGTCTCTCGAAGTCAAACTCCTAATTACTGACGAAGCCGAAGAAACAGGTCCACTCTCAAGGCCGAGGCCGACCGAAGTCTCTCGAAGTCAAACTCCTAATTACTGACGAAGCCGAGGAGACAGGTCCACTCTCAAGGCCGAGGCCGACCGAAGTCCATCGAAGTCAAACTCCTAATTACTGACGAAGCCGAGGAGATAGGTCCACTCTCAAGGCCGAGGCCGACCGAAGTCCCTCGAAGTCAAACTCCTAAGTACTGACGAAGCCGAAGAAACAGGTCCACTCTCAAGGCCGAGGCCGACCGAAGTCTCTCGAAGTCAAACACCAAAGTATTGACGAAGCCGAAGCAAGCCTAGTAACTCCATTAGGCAAAGCTCTTGGCCAGCTCCAGTTCCCATCATAGCCATCGACTACATCAAATGGGTGGAAGCCGAACCCTTGGCAGAAATCACGAGCAAGAACGCCCTCAACTTCGTCTGGAAGAACATAGTATGCCGCTTCGGCATACCCCATATCCTCGTCTCGGAAAATGGGACACAATTCACGGACAGAACATTCAGAGAATGGAGTGAAGGGCTTCATATCCAGCAGAAGTTCACTTCGGTAGCTCATCCTCAAGCGAATGGCCAAACCGAAGTTACAAACTGAACTATTGTCAGGGGACTCAAAACCCGCCTCGACAAAGCCAAAGGAGATTGGGTAGCGAACTTACCCCAAGTTATAGTCATACCACACAACTCCCCGGACCTCGAACGGTGAAACACCCTACAATTTGGTGTATAAATCCGAAGCAGTGATCCCGGTAGAGATCGGCCTGCCGAGCCCGCGCACTCTCAACTTCACAGCCGAAGTTAACGAGGAAGACCTCCGAACCGAACTGGATCTGTTGGAAGATAAACGAGAGCTCGCCTAGATAAGAGAAGCCAAGTACAAGCAACAAGTAGCTGGGTACTACAACCAAAGAGTGAAGCACCAGCAATTCCAAGCAGGCGACCTCGTACTTCAGAACGACGAGGTCAGTAAAGCGGAAAGGCTCGGCAAGCTTGAAGCCACATGGGAAGGACCGTACCGAGTTGAAGAAGTCCTCGGCAAAGGGTCATACAAGCTCGCCCACTTATCCGGTAAGCCAATACCTCGTGCACGGCACATTACTCATTTAAAGAGATACCTTGCATAAGTGGCTGAGAGTAATGTCCAAGTTCATATAGTTCATTTAGGTCGTCTTTTTAGGGTCTTGCATACATCTTGCATTTGCATACATCTTGCACATCTCTCTCTACTCCACTTATGCATATTATCTCGACAAATAAGGAATTTAAAGCCAAAACCTCGTCCTATGATGAGGTAGAGCTATTTAAAGCCAAACTTCGTCGAAATCCAATTTCCGAAGTGAGCTATTTGAAGCCAAACTTCGTCGAAATCTAATTTCCGAAGTGAGCTATTTAAAGCTAAATTTCGTCGAAATCTAATTTCCGAAGTGAGCTATTTAAAGCTAAATTTCGTCGAAATCTAATTTCCGAAGTGAGCTATTTAAAGCCAAACTTCGTCGAAATCCAATTTCCGAAGTGAGCTATTTGAAGCCAAACTTCGTCGAAATCTAATTTCCGAAGTGAGCTATTTAAAGCTAAATTTCGTCGAAATCCAATTTCCGAAGTGAGCTATTTGAAGCCAAACTTCGTCAAAATCTAATTTCCGAAGTGAGCTATTTAAAGCTAAACTTCGTCGAAATCTAATTTCCGAAGTGAGCTATTTGAAGCCAAACTTCGTCGAAATCTAACTTCCGAAGTAAGCTAATAAAGCCAAACTTTGTCAAAGATGAAGTAAGCTAGTAAAACCCTGACGAGGGTACTTAATAAACTCCAGAATAGGAGTAAAATTAAAATGCGCGTATTGACCTAACCTTGTTAAAAATAAAAGTACGAACTGCCTCTGCTTAAAACGAAGGCACCACCTTTGTTAAAAGTGAGGAAGAACTACTTTTGTTTAAAACGAGGAGGCACCACCTCGGTTAAAAATAAAGATACGGCCTTTGTTTAAAACGGAGAAGAGCCTAAACCTTGTCTGAAGACGAGGTCGTGCTAATTAAAGCCTAAACTTCGTCTTTGACGAAGTCGTGCTGTTCAACGCATTCCGACTTCGTCGAAATCTAATTTCCGAAGGGGCAATGCGAAATTCATATCCACCTCGTCTTAACGAGGTGGCAAGCATTCCGACTTCGTCGAAATCCGATTTCCGAAGGGGCAATGCAAATATTATACCCACCCGTCTTAACGAGGTGGCAAGCATTCCGACTTCGTCGAAATCTAATTTTCGAAGGGGCAATGCAAATTTTATACCCACCTCGTCTTAACGAGGTGGCAAGCATTCCGACTTCGTCGAAATCCGATTTCCGAAGGGGCAATGCAAATATTATACCCACCTCGTCTTAACGAGGTGGCAAGCATTCCGACTTCGTCGAAATCTAATTTCCGAAGGGGCAATGCAAATTTTATATCCACCTCGTCTTAACGAGGTGGCAAGCATTCCGACTTCGTCGAAATCCAATTTCCGAAGGGGCCATGCAAATTTCTTACCGACTTTATCTTAACAACACAGTATTATTTCTCCCTCGTCTTAACGAGGCGGTATTATTTCTCCCTCGTCTTAACGAGGCGGTATTATTTCTCCTCATCTTAACGAGGCGGTATTACTTCTTCCTCGTCTTAACGAGGTGGCAAGCATTCCGACTTCGTCGAAATCCGATTTCCGAAGGGGCAATGCAAATATTATACCCACCTCGTCTTAACGAGGTGGCAAGCATTCCGACTTTGTCGAAATCTAATTTCCGAAGGGGCAATGCAAATTTTATATCCACCTCGTCTTAACGAGGTGGCAAGCATTCCGACTTCGTCGAAATCCAATTTCCGAAGGGGCAATGCAAATTTCTTACCGACTTTATCTTAACAACACAGTATTATTTCTCCCTCGTCTTAACGAGGCGGTATTATTTCTCCCTCGTCTTAACGAGGCGGTATTATTTCTCCTCATCTTAACGAGGTGGTATTACTTCTTCCTCGTCTTAACGAGGTGGTACACGATTGACTTCGTCAATTTATTTTTCGACGGGGCAATGTACTTTTCTTCAACCTCGTCTTAACGAGGCGGCACGCGATTGACTTCATCAATTCTACTTTTGACGGGGCAACGTACTTTAGACCACTCCTACCTCAACTATTTCCCCTACGTCACACTCTCGCTTCTACATCTTTTTGGGGGGGGGGGGGATGTGATAGGATACGGCCTAGCTCCTAGGCCCAAGCATCAGACCCAATATAATTGGGCCCCGACAGTTAAGTTCGGCCCACGCAGCTCGGCCCAACTAAAGAAACTTCTTCACCAAGGCAACTCCTACATCGACTACAATTCAAGCTCCAAGAGAGATATAGAAGTTCGGTGTTTATCCACAAAGGAGAAGATCAAGCCAAATGAGTCATAATAGGAGAAGACTTTGTATCATAGTCAAACTCCATGTAATTACCTATAAATATGGGTTTAGAATAGATTGAGAGGGGGAGAACAATCTTGTAATCACCACTCATACAAGCAATAAAGATCCATACTCTTTCCGCCCGTGGACGTAGATCTATTCCAATAGATCGAACCACGTAAATCCCTTTGTGTTCCGTTTGCTTTCGTGTTCGTTAATTCCTTGTCTACGTGCATTAATTACCTTACGAAAATAAGTTCGATCAATATAATTTATAGTAATAAATACACCTATTTATAAAGACGTGTCATCTTTTTAAAATTTATTGACAGACATCTCTATATCTTATATAGATATTGAATATAAAAATAATTGGAATTTTAAAATGCAAAGAAATTTTTTAAATCTCCTTACATAAGTTTTTCCGACTTCTAAGTGGTTGTAATATTTATTTCGTCCATTGTAAAGGACTACGTACACACACAAAACATTGTGATATAAATTATCTCATAATTTATATTTTTGTAGCATATTAATATTATTTTGCAGCATATTATATTACAGATGCTTATGATTCTTGTTTCAAATTTCATAAAAATAAGACTGTCACTATATGTGTAATTGTAAACTATAGGGTATAGTAAATCTGTATATTATCAATTATGGCATACTATATATATATTGAATCATCCAGCACAAATAGAAACTTAGAATATTCTCTGTCACAAAATAGAGAATAAATAGTTTCTTCATATTTTCTTTATGGCGAAAATATTCTAAATATAGATAATCGGCACGATAGATTTCATTATTAGTTAAAGTATAGTCGGTCTACAGTTTGAATTTGGACCGATTACACCTCTCTTCATATATATATATATATATATATATCTAACCTGGCATTGTATATGAACTAGTTACATGTCAACTTCTAGAAGAAATATATATATTTATAAGTGCAGTTAAGATTTGTTGAATCTTGATTGGTGACGACGGTGACGTCATACCTTAAAATTTATATACAACATAATAAAGGAGTATACGTTACTAGCTACCTCCGTTGGGACCACTTGAGAAAAGAAAATATATACTCATTCTCACTTATATAGGGATAGTTGACTGTCTTTTTATAAGATAAAAATGCAGTTAATTATCTCTATATAACTGGAATGGAGGGAGTATAATACACTTTAAATGGAATGAAAAGAATAATTTTTGGACGTTGTTTATATCTTTTCAAGAATTAATGGAAAAACGTAACTCTGTTCAAAACTTTCATAGGAACGATATATGATTTTCTAGAATGAACTAGCTATTAACTTGTTTCATGATTATCATGGTTGAAAATACGTGAAATATTTGAATGATACATAAGATATTTAATTTTTTTTTTGTGGGGGCATAAGCGACTTTTTAACCTGGCCCATGGTGTAATGCTTTGTAACTGTTGATTGACCAAATTAAGGCATCAATAGTGATAAATCGCGCGGGAATAGTATTTATATTTTTGATATTTCCTTGCAAAATTCAAAGTTGTTTCTACATTTCTATATAAGGAAATTACTGTACTTATCTCTCCTCAAAAGTCCTGGAAATGGACCACTCGCCCGCACACACCCGAGATAACTCGATCCCTCGATCTATTGGTTCGCTCTACATTTTTATTAAGCAATTCTTGTTATGCCTACAATCGAATTGGAAACATATAGGTTAGGCAACCAATCCGTCTCATTAAATTATTTATTCGCGCTTGATTTTGCCTATGATCCAGAAAAACACTTTCAGTGTTGGACCTATTTTCACTCAAAATCACTCAATTTGCCATATCTATACTAAAAGAGAACGCAATCTAAATCAAAGAGAACACAACCTAAATCAAATATATATATATATATATATATATATATATATAGATCTTCCTTCAATAATTTCCATATCCTACACTTTTTCAAGAATGGCTTTCATATCTTAAGGGAACCCTTGTAAATGTTGTTGACCTCTATTAGTGCTCAACCAAATCATTCTAATCTGATGCCCAAAAAAGTCAATTGTTTTAGCTACTAGTTTTAATTCCACATAAACTCACTGTAGATTCTGCTAATGTTGACACAAAAAGTTTCTAAAGTCATGAATTTCAGCAGTATTTATATATCTTAAGTTTTTAATGGCTAAAAGTTGCAAAGCTGCCCTAATATATCATAATCAATTAATAAAGACACTAGTTAATACAGATTGACTGAAGGTAATCAGCATTAATGTAAGAGATTAATTAGCTCCTAATAATAATACATAAAATAGGCAGCAAATACCATTATAAAGAAACAGACAAGAACTCTGCACGCTCACAAGGAGCTAGCAAGAAAATCGAAAGATAAAGGAGACAGGTAGAACAGCAGATTAGGATGTGAAAAGATGGTTAGCACTAGCAGGTAAACGAGAAGGCAACGTAAATTAACAAATCCTCTAATTAGTTAGTTTTTGACATCACTTCAAAGAATGCATACAAAAAATTGCATCAATCATATTTCTTTCAGTTACTATAATTATTCGAGCTGAGACAAGTTAGATTACCAACTTATGGAAGAATAGAAAAAATATCGGGGCCACAATCGATTCACGATTGCAAACAGGAGAAACAAAGTCATAATAGTCATACATAAAGAGTTCATTGCAAGTTGCATATTGAAAATCCATGTCTGAAAAAGAAGGCACTCCTATGACCTTAAAATTACTAACATATATATCATGTAAGATGTAGACATCATAATCTATAACAATAACACTCAAACTGAAAGGCTCTCAAGAAACAAATCCTTTAATCCCACTAGAAATTGAGGCTTTTATCTTACTAGCAGAAAACGGTCCATGATAGCAAAACAATCTATTCTATAATCCTAAAGTAAAAATGAGGTCTTCGTATATATTCATCACAATGCTCATGGCCGCCTCACTTGTATTGAATTAAAAAATACATAGTCTAGAAAAAGAACACAGGAAGTAAGGGAAGAAGGGTGAGAGAATGTGATCAGCTAGAGTTGTATTCTAGTGCTCATGGAAACATAGTATTGGAACATTCAGAAAGTAAAACAATAAATCATTCACGATTCGAAAGATATATTACAGAAAAAAAGAAAAAAAAAAAGCTTAATCATCGAAGGGATCTTAAATCATTCCTACCAGATTCTCATAGATAACTCCAACATAAACTCCATTCAAGGCACAAACAAAAGTTATTCACAATTAGAAGCTTCAAAGTACAAGGACAGCAAGCAATATATATAAGAGAGAAACCAAAATAAGCGAACTTCCTTGCTAGTGAAGGATCACGACTACCACCGACTACTTGTGCATGTGTGATAGATTGGGTTATTTTCCATCAATAAATTAATACAATAATTACAGATATACAAATGGAAGATATTTAAACTTTTTCTAGATGAACTTTTAGTATTCTCTTTGAAGAACCAGCTTTTTCTCTTCCTTAATAATTCTACCTCAGTGACGTTTTTCCGATCACCACCTCCCAGCTGCAAGCCTGCAAAACAATACCGTAGGAACGGGGAGGGTTCCTCCGGGAAGGAACTCCGACGCTCAAGTTAGTATCTACTTGAGAGAAATAAGAACCCGCTTCAGCAAAGCTTGCAGCGGAGGTAAAGTCTCAGTAAAAGCACGTACTTTTTCTTGGTGAAGAAGGTTGAATATTTATAGTAGAGTAGAAGGTGAGGGCAAAAGAGTAATTTCCTTCTAATTCATAGGGTTAAATTAGTATTTTCTGAGGAGACAAGTCAGTTAGAGAGAATATTTAATTATGATTAGTGGTCTCCAAAGTGGTCCCCACAGTCACGTTTTTTCTACACTTCGTATGAGGATCTGGGGTTAAAGGGATGATAGTGATGGGGAGGTGATCTGCGCCTGTTATACTCAGATCACGGACAGAGGGTGACCTGAGCCCGCTATGCTCAGATCACCAATAGACCAGATCTGCGGGGTCTGGCGGAAATTTGGCATCTGTTCATTTATCACTTCTGCACTTCAGATGCATGCTAAGAGCTGACAGATTACTCCCTATCAACGTGTATTCGAGAAAATTAGTATATTATCAAGATTTCATACCTGAGCCAGTACAATGTATCATCATGAATATAACCTTTTTTTTTCTTTTTCTTTTTTTCAAAAGGTAAAGGTGTCGATTGAACATGCTATGTTTAAATCCCAAAGGTTAAATCTAAAGCCTTCGTGTCATGTGTTGTGTGATATCAAGGATCTATCAGGTTGTTGCTATAGCAAAACTGGGCTTGCATTCACATTTAGAGATGTTGAAGATGATAAACTTAGACATACATAGATTTCTCATCTTCATCATGATTACGAGGTTCGACTATATTCTCCCCTCCATATATAAGAGATTTCAATCCTCAAATGCTTGCTTTCCTGCTTCTTTTTTACACTTTGTTACTAATCTCACTCCTGTCGAACCGAGATATTTAATTGAAATCACAAAGATTCAGACAAATTAATAATCCAAAACTTGAACCTTAAATACATGTTGCCAAAACTTTATACAAATTGGTAAATAAGCAGAACTTAATTCAAATTGAAAAAGGAAGAAGATCCATTTAGCTCTATACTATATTAGGTTTTAACTCCCACAACTGGCATTGTTGATTCGTTCCTTTTGTGATTATTGGTCTAATTTCTCAAATATTAAGGGGTATCTATAGAAAAATGAATAGTGTATCTTTAAATCGTATAGAGACCAGAGTAATCGGTAAATCCAGCAACATATGTACAATTAGGTATTCAAAAATCCGTAATTCAGGCAAATATTGCAGCAAGTTTCTCACAGGGAAACATTGATAGTCTCTGCTACTATATAACAAAGAAAAACATTGATAATGAATTCAAGTTTTTACATAAAAATAAAATAAAATAATACTAATAAACATATAAACAACGAATTACAAAACAAAAGTGCAGTAGCAATAAAACGTGTAGATAACTAACACAACCAAGTCAACTCATAGCCAAAAATCTCGAAGAAACATCGCATCCCATGTAACGACACTTGATTCTTCATTTCTTACTGCTATGAACGAAATCGCAGAGGATAAAACCTTTGAAATTGTGGACCGGATTAAATCATATCCGATCCGCTATATAACCCGAATTTCAAATACGGGTCAAACCAAATGGCGGTTGTCACGATCGTTTCACGAGGACAATATTCTTAATTTGTGGATATTGATTGGAGTTATGTCCGTGCTAAAAATGAGTACAATTTAAAATAAAAATAAAAAATCCAATCTCACATTTTGAAAATTGAGGCCCAATCCGACCATTATCATATACTCCACATTTACATTAGTTACGTTATTTTTTCAAATAAAATTACATGATAATCCATCCATTTCGCCGAAAATGCTTTGTTTCTTTTTCGGTGCGGGATTTAAAGAGGGAAAGTTTAATTTTTAAATTTTTTTTAATTTTTTATTTTCCCAGATTGCATAAAACTTGTAAATGAGTCTATTAGTATACTTTTTTGATCAAGAGTCTATTAATATACTAGTAAATGGTGTGCGTATGTTGGCTTAGTGGTAGGAGGTAAGGCCTCGAACCAAAGGTCCTGGGTTCGAGTCCTCCATGACGCGGCCAAAAAATTTACCTGATAAAAAAAAAAGTATACTAGTAAATGAAAATTCAATAATTAAGTCTTCCTAATTTCAACTAATTATCTCCTTGTTTTGGCTAATTACTTTCTTTTTGAGAAACAAAGCTCTTTCGGTTAAACGGATATAAAAGGAAAACAAAGTCTTTTCGGCGAAACGGATAAAATAAGTTGTATGGTGGAATTCCTATATATATAGTCACGGATTGAGACAGAAAAGATAGTCATCAGTGTTCTAAAAGTCGTTAGACGCTAGTAGGGACCTGGAGGGGCGATTAACATCTAGGTGGCCTAGGCGGGAGTCTAGGCGGTGTCTAGACGGCCTACATGGATTAGTATAAAATCAAAGTCTACGTCAAATTTTTCATATATATTTAAACATGATATCCATAAATTAAAGTATAAAATCTATGATTTTTCAACTATAATTTAATCTTATAGCCCTTCAAGCCCTAACTAATCCGTCTAAACCCTCCTAGGGCTGCCCATACATGCCTAGGACCACCTAGGCACCTGCCTAGATGCCGATTAATTCGCCGCCGCCTAAAGAAAACCGTATTGTCATTAATCGGGACGGTCTGACACCTTCTAGCGCCTAGACGCTTTCTATGCGGCTAAGTCGGCCTTCTTTTAGAACACTGATAGTCATAGACTCATGGTGGAATTCCTATATATATTCTCAAAAGTTTTAGAAAGTCTGTATCGTTGGGATTGGGCCTAGTTAAGATAAATGCTTAATGCGTGGGCTGAAAGCCCTTTGGTCTTCAAAGGTTAGCCCATGTAATTGGGGATGACAATTTTCCCTGCGGATCCGGGTACCTGCGGGGACCCACCCCTAATGGGGCGGGGACGGGTTTATATATCCCGCCCTGATAAATAAATTATATATATATATTTCTAATTCTATTTAAATTTTTAATAAGTTTATTATTTAATTATTTATTTTTTTATAAATATATTAACTAAGTTACCATTCTTTTATGTTTTTTATTATAATTTTAGTTTTTATTAATTTTTTTAATAAAATAATATTTTTTATTATAAAAAAATCATTTTTTTAATAAAAAAATTAAATTTCACAGATACCCAATGGGTACCCAACCCCGACAGGTATGAGGATTAGAAAGCAATACCCAACCCCGCCTCGCCCCGTTTACATCCCTACATGCAATAAGAAATACTCCGTATAAACACACACCGACACAGGGGTCTTTGTTGACAAATTATAATTCAGACAACTAACAAGTCTACCATTTAAAGAAAATCCGCACGTTTAGATGTAGGTGTCAGAATAAAGGTGCAATTTATAAAAATCCACATTTAACTAACGTAGTTAGTGAGACTCAAACATATAAGAAAAAATTGGAGGCTCATATAATGCTGAAATTGCAGATGCAAAACTAGAATGTAATAATAGCTCTTCAAACAGTGGCTAACGCAGATTCCTACATTATTTATTCTCGCCATATATACACTTCAATAATCCGTACACATTTGTTGGTTTTTTAAAAAAAGCATAAATTCAATTCCAAAAAAATATAGTATATAGTATAATAATTCCAAGAAAATTCAGTAGCTAAACCACATTCCACATCTAAATAACAAAGCATTCATTTTATTTTTTTTAAAAGTAATATAGTGGAATTCAAAAGGTCATTTTCCAAGTAGTTCAAATATTTAATCTCAATTACTCATCTTAGCTGCATTTTTAGTTGGAATTTAATTGTCAAAACAGATTCGTCGAATATCTTAAATACTATTGAGCTTTTGATGGCATACTTATTATTTTCTTTTTCAATATTTCAAACTCATTTTTTGACAGTGTTATTCATAGTATTGAACATAAATAAATAAATAAAGTGTAGAAGGCATGGGCATGAGAAAGAAGAGCCTTGAGAGATGAGGATCTTCATACTAACTTAGATTTTCACATAATTGAATGAGTACTTTCTCCGTACCCTTTTACTTGAGCCCGTTTTTATTATTCTCATTAATTTTGTAATACAAAAATGGAAAGAAAATCATGACATGGAATTTTTACCAACTTTGCAACTCCTTTGCTATATAATACCTCCATCCCTCTATATTAGTCATCTTTCACTTTATTGACTTTTTCGGCATATATTTCCACCGAAACCTAGTACGGATTTTAAAACATAATTTTGAAGTATTTTTTTTTAAAACATACTAATAGTATCTCGTCAAAAAAAAAAACTTCAAAATTATATTTTAAAACCTTTAAAAAAAATACTTCAAAATTATGTTTTAAAACACGTACTAAATTTTGATAGAAATGCATGCCGAAAAAATCAATAAAGTGAAAGATGATTAATATAGAGGGATGGAGTTGCCATATATTCGCCTTTTCCCCAACGCATAAAACGGAGTACACTCTCACACATAATGAGCACACAGCTTCTGCAAATATGAAAATGCAACAGTTTTGACGCACAAACAACCAAAGCAAAGAGCACCCTCTCTGCTCTCTGCTCTCTCTCTCTCTCTCTCTCTCTCTTCACGTGCCAATCATCGACTTATCATGTGACGACCCCGTCCCACTCCTTCACTGCTCTGAATGCTACAATCGACGCTTCATCTTCCCTCATTGCTCTGACTCATCAAGATCAAATTTTTAGCACTGTTTCTTGAAACCCATCTGCAGTTGAAGCTGAAGCACTTACTATACATTTACACTCTGCCTCAAGTACTACTTGTCATTTAAAGAGTTAGTGGGTTGAATGAGAGCAAGCTTAAGATGGGCTGTTTCCAGTCCAAAACTGTCAATGTCCAGTCCCCAGACCAAGAACCTTCACACCCCGACTCCAAACCAGATCTGGGTACTCTCTCTCTCTCTCTCTCTCTCTCTCCCTTTCTCTTTCTTTCTCTAAATGAAAGTGTGTTATTAGCTGTGTGTGTGTGTGTGTGTGTGTGCATGCTGCTTGCTTATTTAGGATGGATTAGTGTACACGTGAGCTTTTTAGTGGGATTGTTCTTATTCGGGTAATTTTCGAATCACTAGCTTCTTTTATTAGGAAATATGCCTGTTTGATTGGTTTACTGCTGCTTTAGGGCTTTTTCCCAGTTTTTCTTCTTCTTTTTTATACATTATCGGCCAATTTTGTGTTCTTTGTTTCTTTGCCTTTTCCAATTATAACTTTAATGTAACTTAACTTTCAGTTTAGGCGACTACAACTATTCTTGTTTATTTTCCCACATTTTACTTTCTTGCATATGATTACTGTGAGTTTTTTTTGGGTTTCTCTTTAAAATGGTGATTGAATATAATACTGATGAAGCAAATGGGGACCAAGTAGATCCAGAGCAAGTGCCTGCATTCAAGGAATTTGGGCTTGCCGAATTACGTGCTGCTACAAATGGTTTCAGCAGCGAGCTTATAGTTTCTGAGAGTGGAGAGAAAGCCCCCAATGTTGTGTATAGGGGTAAGATCCGAAGTAACCACCTCGTTGCAATCAAACGCTTCTCAAAACAGTCATGGCCAGACTCAAGGCAGTTTATGGTGAGCTTTTCGTCTTCGCTTTGTTGATCTGCTTTGCGTTTAACGGCTTATTCCTTTGCTCGTGACTCGCTTAGGATGGGATTGTCCCATAATCTTATTCTTAGATTGACTTATTCCCAAATGAAAAGTGATCCTTCTATGATTTGCATTTATGTGTGTGTGAACCAGGGAACCCTAATGAGGACTTCTTGATGGTTGTAATTTCTTACCAATTTCTTTTAGATTTATGTGTGCTACCGCTAGGCACTAGCCAAGGATTCGCATTGCCTTTGCTTTCGTCCTTTTTTTTTTCCTGCATACAGTAATTACTGGGTAGAGCTTTAACTCTTTTTATTCAAAAGAATTTGTTTGATTTAGTATTTAAAATGTGAGTTTAATAGGCAACTGGTCCTGCTTGTCTTCTAAGTTAGAGAATGGGCAGATCTTATCATTGATAAAGAAGGCAGAACTTCATAGTGTTCTTTATGCAATATATATGCAGGCGGAAGCTGCTGGAGTTGGTAAAGTTAGACACAAGAGATTGGTGAATTTGATTGGATGTTGTGCTGAAGGAGATGAACGCATATTAGTAGCTGAATACATGCCCAACGATACACTCTCGAAGCATCTTTTTCATTGTACGGTTCTCTCTCTTATTTATGAAGATTTGGAGATTGAAGTGTCTCTTATTCTTTTGCTATCTGTTCAATTGAGTGTATTCTTATTCTTTTGCTGTCTGTTCAATTGAATGTATACTTCCTTGTCTTCGTGCAGGGGATAAACAACCTCTGCCATGGGGAATGCGTGTCAGAGTTGCATATCATATTACACAAGCTCTTGATCACTGCAATGTTGAAAACCGAAAAATTTACCATGATTTAAATGCTTACAGAATTCTTTTCGATGAGGTACTTGTGCTAACATATGCATAGGGAAAGGACTTAGCTTTATTAAAGTCTCTCTCTCTCTCTCTCTCTCTCTCTCATAACCATTCTAAATATTATGTTGCCTTTTGTGACCATTTATACTAGTTTTAATAAACCAAAGCTGGGTGATGCAGGAAGGTGACCCCAGGTTATCTAGTTTTGGTTTGATGAAGAACAGCAGGGATGGGAAGAGCTATAGCACCAATCTAGCTTATACTCCTCCTGAGTTCTTGCGCACAGGTTTGTATATCCTGCTTCTTTGCAATAGCATGCATCTGCAACTAAAACTGCTTGAGTCTTATGAAATCTTTCTTAGGTGTCAGGTAATTTTCCTTTGTCTTTTTCAAGTATATGGATGTTTTCTCCTCGAGTTAGGTAGTTTGAAGATTGCTATAGGATCACCTATATCTGCAATCCATTAATTAGGAGCAGGATTTATTTATAATTCAAGATAGAAGGTTTGCTGCACTGGACCATCCTCATCCGAAATGATGAAAAAGGAAATATTAGATTCTTCATATCTGAACTTTGCAAAGATATAAATATCTGCAGTCTTGAATGATTTGTTGAGTTGTGATAGCTTTTGACAAATGGACTCCTGTATATATTTGCTAATTACTCTGTTGCATGATTTCTTATTATCTTTGAGATTTCTTTGCAGCATGTTGATTCAACTCTCACTGTAGAATAGTTCTTAAATCTAATTCTGTAAGGAGAAAACGATTATAGCAAGCGTTATATATATTTCTCTGTTAAAAACATGGAATATTGTTTCGCAAAGAGGCTACTGGAGTTTAATTTGCCAACTGGCTGCCTGTAAATTAGTTTGTGTGCTACCTTGTAAAATAATGATTGCAGAGGTGTATAGGATGATATCTTCTTTACCTTTATAGATAAAGAAAGGAAGAACTATGGAACCCATTAGTTGTAGCTTGCAGACTTCTCTACCTCTTTTTCATATTCCCTTCTGATGCTTCTTGGAGAAAGATCAGAATATGATTTATCAAAGTACAGTTTTGCAGCACCAAGAGCTTTTGCTCAAAGAGAATGATATGTTCTCTTGCTGCAAGCTCTTAAAATTTTCTCAGAAGTTTCTCTATATGCACATGAATTGTCTCAATTTGACGATCCTCTACCTATCTCTACATAATGACATGTTCTTTTTCCTTTTGTCTATTTACTTCTCCAGGCAGGGTTATCCCCGAAAGTGTGATATACAGTTATGGAACTGTTCTTCTGGACCTCTTGAGTGGAAAACATATTCCGCCTAGCCACGTATGGTGCATTTCATACCTCATCTTGTCTTTATATCTGTTTTTAAAGGAGTTCGCCCACCTATTTCTGCTGTACTTACCTTTATATTAGTTAGCTTTCCTTCCTATGAGTTAAGCTGAAATCAACAACAGACATATCTATCTATGCATACATGCAATTTTTGGTTACTGATTTATCATTTGGATAATTAGATCCCACTGAATTTTTTTTTTGTAAATGATTCTATAGATCATAGTGGCACTAAGATGAAAATATGAAATAGTGTTTCATGCTGTAGGAATCGCAAAAGCCATGCATGTTGGTTTTAAGTACGATTATATCATTTAACATGGCACACTTAGTATTTGAAAGCATATTTTGTCAAGTCACAAAGATTCAGAAGGCTGAAAACAATAAACCGATAGTCATGCCAAATTTTCTTTCAACAAATGCATATGGTTTCGTGTGTTTTTTCTGGGTGATGACTTAAAGCTGTAAGTTATGCATGCAAATTGGCCATTGTACGAATGTTTCTCCTTCTCCAGGCCTTGGATTTAATACGAGGAAAAAATGTCTTATTGCTGATGGACTCGTCTCTGGAAGGACAATATGCTAATGAAGATGCTACTGCTTTAGTAGAACTTGCATCTAAGTGTCTTCAGTATGAAGCCAAAGATAGACCTGATGTCAAGTTCTTACTCACTGCTGTAACTCCCCTTCAAAACCAGGAGGTAATGTATATATATGCTTTCTATTCAAGCACTGCTTCATAACTTGATTAGTTTTAATAAATTTCCGTTCTACCTTAATCTTCTAGGTTGCATCGCATGTGTTGATGGGTCTGACAAAAACCCCCGTTGCTCTGCCTACCATGCTTTCTCCTCTTGGAAAGGCTTGTGCAAGAATGGATCTCACCGCTGTACATGATATTCTTCTCAAAACCGGATATAAAGATGAAGAGGGTGCCGAGAACGAGGTGAGAGCTCATTTTCCAACTCTTGAGTATGAAAATGTCAGTCATCTTAATCTTGGTGTAGAATGGATTAATCCACATTCTTTTCTGAATTCATGTTTTGATTGGTGAAGCTCTCGTTCCAAGAATGGACACAACAAGTTCAAGATATGCTAAATACGAAGAAATTCGGAGATATAGCATTCAGAGACAAGGATTTCAAGGGTGCGATTGACTACTACTCCAAGGTACCACTCACATGTTAAAACTAGGTTACAATCTAATCCTAAAAATAACTAGATATACAAGGAAACCTAAATATATACAAACTCGACAAAGAAGAAGTTCATCGAGCTCATCACTTGTTGATTTTTTGTCTTCGGTGGTTATTGCCTCTAGTACTTGCGAACTATCTCGACTCATAGCTTCTATCAAACTGTAAAAAGAGCTAAAAAAAAAAGGTGATGGTTGAAATGCAGCTGGTTTTGATGATGTCAGTTCCATCCGGAACGGTGTTTGTAAGGCGAGCTCTCTCGTATTTGATGATTGAACAGCCAGAACTGGCACTGAGGGACGCTATGCAAGCACAGGTTTGCTTGCCCGAGTGGCCAACAGCTTTTTATGTTCAAGCTCTCGCCCTTTCAAAGCTTGGAATGGAGACCGATGCACAAGATATGCTCAACGACGGAGCCTCCTTCGAAACCAAGAAGTTGAATAGTTGGCGCAACTAGTACATGTTGCATATATTTGAGGATTAAGTGCAGTTGTGTTCTTGGCTGCATTGTCCAAATTTGATTTAGTGTAATTTTGTTCAAGATTGGACGATGAATTGAAATGCTACCGGTTTACATGTACATGAGTTTATTTTAATTGAGGCCATGTTTTTAATGTTTGCAATTAGATACTACTTCTTTTTTGTTTGAAAGGAGATGCTATTTTTTTTAGGGTAAATTGTTTTTGAATTTGCACGCCACTACATTATGTTCTACTAAAATAAATTATATTAAAGGAGAATGCGAGGTGAGTCACGAATGAGTGTGACCATAAATGTGCAAACAAAAGGTTAGGCGAAAGCCCACTTTTGTTATAGTGGTAGGAAACATTATGGTGTACTAATTGTCTATTCGAAAATCTTCGAAATATGACAAATAAAATTTATTGTTTCTTTGTTGTGATATTCAAATTTGGTGTTTTTCAACACGAGAAAAATACATCTAACTATCTTCTTCACCACACACAGATTTCACATAAATAAATCGCTACATGAAATACGTGAATCCGCGACGGAATTGGAGACTCGGTAGCTGTTTAGCTACCGAACAACGACCGATTTGCGACTATGTCAAAATCAGAACTTTCTCTAGTAAATAGTCACAAAATCGGTTAAGCGACCGATTTGACAGTTTCTTGCAGTGAACCATGCACTTGGGCTTAAACAAATACTACAATGTAATGAGGTCTCAAGTTATGAAAGAGCGACAACCTTTGATGTTCGTGAAGGACAAAACTTCGAAGAAAAGGTCGATATTGGGGCTGGGGGTATAGAATCAATGTTCATAAAAGTAATTATAATATAGATAAAAATCAAAATCCAGACCACTTAAAGCTCAATACAATATACAAATAATTACTGTAATAAAGTAGTACTGTGGTACATCTCTTTCCATTTTTTCCTTGCATAGTTGAAATAACTATACTTTAGAATTCTATACCTCTATCCTCATCTACGAACCATATTAATCAAATATTTTTTTCTCCCTAACTCGTAATTAAATTCGTAATCCATTTATCTGCGAATTCTTTACACTATCACTGATCAACTTGAATTTCAAGGCTGACTCGTTCCTTTTTCTTTTTTTGTTCTTTTCTTTTTTAATTATGAATTTAATTTTTAGTCCAATCCCTAATGATAGATATTTATCCGTCACACAGCCACCGCCGCCGCCACAGAAAAATATATTAACAGCTTGCATTGATGCAAAGTCGATGGCCGACATTTTCTTTTCAATAGCAGCTTATTTAATTTGACTTAGATAAAGAGTGTGATAACTCCTTATATTAATTGGATCATATGCATTCATCATTCTTATCGCTTTCCAGAATAATATATGAAAATTAAAAAATAAATCAAGACTGTGGAAATTAAAAGAGATATGGTTTGAAAGTGTAGAATGACCGTCGTTGCCTCATTTAATGTTGTCACGGCTGATATAATGATGATATATTTACTGAAAATAATTATTAATATATATCCTTAAATAATATTTTGCAAAAAATAAATTAAAATCCATTAAAAAAACTAAACACTAGATAAATTTTTTTTTATCAGGCAAACACAACACACACGCACCCAATTATTGATGTGACACTGTTACATCAACCGTTGACGCATCAAATATACCCACATGGATACGATAGCATTTTTGAAAAATTACAAATTTGGTTATAATCTCATTAGGATGTATTTGGCCAAATAATTTTTTTGAGTTATACAAAATTCATCTACATAGTTGCAAAATGAGTAGATAAACTTAAAATTTGTGTGGGTTATTGTTTGAGACTAAAGGTCTTAAATTTGAGTATTTCGTGACAGTTTTTAAATTTCAGTAGGAAAAAAAAAAAAACCTTAAAATTTGAATCATTTCTAATTGATGAAATATATTCATTGTTTTTTTCTATTGAAAATAAGATTTGTGAGATCTTATAAAAAGATTAGGCTCTCAAGCAAACTTCTTTATGAATTCCGAGGATTAAATTTAACCAGAAATTCTTTAATCGCCATGCAATCAATATCAAGTTTACTTTATAAATTACGAAATTTTCCAATTACCCCTCTATCTATTAAAAAAAATCAAACGTGACTATCAACTATGCATTTTATCAATATTATCAGTTGACGATTATGTTATATTATAGTATATATAGAGGTGAGATCATGTATTAGGGTTTTCATAAAAAATATATATAAAATGATAAATATTATGCATAACTGTAATGCACATTATGTACAATCATAATGCATTGTGTATTATAATTCATAGTCAGTATTATAGTAATGCATTGGTCATCGCAATACATTTCAGTACAACTATAATGTATCAATTGATCTAGATCATAAATCACATAATGATCAACGATTCATATCATTTCTTAATTTTTTTTTCAGAAACTGTATTTTTTATTTGATATATAGTCTATAAATATATATACAGACAAAAAAAATCATTCGAGAAAATCAGGTCTATCTAAATGCCAAATATATTAATTGGAAATTTTTTTTTTCCCCAGATTTTTTACTAACTATAGTTATTAAAATCAAATAAATCAACTAGTGGTAGTGGATAAAAATGAAATATATAGTGGTGGCTTCCAGAGTGATAACTGATAAGCTCTAGTGCGCAATGCTCACAGAGCACACGTATCTAACTCCATATATATGTATTTTACTATGCACGAATTATTATATAATGATCGATGAATTTTATACTGTATATATATAAGTATACAACGTAGATAATTGCAGCTACTTATCTTTTAGTGATTTAACTGGGTCATGATAAGACGTGCCACAATTGAATATGAGCAATTGCTTTTCAAGTTCGTCTTCACTTAGAAATTAAATTTTAAAAAAAGTCACGTTGAACTCTAGGTCTTAACCCACTCTTATCTTTGAGTCTTTGACAGCAGATCGCAACATTTTCTATCTTTGATTTGTCTAATTTATATATTATGTAATTTAATTAGCACATTATATACGTGATATACAACTTTTTTTTTCCTATGATATTCGTTTTGATTCATAGTATTTGGACAACTTTGTAACTCATTATTAATTTTTTTCACGGTACATGTTTTTTTATTGGGAGGGTTTTTTTTTTTAGGAACTAATTTCATGAATATGTTTTTATGATTTTGCCTACTTATTTAATTATAAATTGAAGGATAGATTTTTTTTTTTTTTTTTTTTGAACTAAACATTTTTTTTTTTTTTAGCTTTGATATAAATATAGCAATTAGGAAAGATATGTTCCCCGCTTTTAGCTGGCTGTGATTCTTATTCAAATATTCAAAAGCAAAATAATCGCGGATTTTGGGTTATGCGCCTAATAATATATAAAAGACGATAAAGTTAGACGGAAAAAGGCCTTAAATTTTGGTTAAAATTGAAGAAAAAACGATCGACGAAAACTTTGGAGAATACTCAATGCTGACGTGTAAATTCATCAAGATATATTTCATTCGAGAGAACTCTAGATATTTCCTGAGCAAAAAATGTCAACACTAATAAATTGAAAGGTGTAATCCAACAAATTCTTAATTTACTATTTTCAACGATAAATTAAATAATTGAAATTGGGAGGATTCTTCTTACGTTTTTTTTTTTTTAATTTTTTTAAACATAGTTAACTTGAAATTTAAAGGCCGCTCTACGAAAGTTTCAAACCCGGGACCTTTGGTCACGGGCATTCTTCTTAAGTTTTGTTATCCTTTACAACCACCGTTTTAACTAATACTAGTAGATTTTATTTTATTTTTTTTGGTATATTGAATAAATCGCGCGAGAAAAGAAAAGAAAACACCCCATACGTAGATAAAGATGAATCGAACATGACGAAATTTAAACATTTCACTCCAAAATAGATGAGCTAAACATTAATGAAAATAAAATAAAGGTGGCCTGCATGCAAGTTTAAATACGTTGAAAATAAAAGCTATATACAACGTCAATAAATAATACTAAAAAAAGGTAGAATCTTGCGATTTGCCCAAAAGTAGCAAAAATGCCAGGGATACTGCAGTTGGAAAACATCAATTAAAAGAATGATTAAGGGCTGAGTAATGATTACATTAGTTGTGTGTTGTGTGTTCTTTAAGTATTTTGTGCATATTTTTTCGCACATTTATGCATAAAACAATTGGTCGTTGAATAACTAATGCGCCTACTCATTAACTTAAAATTTATGACATTACAACTGCACACATAATCCCTATATATGTCATATTATAATTATATGCACCTTTGGACTTAAAAATGACTATGAGTGCATCTTTGATTTTTCTACTCTCCTAGACGACATGTGACAGACAGAAGGCCCATTAATTAGTCTCATGCCGTAGAAATATGTAAAACTTCTTACGTCTCATTTTTCGAATTGTGTATTGCATCAGTAATAGATGATTGTCATATAATAAAAATATTTCTAAAATGATAATAACTATAGATTTTCATAAGCTAAAATGTGTGATTTTGAAATTATTTCTGAATGCATGGCTATGCCGGTGCAAAATGCAACACAAAATCAAAATAAAGGATCTGAATTGCCATTTTTCACATCCAATATTTAATATATATATATATATATATATATATAATTCTTATTATATGTATCTATATGCTTCGTTCCATTTCATTTGATCCATTTAATTATTTTATATATGTTCAACAAATAGATTAAATGAAATATATGGGACACAATGAGTAATATGTATATTGTCTTTAACTAACCCACTATTGTTAACTAGCCCACTATTGTTGTTTTTTTGTTAAAAAAAAGACCGTCATCCCACTTATCTATTTTTCCATAAAAGGAGCAAGTGCAAGGGGAAAAAAAGATTATAGAAGATTTTGTTTTTCTTAAAGTGCGTATTTTATCATATATTTTGTTAGCTAATACACATTACTAGCTAGTATAGTGATGATGCATACTATGCATTAACATATGCTTATTAATAAATTACACAAAATAAAGATAGAAATCAAGTTAAAAAGATCCAAAGTGAAGGAAAAGGGCAGGAAAGTGATAAAAAAAAAGTTGGCTGATGAAGTTGGCTGATGAGGGCCAGTGGTTAGTGACCTGTGAACTACTTTGATATTTGTTGCATAATATATATAATTATATATTATCCAAATATAATGCTAAATAAAGGCTTTTCTAGGCAGGTCTTTTCCACCCGCGCGTGATGAAAATTACATTTTAATTAATTAATATTTGATTAGTTAATACTAATAGAGATAATCTCAGAAAAAATCCTCTGAGAATATGTGCAACCAGTGGCGAGGCCACATGTAAGCAAGGGTGGGCTTAGAGCATCCACAGCCGAGAGCCCCTTTTTGGGGCTCTCGGCACTATTCCGGTAGGGAGGGACTCTCTCTTATTTTCGTCCACAGCCGTAAGCCCCTCCCCCGGGCTCTCACTTATTTTTAATTAATTATTTATTTAATTTTTAATTTGTTTTTTATTCGTTTTATTTTTGATTTTATTTATTTATTTAATTTAAGTTCAAATTAAAATCGTAACAATATATTTTTTGATTTTTTTTATTAAAATGGAAACGATCATTGATTTAAACAAATAAAATACAATATAAAGAGAAATAATTTTAAAAATACGCATAGCTAATTTGGGCCTCTACGCGCCCACATCTCTTCGACCAAATCCTTGTAAAGATCGTTGTGTTTGGTCCTATCGCGTAGCGACGCGTTCCGCTCCAAGTACTCCTGAAATGAACCGGTAGCTCCTCGATACACTCCACCATTAGCAGAAGTAGAGGCTTCCTCGTCTGGTGGAGCCCAATTTGTAGCGTTTGCTCCTTCATCCTCGATTATTATGTTATGCAAAATAATACAAGCATACATGATATCTTGAATATTATCATGATACCAGATTCGAAATGGGCCACTAACCATGCCCCAACGGATTTGTAAAATGCCAAAAGCGCGTTCCACATCTTTGCGCGCGCCGCCTCTTGCAAAACTTTGAAACGGTCCACTTTTTCATCAGTGGCGTGTGGTGGGGCTGCAACAAAAACGGGCCACTTCGGATAAATCCCGTCGGCAAGGTAGTAGCCATGTTGTATTGCCTTCCGTTGGCGAGGAAATGAACCGGAGGTGCTATTCCTTTGATGACGTCGCTGAACACCGGCGATTGATTGAGAACGTTGATGTCGTTGAGCGCTCCAGCTACCCCAAAAAAGGCGTGCCATATCCACAGATCGTGAGATGCAACAGCCTCAAGGATGATGGTAGGGTGGCCCTTATCTCCACGTGTGTACTGGGCCCTCCACGCCACTGGACAGTTCTTCCATGCCCAGTGCATGCAGTCGATCGAACCGAGCATCCCTGGAAAGCCGTAGCGAGCCTCGTACATTGCCAGAATTCGTTGACAATCATCTCCGGTTGGCTTCCTCAGGTAATGACCACCGAAGATGGTTCGAATCGCCGATGCAAAGTTCTTCAACGAATCTATTGCAGTAGTCTCCGACATCCACAAGTACTCGTCGAATTGGTTGCCGGGACCCCCGTAGGCGAGTTGACGTATAGCGGCGGTGCACTTCTGCAGTGTTGTGAAACCCGGCCTGCCTATTGCATCATCTCGTTGTTAGAAATACTCGACGCGACTCTCCAACACCCCCACGATGCGCAAGAACAGATGCTTTGACATCCGGAAACGTCGACGGAACAAATTGTCGGGGTATGTGGGCCTCTCAGCGAAATAGTCGGAGAAAAGTTGGTTTGCTCCGGTGACTCGATCTCGATCGATCATTCGCCAAACGGGAAACCTTCGGCGTTTTGGAGCCTCATTGGCTTTTTTCCTTCTTCTTCTTCTTGGCTTTTTTTAATTTCCGAGCTATTTCGGCAGTCTTCTGGATTTGTTGGTACATCTCTTCGAGTTCGCTGGAGGATGACAAGGAATCGGATTCAATTTCAGAGGAGCTCGACATATTGATGAATTGCAAAAATAGGAAATAGATTTTTTTTTTGGATGGATTTGTGTGTAAATTGTGTAAAAAATGTGAATGAATGGTGTCTAAATTGTGTATGTGTGTGTGGGAATTTATAGGGGGGAATGAGTTCATAGCCGTTGAAGAGCCGTTGCTCTCCAACATTATTTTTTTTTTTTAAAAAAAAATTTGTCAGAAAATCGAATTTTTTTTTTTAAAAAAAAAATTTGCCTGGCTGACGTCATAATGACGTCAGCCCAGGCGGTACAAGCGGCCTCGAACCCGCCTCGCATTCGCACTCCCGGCTCGCCGGCGGAGGGGCTCGCCAACGCGGCCCGGGCTCGCGACCGGGCTCGAGCCCCCCGAGTTCGTCGCGCTGTGGATGCTCTTAAGCCCATCCTACCCAAAAATAAAAAATAAATAAAAAAAATATATTCTAGTAAAATTATAATTTTTTATGTATATTATGAATAACTTAGTGTACAAGCCCCGCTATCAAATTATATTGTATGGAACTTTGTCTCTTAAATCTCAAACATGAAACTTAGTCCGCCATCAAATTTTTCTGGCCTCGCCCCTGTGTGTAACAATCATTATAAAGGGAACTACTACTATTAAAGAGATGCTAATAAAACTAAAAAAAGAAAACAGAAGAAAATAATAATAATAATAATAATAATAAATAAATAATACTATGAAAAGTTTATGACTTTAAACGCGAGTTTTGTTTTTTTGTATGCATGTCTGCATCAAGACAGCTTATTACCAACTAGTTTGGGTTCTTACACAAAACGACACCGGATTGCATACACTTGCGCGAGCGCACACTGTGTGTTCAACCAAATCACGCTTCTTTTTTGCATACATTTTGCTCCGTCACAGTTCCAATCATTTAAATAATTTTAAATTTCAGTCCAATATACTACCTCCATCCCCCACTATTAGTGTCATTCACTTTTTTAACTTTTCGGGCATGCGTTTTTACCGAAACCTAATACGAGTTTTAAAATATAATTTTAAAGTATTTTTTCTTTTACGGGATACTATGACACTCGTAGTATCTCGTAAAAGAAAAAATACTTCAAAAGTAATATATTTTAAAACTCGTACTAAATTTCGGTGGAAACGCATGCCCGAAAAGTCAAAAAAGTGAATGAGACTAATAGTGGGGGATGGAGGTAAAATATGGACTTCTCTCCCAACTATAGTCTTTTTTTTTTCTTTTTTTTATAATATTTATTTACTTATTTTTTTTATAATATTTATTTATAATAATAAGCTCCGAACTGTATAGTCTTAATAGCCAAAAAATTCGTTACGCAATCTCCAGCCCTATAAATACAACACCCTCCACGCCTTCACTTCTCAACCCACAAGGAAAAAACACTCTCCTTAAACACGTTTTCCACTTCTTTATTATAAAATCACAATATTTTTCTCAACTCCTCCCATATTTTCAGCAATACATCGTCCAGATTCGCGCAAGGTTAGTTTTCATTATTCGTTAATTAAATCCTCTCTTGTTTTGCAGTTTCTTCATGATGCAACTCTGCATGCACTAAAACTGTATGTATATATATATATATATATATATATATATATATATATATATATATATATATATATATATCTAGGGATCATGTATGTATGCATGGTAGCTCATTCAATCTGGTATATATGAATCTTATGGACGGTGTATAAGTACAGAAAACAGTAATATGTATCAATGCATTTATCAACGTGGTATTTTACATTTAAGAACATTATATATAATCAGCGGTGAATCCACAGATTCCGACAGAAAATCATGGTAGTGTAGATTCTACGAAGATTCCTGTGACATAATTAAATAGCTTCATGATTCGTGAGCTATGGAAGATGGAGTATATAGTAAGTAGTTAGTTTTTATCCCAAAATCATGAAATGGATTATTTGCGTGAAACGAAGCAAAAGTTATGCCAGCCTAGCCTCCATCTAAAGCCAATCCTCTTCAGTCTTGTTCACATGTTTCCTGTGAAAATATATGAATAATTAGTTTATATTTTTCTCGATAACATTTAATAATATTAATTATAAATTTATTTGGGAATGTTTTCTCGAAGCTGACAAATAAAGATACAGGAATAATGGTATGAGGGCTAGGCTCTTGAACTAATCTGAACTTCCTCTTATCTCGAATCTCTCCGCCCTTATCCTATCTATAAAGAGAGCTGCTTATGTTCATATGCTAAATATAGTATACTCTTGAAATTAAACAATATTATCTTCTCCCCAAAAAAATATCTATTAATAGAAAATTAATCCTAACAGAATCAAGAGAATATGGCGGAGAAAATCGTGAAACAAAGAGAAGAATACACTCTCGATGGAACCGTTGACCGCCGCGGAAGGCCTGCGATCCGATCCAAATACGGATCGTGGAATGCCGGTATTCTGCTACTAGGTAATTAATTAGTAATTACTAATATTTACGTTATATAATTTCTTCATTCGAATTCAAATAATAATATAATCCCAATTATTTATAGATAATAATGTTTCCTCTTTGTTTTAATGTTTATATAGTGAATCAAGGGCTAGCTACACTGTCATTTTTCGGTGTGGGAGTGAATCTAGTGCTGTACTTGACCAGAGTAATGGGTCAAGATAATGCAAGCGCTGCAAACAACGTTAGCAAATGGACTGGCACTGTTTATCTCTTCTCTCTCTTAGGCGCCTTCTTGAGTGATTCCTATTGGGGCCGCTACAAGACTTGCGCCATTTTTCAAGTCATTTTTGTCATCGTAAGTCCAAATATTAAAGAAACGTGATACAACACACTCCTTTCTTATTTACATAAATTGATATTAATATTTATTTTGTGGCAGGGATTGGCGTCGCTATCGCTATCGTCCTACTTGTTCTTAGTCAAGCCGACCGGCTGCGGCGATGAGAAGACCCCATGTGGGCCACACTCCTCCCTCCACGAGTCCCTCTTCTACGTGTCGATTTACTTAATTGCCCTCGGGAACGGAGGCTACCAGCCCACCATCGCCACCTTCGGTTCCGACCAGTTCGACGAGGATCACCCTAAGGAAAGTCACTCTAAGGTGGCTTTCTTTAGCTACTTCTACTTGGCCTTGAATCTTGGGAGCCTCTTTTCCAACACTTTTCTTGGCTATTATGAAGATAAGGGAGTTTGGGCCCTTGGATTCTGGGCTTCTACTGGTTCTGCTACGCTTGCACTCATCTTGTTCCTTTTGGGGACGCCGATTTACAGACATTTCACTCCCATAGGCAATCCCTTTTCGAGGTTTTGTCAGGTTTTGATCGCCGCGTCGAGGAAGTTGACGGTGGATGTCCCTTCCGACGAGGATGAGCTGTTCGAGGTACGCGGGAGCGACCTCGCTGACAATGGCGCCAGGAAAATCCTTCACACCGATGGATTTAAGTTTTTGGACAGAGCGGCTGTGGTAACGGAGAGAGACGAGGGGAAGGGGGAGAAAAAGTCGAGCAGCAGCAGCAGCCGGAATCCATGGCGGCTGTGCTCCGTGACGCAGGTGGAAGAAGTGAAATGCATACTCCGGCTGCTCCCGATATGGCTCTGCACCATCCTCTACTCCGTCGTCTTCACCCAGATGACCTCCCTCTTCGTGGAGCAGGGCGCCGCCATGAACACCACCGTCGCCGGATTCCACGTCCCGCCGGCCAGCATGTCGAGCTTCGACATCCTAAGCGTCGCCTCCTTCATCTTCATCTACCGCCGCCTCATCGACCCCGCCGTCACCCGCTTCCGCAAGTCCGGCCCTCTGACTGAGCTCGAGCGGATGGGAGTCGGGCTCGTGATCGCCGTGGCCGCCATGGTCTCAGCCGGAGGCGTGGAGCAACTCCGGCTGAGGGAGGGGTGCCGGAGCTGCCCGGAGCCGAGCGAGCTGAGCATAATGTGGCAGGTGCCGCAGTACGTGCTGATAGGGGCGTCGGAGGTGTTCATGTACGTGGGGCAGCTGGAGTTCTTCAACGCGCAGGCGCCCGACGGGCTCAAGAGCTTCGGGAGCGCGCTCAGCATGACGTCTATCTCGCTGGGGAATTACGTCAGCAGCCTCATCGTCACCATCGTCATGAAGGTGTCCACGTCGGACGAGATGCCCGGGTGGATACCAAGGAACCTCAACAACGGCCACCTCGATAGGTTTTATTACCTGCTGGCGGCGCTCACGGCAGCGGACCTCGTCGTCTACGTGGCGTGCGCCAGGTGGTACAAGTATACGAGGTTTGAGGAGAGAAGTGGGAGAGGGAAGAACGATGATGACGACGATTTGCTAGTTTAATTTTTTTATAATTAATTAGGTGTTAATTAGATAGATGTTTGTTGTCCGCGCGTTGAGATTTTTGGTTTTAATAATGTGAGAAAGAGAGATTGTATTATAGTAAGTGAAAATGGGGAGGATTAATTGATTGCGAGGAGACTAGAGTCGCGGTTCGAGTTTGTATCGCTTCTCTAAGTTGAGCTTTCAATATAACATCCTCCCGTGTAAAGGATGTCAAGATTAAATGGAAGTCTACTCAAGTACTCATCGTCTTTTTCTTTTTTCGTGAAGAGCAATTAAAAGTAGTAGCATATAAATTTATTTATTGCATTTTTTCTATTGCATCTTTTATGCACTGACAGATGATTGTTAATAATTAATAATTTTTAACAAAAATATTGAATATTGAGATATTCTTAATACATGTTGATCATCCGTTGGCAGTGGTAGAACTAGAAAAAATTGATGGTGTGGGCTAAATTTCTTTGAATTTCGAGTTCGATATTCTTAAAGATATTTTTCCTACGATTTGATTTAGTAGCATGGACTTTTCTACTACAGTTCATACCAAATGACAACGATTAAAGGAATTTTTTAATGATTAAAAAAAGAAAAAAAAAAAAAAAAAAGAAATGCTTTGAGGGGTGTTTAAGCCAACCCTTGGCTCTACTTGGCTTCGCCCGTGTCAGTCGTTGCAACAAGAAAATGATAAGATCTAAATTGAAATTTACTAGCAAAACATCATGAAACGTTGGTCACTTGATATTTAAACGTTTAAGTAGTACTAGTAGAACATTAATGGTGGGGAATGTGCGACAGCATGTTCAAGGGTAAAAATATGTACAAAGCTATGCTCAGATGTTTGCTCTGTGAGTAACCTTCAGATACAAACGCAGCAAAAATAAAAATATGCGAATGACACAATGGAGAAGAAAATTATTTTTTCTATAAGGTATTTGAATCTTGCAGATGCCTCTAGGCAAATTATTCACTAGTTTAGACAGTGAATTACGAAAAAACAAGTTGAGAAAGTACTAGCGAAATATTAACACAAAACTAGTAACTCTCAACTAATACTCTCTAACCAGAAGATATATGTTCTCTTCAGATCCATTCCCTATACGTATGCGTGTATCTAGGTGAATCCAGTAATTCGGGATTCCCAGTACTGAACCGGTACCGGACCGGAAACCGGTTTCCGAATACCGGATAATTCGGTTCCGGTCCGGTAACTGGTACCAGCATCATCTGAAAATTTCGATACCCAGGTAACCAGTACCGAACCGGGTACCGGTTAATATATAATACTCCGTACTTAATATATTTGATAGGATATGGCCCAGCTACTAGGCCCAAGCACCGGCCCAATATAATTGGACCTCGACAAATAAGCTCGGCCTAGATGTGCTCGGCCCACTGAAAGGCCCTGGAGACACTTCGGCCCAATCCAGCAGTGCAGCCCAAGAGCATAGAAGCTCGGCCGACCCACGATCTCCAACCCACGATCTCTAACCCACGTCTGCTGATGTGGCACCCCACGACCTTGGTTGTAACTGCCACGACCTCGGCTGTAACTGTTGTTGGGCGCCTATAAATAGTGATGTTAGGATAGATTGAAGGGACATTCTGTAAACTCGAGAGTATTAATATAAACTCCTTTCTCCGTGGACGTAGATCTAACCAAAAGATCGAACCACGTAAACTCTTGTGTTCTTATTTTTCTACAAATCTCACTATCGCACAAACACTCTAAAATCCATGATCGATCACTGGTGCCGCCTGTGGGAATCTGAATTTTTGTGAAATCGATCAATGTTTTTTGAGTGAAGATACGATGGTGGAACAAACCCGCTCCACCACCACCGCTGCTGCTGCCAAGACAAAGCAGAACCAAGGCGATCCGCCCACTAATCCACCTCATTCACCGATTAACGAGGAGGAGGCCGACGCCAGTCAAAATCAACAAAGGAGACCTGGAAAGCAGCCCATAACCGACCAAACTCCCGAAGGCCATCTGGAGGATGTCCCGTCTAGGGATTCAGCTAGCAGCGGCAGGCCCGGTCAGGGTGGCAGCCGACGCGGCAACGCCGAACTCCAACCCGAGCTTGGAGACGCACTGAAGGCGTACCTGGACCTCCACGAGCAAGACTTTCGTAAGTTCGTCGATCAACATCGACAACAAAGTCAAAACAGAGAAGACGGAGTTGAACCGTCACAAAGGCGATCTCTAAGTCTCCAGATCGTTGGAGACAGGAAGGCCGAACTTCCCCGAAGGCGACAGAACAACAATCACCATGGGAACGACCGCGCTTCACCTCGGCGCGGTTCCACGTCACCTCGTCAAAACACCGGTCCACCTCGGCGTGATGAAGGAAATGTTTACCAGGGAAGATTCACCGTCTACGGTCGAATCTCGACTCCCTTCACTAATAGGATACTCTATACTCCTCTCCCGTCAACGTATAGAGTACCTCCTATCCCGCCTTACAACAGGTCACAAGACCCTAGCAACTTTCTATCCCGGTTCCAGTACAACATGATGAACCAGGGACTTGCCGAAGACGTTTACATGTGTAAAGTCTTTCCCGAGCTGCTAGTGGACAACGCTAGAAGCTGGTTCGATAGCCTGCCTAATGGCAGCATAGGATCGTATGCCGACCTACTCGACGCCTTTGAGCATCGCTTCTTTCAAAAAGCCGAGGCGAAGATCAGCCCAGCCTAGCTCCTAACCTTAAGGCAGGGGCGAGGAGAAACGATCAGTGACTTCCTGGCCCGTTTTTATAACGAGAGCCTTAAAGTCGATCATGTCTCCGATGACGTACTTATCTCGGCATTTCAAAACGCCATTCAGTCCGGAACTCTCTTCAGAGAGCTCGTAAAGGCACGCCCAACGACCTCCAGGCAGCTATGGAGGATTGTTGATACATTCGTGGAGGTGGATGAGGCCGACCGGAAAAAGCGGGCAGCAGATCGGCCCAAAAACAACGATAAGAGGAAAAAAGAGGAGCGCACCGACCACGGACAAGGTCGCCGAAGTGCCCTCGAAAGGTTACAGCGAGGACCCCTCGAGTCCCGCTTAGGACCTCGGCCCAACCAAGACCGAAGTCAGTATACACCACTGACAAAGTCCAGGGCCGAAATATACGAGCTTCATGCGAACTTGTTCGAGAAGCCGCCACCCTTGTCCCGAGGTGGATCGAAACGCCGATCCAAGGAGAAATACTGCAAGTTTCATCATGACTACGGTCATGAAACCGAGGACTGCAGGGACCTCGCCTCGGACATCGAGCACATGGTACGCGACGGTACCCTTAAACTGTACCAAAGTCGCAACCAGAAAGAGGCCCGACCTCAAGGGAAGGGCAAGAGAAAGAAAAATAGGGGAGGCAACAATTGTGCCCCCCATCACGACAAGAGACCAAAGCACGATGACGAGGATGAGGATGAAGACCAGCCTCAATATGATGCAGTCATCACTGCCATCACCGGACTGCCCGAAGGCGCCACGAAGTCATCGTTGAAAGCCGAGACCCGAAGTCAACAGCGGGAAGAACCTGCCCAGAAAAGGTTCAAGAAGGACGAGGTCGTCACCTTTTCCAGTGATGACCCAGTCCCCTATGCCGTACCTCATCAAGATGCCACCATAATCGAGGCCGTGGTAGCCAACAAATTGGTCCACCGCATATTTATTGATAGTGGAGCCTCTGTGAGTGTGCTTTTTAAAGACTGCTTCGATAAACTCAATATCCAAGAAGCACGTCTAAGGCCGGCACCCATGCCGCTAAAGAACTTCACACAACAAGAGACGACGACGGAAGGCATAATTTCACTGCCCGTGACAGTTGGAAAGAGCCCGTTATCCACTACGAAGATAATCCACTTCTTCGTCGTAAAAGTCAGCTCTCCCTATAACATCATCTTAGGAAGGGATTGGCTAATAGCGACGAAGGCAATCTGCTCAGCCTACCACCTGACAATCAAAATTCCATCTAAAAACGGAGTGATCACGCTTCGGGGAAACCAGCTGCAGGCCAAGGAGTGCATGCAGGTCGCACTCCGAGGTACTGGGAATCAGCACCCTCAAGCATAGCAACTACAGAACCCCGAAGAGGTGGAGCCGACGTCGCCTCCATCCGTCGAGCCGGTCGAAGACATCGCATTATACGAAGATGACCCTGCCAAGGTCGTCAAAGTAGGGTTCGTCGGAGAAAATGAGCTCCGAAGTCAAATTATCCAGCTACTTCGGGAATACAGAGATGTCTTCGCTTGGTCACCGCTAGACATGACCGGGGTGGCACCAAGCGTCATCACTCATCACCTCAACATCGATCCCGAGGTGAAACCAGTTCGGCAGAAGCAGCGAGCCTTCACAGCCGAAAGAAATCAAGTGATCCATGACGAGGTTCGCCAACTGCAAAAGGCCGATATTTTATTCGAAGTGAAATATCCGACCTGGTTGGCCAACCCCGTGATGGTGAAAAAGCAAGAGGCGGGTGGCGGATGTGTATTGATTACACTGACCTCAATAAGCACTGCCCAAAAGACTCCTACCCCATCCCCAACATTGACAAGATGGTCGAAGCTCTTGTTGGCCACAAGATGTTCAGCTTCTTGGACCTATATAAGGGATACCACCAAGTCCTCATGAACACCGAGGACGCGCCGAAGACAGCCTTCATCAAGGACTTCAGCATCTACGCATATAAAAAGATGCCATTCGGACTGAAAAATGCTGGAGCTACATACCAAATGATGGTCGACAAGATTTTCGAAGCTCACATCGGTAGAATTGTCAAAGTGTATGTAGACGATATAGTCGTAAAAAGCAAGGAAATCCCCACTTGTGTAAACGACCTTAAAGTTGTTTTTAGACTACTTCGTGAAGTGAATCTAAAATTAAACCCAGAAAAGTGTACTTTTATGGTCCGATCTGGAAAATTTTTAGGTGTTGGGTTGCACATGAAGGGTTAAAAGCTAACCCATCAAAAGTCCGAGCCATCCAAGAAATGTAAGTGCCGAAGTCAATCCATGACGTGCACAAACTGACGGGCTGCCTAGCCGCCCTAAGTCGTTTCCTATCTAAGGCCGCCGAAAAATAACTCCTGTTCTTCAAGATACTAAAGAAGGCGCCGAACTTCGAATGGAACGACGAGCACAGGAAAGCTTTTGATGGCTTGAAGGAGTACCTCGCAAACCTCCCTACATTATCTGTACCAAAATAGGGCGAGGTGCTCTCCCTATACCTCGCCGCTTCGGACGAGGCAATCAGTGCAGTCCTAGTGCGAGAAGATAAGCGTCGTCAGCTACCCGTCTATTTCATAAGCCGAGCACTAAAAGGACCAGAGACGAGGTATCAACCTTTGGAAAAGGTTGCACTTGCATTGGTGAATGCAACAAGAAGACTTCGACCATACTTCCACGCACATCCAATACAAGTGCTGACCGACCTCCCACTTCGGCAAGTGCTTACAAAACCAGAAGCGTCCGGGTGAATCGCTAAATGGGCTGTAGAACTCGGCGAGCACGCGATTTCCTTTGTACCTCACCAAGCCATTAAAGGGCAAGCCTTGGCTGATTTTCTAGTAGAAGCCAAGTTCACGGACGTGCATCAGTCCGCCGAACCTACTGAGGATAAATCAAAGGCCGAAGCACTGAAGCCGCTACCGCTAGACTGTTAGAAGGTCTACGTGGATGGGGCATCAGGCAATAAAGGAAGCGGAGCTGGGGTCTTACTCATCAGCCCGGAAGGAAAGGAGACCACCTATGCACTCCGGTTCAACTTCCCGACCACAAATAACGAAGTGGAATACGAAGCTATAATCGCTGGACTTCGTTTAGCCCAAGCTCTCCAAGTACAAGCCATTCAAGTTCACAGCGATTCTCAAGTCGTAGTGAGCCATATGCTAGGCAAGTACGAGGCCAAGGGTGAACGAATGAAAAAATACCTTCATACGGCCAAATGACTACAACAAAGCTTCTCATACTTTGAGTTGGTACGGATCCCAAGAGGAGATAATGGCCGAGCTGACGTACTAAGCAAACTCGTGTCGTCTTCAACGACCTCTCCGGTAGAAGAAGTACAGCTCCGAAGTATTGATGAAGCCGAAGTTAATGTAGTAACCGAAGATGGACCGAACTAGATGACTCCACTTCGCAACTACTTAGGAAAAGGCGAACTCCCAACCGATAAGGTCGAGGCTAGGAAGCTCATGGCTAAATCCACCAAGTACGTCCTGGAACAGGGAGTGCTGTATAGAAAATCCTACCTCCAACCTCTCCTAAGATGTGTGGGGCCCAACCAAGCGAACTACGCACTGCGCGAAGTCCATGAAGGCTCATGTGGCAGTCATATCGGAGCCCGCGCCCTGTCCAAAAAGATCATGAGGTGGGGGTACTATTGGCCCACCATGTTCCAAGACGCTATCGACCTCGTCAAACAGTGTCCGAAGTGCCAAATCCATGCGACGGTTCTGAGGTTGCCACAGACCGAACTGGCCAACATGCAAAGCCCTTGGCCGTTCATGCAGTGGGGAATTGACATCGTCGGCCCATTCGAAAAAGCTCCCGGCCAACTACAGTTCCTCATTGTAGCAATCGACTACTTTACGAAGTGGGTCGAAGCTGAACCTCTGGCGTGGATCACAAGTAAAAAAGCCCTAAACTTCTTTTGGAAGAACATAGTTTGTCGCTTCGGCATACCTCACGTCCTCGTCTCAGATAACGGAACCCAGTTCACAGACAGGACTTTCAGAGAATGGTGTGACGAACTCCACATCCAACAAAAGTTCACCTCGGTAGCCCATCCTCAAGCGAATGGTCAAACCGAGGTTACGAACCGAACGATAGTCAAAGGGTTAAAAACCCGACTCGATAAGGCCAAAGGAGATTGGGCAGCGAACTTACCCCAAGTCATGTGGTCGTACCGAACCACCCCCCAGACATCACACGATGAAACACCATACAGCTTAGTGTATGGAACCGAAGCGGTGATCCCGGTAGAGATCGGTTTGCCGAGCCCCCGAACGCTTAACTTCGCAGCCCAAGATAACGAAGAGACTTCGAACTAACTTGGATTTGCTAGAAGAAAAACAGGATCAAGCCTACATACAAGAAGCTCGATACAAACAACAAGTAGCTCGGTATTATAATAATCGGGTGAAGCATCAGCAGCTCCAAGTAGGCGACTTCATACTTCGAAATAACGAGGTCAGTAAGCCGGAGAAGCTCGGCAAATTAGAAGCCACCTGGGAAGGACCATACCGAGTTCAAGAAGTCCTCGGAAAAGGGTCGTATAAGCTCGCCCACTTATCTGGTGAGCCCATACCCCGTACATGGCATATTACTCACTTAGAAAAATACTTTGTATAAACGGAGAGTAATGTTCAAGTTCATTTAGGTTGTAGGAGTCGGGTCGTCTTGTTAAGTTTTGTCTTATTTTAACTTCATTCAATTAAATTTTAATTTTTCATTTACTTGCGTATATCTTTTGCATACATTTTGCACGTCTCTCTCTCGTTTATGTTGAGTATCTCGGTTTTAAAATCCTGATGAGGATAACACAAACAAACTCCGCTTCGGAGTAACACCTAAACGCGCATAAGGGGACCACCCCTATCGATAAATTCGATAAATAAGGAACATGAAAGCCTTAACTTTGTTCTCGGACGAAGTGGCTACCTGAGCCCAAACTTCGTCACCCGACGAAGTGGCTACATGAAAGCCTTAACTTTGTCTTCAGACGAAGTGGCTAACTGAAAGCCTTAACTTCATCTTCGGACGAAGTGGCTGTCCGAAAGCCTAAACTTCGTCACCCGACGAAGTGGCTACCTGAGCCCAAACTTTGTCTTCGGACAAAGTGGCTAAAAGCCTAAACTTCGTCACCCGACGAAGTGGCTACATGAAAGCCTTAACTTTGTTCTCGGACGAAGTGGCTGTCCGAAAGCCTAAACTTCGTCACCCGACGAAGTGGCTACCTGAGCCCAAACTTCGTCTTCGGACGAAGTGGCTACCTGAGCCCAAACTTCGTCTTCGGACGAAGTGGCTACCTGAGCCCAAACTTCGTCTTCGGACAAAGTGGCTAAAAGCCTAAACTTCGTCACCCGACGAAGTGGCTACATGAAAGCCTTAACTTTGTTCTCGGACGAAGTGGCTACCTGAGCCCAAACTTCGTCTTCGGACGAAGTGGCTAACTGAAAGCCTAAACTTCGTCACCCGACGAAGTGGCTATATGAAAGTTGTCTTCGTTTAAAATAAGGGAATCTACCTTAGTTAAAGACGAGGATGAAAAGCTTAAATAAAAGTGCAAAAATTTTCATTTTATTTGAATGGAAAAAAATGTACAAATATTACATTAAGAAGACAAGGAACCCGGAGGTTTTGGCTGACTAAAGCTGAGCCAATCTCTAGCAAAATCCCTGCCAGAATTAAAGTTCAAAATATCGTCTACGCTAAGCCTGCCTCTACCTCGTCTAGGAGCCGAACTTCAACCTCTACCTCGAACATTTTGGCTCGCTCGACCCCGACCTCATCCAGGTGCCAACCGCCGCTCTTGACTGTAAATTTCTCGAGAATGGCGTGTGACAATCTTTGGATCCGGGTCGACAGACCTCGAAGATTCACCCTCAAATTCCCTAGAAGTACGGTCGAGCAACCTCGGATCCGAACCAGGGGTCACCGAAGTCGAAAATTCAGCTTCTGACAAAATACGTCGCTTTAACTTCGGAAAGCGATCAAGGACTGTCTCGTAGATGCTCGTCACGCGAATGAGTTCTTCAAATTCATCCCGAACCTGCCAGGAATCCTTCCCATATTGGTCCCTATAGCTTCGGCACCGAGCCTGAAGTTCCTTGACCTTACTATAGGTCTCAGTCATGGTGGATCCCCCAGCTCGGTGAATAATAGCCTCATACTCCGTATGCTCTACGACCATCTCCTTGAAAGTTTTGATGTCGTCCAAAGCTTCCTGGTACTTGTCATCAAGCTCCAGATACTTCGCATGCACTTCATCAAGCTTTTCCTGAGCAGTTCGAAGCTTCACTTCAGCCTCGACCTCGATGTTCTCAGCTTGTTTCTTCAAGTTCGAAGCATTGAGCTCGGCTACTTCTACTGCTCGGTGAAGCTCAGATATTTCTTTAACGAAGTGGGAAGCATCGTAAAAATCAGGAGCAGACTACAAGACATAAATACAAGCATGATTCAACAAGAGTCGTTTTTATTTATAGCCGATACGGCAAAAGAAGCGCCGCCCTAATGGCGACTAAGTACAAGACTGAAAAAAAAAAAAAAAAACAGCGAAGAGAGAGAGAAGCCAAAAAAATCGTGAAAAGGCGTCAGTTGACCCCATCACGATTTTCTCCTTCCAGGCCGACCTCTGGTTCAACCTCAGGCTCCTCAGGGTCATCGCGGGCTGGCTCCTCGGTGGTCTGCGTAGCCGGCCTCTTCAGTAGGTCAGCAATGACCGTCTCCAGGAGTTCGTACCTATCAACGGGACATCGCCGAATAGCCCCTTCGTTGAGCGGGCTCCTCTGCGCGGCGAGCTGCTCGACCACCGGAATTGAGGAAGTGTGCTCCAGAAGTACCCCGGTGAAGTCCCGCAGTGTCTCCTCCTCCGTCGTAATAGCATACCCGTACTTGGTTTTATCCAAGTCCGGGATGTCGGCGGCGATATCGTCAAGCACTGCTAAACTCTTGTGTTCTTATTTTTCTGCAAATCTCACTATCGCACAAACACTCTAAAATCAACGATCGATCAATATTTTTATAAATAAATTATATATTATATTAGCTTACTTTTATAAATAAATTATTTATGTTTGTGTTATTTATGTTTGTTTGTGTTAAAAATAGATATGAGTGATTTTTCTATGTTTAGTCATTGTTAAATTTGTTTTAAGCTTTAAAAAAAAAAGAAAAAAAAGTATTTTGAATTTTTTTTAATAAAAAAACCCGGTTCTGTAACCGATAATCCAGTACCGAATTGGGAACCGATTAACTTATCCGGTTTTGATACCGGTTCCTAAAAAACATGTTTTATCGGTTCTGAGTAACCCGAAACCGGACCGGTTGATAGCCCTATGTGTATCTCCTTTTATAGTACAATATCTTCTTGATCTTCAAGTTTTCAAACGATCCATTCATGGATTAGTGTGTCTGTCCCCCTCTTTTCATGACCCCATTACTTCCTCTCTTTATTGCTGCTAATATTACAACAGATTTGTTTTGGTCCTTTCCACGTGTATATTTTGTAAGTTTGTTGAGTAATATCAATCCCTTTTATATGGCAACTAGTCTTTGCCCGCCAGCTTCGCACGGGCATTTGGGCGACTATGGTGGTTTCTTTTCTTTTTTTTCTTTTTTTTTTACAACAATAGTATATTTATAAGTATATTTGTATATTTACTTTTTAGTACATTTTATAAATATTGAGATATTAGATATCTATAGTTTAGTTGTATAAATGCTCTCTCAAGAAATGCATAATTTTATTATCACGACCGCACTTCGCTAATCGATAGCTTAGTTTGATAAATTCGTAACTATGGAAAATATATGCGTATTATGGAATAAAAGAAGGAATATCAAAGGAAATTGTCTGCCAATTCAATAAATAAGGATTTAGGAACATAAATGATGGGCATTGTCAACTGTTTACGAGCAGGAAGTTATGTCAGGATTCCGACTTAATTACAACCAGATTGGATGGACAATAATAAAAGAGTGTACGCAGCGGAAAGTGTTTAAAGTATGTGTATGAAGACACATACTATCAAGAGTGTTCAATTCTAGATCTACTTGACAAAAGGTCTTCGCCGGTCACTCCGCTTCAACTCTGCTAACCTGCACATGGGAATATATGTACAGGGCATGAGTACAAAGTACTCAATGGACACGTGCCTAAAATTATTTATTTATTATCAAGCCATTTAATCAGTGAATCATAGGGTTTTACTGAAACGGCATATGTTCACAAAAACTGTTGTGATCTTAAAAGCGACTGCACAGTCGATGTTCTTTAGTAATATACCATATATGAGTTTGTTGTGTCCGAGGAGGTGTCCTCCTCACTCGGTCTCTTGATTGGTCACTACGCTCAATGACACGAACGATGTGTACACTAGTCTAAGTATGATATCTGATCGCCTTGAGCCATTTAACAGATAGGTATCATACAAAACTGAAAACATTTATGCATGACAATTGTAAAAGAGCTAACATCTAATAAAACATGCTTTTCATTTTATAGAAAGCCCACCTCATTTGCTCTTCTTAACTGTTGAGCTCCTAACTTTGTCTCGGCTACTGCTCCTTCCGTGCTTGACCTTTGTTTACAGAACGAAGTAAGATTCTCGTTTGATCGATAATACTTATCGAAAATAATTCTAATTTTACGTTTCCTTGAATATCGTTCTCTAACTCCAATGACGCTGTCACTGCCATCTAAGCTCGAGTTATAAATCCCGCTATATGCACGATTTAAGAAGAATGTTTCTTAGTAAATCAATAATTAATTTATTGCTAATTTAGAATTATTTTAATTGAGAAGCTTCTCAATAATTAATCTAATTGTGTAATTAATTAGCTTAATTAATTAATCAAAGGCTAAATCATTACTTACTATTTTTTACTTATTACTATAAGTTAATTGAGAAAATAATTTATTTAATAAATTACTGAACTTAATTGTGGGTGTGATATAATTAAATTAGTGGTTCCCTAAACCACATAATTAATTAAGTTTTGGGTTAGTAGTTAAACAAATTGTGGTCCAAGAATAACAATCCAGCCCACTTGGAAGGTAGCTCGGCCCGCTTCTGCTTAGCCCAACACTCGGACCGGTTCTGCTTACCCAGCCCAAATCTCGGCTCGTTTCACAGGGCCCGATCCGCGACCGGCCCGATTAATCAATTAAGAAAACCCCTAGCCCCCCCACCCCCATTTCCTTCTCGTTCCGCCTGATCAGAACTCTCTTCTCTCTCGCTCTGCGATTTTCATTCTCTCTCGGCTCCTTCTCTCTCGGTTCTCCGGTCGACGGCCAGCGATCGACGACGTTCGATTGGTTCCCGTCTCTGCTTCCCGTCCCCCTCTGAAATTTGCCAATTCGGAAATTGAGGAGAAACCCAATTTCAAAAATTGGGGCAGACTTTTCACCGGATTCTATGGCCGATTTTCGGCGGGTGATAGTACTCCGGTGTGCTCCAGTTAGCGCGGCCTTCTCACTCTTTCTCTGAACTTGGCCTTTCTTTCCCCAAATTGAAACCCTAGTTTCCGAATTCGGGGAAAGGTTTTCCCTCTGTCGATTTCCGGCGAGTAATGCCGCTTTCGGCTACTGGATGGTGCTCCGTCGCGCGGTGAGATAGCGCCGCATTGGGATGGCGTCCGGTGGTCTCGAACAGATCCGGCGAGTTCGGCCTTCACCAGCGATTTCATCTCTGCTCCGGCGGCTCCCGATGCCGGCTGCAACTCCCGCGTTCCGGCTGCTTCTCTAGTTCCGCACATATCAAAACCCTAGTTCTTTCGAACTAGGGGACATTTATCCCTCGCTTTCTGTTTTGTGATTCGGACGGCGGCGAGGACGCCTCCGTCATCGTTTCCTGTCGACGACTCTTTCCTATATTCGTTATGGTTCTTATGAATTTAGTAACTGATTCTCGTTTCCGTTTTGCAGGATCCGGCGATACAATCGATGAAGGGGGACGTTGCTGCTGCTGCCGGGATGACGAGGGTGGTTGTTGCCCCGCCGCTGCCCGTCATTGTTCACCGTTGCTCGCCGCTGTGGCTCTGGTGTAGGCCTATTGCCGTCGAGGCTAACCTCGATTGAGGGTTCGAATTTTATTCTGCTCTTTCATTCTAAGTTCTATGTTTTGTGCTTGAAGTTTGGTTATTAAGCTCGTCTCTTGTTCTAAGTTCTAAGTTCTATGTATTTCAGTTTTAGAAATAAAAACAGAGTCTGCTCTTAGTATTATGAAATCTTCTGAAAGTGCTAATACTTGCTGCTTAAGTTTTAATAATTCAAATGTTAATAATTAGGTGGTGTTGTTCTTCTAAGAGCATGTTGTGTTTATGGTTCATAGAATCTGAATGCTATAGGTTCGGTTTGATCAAGACTTGATGCTGGCTTCAGTTTCTAGGTTTAAACATGGAATCGTCGTACTAGTGTAGTGTTTGTTCACGTGTTGATGGTTATCTAATCATAATTGAAGTTCTTGACTAAAAGAAGCTGTAGCATGCTTATTAAGAGGTTGAGGGCTGGTTGTGTTACCTATGGAAATGGTTTAGGTGGCTGCAGATTAGGGGGGGGGGGGGGGGGGGGCAGATGATCTTCTTCCTCCTCCTAAGTTGCTGCAGTCCTCTACTCCTTCCTCTTCCTCACTCAATTTCTTACTCTATTTTTCTAAGTGCTTCAGATTTTTGGTAGAGTTTGAGTGAAGAGATGGCTGTAGAGAAGGGGGTATTTATACAAGGTAGTGGGCAGTCCTTATAACTAGATATTAGTTCAAACCATGGCTTATACTTTGGTTAATTAGTTTCCATAATCTTTTGGCTGATTTCCCTCTTCTTCTTTGGCAGATTTGGTGGCTCAAGAGGCTGCTGCAGGGCTGATTTTGTTGGAGATGGAGGGGTATTGATTTCCTTTCCCTTTGATTGATTAGAAACTGCCGTGTGGTTCCCTCCCTTTGTGTTCATGTAATAGTTCATTGGTTAATAACTATAATAGCTTTCCAATGTTGAGTTGATGTACTTGTAATTATTTAATTAGTACGGAGTATGTAAGTTCTTATTTGCACACTTGTACTATTTTGCTTAATTATAAATTCAATAGTACACTTGTCCTCTCTTTTAATAAGCATAAAAGCTGATTTATATCACATATATGTGTGCACGTATATATGTACTACTTCCATCCCACTATATTAGGCTTGTTTCACTTTATTGACTTTCCCGATGCGCGTTTCCACCGAAGCCTAGTACGAGTTTTAAAATATAATTTTGAAGTATTGTTTCTTTTACGGCATACTATAAGTGTCATAGTATCCCGTAAAAGAAATGATTCTTCAAAATTATATTTTAAAACTCGTACTAGGTTTCGGTGGAAATGCGTGCCGAAAAAGTCAATAAAGTGAAACAAGTCTAATATAGTGGGATGGAGGTAGTATAGGTATAATGCTTGGTCTGATAAGAAACGGGCTTGTTAAAATCGACTAATGGCTTCGGCCCAATTAAAGGGGCTTGTCTGATAACTAAATCGATTAATAACTTTTCGAATAATTAATTGAGGTACTTGGGTTGATTTAGTCGATTCATTTAGATAAAAAGATACTTGAATAAATAAATTAACTACTTAGTCAAAATAGATTCAATCAAGTTGCTACTTGATTAATCGATCTTCAAAATATACATCGGTTCGGAATATAATTACATACTAAAAGTTGGAATTAACATAATTGAGCTCACAAGATGGTTAGGAAAATTACGGGACGTTACATTTATGGGTATAACTATAAATTTTTTTAAAACTGATGTATTACTTATATCGGGTAAATATTGGAATTTCATGAAACATATTCATCCCTCTCCAAAATTAACCAACCACCTCTTGATTGATTGGAGGGGAAACATATTACTAGTTAAGCACAGCTCATCGATTAATACTGGTATAATTGTTTTGTATATTTAAGATTATGAGTTGTAGTTTTATTTGTGGGTGCATATATATTGCATATCCACACGCAAAATATTAAAATTAGTAACATTCTCTTCAGTGAATAATAACACTTTATATATATATATAGGGGTTGGTTCTGGTAAAAAGACCCCTTAAAGTAAAAAATAAGAAGTAATTTTAGCCATAGATTATAATCAATCTAATAGCCTGAAATTAAAATTGCATTTCATTAAATTAATGATGGAATCGTATTTTAGTTAATAAAAAGGGTAAAAAAGGCAAAGCTGAAATAGTTATTTATGGGAAGCATCGAATACAGTTGAATTGCAGCTTGTAAAATCCCTAAAATTCCTAAGACGTGATCTTCAGAAACTTATTGTGCATTATCTTGAAGAGAGGGGTGAAATATTTTATGAATTATATTTTAGATTTTTGCTAATCAAAGAAAAGGCGATTCCGAAGAAGCTATCGAAGAAATATTTTATTAATTAAATATGCATTACAGATAAGACGATGTTGCATTAATTATTAAAATTCACATTAAGTAATACACGTAGTAAAGCAATGGAGTATTAAAGATTACAATAACCATAAAATAAATGTGACTCTAAATGAATAACAAAATTAAAATATATATATATACTAAAAAAATTAATCTTGATAATATCACAACGTTTAATACATAAAATTAGAAAATGCATTATAATGAATGGTGCATTATAATAGTATTCAGAAAGTATTATTATAAACGGACAACAGTGCATTATAATTGTGTATAATTATAGTTATGCATTATGAACAAACAACAATGCATTATAATTGTGTATAATTATAGTTATGCATTATAAACGCACAACGATGCATTATAGTTATGCATAAGATGCATTATAGTTGTGTCTAATGCATATGAGAATACGAGAGACATATAATGCAAATTTCAATATTTATAATGCATGTGTCACGCCCCAATTCCCGAGGGAAGGCGCACGCGCCAAGGGTGTGACTAGGGGTTGGAATAAAGAAGAGGGGATAGAAAGGGGATTCAATTCATTTCAATTATCGATTGATACTTCCCGAAAATTTGGGCAGTATCTCTTTTGCAAAAGGAATAAACCAGAATAAATACAACGGCAATACACCCAACATAACAACATATCATTATACTAGGATCGCATGGGATTCGATGGCTCAACGAATCAACATAAGTCCATCATTCAATAGATATAGTCGAGTTCAAGATCTCGAGATTAGATAATAACAAGTTCAGAGTGCAGTAATTCAAGTTTCAAAACGAGAATACATTTTGCGGAAGCTTAATCAAAAAGAGATTTCCTAGCCTCAACTCCGCACCGTCACCACCACAGCATCAACCTGAAAACATTTTAAATATTTTGGGTTGAGTACTAATGTACTCAGTGGGCTGCGCATTTTATCAATAGCTTGGAAACATAACAGTTTATCCATATCATAGGCATGCATTAGAGGTTTTGGAAAACAAAGATCAACTAAGCATGCTAAATCAATTTTACTTGCAGCTGCTTCATGTCGCACTCTACAGTTACTCTTACTGTGATTCCGGACCTCTAGCCACCGACAAATCCATATATCCAGACTTCGGGTCGAAACCGGAGAGTCTATTTGAGCTGGTGAATTCCGAGTTGAAACTCAGGAATTCCATTGAAATAGTATGTGAGAGAGATCAACCAATCACATAACTACCAGGGGAGTGTACACGATTCAAGGCTAGTTTATAAGGCTAAGCGATGAATCTCGATCGATTACTTTAGAGCATTAAACATGTAGAGCGCACATTAAATATTTTCATGGATAACTAGTTTTTCATCATTAAAACCTTGAGCATACATAACTCATATACTTTGGAAAAATAAGCCCACCTCTTGTAGCGTAGAAAAATGGCCGGTCTTGATAGGCAACGTCTAAATTAATGTCATCGTCGAACCGCGCCTATTCATAACAATATAATAAGAATTTTTAAAATTCTTAAAATAAATCTAAGGGAAAATATATTCGCCTTTCTATTTTTCTTGATTATAAATCCGTTAGAGATAACAGATTTGATTGAATCCTTTAAATCTTTTTGTTTATTACAAGAATAATCTTTTCCTTATTATTAAGAGAGTTCAATTAAATAATTAATTGGGTTTAAATATTTGTTAAATTATTTAATCCGAAATTAGGATAAATTCAGGAATATATTTTTGGCTAATTAAAGCTTAATAAAATGATTAAATCTTAATTAATTATACTGCACAATTTAAAGTCTTAATCTATTTTAAATAAAAGTAACTAATTAAATCCAGTATGAAGCCCAAATTCATAAACCCGTTGGATGTAACCGTCGGCCCACTCGTAGAAACCCATTTATACTGATGAAAGCCCAATTCCAAATTAGCAGTAAGGCCCATCTATAGAATAATTCAGGCCCCAAACATTATTAAAATCCAGCCCAAACTGAGAAGACCCATGTCCAAACTCAATTTGTCCTCTCCAGTATTAACACACGCACGCACACGCGCAACAAATCTGTCCCCCTCCCTCTGCCCGACTGAACTCTCTCTCTCGTCTCGAACTCTCTCTTCTCTTCCCGTCTTCTTCCCTTCTTCGCCGTCATCTTCACTCTCGGCGAAATCGCCGGCAAAATCTATCGCCGCCGCTGTTAGCATCGCCGCCGTCTCTTCCGCCATTCTCTCTCGATCTCCTTTTCACCCTAGATCCCAAAATCGAAAGCCCTAATTGAAAATCATCTCCCAATTTTTCATCGAAGAACGCCGCTGCCGCCATCTCTCCTCCTCTATCATAGGCGAAAACTTTGCCGTCGTTGCTTCAGAAGATCACCACTGCCGTTGTCGAGCTGTTGTCTGCTCGTGACGCCGACCGTGCCTGCAGCCCAGCGCTTCTGTCGCCGTCGAGTCTTCAGCGAGAAGCTTGCTACCTTTGCAGCAACGCCACCGTCAAAGCTCGCCCGACGCTGCCGCTGCTTCTCGTATCGTACAGCGCCGCCGTCGACTGTAACCGCGACGTCACTGTTATGGCTGGAGCTCCGCTGCTCGTCGGATCATCACCTTCGAATGCAGTCGACTGCAGCAGCTCTGTCTCCGTCGATTCCTTTTCCAGCTGCAACAACGAGGGGACAAAACTCCCTCGTCCCAGTAAACCTCCTTCGAACTCTTCTCTTTCTCTATGTTTGTATATATATTTTTGTAGTATTCCAATTTTGTGCTATTGTTCCGATTGTATAGGTTAGGAGAAAGCTTACTTATGTTACTCATTCTAGTCATATAAGCTAACAAGCTTATAGCTTAGTTAATAAGTATTAACCTTATGATCCAGTTCATGTTTTAGTTTTGATTTCAAAGTAAGTATATGTTTTTATTAGTCTATTCATACCCAATTTCGTGACTTAAAAGCATGAATACATACATATATAGCTGTTGTGTTCAATAAGCATTTCAAGTTGTGAAATTAGCATACTTACGTTCTCATTCAGTTTCACGCTTTACCAAAGATTTCAGTTTTTTGATTCCGTTTTTGATATAGTTCTTTAATACTCTTAAAGCATGAAGAGAGTATGAAAAGAAGTAAGGGCTGGAAATTCCTTACTGTGAATAAGTTGGAACGGTGGTGATGATTGAAAGTTGTTTGAGATGATGTAGGCTGCAGTTCCTTCTTCTTCTCCTTCTTTTCTTCCTTATGTTTTCATTTCTTTCGTTTGAGCTGAGAGTTTTTGTGTTTGATTGTTGCAGAGAAAGAAGATGGTGAAAGGGATGGATATAAGAGTGGTGAATGGGATGTGATGTGTTGAAAAAGATGGTGAAGGAAGCCATGCTTCGAACTACTCAGCATGGTGAATTCCAAGATCTTAGGGATTTATTGACTTCTAAGTTGTTGAAATCTTTTGTTAGATTTTTGAGAAATTGTATTTTTTTTTTTTTTTTTTATTGATGTAATATCTCTTGTAATTATTTAGCTTGGTCCATCTTTATTTTTAATTAAGTGTTGGGTTCTTGGTATATATATATGGTAATTGGGTTGCTATTTTATTAATCATAATATAGTGTAAGGTATTGTATTGGGCTCGACCCAATTTCTTCTTATAATAGAAAGCATTTTTATTCTTGGTCTATTAGTACTTAGACATTAATTAAGTATTCTTTGGTTGTTCCATTTAGAAATATTATACGGGAATATAATATTGAATTCGGTTCGTTAGTTCGCAATAAAAATTACGAGATATAAATATAAATTTATATCTATTTTCTAAATTGCAAAGTAAAATGCAATTTCATACAAGTAAGAATAATAACCCTTCTATTATCATAAATCGAAATAAGTTACATAAAGTTTTGAATTTTTACTCATTTTCTATTTATTAAAAGTCGGGGTATTACAGAATGTATGTTAATTATGTAATGCATTGCAGAAAGTAAAAAACAAAAGAACCAAAATATTTTTTTATATAAAAACAAACTATTTTTTTCTAGTGCATTACAAAGTGTGTTATGATGCATTACAACTAAACCCTAGTAGTTAAAAACTAAACCCTAGTAGTTGTAGAAACTAAACCCTAGTCGGAAAAACTAAACTCTAGTTGGTTTAGATTCTTGACTAAGGTTTAGGGTTTTGGATTGTGGTTTTTGGGATCGGGTTTTGGCTGGGGCTTAGGGTTTAGATTCTCATATAGAGTCTAGTTTCCCTAACTAGGGGTTTAGTTTTCATGCATTATTTGATAGTCAATGTTTAGTCATAATACATTTTAAAATTATGAATGCATTATTTTATAAAAGGAACTGCATTTATTTACTACAACAATGCATTTTACTTATAATCATGATGTATTTCGCACATAAAATGTTGTCATATACTACCTCCATCCCATTATATTAGTCTTCTTTGCTTTTTGATTGTTCGGCACGCTTTTCCACCGAAACCTAGTACGAGTTTTAAAATATAATTTTGACGTATTCATTTTTTTCACGGGGTACTATGACACTTTCACGGGGTACTATGAGTGTCATAGTACCCTGTGAAAAAATGAATACGTCAAAATTATATTTTAAAACTCGTACTAGGTTTCGGTGGAAAAGCGTGCCGAACAATCAAAAAGCAAAGAGGACTAATGTAATGGGATGGAGGTAGTATAATATTAAGAAAAAAGGAGGTGCTAATGCATTTCATAAAATAACTAAACAAATTATTGCTATATACTTAAAATGATAATGCATTTTGTTAAAAATAATAATGCATCGTATATAATAACTTTAAGAACATGATTTTTGCTTTGATATTTTTTTATGGCATTTATGTAATATGGTATTGCATATTTTTCTAACTCATCCAAAGTCACAAAAAATTAAGCCATAGTCGATTAAAACTAAACCCTAATAAAAAAATAACACCCTAGTAAATTAAAAATAAACCCTCGTAAAAAAAAATTAAACTCTAATTGATTTAGATTTTTTTAGCAATGCATCATGTTTGTTGATCTAGTGCATTACAAAACCATAAAAAATAATAAAACATTAAAAGTTGATGTACAATGCATGATATGAATATGTATATACGCATTACAATCCTATGTGTAACGCATAATTTGACTCAAATTAAATTTAATATTAATTATTATTTTATATTGTAAATAATGGGCAAGTGTATCATTAATTATGGATTTAGAACAAACTGGATAACAGTCTCCATGATTTAAAGTGCTGGACACTTTGTTTATTTATGTTTGTTTTGTGATTTGATGACTTGTGCTGCACGGTTTTTTTGTTCATAGTGTTTTATGCTATAAACTAATGGTTGATTGGTTTTAGCATTTGGTTTGCAGAATTCTAGATTGTATTTATCAATTTTGGAGTTTCTGTTGTTTTGTGAAAAAAGACAAAAGGGGGGAGTTTGTTGGAATCCATCTCTTAATTTTTGTTCTTTCTTCACTTGTTGTTTCATTGTCTTTGTTTATGCATAAACTCCAAAAGACAAGTTGGATTAAGGGGGAGCATTGAAGTGGGCTCTGTATTCAATGGGCCTTGGCGACGGTCGAAGACCAAGTCGCCTTCGGTGTTTTGGGCTTTTTGGTTGGAAGCGGCATTGGGCCTTTCAGATTTTTAGATTAGTATTGGGCTATTTAGGTTAAAGAGAAGATTGGGCTGATCTAAGAAAGAATTGGGCTAATCCATCTACAGCCTAATACACAACTCATACCTAGCTATATTCAAGGAAGAGATTTACTTGAAGTTTAACGTGGCTGCTTGGAAGACTTAGTCAAAGGCATGTCATGGTTGAAGGCAGAAGAGAAAAACCGTTTCCTCCCATGAACTCCATCACGGTCGTGCTAAGGCAAGTACTTGCAGATGGATCTTACGCTTTTTGGAGAGAAGAGAAGAGAGTTATGAGAAGATCCAAATAGCTGTGCTTGAGTTGAGTAATACTAACAATTGTGTTAGTAATTTTTCATAGTTTGTTTCCTCAACTCTAGTTTGTAATTCTACGTGAATTATAGTGAAGTTTAGCCTTGAGGCATGCAACATATCCTCACGATATCTTGCACAAACCAGTTATGTGTTCTTTTGTGTTCTGTTTCGTTTTTGTTTGATTCTTTCCGTTGCATTTGTGTTCAAAAAGGCTATCACAGTGCAGAGCTCTGCGAACACCTCTGTATATCTCACCGGTTGATACCAACATTGTTAAGATAAAGGTAATGTGAAAGTGAGTTAGTGAGAAACCAATATTAGTGTTTTTGGCAATTATATAGCTTTGAGAATATGGTAATATGTTTAATTTTTTTCCTGTGTTACACGTATTACTTAATGTCAGACAATGCAGTAGAAGAACATTGGAAAACCATTAGACATAAATTTGAGATATATATATGATACACGGGACAAGGATGTGTACCATTGTCTATTCTATCTCTTTGGCTACCATTCTTGACCTAAACTTTTTGCTAGATTTCACAAAAAAGTTCTTTTAACTATCTTAAACATAAAAGGAGGACTTCCCTGAACTGCATTTTATTCGTGTAATCGTGTTGTCACATTGAAGCTTTCTTGATTCTCTTGCTTGCGAACATGCCTGCTGTGGGTCACTCCCGGGTCAGTTTCTTCAGAGTTGGATCCCCTTATTAGCTTCTGTTGTTACCTGGATCTGTAGTGCGGCCTCAAGTCTTGCCACTATATCTGCCATTGATGGCCGGTCAATTCCGTAATCTAGTAGACATCTTCCAGCAGTTTCTAGGAATATCTCTAAGCTATCTGGTTGTGTTCTCCCAACTAGAAAGGGGTCAATACAACCAGAAACGCTATTCCTCATGCATGACTTGATCCACTGGGCTAGAATCACTTGATCCTCATCCAACCAACGGTCTGATTCGTTTTCAGCAAACAGCACCTCGAACAAAATCAGACCAAATGAGTAGACACAAGACTTTTCTGTTAAATCTTCTCCACGTATGTAATCTGAATCTAAATGCCCCCAGTTGCTCCTGATAACGGATGGCGCCTGATTGTTTCCCTTCTTTTTGGACAAACCCCATCCAGAAACCTTGGGAGTCCAGTTCTCGTCCAACCAGATGTTCGTTGATCTCAAATCGCGATGAAGCATTGTCTGTTTGATTGTGGAGTGAATGTATCTTAGACCCTGTGCTGCACCAATGCATATTTGAAGTCTTCGGTTCCATGGAAGGGGATCCATTGAAGCATCATGCAGATGGTCATAGAGTGTCCCATTTGCCATGTGCTCGTATACAAGAATCATGTCTGATTCTGTCTCACAATACCCTATCAGAGAGGCAACATGATCTTGAATTGGTGCAGAATATCTCTGAATCTCTTTCTTTGTTTGCAACTCTTTTGCAATGGATACTCTTGACACGGCAGCTCTTGACCATCTCATCACTACTGTTTTCTTACCACCTTCTATATATCCTCTATAGACATTGTCCACTCCTCCGTATCCAATCAGGAGACTGTTGTGAAAAATATTTGTTGCTTTCTGAATCTCCTGGAAGGAAAACTGATGGATTACCCGATGTGGCTGTAGTAGCGGAGCTTTCGACTTTGATGGTGTTCTTGGCAAAACCCCAAATGGGTCCCACCACCATCTTTGCGTCAAGTTATCTTTAGTCTTCTTTCTTCCATTCTTCTGATCAGTGCCTCCGTTAGTTGTACTGTAGCTGGAATTATCTTCACTGATAATCCTATCTGATTCTCCCTTTGGAAGACTAATGTCATCCATCGAAGTAACTCCATCACTGCTGTCGCTGTAAGCTCTTCCTAGAGTATCCTCCTCTACCATCTGCTCTGCTGGATCTGTGGTCTGTTGTAATCCCAAAGCTAATTCAAGGCCCATCACTACATCTGCCATTGCAGGCCTTCCTTGGGGTTGAGTGTGTAAGCATCTGCCTGCAATCCCAATGAAAACTTTTAAACAAGCAGGTGAAATCTGCTCCTTCAAGTTGTGGTCAATGAGTCGATCCACCTTTCCCTCTCGTATGCAATATCGAGCCCATCCAGCTAGGCTGTGTTGCTCCTCGTCAAGTCTGATGTCTATTGCAGGTCTTCCAGATAGAACTTCAAATAAAACCACTCCAAATGCGTAGACATCTGATTTTCTCGTCAACTTACGAGTTAAGAAGTACTTTGGATCCAGGTAACCAAATGTGCCTTTGACATTTGTACTGATATGGGTGAATGAATCATTTGCAGGTCCCATTTTGGACAGCCCAAAATCTGAGATCTTGGCTACCCAATTCTCATCCAGCAAAATGTTTGAGCTTTTCACATCCCTGTGTATGATCCTATGCCGTGAATGAAGATAATACAATCCACGTGCAACACCAATTGCGACCTTAAGTCGAAGCTCCCATGGAAGAGGAGGATCAACCCTTCCATGTCTATTGGCTTTGTAGAGATGGTCAGCGAGTGTACCCTGGCTGACGTACTGGTAAACCAAGATCCGTTCTTGACCATCATTGCAGTAATCAATCAACGAAACAAGATGCACGTGCTTCACCTTGGATAACATCTTGATTTCAGTCTGAAACTCAGTTTCCCCTTGCCGGGATTCTGTTTTCTGTCGCTTTATTGCAACAAAAGTTGCCCCACCGTCGATGCTCCCTTTATAGACTCTGCCATATCCTCCACTGCCGATGTGAAACTGAGGATCAAAGCTCTGGGTTGAATTGCGGATTTCTTCTATAGAAAACTTTCGGCATCGATCTTCCACTGAGCATGATCTTACGTTCCTCCTGGAAGTGGAACTAGAGTCAGATATTCTTCTCAGGTAGTAAAATGCAATGTTCAGTGAGGCTAGTACAGCTGTCGCGACAGCGGAGATCAAGTTAGTACGGTAGCTTGATTTTATTTTCTTTTGCTGTAATCTTGCTTTTGAATGTTGCAACTCAGGAACTAGCCCTGTGCCTGCAAGATTGTTGTCGGGGTTGCTCAGCTTAAATACTTCCAAAGCAATCAACGTGCCAAGGAATTGCTCGACTCCTCCTGATTCAAACTTTGGCTGGAAAGTGATGGTAAGGTAGCGGTTCCGCGCCATTTTATCTCCTTCCATCATCAGAATATAGTCTCTGTAGACTGCGACTCCAGGTACTCCACCCCATTGAATAATATTGGCACTGTCCTCGGCAATTTGATTATTGATGAGAACAGAGAATTTCATGTTGCTACTCTCCATGATCTCTTGTTCGTGCTTGGAGAAATGGAGTCTTATTAGGCATCTGAATCCTAATTGAACTGGTAGTTTCCATGTAAGACTACTTGCACTCAATTTAGTATCTGCAGCAAGAATCCTTGCCGTTTGATAGGCTTTGATTGGTGCTATATATAATAACACGTCTGCATATGTAATTGTAGTTAAAGTATTGGAAGGAAGAGCACCTGTTTCGAGCAAGTAGGAGGAGTCTTCGTCCCATCTGCGGAACATTCCGGAATCTTGAGCTGAAGAGATGGAGGCCCCGCCAACATTCAAGCGTTGAACAAGCTCGAGCGCTGTGCTGTTATCTACGTAGAATCTGTACTTGTGGCCGACAACGAGAGCACCGAAATCCCCTTCTGGAGTGAAATAAAGGCCAGTGGGCATGGAGACAACCTCAATGCCATTGATAAAAGCATAGAAGTCGTCTGATTTCCTTTTCCCCGGAGCTGGGGAAAATGTTAGAGTCAATGCCCTTGCATCATCAATATTTACACAGTACTCTTTGATGATATGTATTTCGCCCGATGCATCAGAAGCAAGAGCCGTGCTGAAGTTGCTGATGAGAGTGTAAGGGTCTGCTTTGACAGTGAACAAGGCTTTTGTACGAATCTTGATAGAAGTGGAGGCGGATGAATTTCTGTCCAGGCTCGAGTTGGAAGACGTAGCTGAACGTGTGGCGAGATACACGAGCAGTCTTGTAGGGTACAAAATCGAATTGGTGATTAATGGCTCTTGAGTTGGAAGGTTTGCCATTGATCTGCAGTGATGAGGTGGATTCGAGTCCGGAATCTCCGATCCAAACGCGGCCGTCGGTCGCGGCCGAACTGCCCTTAGAACCGCAGGAAATGGCAATGTTGTTAGGCAAGGGATGAGTAGCAGGAATGTTGCTGGCAGGGATGGGAAAGATTTGCCAGAACAAGCACATAAATTTAAGAATAACTGGTAATTCTGAAACTGACATTTTATATTTTCTTGTGCAAAGTTGCGTAAGGGAGAATGTAAGATATAGATTATTCCTTTATATTTGGATATATAACATGTTTTGTATTATAGAGTCAACTTCTAAAGTCTTTCTTAGTATTTTTTTTTTTAATATTTTAAATAAAGATATTTGCATTATTCTTGCTCAGCTACAGTTGGATGTGGAATGAGGAAAAGTAGTTTGCTGTCACTCTTAGGCAGTATATATCTACTGCTTCCATTTCGTGGAATAGGCCTTATTTGTTTTTAGCAATTCTGACACTCTTTTCTACGTTTTATGATGATGGGTTTTAAAATGAATTTTTAAAGATTTTTTTTATGGGATACTGCGAGTATCCTGTAAAAGAAAAAATTCTTCAAAAATTTATTTTAAAACTCATCATCAAGAAGCATGGAAAAAAACGTACTAGAATTGCCAAAAATAAATTAGGCCTATTGCACGAAATAGAGGGAGTATTATATTTCTTTGAATTCTTATTTTGTTTCTTATTAATTTATTCATCCAATTATGGTCTTCATGGAAGAAGAGAAGACGTTGACGTTTCAGTGTTTTAAATTGAATATTGAGATATAGGGTGGGAGAAGAATTTGGCCGGGAAGCTTCCTACGTCAACGAATTCTACTCTATAGGCCGATTCACATAACTGAGTTTTCTTCTGAAACTCTTTCATAATATCCTTGAAATTTCATGGTGCTAGTATATTGCACTTGCATTGAACACAGTATTACTTATTTCACATTTTGTACTCTTATAATTTGTAGCAGATGTTTGTTATATTACTCAGTAATGGTAATATAGATTGAGACAAGAATTAATCTATGTAGAGATAAAAAAGACAAAATATATCACAATTTTAAAAACCTACAAATTTTACTCATATTTTCAAAATCCTTCTCAATTTACTCTCACTTTTACTTTTTCAACACTCTCTCTCTTCCTCCTCTCTTCTCTCTCATCCACCTTTTTCTCTCAATGACACACACACACACACCACACGGCTGACACACACACACACATATTTTCTCTTCTCTCTCCTCCACCTTTCACTCTCTTTTTTTCTTATTTTTTGTTTTCATTTTCACTATTTTTCTTTTATTTATTCTTTTTACAATTTTCCTTCTTTTTTCTTATTTTTTGTTTTCATTTTCACTATTTTTCTTTTATTTATTTTTTTACAATTTTCCTTCTTTTTCTTATTTTTTGTTTTCATTTTTACTATTACCTATTCTTTTTTCTTCTACTTTTTTTAAAGTTTTTCTTCTATAATTTTTTATTTTGTATTCGTCTTTTTTTCCTTTTCCTTTTTCTAGTTTCTTTTCCCTTTTCCTGGTTTCCTTTTTTTTTGTTTCCTTTTTCTTTTCCATTTTCCAGTTTTCTTTCATTTTTTTTTTTTTCATTTTTTTTACTATAAAGATCTAATTATCTTTGATTACCTTCTCCCAAATAACTTGGTAAGAAATTGTCAATCTCTTACATTCTCCAACTCGTTTAACAAAAAACTGGAATGATTGGTATTTCGTAGCTCTTACTTATTGATGGCAAGAAATGGTTAACTTTTTGCCTTGATAAGACAAGAAATGGTAAGAAGTTGACTATATCTTGCCAAGTAATTGTTACCTAACGATTTAAAGAAGGTAATGAATTGACAAATTATTACCAATTAATTTGTCAAACTCTTACCAAATAAATTGATAGAAGATAAGAAGTTGTCAAGTTCTTACGAGAAAAGAGTTAGAGAAGACAAGAAATTAATAAATTCAACCGATTTCAAGCACGATGACTATCTCAATCACTCATGAACCAATTCAATGTTCAACAATAGAAAATTTCCTTGATTTATAAGCCAAAAAATTAGAACACTTAACAATTTTATTAAAATAATCAATTTTATTCAAAATATTGTCGGGCATCAGAATTGTCATTCCAAAAAAAATACATTAGTATTTAACAAAAAACTAGAATAGTTGGTATTCTGTAGCTCTTACTTATTGATGGCAAAAATGGTGAAACTCTTACTTAATGATGGCAAGAAATGGTTAACTTCTTGTCTTGATAAGGCAAGAAATGGGGTAATGTAACTACGATTAATTACGGAAAGGACGAGGCAAGAAATTACACCATTGCTTACCTACTGATGGTAAGAAATTGTTAGTTACTTGCCCATAGAAGGCAAAAAATGAGGTGATTTCTTAGTTACTTGCCCTAAATCTCCAATCTTATCAAAAATACACAACATATACACGCGATAAAAACACAACACTGATACAAATTGCACAAATCAAAAGAACAAAAAAGACAAAAGGGAAACAAAAAGCTAAAATAGTTTACCAATTCAATTAATTCTTCAACCTAATAAATTCAATTTCTTAGATTAATTCGATTTCAACATAATAAATTCAATTTCTTAAGCTTACCAATTATTTTACATTCCAAACTCACAACAAAGCAACAATACAACAAATCAAAACTCACAAACACAAATTCGCAATTTATATACACCAATTCGCAAGAAATGGTGAAATTCTTACTTACTAATAGCAAGAAATAGTTAACTTCTTGTCTTGATAAGGCAAGAAATGTAGTAATCTAACTACCATTAACTGCGGAAAAGACGAGACAAGAAATTACACAATTCCTTACCTACTGATAGTAATAAATCGTTAGTTACTTGCCCGCAGAAGATAAGAAATGGGGTGATTTTGTAGATTAATTGAGAACAAAAATAAATTAGAATAAATTGGATAGTAAAAGTTGAACCACCCCTTCGCCAATACAAAGCAATAATTGGAATTTTAGGAACAATAGAGACCAGAGTTGAATTTCTCAAATTCTACTCCGAAATACAATTAAATATTACTATAATTTCTAAGAAGTGATTCATACATGATAAAAAAAACACATAACTAAAATAGACAGACACAAAAAAAGGGCAAATTACACAGAAACACACTCGCAAGCAATACACACACAACAAATTCAATGAGGAACATGTCAAATTGAAAATAAAAAAATCACCTGAATAATGGTATAGGTAAATGAGTGGAAAAAGAAATCTAATAATTCATGACGAATTACAAAAATAATAATACACACAACAACCTTTTTAGCGCCTTAACCCACATCGAAGAGCCTTAACGGCATCAAAGGCATCCTCTTCAGGCTCCGGTTGCTGACACGACGGAGGAAGTTAGCGGCGGCGCAGAGGCTGGGCGGGCGGCGGATGAGAGTTGGCCTCTTCACCGTACGGTTGCTCTGCATCGTCTTCGAATCGAAAGGCCATCACCGTCAATGAGAGGCGCCGGAAGCTCTTCATCAGCAACAATGGTGGCGACGGAAGAATCTCAGAGAGAGTTCGTGGCCGGAGCCGTCGCCGGCGAGGAGAGAATGAAGAAGTAGTTGAGAGAGAGAGAGAAATAGAAGCATGTTCCCAAAAAAAATGAATCTGTATAAACGAGGAGAGAGAATGGGATAGAGGAGATGTGAGATTCAATGGGAGAGAGGAGAGAGAGTGTTCTTAGGGGTATTTTTGTCTTACTTTTAAAAATTTAGGTATATATTGTATATTCTTAAATTTGTTATATATATTTGATTACTTATGTGATATTAGGTAAACTAGGGTATTTCCTCATATATATTCCTAGTTATTTCCGAATTACCTTAACACTTGAAAATAACTTGTCAATAATTTTTTATTTTTTTTGAAACATGATTTAGTGCACTAAACATAGAGATGAGATTCTATGTCCCAAATATTAATTTTAATTTATTTTATGGTAAAAGTAGACGCCCGGGTTGGTATTTGGCTACTAATGGATTTTCTCAAAAATAAATAAAAATAAATAAATGACGGAATCGACAGCTTCTACGGTGAGTTATTGAATTTTGAAAAAAGGGATTCATAATTTTGTGAACTGGAAGCTATATACATTTACAGTGGCACAGATTTTGTTCTTGGATTAAAGGAGTCATGATTTGGCCAGTCTGTCGCCCAATTAGGTGCATCGTCAGACTCGCCACTTTCAGGTTCTATTCTGAAAGGGCATTGCGCTAGTGCCAGCTTCTCTTGAAGTGATGAATCTTCTCCGAGCAACATTTTAAGTGCAAAAGCCATTGTTGGACACTGCTGCGGTTCAAGTTGGGAGCACAAGAGACCTACTTGGATACATCGAAGCGCTTCTTCTTCTAGAAACTCTCCTCCGAGTGATTTGCCTACCAAGTCTGTTACATTCCTCACCCCGTCATTCCACAGCTTCCATGCCTATACGTTCATCATGTCATTATGCATTCCACGATTCTAAGACTGGATGATACGCACATATCATTCACTCTACTTGATTTATTTTAGATTCATGTCAATTTATGTATTGGAATGATAAGATGTGAATGAATGCAGTAAATCAGATAACAGAAAGATAGAATTTTTGCTGTACAAGTTCGAAAAAAAAGTTATTTATGTTTCGTCCGCACTTTGACTTGGGGCTATAGTAGGTTAGAACAGTGTAATAGAAACACCACCAGAGTCACATTCATCAATTATTTGTACCTTGCATGCACATTAGACTTAGAACTTCATAAAAGTCACTCATACTTACATATGGAGCTAGAGTATAGACACCTCCCAGTTTTGTCTCGCTACTTCTCTTACCAGTCATTGTCTCCAGTACTACTACCCCAAAACTGTAGACGTCTAGCTTCGCTAAAATTCTACCTGTCAAAAAATATCCTGGTGCAATATAACCCATGCACACAAAAATTAAATACACGGTATATCATTATTTGCAACTCGGAAAGATAGTTAGAGCTGAAAAGTAATGTCTCATGACATTACATGGTCCCAGCAACACTCATAGTATCACATAAAAGAAACAATACTTCAAAATTATATCTTATAACCCGTTTCCCCGGCTCGGTGGAAATGCGTGCCAAAAAGTCAATAAGTCAAACAGGCCAAGTGGTCCGGGACGGAGGGAGTATATAAATTTCAACATTTCAAAAATTACAAATATATACTAATTTCGACTTAAATCACTTAAATAAATTAATTTAAAGAAAATTATAACCAATTAATTTCAAAAATAAATCTATAAACTAATTGCTAAGCACATAAATTACATTTGATAAATAATTCATATTTAGAAGAAAAAATAATATATATATATATATAATATATATATATATATTGGTATAGCTGACCCGGCCCATCTAGTGGCCGGAAAATTAATTTTTTCGCAACCGGAATTGCCGTCCAGTCAGCTATCTTTTGGTGCCGGAGTGACCGGTCGTCTGTACCATAATCTTTCATTATTTTTTTTAAACATATATATAAATTTTAACATTTCAAACATTACAAATATATACTAAATTCGAATTAAATCACTTAAATAAATTAATTTAAACAAATTAATAATCATTTAATTTCCAAATTAAATCTATAAACTAATTCCTATACATATAAATTGAATTTCATAAATACGACATTTTAAAAAAATTCAATTAATTTCCAAAATAAATCTCCAAACTACTTACTAAGCATATAAATTCGATATTAAACATTACCTATATTATTGGATAATCCGAAAACACAATGAAGCAATGTTGCTCGATATCCTCCTTGGTGATAAACCCTTATAATCTCTTGTAGGTCCCGATAAGTAGTTATTGGTGTATAGGGGGGGATACACCAATTAGCCAACAATTTTGACTTTTCAAAACGATTTGATCTAACTGAGTCGTCACTCCAGTTTATCAGAGCAGCTTAGTTTTTCCAGCTCAAACAGTAAACAACTGAGCTTGAAAAACTAACCTGTGTGCGAAAGTTTGGTGGAAAGGTTGGCTAACAGTTTTCAAAGACAGTGCTCATGCAAAACAGGTTACGATAGTGCAAGTTGTAAGCATGCAAACTGTGTAAATAAAGATGTAAAGATAAATAGCAAGAGAGAGAAACACAAGGAGTTTTTATCGTGGTTCGGAGTAAACAGCTCCTACATCCACGCCAGATCCCGTCGAATCTGTAATCCCTTAACTTGAGATTTTCGCTCTTTTTAACACTGGTGGAGGTCCAGTCCAAATTCAAGTCTTTCTCCTTAGACTGAATCTAACACGTTTCTTGAGTCGTGTCTCTTCTTACTTTACATACAATCTTTCATACGATCTTACTAATGCTAAACAACTAGCACTAATATCCAAACTGGAAAGCTGTGAAAAGCTATCACCGTTAGGAATACAACTACACTGAATATCAACTGTGATGGTAGTGAGAGTGTGTGTGATGTGTTCTAGTAAGACAGTTTCCAGAGAGATCAGAAATCTATAAAGATCAACACTTGGGAAAGCTCTAGTGATTTCGAGTGTTGATTGAGTGATTTTTAGCTTGAGATTTATGCAGAGTTTTGGCTCGTATATTGAGTTTCCTGTTTTTTCTTTCTGGAATGAGTTGAGGTATTTATAGTGAAGCATTTGAAATAGAGCCGTTGGAAGTGTGTCAGGATTTGCAGTACCGTACTCTGACACAATTCTTGTCGTTGGGTGAGAACATTCCTCAGCCACAGCTCAGGTTGGTCTTCACAGGTCGACCTTCTTGTACCTCGAACTGTCTTCGGTCTTTTATAACCTTCGTGTGAAATCTTCGAGTATGGTAAGAGCAAGTTACATGGACAGATTACATAATGGAACAATATGACAGGTTTGAGTAGAATAGGTACAAGGTTGCACTACCAACCTTGACCTTTACATAAGCAACCTGTCCGGGTTAAGCTTGACTGATCCAAACACGGAGACCAGCCAGTTCCACTTAAAAACTTATATCTAAGTGTGGTTTCTAATAGCATTATCAAAACTCAGTTTCAAAGGATTCCCAACATCCCTCGTCTTCCTCAGCTCAGCTTTGTTTACTTCTTCTCCGAACAATTTTTTTGGTGAGTTGGTTTTTTTTGAATTATATTCGCAATTTTGCGGTTGTATATATTAAGTTTCTTGGTGGTGTGGTTGGCATAGGATACAAAAAAAATATATTACTTATTACTATTTCGCCTGTGATATAACAAATGAAAATTAAATTATTTGCACCAAAAAATGTTGGGAACCCTTTGAAACTTAGTTTTGATAATGTTATTAGAAACCACACTTAGATATATATTTTTTCTTTATTGGAACAGGCTGATCTCCGTGTTCAGAATCAGTCAAGTCTAAACCGGACAGGTTGCTATGTAAAGGTCAAGGTCGGTAGTGCAACCTTGTACCTAGTCTACTCAAACCTGTTACACTGTTCCATTATGTAACCTGTCTATGTAACCTGCCCCTACAATACTCGAAGATCTCACGCGAAGGTTACAGAAGATCGAAGACTGTTCGAGGTATAGGAAGCGCAACCTGTGAAAGGCCAACCTGAGCTATGGTGATGAAACCTGCTCTCACTCAACGATAAGAATTATGTCAGCGTACGGAATCTGCAAATCCTGACACACTTCCAACGGCTCTATTTCAAACGCTTCTCTATAAATACCTCAACATATTCCAGATTGAAACACGGGAAAATCAATACTCAAGCAAAAACGCTGCTGAAATCTCAAGCTGAAAATATTATAATCAACACTCAAAATTACTAGAGTTTTCCCAAGTGTTGATCATTGTAGATTTCTTATCTATCTGGAATCAGTCTTACTAGAACACATCACACACTCTCACTACCATTAAAGTAGAAATACTAGTGTAGTTGAACGAGTTGTATTCCTTACGTCGACAGCTAGTTAAAGCTTTCAAGTTTGGATAGTAGCACTAGTTATTTAGTGTTAGTAAGTCCGTATGCAAAATTGTATGTAAGTTAGAAGAGACACGACTCTAGAAACGTGCTAGATTCAGTCTAGAAGAAAGACTTGAATTTGGACTGGACCTCCACCAGTGGTAAAAGGAGCGAAAAATCTCAAGTTAAGAGATTACAGATTCGACAGAATCTGGCGTGGACGTAGGAGCTGTTTACTCCAAACCACGATAAAAACTCCTCGTGTTTCTCTGTTCTTATCATCAGTTTTCACACAGTTTGCATGCTCACAACCTGCACGATTGTAACCTGTCTTGCATGTGCACTATCTTTGAAAACTGTCTTTGAAAACTGTTTCTGAAAACTGTCTTTGAAAACTGTTAGCCACTTTCACAGTTTGCATGAACACTTGGTTGAACTAAAGTTTTCTTTGAAAACTGTACCTGTTAACCAACATTTCCACCAAACTTCCGCACGCAGGTTAGTTTTGCAAGCTCAGCAGTTTACTGTCTGAGCTGAAAAAAAAACTAAACTGCTCTGATAAACTGAGTGACGACTCAGTAAGATCAAATCATTTTAAAAAGTCAAAACTGTTGGCTAATTGGTGTATTCCCCCCCCCCCCATACACCAATAAATACTTATCGGGACCTACAAGTGGTATCAGAGCAGTGGTTCTTTTGACCATTGTTTCTGCATACTAGAATGTTTCTCGTACTTCAGTGTCAAATAGAACTAGATCCCTAGAAATTGTGCTTGTGCATTCATACATAAATTGTCATTATGGAAGCTTCACTTCTCCGCGTTTGCGAAGATTTTTCAATACAGGGATATGAAGACTGGAGCTTTCGAATAAAGATATGCCTCCAAGCTCATCATGTGCTAATGTGGGATGTCATCGAGAACGGCCCAACGCCAATCTACGAGCCCTATGATATAGAAGTTTCTGGAGACAAGGCTTCTGAAGCAACATATGTGCCAAAGATCAAAGATCCCAGGAAATACACAAACGAAGAAAGAAAGGAAGCTGGACTTGACAGCTTCGCAAAAGGGTTGATCTCAAGTACAGTTAAGGGAGTCCACCTGGCCAAGATAAGAAATCTGGCAACTGCAAAAGAAATGTGGGACACCTTAAAAGCCATAAGCCTTGGTTCAACAGAAATGCTGGAGAACAAGCTATCAGTGGCGTGCAGCAAATTTGAAGAATTCAAAATGCAGCCAACGGAAACCATTGATCAGCTCAAGAATAGATTCACAATGATCACTTTGGAGATCGCGGCTCTCAAGAAAGATAAATATACACAGCGCGAACTCAATCTCAAAGTGATCCAATCTCTCCCAGCAAGCTGGCATGTGTACAGCGCCATGCACCGCGGCAGGTCGGACATCAGCAACCTGTCAACCGAGCAACTGTTTGATCTACTCATCGGAAATGAGTTTGAAATGATCAGACTTCACGGATCAGGACAAGTGTCTTCAAGCAAGAAGACTGAGTCTGAAAAGAGAGAAAAAGATGCCGCATTCAAAGCTGCATCAATGATAGAGGAAAGAGAAATCCCAAAGGATTTATGCTCCAAAATGGAGAAATTGTTGAAGGACTATGCTCTCATGGCAAGAAGAAATGAAAAGCTTGAAAAACGCTTCAACAAATTCCGTAAATATCACAAAGATATCAAGAGAAATCAAACCACCTCTTCTTCCGACAAGAAAGGTGAAGGTAAAACAAAACCCTCTAAATTCAATTCTTCTAACACTCTAGAGGGTGGTTGTTTTGAATGTGGCAGACCAGGTCACTACAAGTCAGACTGCCCAGATCTTTCAAAGGCCGAACGCGAAGAGTTCCGTGCAAAAAGAGATCAAAAGCTTAAGGAGCAGCGCAGTGCCATGATCGCAGCTGAGGAAGAAGCCAAAGCCATTGCCACATTATCAGACTCAACCTCCTCCGACGAAGATGATGATGATGATGAACTGGACGAGGAGGAATGTCGCTAAGCCGACGAAGATTCTGAAAATGAGGAATGCTACATGGGAAAAGATCTCGATCTTGTTCAATACAAGGTTGATACCAAAATCTCATCTTCATATTCAACTAACACTGAACATGCAGGTTTCGAACTACCTGAAATGCCAACATATGAAGAGTTCCAACAACAGCTTGATGACTACAAGAAACTCTCAGAAATGTTCGAGCAAGTAGTCATAGAAGGATCCAAGCTGGAGGGTGAAAACATGAAGCTCAAGGCTGCTAAAAATGGAGACTTCACTCTCCATGATGAAGCAAGACAAAGAGAGATAGAAACTCTAAAAATTCAATTGGGTCAATCAGCTTTAAGGGAACAAAACCTTAAAGACATGCTCACTGAAAAGGACAGTGAGATCAACAGCTTGAACGGCAAGCTGTCATATATCTCAAATGAACATGAGAAGCTGTTGCAGAAAGAGCTCAAGCTTCAACAAGTCCTGATGAAGATGAACAAAAATGGTGAAAAGCTTGAAGCCTTGCAAGCTGCCCAGAGACCTGCTCAGATAAAGTTTGGCATTGGATTTCATGGTCAAACCTGCGAAGCCAAAGAAAAAGAGAAGGTTTTGTTCGTGAAAGAAAAAGGATTGATTGAAGGCAAAGCTCACCACACTCTACCAGACAAGCAAATCAATTTGAGGAATCCAGCTCGACAACCTCAAGCAATCTTGGTAAAAGAGCATAGGAAGCCTGCTGTCAAGAAGCAGCAGCTAAGGCCATCAGTTGAACAGAAAAAGGTTGAGCCACCTAGAAAACTGTATATGCAACCTGCATATAAAAAGAAGAGCCAACCTGCACCAAGAAGAGTGTAAGCTGCCAATAAAGGAGAAGCACAACACAAAACTGCTCGACCACAACGAAACAACTACTATGAGCAGTGGCCAAATCAAACACTCGACAATGAAGGTTACTGGTACAACAGCCTTTGGTACCAATATCCTGAGTTGTCAAGTAGGTACCATCAATTTCCACATGGAAGTGGATCAGAGATTCATCGCTGTAGATGTGGATATGCGGAGCAGTATTATCAACCTAGTTATTACCAACTGCAAACTGCATACTCCAATAGAGCCATCCACTCAATAAATAGGCAACGGACCAAGCCACGGGTCAACAACTCTCAACAAAGGAAGCTTGGGAATCAAGCTGCTAAAACTTAACCTGCTAACAAGGCACCCAAATTCATGTGGGTTGCTAAATCTGTCTAATTGCAGGATGGGAAAGCTTAAAGAAGAAAGCGAGCAGCTCGCGGCATGGTCTGGATTATTGACAGTGGTTGTACAAGGCACATGACCTACGACAGAAGCCTGCTTACAAATTTCATCGAATGTGACGGACCTCTAGTTGCTTTCGGAGGAGATTCTAAAGGAAAAACAAGAGGTTACGGTAATCTAATTGTTGGTAAAACAACAATATCAAATGTCACCTACGTTGAAGGTTTAAATCATAATCTCTTTTCTGTAAGCCAATTCTGTTCTACTGGAAAAAGAGTAGAGTTTTCTGCAAATAAATGCACTATAAAGAACAAGGAATGAGAAGAAATTCTTCTTACCGGTATTTTGCAGGATAACTTGTACATAGTACAATGGCTAGATGAAAAAGAAATCTGTCTGGTCACCAAACCTGTACCTGAAGTGAGCTGGCTATGGCACAAGAGACTGTGTCACTTAAACTTCAAAGCCATCAATAAGCTCGCTCGCAAAAAGCTCGCAAATGATCTTCCAGATCAAGTCTACTACAAAGATCATGTTTGTGAAGCCTGTCAAGCTGGAAAGCAGACCAAATCGTCATTCCCAGCATTGTAGCTCACAGCACAAGCAGTATCTTGGAACTACTCCACCTGGACTTATTTGGTCCAGTCACTCCCAGGAGCATTAACGGTAAAAAGTATACTCTAGTTATTGTTGATGATTACTCACGATACACTTGGGTTATTTTCTTACATAAGAAGAAGGAGACACTAGTGGAGCTACATGCGATGCTCACCAAACTGTCAAACGTGAAGAATAAAAGTGTGATTTCAATCCGATCCGACCGTGGAACAGAATTTATTAATCATATGATTGAATCATACTGCACCAAAAATGGAATTACTCATCAAACTTCAGCGGCTCGCACACCTCAACAGAATGGAGTTGTTGAACGACGCAACAGATCACTAAAAGAAGCAGCTTGCACAATGCTGAATGAAACCAATCTTCTTAAGAAGTTCTGGGCGGAAGCTATCAATACAGCTTGCTACACTCAAAACAGATCAATCATTCACCAACGACATAAGAAAACTCCATACGAGCCGTGGAAAGATAAGAAACCTCGGTTGAAATATCTTAAATCTTTCGGTTGCGTGCGTTACATTCACAATAATGGGAAATCACAGTTAAAGACTTTTGATAGCAAAGCAGATCCAGGAATATTTGTAGGATATTCAGAGATCAGCAAAGCTTTCAGAGTTTTTAACAAGAAGACTCATATTGTGGAAATAACACCACATGTTGTTTTTGATGAATCTATCTGTGAGTACAGGGAGAGTCAATCTGAAGAAAGTACAGGTGCAAGTCAAAATCAAGAAGGTTCCAACATGCAGTTTCGAGATGATATACTAATTTGGAGCCCAACCGACTCAGAAGAAGAAAGTCAACCTGTACAAGGTTTCAATCTACACTTTCAGCAGGGGGGAACAAACCAAGGGGGAACCGAAGCTTTTCCAACCAACACCTCCTCAACTGATCCAGAAAATCCAACGGAACCTGCAGTCAATACAGAACTGTCAATGGATCAGCTTGCTGAACAGTTTGAACAGCTTGACCCCTTCACTCCTCAACCTCTACCTGAGTTTGAAGATCCCATACCAGACCCTGAACCAACTCTTACAGAAGAAGAAATCTCTCATCGAAGGACATGGGTCGATGCTCATCCTGAAGATCTCATTGTTGGAAACCCACAGGCGGGTGTGAAGACAAGGAGACAGATAGGCGAAAGCTGTCTACTAAGCTGTTATCTTTCCTACTCTGAACCCAAAACTGTTGAAGAAACTCTTACTGATCATGACTGGATCACAGCCATGCAAGAGGAACTCAACGAGTTTAAAAGAAACGAAGTATGGTCATTAGTTGATCGTCCTACGCATCAAGGAGTGATCGATGTAAAATGGGTGTTTAGGAATAAGAAGGATGAAAATGCTGAAGTAATCAGAAACAAGGCAAGATTAGTTGCCAAAGGTTACTGTCAACAGGAAGGGATAAACTATGATGAAACCTACGCACCAGTGGCAAGACTAGAAGCAATAAGACTATTTCTAGCATATGCAGCTCATCAAAGGTTCAAAGTCTACCAAATGGATGTGAAAAGTGCTTTCCTCAATGGAATTCTTGGTGAAGAAGTTTACGTTGAACAACCACCAGGTTTTGAGGAAGCTGGTCCAGAGAAAGTTTACAAACTGCACAAAGCAGTATACGGTTTGAAACAAGCTCCCAGAGCTTGGTATGAAACGTTGTCTACATTCCTACTGCATTCTGGTTTTAAAAGGGGATCGGTCGACAGAACTTTATTCACTTTCAAGTACAAGGATAATATACTTCTTGTGCAAATTTATGTTGATGACATTATCTTTGGATCTAGGTCAAAATTCTTATGTGACAGGTTCGGAGAACTCATGAAGGATAAGTACAAAATGTCAATGATGGGGGAGATGAACTTCTTCCTCGGTCTGCAGGTCAAGCAATCTACGGATGACATCTTCATTTGTCAATCTAAGTATGCTAACGAGCTGGCAACCAAATTCGGTGTCCAGGATAGCAGACCACTGAAGATTCCAATGATGGCAAATGGAAAGATGAATCCAGATTCTGAAGGGAAACCTGCCAACATAACTTTGTATAGAGGAATTATTGGTTCTTTACTTTATCTTACTGCAAGTCGACCTGATATTTCTTTTGCAGTTGGAATATGTGCTCGGTATCAAGCTAATCCAAAGGAATCTCATCTAGAAGCCGCCAAGAAAATCCTTAGATATGTCAAGGGAACTGTAAACTTCGGGTTATGGTATCCTTGTGATGATAATTTTGAACTAACTAGCTATGCAGATGCAGATTATGGAGGATGCAAACTGGATAGAAAGTCCACTTTAGGGACCTGTCAGTTTCTTGGAAGCAAGTTGATCTCTTGGTTTTCAAAGAAGCAAACTTCAGTTGCTACTTCAACAACAGAAGCTGAGTACATGGCAACAGGAAGCTGCTGCGCGCAGATTCTTTGGTTAAAACAACAACTCAAAGATTATGGTGTCACAGTTCAAAAAGTTCCCATCTTTTGTGATAACACAAGCGCCATAGCACTCACTGTTAATCCTGTCTACCACACCAGATGCAAGCATATTGACATAAGGCATCATTTCATCAGAGATCACGTGGAAAAATAAGATATAACAGTTGAGAAAATCCATACTGACATTCAAAGAGCTGATATTCTAACGAAACCTCTCATGGAAGAGAGATTCAACATGCTATGTGGAAAGCTTGGAATGCTCAGAATGGATACACAGTCTAAGTCAGAAGATGAATGCAGTTCGCTAGCACAGGTCAGCAAAGAGAAGACTGACTTGGAAACTGCATGCTGACAAACCAGTTTGCTAGCACAGGTCAGCAAAGAGCAGACTGACTTGGAAACTGTAGCTCAATAGAAGCAGTTCGGCGACGCGCAGCTTGAAGCCACAAACCTCGTTGAAAGTCAAAATTACTGGCCTACCTTTAAGGGGGAACTGGAGATGTCATATCAATCTCCATTTAATTCTTAGTAGAATTTATTATTTCCACTCCCTATTTATTCTTTTAAAAATCTTTTTCAAATCTTTTTACTGTTACGTATTTGAAAAGTTTTACACGAAAATCAAGGGATTTCTGTCAATCTCAGAAGGAAAAAGAAGAGAGAAGAAGCGCGTGAAACTTACTCTCCACTGAGATTTGTCTATAAAGCCTTAACCGTGGAGAAAATTCTATAAATAGAGAGAATCATTTGAACTCTTTACGCATTTCTTGAAATCCTTAAAATCTAGTTTCAAATTCTCTCTCGCTTTTCTTCAAAATTTCTCAAATTCCTTACCCTCTCTACAAAATGTCTACAGAATCACTAAGTGCTCAAGTGAAGAAAGCAACACCTCTCATTTTCTTGGAGAAAGTAGTTGTGCTGGATACGTACGGCTACAGAGGCTTGAACCCGATGATTGAGACTATCACCCAATGTGATGGTTTCTTCAATATCATCACTCAACATCCTCAAGTGATGCTACCAATGAACGTTGCCTATCTACTATGTTCTCTGGAATCGGTGGCCGGAGATCCCGCAACGGCGACCTTTCTAGTCAACAATGAGGAAGAACGGCGTCATCTTCTTCCACTCGTCCTTCAGACCTACAGGCTGACGGATGCAGGAGCCATCACAACAATTGATGACGTGCCTATGGACGCAGTCAATGATGTGTATCAGCAGGCTTTATTCGAACCCAAGAAGGTTTACGATCAAAGAACCTTCAACCGCCACGACTTGAAGTCTGAGTACAGACTCCTCTTCGAGTTCATCCACAACGTATTCCTTTCTTATCTAGGGTCGAATGAAGCAGTCACACTGCTGAAGTTCAAGCTGCTAACCGTGGTAATGAAGCAGTTACATGTTAACTGGGCAAGGGTGCTAGTTAATCTGTTCATCAAAGAGGCAGCAGAGCAACCTGCCAGGATAAAGGCCAACATGCAGCTTCGACATGGCACGAAGCTTTCGATCATCCTGCAGAGAACACTTACTAACTGGTTGTGGCCTGTCTGCACTGGATTTCCTGAGGACAAGCTGGTTCCTCACACCTGCAACCAGTTGATCATGATACTTGGCATTCTGCCACACAAGATCAACAAAGCAAGAAGAAGAAAGCTGTGAAGATGCTGAAATAGTCCGTAAAGGAAAATGGAAAATGACGGATCAACCATCTGCGCCCTCACAAAAGCGCCTCACTCGATCGACAGCAGCAACCTTCGTGGAAGCATATATCACACCTGCAAGTGAAATGCAATTTGCTCCTCCACAGGTTGATGTGAAACCTGCTGGCGACCAATCCACTCCAGCCTCCCCACCCAAAGCTCAGGACAAGGCCCAAGGCTCCGCATCTCCTAACTCAACAGCTTTCCCATCCTCTTTCAACAGCTCAGTAGCTATTGATAAGATGTTATCCTTCTTTAATGCTGAATTTCTTAAAATGTCTCGAAGGCTTAACATTTTGGAGCTGGAAAGCAAGTTGTACATTGACGAAAAGTTTGCAGCTCTGCAAGCTGAGAATGTCAAGCTGTGGGAGTTCATCAAAACTCACATTGGTAAGGATACACATGCGCAGCTCGCAAAGGACAAAGAACAGTCCAGCTAGGTGGAAGCTGTGAAGTTCAAAAAGTGTGGAAACTGCAAAATCAGAAACTGTGGATAAGTCACAGTTCACATGGGAAGTGTCATGGACGACCTGTATCAGTCTCCATGTTTTTAAATCATATTTTTATATGCAATGATGTGCGTCTAAAATTATTTCTATCGTTTTAATATATATAACATAATTTCTGCTTCACATGGTCAATTCATGCCCTATCAATCATTATTTTTTATTGAAGCATGTATTTTGTTATTTATTGAAATCATTGTTAAGGATATTCTGACACAACTCTAAACATTCAAAATTTACTTTCCTTGAATGTCTAAAAGCGCATGCACAGTGTCATATCAGCATTAAATGCTAGGCGACGGTTGAGTGTAGGGGTTATGCGAGTAGGCTTCACTAACCTCCCCACGCGCCCACTACTTCACGGATTTCTAGGGTTTTAATCCTATCCGTTGAACGATTAAGTTACCTCAATCTCAACCGCTCATCCTATCCTCTATATATACTCATAACTGTGCATCATCTTCATCACTTGAATTCTCAATTATTCCGCCATTTTTCTTCTGCAACTTCCTTCGTCCGAAAAACTCGAAGCTCTAAGTTCACTAATATTTCTCTTACAATGGCAGGAGAATCCACCTCTTACAATCTTCCCATCACGACAGAACAAAAGATACAATATATGCAGCAGTACATTCTCACGGAGCCCTCAGCAAATCTTTCTACGTACGGTTACGCCGGTCTCGACGAGATGTACGCCTCCATTAAAGCTGCGGAATGGTTCTACAAGATTATTACTCACGAGCCTCAATTCTGGCTTCCGCAACAAGTAGCGATGTTCATTCTCTCCTACTTTTGCACGGAAGATGTCGACTCTGCCGCCTTCCATCTTCTGTTGCCCAACCAGCCCGACGAGCCCATTCCTATTTTGCAGCTTATTTGTCAAACATACGGGATCGCTGATTTAGGATCTGTCGATATCCTGTATCACAAGACCTCAGATCTCATTTTGGAGGTTTCGGATGCCGAACTGGAAACTGCGTACCAGAAAGCTCTCATGCAACCTGCAGTCAAATACGATGGCAAGAGGTTCTCACGACCTCTGTTGAAACCTGCATACAGAGTCCTCTTTGACTTTGTCCACAAAGTCTTCCTTGGTTACTCGGGTAACCATGACGTTGTCACTCCAGCGAAATTTAGAGTGATGACTGCAATCGTGCAGGGTCTGGATGTAAACTGGGCCAGATTTCTACTCGAGCTGATAAATGAGGAGATCAAGCAGCTCGCGATCACTTTCGATGGTGATGAGATGACCGAGTTCCGCGTTGCCCGCAACCTGCGATTGGGCACCAAAATTTGCTCTCTCATTCAAGGTCTCCACCCCAACCTTCATTGGGATGGACGGACGCCTTTCATCAAAGAGAAGGTTCCCAAGGACCAAAAGCAGCTCGAACTGATCATTGGCGTCGACGGCACAGTTTTTGCCAAGTACGACGACTCAGTCAAACCCTATCTGTACGAGATGGGAAGGTCCAACCCAACCTGGGTACCTCCAGATCAGAGAGACCACAGGAAAAAGAGGCAGCTCGCCCCCAGCAAACAACTTGATCGACCTATCAAGTCTGTGAGAATTAAATCGTCCACTCCTATCTCACGCAGGTTACACACAGAGTTTGCTGAGATAGAAGTTCAGCTGCAACCTGTTCGCTCAATCTTTCCCTCACACAAAGACATCACCGAACAGATTGCCGCACAACTCTCCATTCCCATTCCTTCAGTTCGCCAAACCTCTGACGAACAGGTTCTGGACCAAGCTGGTCAGAGTCAATCTGTGTTCCAACCTGCGGATGACACAGATTTCGAGGAAAACAATCCCGACTCTGCAATCATCATCCACCAGCCGTCCGGTGAAACCTCTCATCATCACAGCTCTCCTCCCGAGCTTGACATCAACATCATACTTTCTTCAGACGATGATGATGTACAGGAAGAGCCTGTGAAAACTGCAGCTGACATGCTGGTCAACTCCATTGAAATTAACGCTGAGAAGACTGTCATGGAGTCCTTTCCTGGACTATGACCTAACTCCAGAGACCAGGCAGATGGCATTCAGGCTGCGTACGTTGCTCGATGGGAAGGACAAGTCTTACTGCGACTTGAAGTCGATCTTTCTCATTTTCTCCATCGAACAACTGGAGATTGAAGAACACACCCTGGGGAAGTATTTCGGATATGCTTCAATTCCTGAAGCTCGCGATTGCTTCAAGAAGTTCGTCCTCTCTAGGATGAAGAGAGAGGTCAGGGCTCTCAACATTGATTTGAAACCTTTTTATAATCATGATCGCAGTTTGTATAATTTCAGGTTTCCAGATGATGCAGATTTCAGTCCAATTCCCTCTCCCACCAGGAACAGCGAAGATACAGAGTCAGACCACGATCGTTTACCGGTCTACTCTGTCGCACAAGCTGGCACTCCTCTCACTGTGATGCAAGAAGAATTGAAAAAGCTCATCACTGAGGAGGTTGCCAAGGTGAAGACAACAGAGGTAGAAGAGCACTTGAAGATTGCCAATCAAATCGAGGTAATGGACAAAGCTGCTTCTGCTCTGCTGGCCAATATAAAAGAGGAAATGCCCACAGTCATTAAGGAAACTGTTGCCCAACAGTTCGCAACCTTCGTCTCAACCCAACTGAAAGACGAGACGGATAAGCTACTCCCACAACAGCTATCCGACATGAAGGTTGCCTCCCAATCTTCCATCGATGGCTTGAACTTTGAGTTTGAGCAACTCAACCAGCTTGTACACGACTTCACTATGAAGCTCACTCAAACCACTTCAAGCTCATTGAAGAAAGAGGAGGAGATGCAAGGGAACATCAACTCCCTCCTGCAGTTCAAGGAGAAGATTTGCATCGACCTGTCCTTACTTTCCGACGAGCAAGCATCCCTCAACACCCTTGTTCAGAACCTCATCGATGATAATGCCGAAAAGGGGGAAGGGAAAGGCAAACGCACAACTGCTAAAGGGAAAGGCAAGGAGAAACAGGTCACTCAAAGCCGAGGCACAGGTCGTACTTCTCAACCTGTGATGCTAACCGAACCTGCTCAGCCTGCGACAACTGCCCCTCAACCTGCTGCCGCCAAGCTGTCTGAAGAAGAGAAAGCACAGTGCGAAGCCACTCTCATCCGGCTCATGGCAGAAGCTGGATACACTGCTGAAGACTGTATAAATGAAGGCAAGCAGAAATTGTTCATGGCAGAACTGAAGAAACAAAAAGCGAAAGACAAAGCTCGCGTGGCAAGCTTTAAAGGTCTTCAAAGCTGCAAGGACCAAGCTGACAAAAGAGAGCCAATTGACTGGCTACCAGTGAAAGATCAGCCACTATGGGACGAGTTCCTTAACCAGTTTATTTTACATCACTACTGGTTATAGGTTGATGCTCGCTATACCGGTGATACCAAGACGGCCTTCTATAACTGGATGCAATCTTTCCCAGACCGCGAATTCATCAAGAGGGTCAGGGAGAGAGCTGCAAAAGAGAAGGTCACGCTCAATCCGCCAAAGATTGAGACCTTCCAACCTCCCACTGTCTGCGGCACTGACACTCCAGATATCAACAGAATCAATACCTTCATTAGGAGTATCGCAGCTCAGTATGGCTGCAAGACTACAGGGTGCGAAGAGTACAAGTCGATTCGCGACAGCATCTATGCAGCCATGGGAACCGTAAGCTTGGACAAAATAGCTGAAGAAAGGTTCAAGACTGTGAGGAGTTAAACTGACCAGCTTCATTTATTTTCATATCAATCTTGTAATTTGTGAATATCAATTTAGTTGATACTATAAATGAAAATGATCACATTTTGTTCCTGACGACAATATCTCTTTGTCCAGGCATGTGCATGATGTGCTTTAAATTTTCTAACACTTATTTTCATGCAGCTGGCTGGACATCAAATCTTTCAAAACCTCTAAGCTAAAATGTAAAATGTGGGTTTCGGCATTATCAAAAAGGGGGAAATTGTTGGGAACCCTTTGAAACTTAGTTTTGATAATGTTATTAGAAACCACACTTAGATATATGTTTTTTCTTTATTGGAACAGGCTGATCTCCGTGTTCAGAATTAGTTAAGTCTAAACCGGACAGGTTGCTATGTAAAGGTCAAGGTCGGTAGTGCAACCTTGTACCTAGTCTACTCAAACCTGTCACACTGTTCCATTATGTAACCTGTCTATATAACCTGCCCCTACAATACTCGAAGATCTCACGCGAAGGTTACAGAAGATCGAAGACTGTTCGAGGTATAGGAAGCGCAACCTGTGAAAGGCCAACCTGAGCTATGGTGATGAAACCTGCTCTCACTCAACGATAAGAATTGTGTCAACGTACGGAATCTGCAAATCCTGACACACTTCCAACGGCTCTATTTCAAACGCTTCTCTATAAATACCTCAACATATTCCAGATTGAAACACGGGAAAATCAATACTCAAGCAAAAACGCTGCTGAAATCTCAAGCTGAAAATATTCTAATCAACACTCAAAATTACTAGAGTTTTCCCAAGTGTTGATCATTGTAGATTTCTTATCTATCTGGAATCAGTCTTACTAGAACACATCACACACTCTCACTACCATTAAAGTAGAAATACTAGTGTAGTTGAACGAGTTGTATTCCTTACGTCGACAGCTAGTTAAAGCTTTCAAGTTTGGATAGTAGCACTAGTTATTTAGTGTTAGTAAGTCCGTATGCAAAATTGTATGTAAGTTAGAAGAGACACGACTCTAGAAACGTGCTAGATTCAGTCTAGAAGAAAGACTTGAATTTGGACTGGACCTCCACCAGTGGTAAAAGGAGCGAAAAATCTCAAGTTAAGGGATTACAGATTCGACGGAATCTGGCGTGGACGTAGGAGCTGTTTACTCCGAACCACGATAAAAACTCCTCGTGTTTCTCTGTTCTTATCATCAGTTTTCACACAGTTTGCATGCTCACAACCTGCACGATTGTAACATGTCTTGCATGTGCACTATCTTTGAAAATTGTCTTTGAAAACTGTTTTTGAAAACTGTCTTTGAAAACTGTTAGCCACTTTCACAGTTTGCATGAACACTTGGTTGAACTAAAGTTTTCTTTGAAAACTGTACCTGTTAGCCAACATTTCCACCAAACTTCCGCACGCAGGTTAGTTTTGCAAGCTCAGCAGTTTACTGTCTGAGCTGAAAAAAAAACTAAACTGCTCTGATAAACTGAGTGACGACTTAGTAAGATCAAATCATTTTAAAAAGTCAAAATTGTTGGCTAATTGGTGTATTCCCCCCCCCCCCATACACCAATAAATACTTATCGGGACCTACAAAAAAGCAGTCAGAATTGTATTATTCACGCATGCATACACAAGAGATTCATCCATCCCGTGAAATTTATTACTTAGTACTGTTCATAATCAAAATTATAAATAAAAGAAAAATTCAGAGAGAGGTGTCACTTCTTCACTGCATCATTCAAAGAAAAATAAGTGAGAGTGAGACTCATTGCTAGTTTTTAAACATAAAAAGTGAGACCCATTACATATTAAAATAATAAAAGGGTAGTTTTTACATTAACTTCTTTAAAAATGGTAATTTTTACATATTCATTTTTAAAAGGGTAGTTAAACATATTCTGAGATTTTAATTTGTCTTTGTATAAAAGGAACAAGTGTAGTGCCTGTCGAAATTTGACGGGAAAAATATTATTTCGTAATTTTAGGTGAAGTATTCAAAATTAATATAATTATTTATTTTAAAAGAATTGTATTACAACAATTCATTAAAAATGTTAGGATTGTATTATATTAGAATAAATATGTCTATTAGAAACAACATTTCTTGTTTAGTTTTGAATATTTAAAATGTCAAGATGTCCGTTGTTCATAATAATAGAAAAAAAATATTGTATCATTTAGAGGTAGCGTTTGTTGGAAAATTGTACTTATTGTAATAGAAAATAATATAAGGATGATTAGTATTTCTCGAATAGTTGTAATTTGTATAAATATCAATATGCCCGTTATATATTCATATAATAAAACAAAATACATAAACAATAGGTAATATGTCTCAAGTAGTTGTAGTCATCTCTAATTGTTTTGATAAATTTTTGCTTATGCGAAAATCATTCTATATCGCAAATTTTGAATAATATATTTATTTTAAAATGATAGTAAAGTAACAATTCACTGAAATAATTATAAGAATTAAAATCATGTTAGAAAAAATAGGTGTTGTCAAGAAAGATTATTTTTAAAAAAAAAAAACTGTACTCGATTTAATATCAAGATGCCCGTTTATCATTAAAATAAATAAAAAATAGCTTAAGAGAGATAATATTGCTAAAGTCATCTCTTGTTCACATTAACAAAAAAAATTAGGTTATGAATATATGTCATTTCTCAAGTGATTCAGTTCAATTAAAATGTTAAGTTGCACGTCGTTCGATGTCATTGAAAATAGGTTAAGGAGGTTTTTCAAGAAGTTGTACTTATTTTGATTGTCAATTTGCCCGTTATTTGGGTGTATATATGTTGCAAGAGACAGAGAAAGTTCATTAGATCTTTTCACTTGTATGACTTGGATGTCTCATATTTCTCAAAAAAGTGATTGGTTCTTCAATTGGCATTTTTTCACGAAAAACAGATATTTATGAGATAAGAAATTCAGTATTTCACTAAGATTTTGAATAGTGATCCCGAATTTAAGTTGATTATATTTCGTCTCTTCCTCAAAAAAAGACGATCAAATAATTCTCAATCACAGTCCTTGCGGATCGGATCACCCATATAATATACAAAAAGAAACTCCAATTGCATGTTCTTCGTTGTATATTCATGATATTTATATCCATATTGTATTTATTATGGGTTCTCTATTGATGGAGTCTTATAAATAGTCGATGTGGAATAGTTAAATTGAACTACAATAAAATTATAAAATCTTTAAACCAATATTATAAAAAAATTAGGAAAAAATAACAAAAAAGTAGAAAAATTCCACGTAGAATGAAGATCATAATCGTAATATATATATATATATATATATATATATATAAATTTTATAGATCATGTTAAGAAAAATATAAAATAAAATTATTTAATTGTAAAAAATGTAATTTTATTTGTTATGTATTTCTGTGACTTCAAATCTCTCAACATTTATAGAAAATGTGTACTATAAAGTTTTTCATAATGTATATGCTATGTTTGAGCTATGGTTTTATTTTTGTTTTAAAAATAAATATCACTTTTAATTATATAGAATAATACAGATCTTACTTTTATAATTCTTATTCTAAAGATTAAAGATTTTCTAAAGGGAACTAAAGTAGCTTACTCGACCTTAGTTGGCTTTAAAATTAATAAAATTATTTACGTAAAACTCCATCGTGTTTTTCAATCAATTTCAGATATTCAAATACAATTAATATAATAAATACAATATATTATTAGAGCAATCCAAATTTACGACAAAATATTTGGGAATAATCAAATATATACACTACTATATTTCATATCTCTCTATAAAATATAAAATAAAAATACGATATATAAAACAAACAAAACTACAAACATTGATATATATTTTTTTTTTAATAATTTACTGATGAGAAATAAAAACACGAAAGTAGTTAATCTAGCTACTTTCCACACCCTACCGAATATGGTAGTATTAGATGTTGTAAGAGCAATAAATTGGCGTAGTCTTCTTTTATATTGGTAAACTTTTGATGATGTATCATAAATAATCGATATGGGACAATGAAATTAAATAGATTTAATGTAATATTAAGCCAAAGCCATGAAAATTAATAATCACAAAAATTTAAAATAATACCACGCAAAGTCAAGATCAATTTTGCTTTGTAGTATCTCGTAAAAGAAAAAATACTTCAAAAAATCATATTAAAACTCATCATAAAAAAATGTGGAAATGTGTGCCGAAAAAAAGGGTCACTAAATCAGGGACGGAGGGAGATAGAAACGCTCCAATGCCCACCATGGGCACACTTAATGTGCCTACCGGTGATGTGGCAATGTCACGTCGACAATCTTTTCCGTTAGAGTTTAGTTTTTTTAGGTAGGGTTTAGTTTCTTTATAGTAGAACTTAATTAATTTTAGTATTTTTTTTTATTAACTTCTTTATTTATACCAATGCCACGTCATTCGTGGGCACATTAAGCATACCCACAGTGGGCATTGGAACATTACTCCGGAGGGAGATATCTAATAGCATAATAAATCGCAATCCTACGTGGCGTTATCATAAATTTCATGATTTTTTTTATACCTCACATGTTGGGAACCTACTGCAGTTGTTTTGATGATGTTTTTCGAAACCACACTTAGATATAGCTTCCCCCTTATTAGAGTATAGGTGATAGGAGTCATCTGTATTTGTTAGGACAAATGTAGTTTAGAATAAATTGATCGATCCAGCTTGTAAAGGAGGAGATCGTTTTGTCGAGCTCTCTTATAGGGGATCGATCTAGTATCCCGCTCATGCCTCACCAGCTGTAGAAGGCCAGTTAGCCTACTAAATATCTTATCCAGCTGGTAGCCGCCTGCCTCAAGAATCAACTGGTCTCTCTTCGACCAGCTGGTCTCTCGGTCCACTGGTGCCACATCGATTGCCAACCTGGACCAATCCCAACTGATGAAGTTGACTCAGCACCAACGGCTCCCTACCACTGGTCAGAGTTCCAACGGCTAGAATTTGAATTCTATGTCTATATATATCTTTATCTTCAAATGAGTTTCTTACGGGAATTTCAATTCAAGAGCCGAAACTCTATAGAAATCTCTATCATTAAAGCAAACTCAACACTCGAAATACCTAGAGAATTCCCAAGTGTTGAGACCTTTCGAGATTTCACCATTGTTACTCAATCTGAGTTCTTGAGCATTCACTGCAGTTCAAGAGCTCGTTAGAAACCACTCATTCAAGTCAAGAAGCTGATTCGTTGAAGAAGGAAGTAGTTCTGCTGGTTCACCATTTTCAGAGAAGTTCAAGCTCTGGAAATTAGGAAGCTTGCTGGTCTAATAGTTTTTAGTCTAGCTATTGTAAAGTTGTAAGGGTCACGACCTAGGAATCAAGCTTATATCTCGACAAGTGAGTCCAGCTCTAGGACTGGTTCTCAGCTAGTAAAAATAAGAGAGAAATTGGATCCAAAAGTTAAAGGGATTCTCAAGTTCGACAGAACTTGACGTGATTGCAGGAAAGTTTCTCCGAACCACTATAAAATTGACTGTCTCGCTCTCTCTCTCTTTATTTTTTTCAGTTGATTTAATCTTACTGTTACTAACCATCTTGCATCATACATTCATCCAACTGATATCATAAAGAATTTTTATTTAGAAGAGTACTTCAACAAAACCACCAACTTCCGCATCCAGCTCGCTCCCCTTATTCACCAGCAGCAAGTCTGCTGAAAAAGAAGGAGTTCGATCTGATCTCTGAGCTTGCTCCTTTTCATAGAGCCTGCTGTTAGTTCAAATCTGTATTTTCGCAAAACTGTTGGAGATTGGTGTATTCCCCCCCTCCATACACCAATTATACTCTTTCCGGGACCAACATCACATATATTCAAAGTATGAGACAATTGAACTGAGTCGGAGGGAGTATCAACTATCATATCGATTATTTATGAAATCTCACAAATAAATAATCAATATAAAAAATATATGACACTTTTATAATTATTTATCTCCAATTAAAATTTAAAATATTAAAAATTTGAATTTGATCTTCTACTTTTTTACATTTTAATCTTTAACAATCGATTATAAATATATCGATAGTATATGCCATCAATCCTCATTTTAATTGCATTAGCTAATTGAGACTATTAAGAATTAAGATAACAATGTGCAGAGACCTCGATTCATCCCAAAATAAGGAGAAAGGGGCAAAAAAAATTTAACTAATTAAAAATCATTTGATTTCATTCTTTAAATGTAAAGGTAGAGATGAATAATTTTGAATATGTGATGTCTTGTTTTATATATACATAAAAATAATAGTAAAATGGAGAAAATTCCAACATGATCAAATTTAGATTTTCAATATCTTAAATTTAATTGGAGACAAATAATAATTTTAAAAGTATTGTGTATCTTTTATATTGGTAAATTATTGGTGATGTTTCATAAATAGTCGATGTGGGATAGTTGAAATTAAACAGAATTAATGAATTTTAAAGTTAAAGCCATGAACATTTAGGAAAATATTTGCGAAAATTTATAATAATGCCAAAAGAAAAAGAATTTTTATTTATTCAATTAAATATCAAATTCACTAATTAAATTGATCCAATAATACTTAATTTGAACTAATTTGTGTTATTATTATCTTGAAGATATATGTTATTATATTTTACATAAATTTTTCCATGTTGCTATTTAATTAGAATAAATTACCAAATATGCATTGATGATTTTTTAAGCTATTCTTTGATATTTTGATTCGGTCAGATGAATTAGATTAAACATGAATTTATATATATGGATTAAATATATTTTGTTAGTTGATCTGATTAGAATCTAGTGTAGATATATCTCTAAATATATATTAGTTAAATCTTATATATAATTCCGCAGCGGATTCGGAGCACCGCGTTAATTCATAGCAGGTACGAGTATGAATAGTTACTCTCCACACCCGCTAAAAATACCCGCTTAGAGTATATAAGTTATTAATTTTTATTTTTTTTAAGTTTACAAGATAAAATAATTAGCAAGAGACCATAAATTTGAATAAAATATTTGGAAACGTAGATGTTAATTTAATTTATGAATTTTTGGTTATGGGCGGCGGATTACAGACAAGTGACGGGTGGCGGGTATGGGTGGCGACTGGTACCTGTCACGGGTCGCGAGTACAGGGTATAGCCTTTGTTCATGGGTATGGGCATGGATATCAACAATCAATGCTCGCCGTACCCGATTGACATCCCTAGGTTTGATCAGACTCAATTGTTTTTAGTAAAAAAAAATTTTAGCCCTAACACTATTTCGGTATTGAGGTGGCCCGTTGGCCAAGATTTTTTTGCGAAATTCGTATACCCGCTAAAAATAGCCGCTCATGATATATAAGTTATTTTTCTTCTTTTTTTTTTCTAAGCTTACAAGATAAAATAATTAGCAAGAGACTATGAATTTGATTAAAATATCTGGAAACGTAGATGTTACTTATAATTCCGCAGCGGATTCGGAGCACTACATTAATTCATATGCTTACGTGGCATCACCTACGGCCTCCATTCTTATTTATCTAAAATCTTATATATATTAATTATTATTTATATATTTTATATTGTACATATATATATTTGCACTTCAAATTTAAAAATTTAATTATAATTATGAGGAGGGGAGGATTCGAACTCATGATCTCTAACACAATAGTCTATATCTTATACCACTTCACCACGTCATTAATTAATGTTATTTAAGGCATACAATATATTATATGTTTCGTTCCGAATTTGGAGCACCACAATCACGTGCCTACGTGGCGTCTCCTACATTCTTTATTAATTATTTATCTAAATTTATAGAAATTAATTCTAATTTTATATTCTATATATTAATAGAATTTCAAATATATAGAATTACGATAAGAATATGTATATTGATATATTTGTAAGTTTATTAGATAATCATTAAACTATTTATGAATTCGTAGTGTCAGTGCGCACAAATTAATTCATAGTTGTTAATATAACAATGAATAAAATTTTAAACTATTGATTTAATTGTGTTTATGAGTATATATAGATGTATTTTAGATAAATAAGAATGAAGGATGAAAAATATCATTTTATATTGTATTTCTATTTATTTAAAATATCCCGTCCCACATCAAAATCTCAAAGCTAAGCACATATATATAGTTGCATATAAAAGAGAATTTAGATAATATAATTATGCAAAATTATTTTGGTATTTCTCATAGAAGTAAAATAATTTGCATTCTTTAAATTGATCATTTGACACTCAAAATAAGTAGAACTACACAAGAAATAATTGGGTCTCTAATTAAATGAGTTACGCATGCGTTTGGTCAATTCGTGCTTTTTACCCATATTTATTGGGCTATTCGGGTTGGCTCGCCCAAATCGAGCTAATCTAACTTTTAGAATATATTTTTAACATAAAATTTAAGCATCATTTTAAAATTTTTGATTAATCCAATTCTTTCATACTATTTTCGAGTTTTTTAAATATATTTTGGCCTTAGCAAAACTTCAATTTTGAGGTGGCCCGCTGGCCAAGAAATTTGTAAAATTCTTTTAATATATATCAATATATAACTATGTTTGTCAAATTCTTAAAAATAAATAAATATATATATGCTATTAGACATAAAATCAATTTTGAGGTAGCCTGTTGGCCAATAATTTTTTGAAATTTTCGATTTGAATCGATCAAACTAAATTATTTTTGAGTTAAAATGTGACATCCCACATTAATAAGTATGGGATGTCAAGATAGTATATGTATAGGCTCAATGGACTCTCTAGCAACTTGGGTTAACCATTTTAGCAAAGCGAGGACGAACACCAATTAGTTGCTACAGTATAATTATAGGCTCAATGGCCTCTCTAGCAACTTGGGTTAACCATTTTAGCAAAGCGATGACGAACGTCAAGTAGTTGCTAGCCAGCCCATTGTGCCACTGTAGCATAACGGGCTTCCACCCCATGGTACCGGGGCATTACAAATGTTATTAGAGCCGACCCTGGGCGAGCTCCATGGCCCTGGGGGCGGTCCTACATGTAAGTTATGATGAAGACGTCGTATATTCAACTGTGAGAGATTGTGACATCCCATATCGAATAAGTATGTGATGCTATTTACAGGTTTGTTAATATATTTTGGTCTTAACACAACTTCAATTGAGGTGGCCCGTTGCCCAAGAAATTTGTAAAAATATTTTAATATGTATATATGTATACTATTAGACATAAAATCAATTTTGAGGTGGTCCGTTGGCCGAAATATTCGATTTGAATCGATCAAACTAAAATATTTTTGAGTTAAATGTGACATCCCACATCGAATAAGTATGGGATATCAAGACAGTATAAATATGGGCTCAATGGATTCTCTAGCAACTTGAGTTAACCATTTTAGCAAAGCGAAGACGAACGCCAAGTAGTTGCTCGTGTGTCCATTGTGCCACCATAGCATAATGGGCTTCCACCCCGTGGTACCCGGGCATTACAAATGGTATCAGAGCCGACCCGGGCGAGCTCCATGGGCTCGAGGGCAGTCCTACATGTAAGTCACGATGAAGACGTCGTATATTCAACGGGGGGAGACTGTGACATCCCATATCAAATAAGTATGGTCTGTCTGTCAAGACAGTATAAGTATGAGCTCAATAAACTCTTTAGCAACTTGAGTTAACCATTTTGGCAAAGCGGGTACGAACGCCAAGTAGTTACAAGTGGGCCCATTGTGCCACCGTAGCATAACGGGCTCCCACACCGTAGGCCCGGGCGTTACATAAAATATTTTGGCTCTAGACTAAGAAATTTTTGAAAATTTATTAAACGGTTCAACTGCTCGAACCATGTAGAGGTGACCAAATACGGGTTCGGGTACGGAACCGTACCCGTACCCGGCGGGTATGGTTCTACATAATTGTTCTCATACCCTAACTGCCGTATAGGCAGGTACGAGTATGAGTACGAGTACGAGTACAAGTACAACCTGACGGTTCCAGTGGGTTTTATAATTATTATTTTAATATTAAAAATTCATTTTAAATTCTATTAGTTGTACCTCGAATTATTTGAAATAAAAAATATTATTTTATTACAAATAATCCAACAATGTAAACCAAAATCAGGCTTCTAAATAATGAATTAAACGATGTCAAGTTATTTAAAAATTTAATCTTGAAGGACAGAGCATTGTTAAAATAAATTTAGTTGAAATTTAATGGAAAAAATGTTAAAGTAGGCTAAAAAGTGCATTCTAATTAAAACTAATTAATAAAAAAAAAAATATATGAAATACATATCAAAATGAAGGGTCAGCTGGTATAGGAACCAGCGGGTCGGGGGTCCAACTTTTAGTACCCGTACCCGAACCGCCGCCTTTCGACAGGTACGGTTCCGAACCCAAACCGGCGAGTACGGGTACGAGTACAAACACCAACCCTCCAGTACGTGTATGAATGCATGTATGGGTCGACGTGTATAATTATTTTGGTCATCTCTAGAACCATGTCCCGAAAAATATTCCGTGAAGGGTATTTTTGCTTCGAAGTAGCAACGTTAAGGGTGTTTTTGCTACTTTTCTTATAAAAAAAAAAGAAAAAAAAGAAAACGAAAGTAAAATATTTTGAGTTAAGGCTATTTTCAGTTACAATTGATCAATCTAAATTGTTTTTGATTTATAATATTTTTAAATTTAAGACACTTGACAATATATTATACACGTTTCAACGATTATCAGGTCATCCTTATCGGGCTAGGGGTATTTTTTTAGTTTGGGTTGATTAGGCTAAACCGTTTTTCAGTAAAAAAAAGTAAATTGGCCCTATCACTATTTCGGTATGAGGTGGTCCGTTAGTCAATAAATTTTGAATTTTTTTGGCCTAACACTATTTCGATGTTGAGGTGGTCCATTAGCCAAAAAGTTTTTGAAATTTTTTGCCCTAACACTATTTCGATTTTGAGGTGGCTCATTAGCCAAAAAGTTTTTGAAATGCTCTTAGTATGTATCAATAAATATATATATTTTTTTTAGACTCAAGTTCAATTTTGATATTTTAAAAAATATTTTAGTATGTATCGATAGCTATAATTGTCAATTTTTTGTAGCAAAAAAAATATTTTTAATTTCAAACACTTGACAATATATTAGGCACAAAATCGATTTTGAGGTGGTCCGTTAGTGAATAAAATTTTAGAATTCTTTAGTATGTATCGATAACTATAATTATAATTTTTTTTAGCAAAATTGTATATTTTCAATATAAAACACTTCACAATAAATTAGACATAAAATGAGAATCGTTTCAAGATTTACTGTTGATCGGACAGACCTTCATGCTATTTTCTAAACATAGTACAACATATTAAAATATTTTTAATAAAATTTTAATTTGATTTTGTAACACTTTTTTTTAACAAATTATCATAATACAATCATCTTAATAAATACTACAATAAAATGACACCCCGTCGAATTTCGACGGGATACAAACTAGTTAAATTAAATCAAACTAATTGCTTGATAAGGTAAGTTCATGAGAATTTAGTAAAATAATAAAAAAAATCAGGATTGATTGACCTTTATTTTGGTAATATATATATATATATATATATATATATATATAAGAGACATACTCATGTGCGGCCAGTGATACAGTGCGGTCCAACCATAAAACCCACAATCTTCCAACCATAAAACTCACAATCTAACAGGCCTATAACTGAAAATAATATAAGTAATGAATTTATTTAGCCAAATAATTTATTAATTTTTAAGGTTTGACCATATTATACAGCCGGCTTCATGCAAGTCTCTGTCAAGAAAAAATAATTAGAAGTTATAAAAAAGGATAGAGATTAGAGCCCAATCGAATCCAAGACCTTCAAAACGGGCCAAACTGAACCGATTTTCAAAACCGGGTTCAATTATTTTACATCACCGCCCTCTCTCCGTTGTCACAAAATTATCTTCCCACATTTTCCGATCGCGGCGGATCCAACTCGGTGACCCATGCCATGTGGAGAAGAAACTCACTGAGTCTGTCTTCCAAACTCGCTCGCCTCAGCTCCAACCCTCCTTCATTTCTCCTCCTCCGCGGCTCCCCCAAATTTCACCGCCATGGAACCCTCGCTCGATCCAATTTCACCAGCCCCGAGTCCACGTCAGCCGCGGATCCTGTGATTTGGTCTCGGTCCGGCCCCGATGTTCGGTATCTCGGCACGCCTGCAACGTCCCGTGGCGCGGCTGACTTGCCGGCGGCGGCTGTGGCGGCATCTGCGTCGGTGGTCAAGGCTAAGGAAGTGGCGGACTTGGTTAGGCACTACAGCAGATGCTATTGGGAGCTTTCGAAAGCTAAATTAAGGTTATCAATTTTATTCATTTTGATTTGCCTATGTTCTCTTTGAGTTGACCTCTTGATTAGTTTATCCATACAAATTCGACAGTATTGATTTTGATTATTAGGGGTATTATTAGCATGTTTTGCATCATTTATTTCTATGGAATTTTAAATTCTTTATCTGCCCATCGTTTGCTTGATGATTTCGGAAAGCTGATTCTGGGAGTAGGTTATATATAATTCCATATATTAGTTGAAATTTCGGTAGTTATCACATGATGCATCATGCACGGGCAATGGCTTCTTCTATTTTGACATGGTTATCCATGATACATTTTGATTATATGTTATATGAAAAAGGAAGAGAATGAATTCGTATCTACCTTATTCGGATTGGATTGTATAAATCTGATTCTTCTACGGTGATCCTCAGCATGCTAGTCGTGGCCACCTCTGGCACTGGTTATATTCTTGGGAGTGGTAGTTCAATCGATTACCTTGGCCTTTGCTGCACGTGTGCAGGCACCATGATGGTTGCAGCTTCGGCTAACTCCTTAAATCAGGTGTGGTCTCATTTTCTTTTAACTGTAAGATTTTAATACAACATATTTAGGGAAAAGATGCATCACATGCTAATTATCTTCACATTGTATATTCCTAAGCTTTATGCTGTTTAACTCTATCGTTGGGATGATTCCATTAACTAGCCATTCATGCTCCATGCGGGTTAAATCACAACAAACTGAAATGATGAAATGGAAAATGAACTTAACGGGAGCTAAATGATTGTGAAATTGTGTTGGTCTGTAAATGCATTTATCAAATATATATATGGCAATTGTGATTTCACTCTAAATGCTTCTCTATATTGCTTTTGTTAAACCACAATCTAAGGGCAGGGTGAACAAGTATGAGGTAGTAATTACACCTTTTTGTATGTACCTAATACTACACAAACTTAAATGTTCATTTGAGTGTAGAGTTGCATGTCGTTGGTGAATGAGGCTGATAAAATAAAAATGTACATTTCTGAGTTACCATAAATTTGGTAATAATTACATTTATGGCCTGAACAAATTTGTCTCACAGAGAATAGTATGAAGAGTGCATATTACAACTAGAAGATAAGTTTTCATAAAATTGTATTACTTATTTAATCAACACTAAATCCAAAGGCTGAAGGCCTGCATAGTTTAGGGCATTGGGATTATGAAATGCTCAACTTTATGTGCCAAGTGAATGTATAGTACTGCCTGGCAGATTTATCCTGTTATCGAAACATTTTGACCAAAAGACGTGGCTTTTTTATGTCGCTAGATTTCCACCTACCCTTTGCTAAAAACTTGATTTGTTGCACTTTTTTGGCACTAGGTGTTTGAGGTTAAAAATGACGCAAGGATGAATAGAACCAGACTTAGACCAATGCCATCTGGGCGCATAACCAAACCTCATGCAGTTATGTGGGCGTCTACCATGGGCTTAGCAGGCACTACTCTGCTGGCTTGCGAGGTGGTTACGGCATACTAAATTGTTTATTAAGTTTATTAGAATGTTATCTGGTGTGGAGGGTTGATGATGCGTAATAAGGTTTTTGCAGGCTAATATGTTGGCAGCAGGTCTCGCAGCTTGCAATCTTGTCCTCTATGCATTCGTGTATACTCCACTAAAGCAAATACATCCAGTAAATACCTGGGTTGGAGCTATAGTTGGTGCAATCCCACCTCTCCTTGGGTAAGATTCTACTTTCATAGGTCATCTAGCTGCTCCTCAACTTAATGACATGACAGAATTTACTGCGTGATGATTTTTCTTATGAAAACAATCGGCCCTCATATCACCTCTTTCTAGAATTGTTTCATTTCAGATCTCCTTGTTGAGCTTTAATTCTTAAGAGTATCCAGTTACTTGAACCATGGTTGTGATGCACTATAGAATGCTATATTTTTGTAAGTGTTCTAGTTGTTCATGGATCCACATGCAGTTCAATTTTAAGTTGTCAGACATTAGTCTCCATGACCAAAAGTTCATTAGCCAAGCTTCCTTTAGTTAGGATGTTATGAAACTCTTCAAGTCATAATTTACCTTTAATATGCAAATTATCATCTAATAAATCAGCTGATAGTTAATTTTTCTGTGTCAGGTGGGCTGCAGCTTCTGGCCAGATCTCACTTAATTCAATGATGCTTCCTGCTGCTCTATACTTTTGGCAAATACCTCATTTTATGGCCCTTGCATACTTATGTCGCAAGGATTATGCTGATGGAGGGTATGCAATCCTGAATGTGACTTAACTTTTTAGAATGAACAACTTATTGGTGATGTTTGATTAGCAGTTACAACAAACCTTATACATGAACTCCCAGTAAATTCTTCTGTTATTATGTAGTGGAGGTATCTTTGGATGATCTTACTGCTCTCTTATTTGACCAACTTTCTTGAACCATTTTTAAATTTTAGTATGCTGACTAAAATCATGGTTATTGTCCTTAGTTTAGTTACGAAGAGGGATGACATGTTTATATATTATTCTCTTACATCCAAGAATGAGTTATGCTATTTATTGATAGACCCGAATCTCTGCTTATGGTTGTGAGTGTGTGACCATTTATTTATCTAAAGATTGCTTTCTAATTCCATTCTCGTTTCTCAATATTAGGTTCAAGATGTTTTCACTGGCCGATGCTACTGGTTACAGAACAGCTATGGTTGCCCTGAGGAACTGTCTTTATTTGCTTCCGTTGGGTTACCTGGCTTATGATTGTAAGTTGCTATTGGTTGACTTGTTTATAATTCAGTCATTAAATTTATTTCCCTAGTTCCTGGTGATACTTGGTGTTTTTAGCCCACATCTATGTGTTTGCTTAGAGTTCCTCTTGTAATCACATTATTATCTGTTATTCGGTGATAAAAAGGAAGGAAAGTAGGCATTTACATTGTTGGGGAATGGAAAGCTTCGATGATTTAACCTTAGACCTCACCCTTTACACAGGAAATTCTACTGCTTAGCTTGATTATCACCTTAGATGGCCAGGATGATTTCCTCTAAAAACTAGAGGCTATATTTGAATTTATTTTTTCTTGTCAAATCTTTGTCTCGAGTCCATCACATATTCCAGCCTCAAAATAAATTTTAGTTACATTTGTTTCCTTAGCGGTATTATGTGCAAACACATGTGTTCATGTGCTCTAGCAATTCCGATGAATGATCTCAGATAATGTAATACTTGTATCTATTATTTAACCTAAACTCCATGCACCCAAACTTATGCAAATATGGATGATGGTCAACTGCAGGGGGTATCACTTCACAGTGGTTCTGCTTCGAGTCAACGCTCCTGGCTCTTGCAATCAGTTCCACTGCAGGATTATTCCTCTCAAACCGTACAACAAAAAATGCACGGAGAATGTTCCATGCTAGCCTCCTCTATCTTCCCGTGTTCATGGGCGGACTCCTTGTACACCGTCGTTCATCTGATAATGAGCAACCTCTTGCCGTGGAGAACTCGAATCAATTATCAGATTATTCATCATCTTCCTCCATAGATGGAGAGCTGACCGAACCTTCCACCCCTCAGAAAAACAGAAGACCTGTTATGTCGCGGCCTCCGGTAGCATATGCCTCAGTTGCTCCGTTTCCGTTCTTACCAGCTCCGTATGTTAGCAACTGAGTTGTAAGAGATGTACAGTGGACAAAAATGTGAAGAAGTTGATACAGTTATGGGGAAAATTTTTGTGGAGTATGCGAGTGAGAATAAGCATGGTTGAATTTGCGAATTAAGCGTTGTTATTTGTAAAAGAAGATCGTGATTCTTTGCTTTCTCATTTTGGACAGAGGAGGTGATAATTCCTCCCAAAAAGTTTGAGACTAGTGAGATGGCTTTTTTCATTGACAAAGTGATACTTGACCAAATCATGATTTGGAATATAGATGTTATTCATTTAAACATGATTTTTGTGTATATAATGCGTATATAACTTTAGTACGGACGTGACGTTATATCTTACATACAGAAACGTTCCAATGTCCACCGTGGACATACTTAATGTGTCTACCGGTGATGTGGCAATGTCTCGTCGGCAATCTTTCTTATTAGGGTTTAGTTTTTTTAGGTAGGGTTTAGTTTTTAATGGTAGTTTAATTAATTTTGGTATATTTTTTTTAACTTCTTTATTTATACCAATGTCATATCATGACAAAGGTAATACTCCCTTCGTCCTGCGGCAATTGTCTCTATTTTCTTATTCGGACGTCCCATTTAATTGTCCAGTTTCCTAAAATGACAAAAATGAGTGGCTATAATTAACTCTCTTTCATCAGAATTAATTACAACCACATATCTTACATTGTATTGACTATTGTGTCATTTTCCTACCGGATAATTACCGCGGGACGGAAGGAGTATTAGATTATCTAGAAGTCATGTTGAATGGAATAAAAAGAAATGGTAATCCACTTTTTATCGCAGTTAATTCGAAAGTTTAGACAATAAAATGGGTTTTGGCAATTGCCATTTGAGAGAAATGATATGCTACTCACCTCCCGGTTGACACTTTCGTGGGCACCTCTTTGTTTTATCACGTTTGCATTGCTTTTTTTTAATTTTTATTTTTATTCTATATTCTAGTATATTAAAAATTAATTTAGAAATCATAAAATCTAAAAAATCAATGTTCAATTTGTTATTTTTATTTTTAACTTCAAAAAATGAGTAATAAAATAAATCGAGCTTTGATTTTTATGTATTTTTTAGATTTTATGATTTCTAAATTAATTTCTAAGATACTAGAATATAGAATAAAAATAAAAATTAAAAAAAAGCAATACAAACGTGATAAAACGACGAGGTGCCCATGAAGGTGTCCACCGGGAGGTGAGTAGCATATCATTTCTCATATTTTTAATAGATAGATATCAAATGGCCGAGAAATGGTATGCTACTCACCTCCCGGTGGGCACCTTCATGAGCACCTCGTCGTTTTATCACGTTTGTATTGTTTTTTTTATTTTTATTTTTATTCTATATTCTAGTATCTTAGAAATTAATTTAGAAATCATAAAATCTAAAAAATACATAAAATCCAAAGCTCGATTTATTTTATTACTCATTTTTTAAAGTTAAAAATAAAAATAACAAATTGAACATTGATTTTTTAGATTTTATGATTTATAAATTAATTTTTAATATATTAGAATATAGAATAAAAATAAAAATTAAAAAAAAATAATGCAAACATGATAAAACGACGAGGTGCCCACGAAAGTGCCCACCGGGAGGTGAGTAACATATAATTTCTCTTAAAAATATTTTCCCAAATTAATCGACCATTAAATTAAAATAATCAAAATTTCAATTCTCTGTTAATGAAAACGGTAAAGGAAAGCGAGCCAAAAGGCTCGCTATCATTGTCAAGCTGGATATTTTTCTCCAAGTTGTGTTAAAAACCCTAAATCCTAATATCACTCGCCCACAAACCGGGAAAGTAAAGCCTCGCCTGATTTTCGTCGGAGAAAATGGCTTCACTGGCTTTGTCCGAAAGCAGCTTATTGAGATCGACTCAACTCGATTCTAAAACCTCTTTTCTCATTGTCAGTTTCTCTTTCTGCAAATCATGCTTGTTTGTCATGAATTTGCTCGATTGTTTTGTTTTGATATATGGTGGTCTTGTTTTTGCAGCGGTGTAACAATTTGTCGGAGTCATTGAAGTACAAGGACAATGGGAGACCGGTGACCGCCGGCAGGGATTCTAACGGCCGGGCGGCGGCGGCGCTTCCCAGTTTCTTGACCTCCCCCAATCAGTTCCTTGACAGGATTCCGGTTCCGAAAAACGACACGCGTCTCCGCATTTTCTCCGGCACTGCAAACCCTTCTCTTTCTCAGGTATCAGCTTGGTTACCTTTTTTTTGTTCAGTTGATGTGTCTTTTCTTTTTCTTTTTTTGTACGTTTGTAATTGTTGTTATATGCGAAGCGAACGCTGGACTTGAATAGGTTAGAGATTGCGCCAACTCAAGAGTCAAGATTATACAACTTCCGTAGTTTGTAGCTTGTATTAGTAGCTAGTTGGATAACCTAGAAGGCGCTAACAATTCAGTTTTCCAGGAAAATGTAGGAGAAACTGAACTCATATCCATGCCTATTTGTTTTGGTTAGGAATAACGATTTGCATGTTTTGAAGTGGTGTGCATTCTGATGCTTTTTCTTGCATTTCTGGGGGAAAACTGCTGTAATTCATGATCTCTCTTCCCGTGTCAATGATAATTGTTCAGCCATTTGCTGATTAATTTGAATGGCCGCTTCTTTCTTTTTGTGCGTGAAATTCCTGTGAAACTACAATTGGAGTATCTTATATGTTTTCATGATATCATGGTCGAAACCTTGTTGCGATACATGTTATGTTTATTTCTTCCTGAGCTTCGTTCTGCGGGCCTATCCATTCCTTTATAGGATGGCTTTTGACTGAAACTCTCGATACAGGAAATTGCCTGTTACATGGGTCTGGAGCTTGGTAAGATAAAGATCAAACGATTTGCTGATGGGGAAATTTATGTTCAATTACAAGAGAGTGTCCGAGGGTGTGATGTGTATCTTGTGCAACCTACTTGTCCTCCAGCAAATGAAAATCTCATGGAGCTCTTGATAATGATTGATGCTTGCCGTCGAGCATCAGCCAAAAATATTACTGCTGTTATCCCTTATTTTGGATATGCACGGGCTGATCGAAAGGTAAGGTTCACATTTCATAGTTTGATGAGTCTGTAAGGGAACTTTCTTAGTTTGGAGATTTTCACTTAAGATAATGTACTTCTGATCTACTTATTGTAGTCGAATAGGTAGAAAAATTGATTTGGAAACAGAAGATTAACTCAAGTTATCACAACATTGTTCATTGCACAATTCTGTGTTTCACAAAGCTAATAATTGGTTAATGTCATAGGCTTGTCAAATAGTTATAGTTTACCATTTGAAATGGTTAAGATAGTATGCTTAGCTTTTGTTTTGCCCCACCTGTTTTGTTTGTTATGAAGTGCATTTCTGTTTCAGACTCAAGGACGTGAATCCATTGCAGCCAAACTTGTGGCAAATTTGATTACTGAAGCAGGTGCAGATCGGGTATTAGCATGCGATCTTCATTCTGGACAGTCCATGGGCTATTTTGATATTCCAGTAGATCATGTGCATGGCCAGGTAAAGAACTGCAAATAAAAGTGACTTGCCGTTTATGACTTGAGCTCAAGCTAACTATCGGCCTATTTCAGAAGTGATTTGTTGAACTTTATGAACGAAAAAGATCTCCCGTAATTGATCATAGCTTGAGTTTACTTCCAAGTTCTTCTTGGGGATATTAATTACTCCATATATTAGGGCGTATTACATTTACATTGTTACTCTACTGGTTGCATTATTAGGTTCTTTGGGTTATTCATACCAGTTTATTATAGTCAAGTACTGCGTTTTGCAGCCAGTCATACTTGACTACCTTGCCAGCAAGACAATATGTTATGATGATTTGGTTGTGGTTTCACCGGATGTTGGTGGGGTTGCTAGAGCTAGAGCCTTTGCCAAAAAGTTATCTGATGCTCCGTTGGCCATTGTGGATAAAAGGCGTCATGGGCACAATGTTGCTGAGGTGAAAACTTTTAACACTATGTACATACTTTATAATGCACCTCACGTAGTTAGAAAATGGCTCGAGTACATTTCTACTTTATATTGGCTGGAAATTTGGGAATATTACTAGGTAAGTTTGGTTGCTGCAGGTCATGAGATTTTTGCTCATTTCCTATGAATGAAGCTTGAACCATAATATTGACTTGTTCAAATACTCAGGTGATGAATTTGATTGGTGATGTTCGAGGAAAAGTGGCAGTGATGGTGGATGACATGATTGATACTGCTGGTTAGTGTGTTGCAAATATTTCAGATTTAGATCCTCATTCTCTTCCGATTCGAAGCAATTGATAAAGGAACTTCAGATGTTTTGGGTTGATGCAGTCTTCTTTATTTTGACTGTTGTTGCAAAAGATTCTCATGCAAAATACCATGCAGGAACTATTGCAAAAGGAGCAGCTCTATTACATCAAGAAGGAGCTAGGGAGGTTTATGCTTGCAGTACTCATGCTGTTTTCAGGTACTAGTTCATATTTTAGACATAGTTTCACCATTTTCTGTTCATTGTTATCTTCTTAAATCAACGGTATGTGTTGGATTACTGAAAAGTGGGCGTATACTTGTACAGTCCTCCAGCTATAGAAAGATTGTCAAGCGGTCTGTTTCAAGAGGTTATCATCACAAACACCATTCCAGTTGCAGAGCAGAACTACTTTCCTCAGCTTACAATCTTATCCGTCGCTAACCTTCTAGGTGAAACCATATGGCGTGTGCATGATGATTGTGCTGTAAGTAGTCTGAGTATTTTCTATTTTACAGTATTTTGAGATTTAGACGGTATGTAACGTACGAGTACCTAACTCCGCTTTATGTCGCAAAATTTCAGGGTGGTTTTGAACCTTACTCGAGTTTGGGGATTGACTAACATTCCTTCCAAGGGCTTTTGATAGACTCAACATGTCATTGCAGTTTTGCTGACACTTGAAATGAAAAAAAGGAGACCAATTTGCTGAAATTCCGACATAAAGTGTGTTGCAATATTGTAATCCCGTTGTACAAATCTTTTCTAGAGACCGTGTGTTAACATTTCATAAGATAAATGTGTTAGTGTTGTATATGCCAGTTTAGTTGAGTTGTGTTGGCCATTTCTATATAAAGGATTTTCAGTCTCATATAGTTTTTGTTTAAGTATCTAATGTGTGTCAGAAGTTATGAAACTTTGTACCAAAATTGATTTTCTTAATTTTATTTTATTATTTATTTTTAACTTTTTGATATTATGATTCAATTTAATTTTACACTAATTGATTATGGTTTATCAATTTAATTAGGATTTATATTTATTTATTACTAGGATTTCATTCAATTTTAATAGATTCTTTTTTTAACGGAACTAGTGTTGCGCCCGTGCGTTGCACGGAACATACGAATTATAAAGAGTGATAAAATAAATAGAAATTTGAAATTATATATTTTCTCTCACATTATTATTGAATAAACACAATACAATATATTATTGTTATTTTTAATAAAAATGTAATTTTTATAATATTGAAAACCTAAAATAATTTAAAAGAATATAAGTAAATATAATTTTAAAACATATGTTATACTACATGTCTACATTTATATGAAACTACTATTGATATTATGATACTATTTGAATTATTTGGTATTTTATTTAAATTATTAATACTTATCTAAATAATTAGTAATTATTATTTTCCTTTATTAATTTGATACATTTCTTTGAAAAAATAATACATCAAAAAATAAGCAATAAATCGCGATCACAATAAATTTATCGATCAATTACTTTAAATCTAACTTAATATTATTTCACAAAAATTCAATTAATAATTAGTTTTATTTGTGACAATGTATTCAAAATTTCTATTGTCACAACAAAATTTTACACAAATTATTTATAATAAAAAATAGGATTGAAAAATAATAATAATAACATATGCATGTAGCAAAATAAAGAAATTAATAGAATGATTTAATGCAAAAATAGAATATTCGCAAGCAATGAAACACTATTATAATTTAAATCCATTTATTACCAAATCCATTGAACAATTTATAACTCTTTGAAATAAATCACCTTCATAAAACTATTGGACAATTGGTGATCACTTTTGGAGGGAAAATGGCATTGTTGTAATTTTTGCCAACAATTCTACTTTTATATATTGTATAGATTCAATTTTATTAGTTAAAAATGAAGGGAAAAAAAATGCTAAAAAAGGAATTAAAATCAAGAAAAAAATCGATTTTGATAATTGGGTTGCATAGAATATAGGATATCATCTGTTCGAATTCCCCCAAGTCCTATTCATTAAAATTAGTTTGTATCCCGTCGAAATTCGACAGGGTATACTTTATTGTATATTTATAAAAATAGTAGTATTTTGATAATTTGTCGAAATGATTTTCATTTTATTTCTAATTTATCGTAAAGTGTCTTAAATTGAAAATATACACTTTTGTTACAAAAATTTTATAATTATAGTTATCGATACATACTAAAAGAATTCTAAAAATTTATTGGCTAATGAGTCACCTCAAAACCGAGTTATCCCGGCACACCACGTCTGTTGCTTGACGCAGCTCTCGCCAAGACTTTTGCATACGTGAGCACACCACGGCTCACACTTGGCTGTTTCATCGTCATGTCCTGCCCAGGCTCCACATGGTCCACTTTCGGCATGTCATGGCCCTCATCTAACACTTGCATACCCGAAATATACTGTATCGTGTTGACCCGAGCCTCCTCAACCACTGATTCATCGACCACATCCATTCAACTTCTCCCCACGTTAGCCTTCCATTTCGGGCAGTTTTGGGGTCTCCATCACATATGAAGCACCCGCAAAGCTTGTCCCCGCCCGCGAAGCATGACTCGCCGCACCACCAGCGTTGGGTCATTAAAAGCCTTCTTGTTCCAACCTTTCCTTTTGTCCTTAGCACATCTCGGAAGAGTCACCTGCCTTAAAGTCCACCAACTCCTTGGCAGCGGCTAGCGCAGACGGCAAATCATTGACACCCGTAAGCGCTTCATCTCAGTTTTGGCCAAATGCTGCAATACATAAGAGCATTTTAAAATCTTTTTGGCCAACGGACCACCTCAAAATCGAAATAGTATTGGAGCCAAAAAAAATTCGAAAACTTCTTGGCCAACGGACCACCTCAATACCGAAATAGTGTTGGGGCAAAAATATTTTTTACAAAAAATCAGTCCAGCCTGATGAACCTCAACTGAAAAATAGTATTATGATAATTTGTTAGAAAATATGTTTTACAAAGTCGTGTTAAATTTTATTAGAAAAATAATTTAATGCGGTGTACTCCATTATTGAGTAGTTGTACTCTATTTATACGTATTAATAAAAAAAATTAAATCATTGAAGGAAATCTCCATTATGGAATTTTTCATGGCCAATGGGCCACCTCAAAATCAATATAGTATTATGGCCAAAATATTTTAACACAAAAAAAAAAGTCAATCCGAATTGAAAATAGCTCACGAAACTCATTTTGTGTCTAATTATTGTCAATTTTTTTTAAATTAAAAAAATATTTTTTTGTTACAAAAATTCGACAATTAAAACTATATATAAATACTAAAAGAATTTAGAAAATTTATTGGCCAATGAGCCACCTCAAAATTGATTTTGTGTTTAATTAAAAATATATTTTTGATTACAAAAATTTGCCAATTGTTGTTATCGATACAAACTAAAAGAAAATCAAAATCTTTTGGGCAGGCCACCTCAAAATTGAAATGGTATTAAATATAGCCCGAGCCAAAATATTTTACTTTTTTTTAATTTTTTTTTCCTTTTTTTTTAATTTTGGGAAGAGTAGCAAAAACACCCTCAACATTGAAATATTTTTCTGGTCATAGTTCGATCAGTTGAACCATTTAATAAATAAATTAATAAAAATAATAAAAATATCTATTGTATATTTATAAATATCAAAAAAATCATGATTTATATAGTATAGGTTCATAAAAATTGAAGAAACACATGTTAAAATCAATAAAAAAATATAAATATTCATATTATATATATTTATACTCAAAACATATATTTATAATTTTATAAAATGAACATAATGTAGTTGATAATGATTCAAAACTGATTGAATAATGAATATATATACTGTAAGCCTTAAATAAATACTGTATTATTTAGTGATGTGGTGTAGTGGTACAATAATTAAATTTTTAAATTTTATGTATAATATAAATAGATTATAATAATAATTAATATATTATATATATATATAATAACTAATATGTATAAATATATAAATTTTAGATAAATAAGAATTGAAGCCGTAGGAGACGCTGTGTAGGCTCGTGGAACGCATAATATATATATATATATATATATATATATATATATATATAGAGAGAGAGAGAGAGAGAGAGAGAGAGAGGGAGAGAGTGGATCATGTGCTAAAAGATTCTCATGTGAGAAATGAGAATAGATCTTATCCACATATCTAATACTTCGTATTAATTTGTGGTTGTGATTAATTCAAAAAATTAAAACTATAAGCATCCTTAATACAATTAAAGGGTATATTGGGTAGTTTAATAATAACATTTTATCTCTCACGTCACTAGATGCGGAAATCACGGCCGTAACTTTATGCACAAGGAATTTTTTTGCTTTCGATGAGAATGTCAAGCATCATTTATATTTTTGAGAGCAAGTTTGAATCAATTTATTCTAATAACATTCCTATTAAAATATTTTTTTTTTGTAGCATTCCTATTTATCTCGCAGAAGAACATATAAATCGGATTTTTACTAAAAATCCATTCCCATAAAAATATATTTTTAATTTAGTGCTTTGTATATGGCATTTTTAAAAGTAACCGTAAACATAAAATATGTAGTCTTAAGCATTTAAATACATTGCCATAAGCATAAAAGATTGGAGTCGTAAGCATAATTTATCCTAACACAAAGAGGATATAAGTACATTTTTTTTATTTAAGCATACAAATATATAGCATTAAGCATAGAAATATGTTACCGTAAGCACTAAAATATGCAGCTGTAAGCATAATTTATACTAACAAAAACATGCTACATATATATTTTTATTTAAGCATAAAACTATGTAGCCTTAAAGCATGGAAATATGTTACCGTAAGCATTAAAATATTGAGCCGTAAGCATAAAAACATGGCGTTTGAAAATATGATGATAACTATTTACAAAATAAAAACTTGAGCGATAAAATTATTTATTGATGAAACAAAATGAACGAAATAATAAAATATGTGAGTGAAGAAGGTTAACAGAAATATAACAACTTCTCTAAATATGGATGAGAGAGGAGAGAGAGAGAGTTAAAACGTTTCATGCACAGATATGATCAATCCCATAATTGTAGGAATTTGAAAATGTAAGATATGTTTTCTATGCCCAATAATATCCTCCCCGTCTTACACTATTTTGTAACTGCCAATCTTACACATTAATCTCTCATAAATCGAGAGCCATTGATCTAGTAAAATGAATGAATGAGATTTATTCTCATTTCTTATGTGGGGACTCATTCTCATATGATCTATCCTATATATATATATATTGAAGATAATTATAATTTCAAGATATGTGTTTATGGAATTTTTCATATATGGATGGTAATAAGAGATTGATGAAATCTTAATTATGTAAATTTATTATATTTAATAATGACTTAATATGTATAAAAATTCAGAATTTAGATAAATAGGGAACGGAGGCCGTAGGAGGCAGAACGGAGGCCGTTGAATCGCTTTCGTGCTCCAAATCCGTATCAGAACTTATAATATATTGATATTGATATTGATTGATTGTGGTACCAACACATAGGGAAACAGTGTATTTTTTTTTAAATAAATAAAAGTAGTGATTGGCAAGTGTAAAGTGAAGTGAGCTTGGGCCATGAGGCCCATGACTAGAAGTTAGATATATTGCTGTAGAAAAAGCTAAAAGCCTCTAACCCAAGAGTTAAAAGAAGTTAAGTGAAGGTGGGCCAGAGAGAGCAGAAAATTCTAGCAAATGGCAACCAGTCGGAGCCCCGAGATCCGGAAAGACGCCGTCCACAACCGCTGGGTCATATTCTCTCCGGCCAGAGCACGCCGCCCCTCCGATTTCAAAGCCAAGACCGACGCCACTTCATCCGCCAATGCTCAGACCGAGTGCCCTTTCTGCGCCGGCCACGAGAACGAGTGCGCGCCGGAGATTTTCCGTTTCCCGCCTGAATCCACCACCGACTGGAAGATTCGGGTCATCCAGAACCTCTACCCAGCTCTCAGCCGCGATTTGGTTCCCTCCGATGTCGAGTGCGGCGGCGGCCCGGCTGCCGTGGCCGGGTTCGGGTTTCACGACGTGGTGATCGAGTCGCCGGCGCATCCGGTTCACCTAGCCGATCTCTCACCGGCTCAGATGGCTGATGTTTTGCTCGCTTACAAGAAGCGGATCGATCAGCTTCGCGGCTTTGATTCTATCAAATATGTTCAGGTTCCTCCTCCCTCTCTCCCTTAAAAATCTTCTAAAACAAAATACTCCATTAGTTAATTCTTATCTGTTAATGAGGTTTGAGAAAGAAGCTTTTACTGGCTCTGAATCAGAAATGGCGAATAGTCATGAAGTTATATTTGAATGTAAATTAATCCATAATTCTGTCAATTTGCATATATTTGATTCTAATGCATACTGATGATTCCAATCGTGATAAGCAAATTGCATTGTTAATTTTTTTTGCAGAGCTTGAAACTTAGGTGTATCCGAAAATTGGATTAGTTAAATGGGAACGGTACTTGACCTAGTTATGTTAATACATTTGTTGCATCAATGCATTTAGGTTTTCAAGAACCACGGTGCCACAGCTGGGGCATCAATGAGCCATTCACACAGTCAAATTCTAGCACTTCCAGTCATTCCACCCACAGCTTCTTCAAGAATTCAAAGCATGAAGGAACATTTCCAGCAAAAGGGAGAGTGTGCCCTCTGCCAAATAACTCGGGATGACTTATTAATACATGAATCTAACCATTTCAAATCAATTGTGCCTTATGCTGCAAAGTTTCCTTTTGAGATATGGATCGTTCCCCGTCTTCACTCTTCTCATTTTCACGAGCTCGATCATGATATGGTAATACATGTTGCTTGCCCTCTAGCCAATGGAAATGAAATAAAGCTTTTTGGTGAAGAAAAAAGTGTATCTTTTTGCTTTGCATTTAGTTTCGTATACTTGTGCTGATGTATATGAGCATTTGGATTTGGGACAGGCAAATGATCTTGGTGGTTTGTTGAAGCTTATGTTGGTGAAGATGTGTTTGCAGCTGAAAAACCCGCCTTATAATATGATGATTCACAGTGCCCCTCTTCATACGGATTCGACACAACTGCCTTTCTCTCACTGGTTTGTACAGATAGTTCCTCAGCTAACGGTGGTGGGAGGATTCGAGCTCGGAAGTGGGTGCTTCATCAATCCTGTTCTGCCTGAGGATGCTGCAAAAGTGTTGAGGGAAGTAAGTGTACAATAAGATTAGAGACTAGTAGTGATGCATTTGATTCTGAAATATATATATATACAGTACCTTATAATTTTATCAGAGTTGATGATGAAGATGACTGTGATATGAATAAACATGGATTAGAAGACTTCCTTCAATTTTGAGTTTAATGCCAATAACATGCTTGTAATTATGGACAAACCCTTTGATGTGAAATAGAAATGTATGGGACTTGAAATTGGCACTTTCTCCTGCTCTTATTCATTTTGACTTCGAAGATGCTATGACCTCAATATCTTTATAATTAATAACTGGGCATTCTTTAATTTATAGTACTATCTGTTTAATGAAATTATTTTAGTTCATTTTTTTGGAAGAAAAAGGTTCATCATTAAATGACAATTTGTATTCAAAGGGGTCAAACAACTCTAAAAGAGGTCAAATGTCCCATTATACAAAATTTCTGTTTATGTATAATATCGGAAGAAAATGCTGATGTAATTATTATCAGAGAATGATATTGTTTTGTTACTCTTACTCTTTACTAAAATAAGTGCGTGCTCAGTGCTCTTCTTCCATCTGAAAAATTGGAATATTCGACCAATCACTCATCTGTCTCCCTTTAATTGTTCACTTTTATTATTTTACCCACATATATTCCCGTTGTAGACAATTTAGGTGGGACGAAATGAGTACAATATATTACTCCCTCTATCGTAGTATCCCGTAAAAGAAAGAATTCTTCAAAAATCCATTTTAAAACCCATCGTTTTGAAGCGTGGAAAAGCGTGCCAAAAAAGGCAAAAAAGAAATGAGCCAATTTAAACGAAATGGAGGGAGTATTACATAATACCCCTTCCCTCCCTCTCAAAAATGCGGCAAAAATTATGGCACGAGTTTTAAGAAAATATAAGAGATGGTGATATCTAGAAAATATATGGTATTTTTATAAATAAAAGGTTAAAATAGGGGCAAAGAAAAGACAGGTGGGACAAAGAAAAGGCTGGTGATAGTAAGGTAGTGTTAAAAAAAATATATTAAAATAACATAGTCTGTATTGGGTGAAATGAAGAAAGTATTAATTATAGCCAAATTCTAATTTTGGAAAGCTACGTGCATCTAATTTCTTAAAACATACTACAATGTTTTCAAGGATGATTCTTTTCATTTTATTCAACTAGTTTGTGCCTCGTGCGATGCACGGGAAAGTAAATTTATAATATTTATATCGAATATAATAAAAATACTTACTCCGTCCCCCATATGTGTGTGCATTTACTTTTTGCATGTATTTCAATGTGTCAAAATATATATATTAAAGATAAATTGAGTCTCATTTTATATAATATAATAAGTTGAAAATGATATCAATTTAAGGCTCCTAAGTTTGATTTACTCCCATTATCATATTAATTTTGTTTAACTTTTTATTTTAACAATGGTAAGTTTATTCTTTTCTTTACTTTACTTAAAAAAAATGGAATGAAACATATTAATGTAATAATACAAAAGTGATTCACGGATGGTCAGTGATTCGCGAATGGTCTTTAGAAATTGATTCGGATCATATATTTTGCATTAACAAAGTTAAAAGAATGTTTCTTATTTCTGGATCAAGATTGTAACACACACACGCACACACACATATTTATATTTATATTTATATTTATATTGTTATAGATCTATGATAAAAAATTCTGAATTAACTTGAAGATATTAAGATATGATTACCTTTGTTGCTGAATAATTATAACTTATGATTTATATGGATATAAATTAAATCAAATTAACAGCCGGCAACATCTTTGTTTCATTGTGTATTATGTTCTTTAATTTCACCCCATTTCCACCTTCGTAATCTTGAGGCCTCAACTTATCGCCTTTCAATGTTTTAAAATTTATTAGTATCAAATTTTATATCTCAGATATAAAAGACTTGATATATTACCATTATCTTTATCAAAATTCCTTCCCGAAAGCGTGAAAGCCGAAACAACTAACAACTTGTACGCTTCTAGTTTCATTGACATTTAAAAATCTGTTCAAAGAAAAAAATATAAAAAGAAAATATTTTATGGTATATTTTTCAGCATTAAAAATAGTTATTTTTAAAACTAATTAACATATTAGGAAACTTGAACAAAATTACAACAAAAACCATCTGTAAAACCTTATTGGCATTAAATTTTCGAAACATAATGCTACAACACATAATACGTACTTAGTGTATATCAATCTGGATTTGTGTAAATAAGTAAGAAAAAAAGAAAATACTTCGATAGTTAAAAAAGAACAAAGGATACAAATAAAATGGTTGGAAACTACCTCCTCCTCCTCCTCCTTCTTCTTCTTCTTCTTCTTCTTCTTCTTCTTCTTCTTCTTCTTCTTCTTCTTCTTCTTCTTCTTCTTCTTCTTCTTCTTCTTCTTCTTCTTCTTCTTCTTCTTCTTCTTCTTCTTCTTCGAGCATTAGCATTGGAGCCCTTTAATATTATATATATTAGTATTTTAATGAAGTTGGGGGCTCCCATTTTTGCCACAGTGGAGCCCTCCGACTTCATAGTGGGTCTCATTATTTTATATTATTTTTATTTTATTTTTTAATTAATTATTTTGATGATTTAAACAAAAATAAGATTTTTTTTAATTCGATTGTATTGCACATTTGAAAAATTACAATACAATTGAAAGAAAAAAAAAATATAAAAAATACATAGTGATAAAAAAGCTAATCGTGGGAGGGAGGGGGAGGCCGAGCTTTTCGCAAACGATTTCTACCATTTGCTCGTGCCTTTGTTTCATTTTCGGAGGCATTTCGGAGGTATCTTTGAGATAGATGTCGTACATGGTCGATAACTCAAGAGAGTTGGCTATTTTTTGGAGCGCCTCCTTCGCCGTCTCCTTCACACTCCCGGAGGCCGCCTCGTCGGAGTTGGACATTCTCGACTTCCCTCTTGCATTTGCCTTTGCCACTTTCGAACCCTCAGGCCGGGGTCGGTATCCGCCAGTGCTCGTGGAATCTGCCATCTCCGTCGAAGGAGTTGACTCCCTACTACTCTCAGTGGAGTATGAGCTGTCGATGCTAGTTTTGCATCATTTCATAGCATCGATGGAGGCGGTTAAGAATTTGGGAGTCACCTTTTCCCAAGCCTTGTAATATTTGAACGGTTTTCCCATCATCTCTTGCAATTGGCGGAATACGTCACTTAGAATATCCTCCGTGCCTCTTCTGCTAGCCAAGTTGATCTGGCACGAATAGTAGAACGCTGCGAACAACTTCATATCTTTTATTGCACGTTTCTAATGATGGCGCAATTTCTCAGAGTGGCGAGAAAACGTATTAGCTTGGCGAATTTAGTTGTAGCGGTTGGCGATTCGAACCCACAAAGCAAGCTCCTTTTGCTTGTTGCTCCAGATTGAATTGTGGGATATATCTACCCAAACACGAGCAAGACACGCCGTCTCCTCCTCGAAATATGGCAAGACGCCGTCCGCATCGTCTATCGGCAGCTCCGCTTCTACGTTCCGTATTGTGCCGCGACCTCGAGCTCTTCCACCACCTCGAGCTCTTCCTCCGTCTCGAGCTCTTCCTCCACCTCGTGCTCGTCCTCCTCGAGCTACTTGCACTGGCACGGGCACCTCCTCGACCTCCTCATCCTCCTCCGGTAGATGAGATTCTGTTGGTATCAACCGGTCAGAAACACACAGAGGTACTCACAGAGCTCTGTACAGCGACAAACTCGATGAGCACAAACACAGCGGAATAGTTTAGAACGAAAAACAGATCAAGAAAAATAAGAACACAAAAATAATTTGTGCAAGATATCGTGAGGAAACACATAGAGATGTTCACTGTAAGCAGCACTATGAGTGCAACAATGAACAGAAACGCAGTGAAAATTTTTGGACGAAAAATTGAAACAAAAAAATACGAACCCAGAACTGGTTTGTGCAAGATATCGTGAGGATATCTTGCGTGCCTCGAGGCGAAACGATTTACTATAATTCACAAAGAATTACAAACTAGAATTGAGGAAAAGAACTATGAAAAATACTAACCCTAAAGTTAGTTTACTCAACTCACACACAACCTTTTGGATCTCTCTCTCTATTCTATGATTCAAACTTCTCCTCTCCAAAAAGGCATAAACAAACTTATCTTCAATCTCTCTCAAGTTTATATGGATCAACTTTCTCCATCATACTACACGCATTAGCTTCCCACGATCTGAATGTGGTTGAACATGAGAGCAGTTTTCTCTCACGTAAATCTCCAACCACGTCACCCATGATTTCCCTTTGACCTATTCCACCTCTCCACTTATATAGTGCTTTAGTAATTAACGAGCTTCTTGCTGCAGATCCAACAGAGCTGAAGCCCATTACTCTGAAGCCCAACGATTGGATCCGGATTTGCTCCCCCTCACTTCAGCCCAAGTGCTGCAGCCCAATATCACCTAAAATCAGCCCAAACCTGCAACACATAAACAAAGACAAAAAAACTACAAGTGAAGAAAGACAAAACATACAAGAGGTAGCTTTCAACAAACTCCCCCTTTTTATCTTTCTTCACAAAACCAACAGCAACACAAACAAGAAATGAGTGTTGAAAATCAAATGCTAAAACCAAACAAAGGAGTTTATAGCATAAAACATCGTGAACAAAAACTGTGCAGCAGCAATGTCAATCCAAGTCATCAAAATCACAAATCACGCAGAGATAAACAAAGTGTCTAGCACTTTAAATAAAACAACCAACTCTGCAAAACACACAGCTGGATCAACATCTCACTTCATCAACACCCTTGTCTTCATCATAAACACCAGCCAACTCTTCTTCAGCATCTGCATCATCACCATCATCTTCCCCTTTTTGTGAAGAAAGCAGAAGATCAAGCTGCTGGTGTTGGTGTTTAGCAAGGAACACATCAATGTTGGCAACAGAGTGACTGCGTCTTTGCAGGAGGCTGAGTGACATTGACATTGGGGTTGACCATCGACGATTCGAAGGCATGGAATCCAGATACTTGATAGAGGATGAAAGGGTTGAAGAATTTAGATTGTGGAGCAGAATGCGAAGGACTCAAAGCAGGATTTGAAGTGATTTGAGTTAGTGTGGGTGTAGATATGAGAAGAACAGAGAAGATAACATAGACTGACAGAGAGAGAGGGGTAGTATATACATAGATTTAAAGAGGGATGATATGAGAGACCTCATATCACAACCTTTAAAATTGAAACTAAGATATGGAAAGGGAGAGACAAATAATTGAGATAAGTACAATTGACATGAAGGTCAAACGTTGAGATATATCAATTATACCCCAGAGAATAAAGAGAGATCCAAAACAATAAAAAATTTCAAGGGAAGTGTTCCATCACACACCCCAAAACCATGTTGCTGAGCTCTGCATTGTAAAATTATGAATTATATCTGGCTAGATAAATTTATTTCTTTTTTTCTTTCTTTTTTTTTCTTTTTTTTTTTGTATGTACACCATTTTTCAAGGAGGCACTTATACAGAGTCTTTGACACTGACTGTGCTCCAAGTTATATGTTTTTTTTTTAAATAAAGAAAGATATACTAGCCAGAACTTCGTTGGCTGCACAAGGCAGAATGCAGAGCTAGCAACATCCACCTAACTTTTCAGATGGAACACATTTCGAGAGAGTTTCTAAGTTTAGAAAATCTCTCAAAATCAAGGGGTTTCGTAAATATATCAGCAATTTGATCTTCAGTTCGAAGGTACTTTACCTCAAGTATCTTCTTCTCCACCAAATCTCTAAGGAAGTGATATCGGGTGTCGATGTATTTAGTGCGACCAAATTGGACAGGGTTCTTTGTGATGTGGATGGTGCTGGTGTTGTCACAGAGTATTGTGATACCTTTCCCATCAAGTTTATAGTCCTCCAACATCCTTTTCAACCACAGCAGTTGAGTAGCACAACTCCCAGCTGCCACGTACTCAGCCTCTGAGGTTGACAATGTGACACAATTCTGTTTCTCGCTGTGCCAAGACACAATGTTGTTGCCAATGTAGCAACAACTTCCACTAGTGCTCTTCCTTCCTTCCTTCCAAGTGTCCTCCCCAATCTGAGTGTGGATTTGCTTGAAACCTGGCACAAGGATAGACACTAAACAAAATATTAGGTCGAGCTGAAGTTAAGTATAACGAACTCCTTATCATTGAGTGGTACACAACAACATCCACTTCATGTGTCAGAATTTCTCCAACAATGGGTTTGAAATGCTCCAGCAACTCCCTTGATTTGGTCATGTGCCTGGAACAAGTACTATCAAAATACCAGGCTCCCCCTATCTTCGAGCTTGATGCTGTGAACACAACATTGCACACCATCTTGCCTTTACTCTTCGATTCAGAAGCACCTCCAATCTTGCTTTTAGTCCCACTCTTTATCACTTTTTCTTCAAGCATCTTAACTTTCTGCTTCTCCTTCAACCAGTCTCTACAGTAAGGATTAATGTGTCCAGCTTTGTGACAGTGATGGCACTTGAAGATCCTTCTTGATGTCTTCACGGGTTCATTTTCCTACAAGTCAGACTTTGATCTAACAAATGGTTTTTCATTTGTTGATAGAACAGCGGTTTAGTCACCTCAACAAATCCTAAGCCTCTAGATCCCAACTGTGGTAAAGCAAGAACTTCATTTAACTTAGTAGAACCAATATTCAGTTTGTGAAAGGTTTTCTCAGCTAGATCAAGTTTAACAGCTTGCTTACCTAGCTCAGAATCATTTTGTGTGAGCATTACCTCCAATCTTACAAGCTGGGCCTTGAACTCATCATTCTCCTTGGTCAGGACCTCATTTCTTCTGACTTGCTTCTTGAACTTGATCAGCAACTCATCATATGAATCTTTAAGTTCCACCAATACCTGAAGTGAATCATCAACAAGCTCCAATTCTTCACTTACATCCTGTACAGGTTCTAATACTCGTTAGACAAAACAAATCAGAATAATCACAAGAATCATCAATAATTGATGATACTGCAACCATCATTGAGGGCTCCTCTATGGTCGGTTCAGGGGTCTCTGTAACAGGTTCAGCTATTTCATCATCACTTAATGATATGAAATTTACAACTTTACCTCTTTTTCTGAATGTGTTTGCACACTCATTAGCATAATGACCATACCTCGACATTTATGGCATTGGATTTTGGAGTAGTCCCTCGGTTTGAACTGCTGTGGATCTGACATATTTCTTCTTGGGGGAACAACATTCCCTTGTGATGAACTTGGGAGTTCTTTAAGAACTACAGAGCTGCCAACTCTCCTATTTGGATCCGAATTATTTTGATCCCTTCCTCTACCTGCAAACCTATTGAAATTTTTTACTAAAGCATTTACCTTTTGAGTTAAAAGTTCCATGCTTGGTTCCTCCATGTCATCAAAGATGACATCATCATCAGCTTGTTCAGATGGGCTTGCTCGTGGTGGTGTGTACACAGAGCTAGATAATGAGGCTTGAAGAGCTAGACTTTTCGTCGGTGTATATCCTTCTGATGCTTCCAGATCCATTTTAAACATTTTGAGGTCGTTCATCATTGCAGTAAACTCAAGGGCCCCAACATTCTTCATCGTAGTGATTGCTGTGACCTTTTGCTGGAACTTGAGAGTTAGCGTACGCAGCGCCTTTGACACCATGAGCTTGTTGGGAATGGGCTCTCCAATATCCATGCACTCGTTGGCAATATCCAAGATTTTGTTGCAGTAATCACCCACTGATTCATTATTCCTCATCCTAAGATTCTCAAACTTAGTGGTGAGAATACGTACCCTTGTGTCCTTGACAGCAGTGTCACCTTGGCAGTGGAGTTCCAAAATATCCCAAGCCTCTTTTGCGGACTCACAATTCTTGATCAACTTGAACATGTTGACATCCACTGTAGAGAAGATTGCATTAATGGCTTTGTCATTGAAAGTTGCTGCCTCATTCTCTTCCCTTGTCCATTCGCTTGTTGGCTTTCGAACAGAGTCTCCCTCTTCGTCCGCCTTCTTCGGATGTGACCAGCCATGAAGAACATGAGACCATGCTCTAACATTAATGGATTTGATGTAGTGTCTGACCCTTACTCTCCAAAACGAGTAATTCTAACCATCCAACACTGGAGGTTTGTTGAACACCGTGCCAGTGAGATCCATCTGCCATACCAGGACCGTCACTCAGTGTATCGAGTGTCGGCTCTGATACCACTTGTTGGTATCAACCACCAGCTCTGATACCACTTGTTGGTATCAACCGGTGGACAGAAACACACAGAGGTACTCACAGAGCTCTGTACAGCGACAGACTCGATGAGCACAAACGCGCGGAATAGTTTAGAACGAAAAATAGATCAAGAAAAATAAGAACACAAAAATAATTTATGCAAGATATCGTGAGGAAACACACAGAGATGTTCACTGTAAGCAGCGTTATGAGTGCAACAATGAACAGAAACGCAGCGAAAATTTTTGGACGAAAAATTGAAACAGAAAAATACAAACCCAGAACTGGTTTGTGCAAGATATCGTGAGGATATCTTGCGTGCCTCAAGGTGAAACGATTTACTATAATTCACAAAGAATTACAAACTAGAATTGAGGAAAAGAACTATGAAAAATACTAACCCTAAAGTTAGTTTACTCAATTCACACACAACCTTTTGGATCTCTCTCTCTATTCTATGATTCAAACTTCTCCTCTCCAAAAAGGCGTAAACAAACTTATCTTCAATCTCTCTCGAGTTTATATGGATCAACTTTCTCCATCATACTACACGCATTAGCTTCCCATGATCTGAATGTGGTTGAACATGAGAGCAGTTTTCTCTCACGTAAATCTCCAACCACGTCACCCATGATTTCCCTTTGACCTATTCCACCTCTCCACTTATATAGTGCTTTAGTAATTAACGAGCTTCTTGCTGCAGATCCAACATAGCTGAAGCCCATTACTCTGAAGCCCAACGACTGGATCCGGATTTGCTCCCCCTCACTTCAGCCCAAGTGCTGCAGCCCAATATCACCTAAAATCAGCCCAAACATGCAACACATAAACAAAGACAAAAAAACTACAAGTGAAGAAAGACAAAACATACAAGAGGTAGCTTTCAACAGATTTGTCGGCCAAACTCAATGCCGGAAGTGAGTCATCATCTTCCTTGTCGAATGACGACATGCGGCTGACAGGTGAGTGCCTCGATCGAGAAGAGCCCATCAGCAAGGAAAATAACGGCCTCGGTGTGTACGCCACTTGAAAGCCGCCTCGGTTGGAAAAATTTATCAAGTTGGGTTGGAAGACGTAAGGAAGAAAACCTTGAGGCCGGGTAGGTGTAGGAGTGTGAATGGGAGGAGTTGGAGTGTGGATGAGAGACGTTGAAGTGTAAGGTAAATTTGGATAATTTGGGTAATTTGGATAATTTTATTAATTTGGGTAATTTTGGTTTGGATCGTTGTACTCATTTCCAAACCAATATTTTGGGTCGGAAGGATCCATTTGATAACTTGGATGAAAATGAAGAGAATTTGAAGTTGGAATTGAAGAAAATAGAGAGAGTTTGAGGAAGAAAGTGGTGTAGAATTGTGAGAAATGGGGGTAGTATTTATAGATAAAAAATTAGGGAAAAAATTAAATTCACCCGGTCAACGGTCAAACGACAGTTGACCAATCCGGACGTGACACATGGCGGGCGTCGGCAGGAGGGAGATGGGCGCGAATACGCCCGGGCGGGCGCGCCCTCTGAGGGCTGCAGCGGCAGCGCCCGGGCGTGAGGTCAGATGTGGCCATGGGTGTGAGGGCTCCGCCCTCCTTGCTGCGACTGCTCTTCTTAAACTCTCACTACTGCGTCTTTCCGGTCGGGTCAAATGTCTTCCTTGAAGGTTGATTTTATTATATCGTTGGATCTTGTTTAATAAATCTCTTGATTCATTCTGCAAATAGAAAATATTTTAAAGAACAGTGTGAGCTACGACATCATATAGTTAGCGATCTGAAAATTATATACTACCTCCATCTCATTACATTAGTCCTCTTTGCTTTTTGATTGTTCGGCACGCTTTTCCACCGAAACCTAGTACGAGTTTTAAAATATAATTTTGATGTATTCATTTTTTCACGGGGTACTATGACACTCATTTCATTTCTGTAATCTCTCTCTACATGCTTTCTCCCTCTCTCTCTCTCTCTCTCTCGATTCATCTCCACTCTCCGCCGGTGAAATCATCTCTCGCCGTCGATTTAACCAATTTCTTCGCTGCAATAATGATACCTACCCACCGTGAATCTCATTCCTACAATGAATCTTCAAAAGTCTCTTCTCGTACAAAACCTAGATCAGATCTAGGGTTTTGCTCGTGAGGTAACTCCGTCCGAAGCTGCATATCTGAGTCGCCTCCGTTGTCCCCCGGTTACCTCACGATTTCGTCGAAGAGCTGGATTTGATGGGCTCCGATGCCATCGGCTCTGACCTCTCCAACGATTCCAGACTACAGTCTGTGTTCGACGAGGAGCTGGAGTTGATGGGCTCCGATGCCATCGACTCTGACCTCTCCAACGATTCCAGACTACAGTCTGTGTTCGACGAGGAGCTGGATTTGATGGGCTCCGATGCCATCGACTCTGACCTCTCCAACGATTCCAGACTACAGTGTGTGTTCGACGAGGAGCTGGAGTTGATGGGCTCTGATGCCATCGACTCTGACCTCTCCAACGATTCCAGACTACAGTCTGTGTCCGACGAGGAGCTGGATTTGATGGGCTCCGATGCCATTGGCTCTGACCTCTCCAACGATTCCAGACTACAATCTGTATTCGACGAGGAGCTGGATTTGATGGGCATTGCCTCCGATGATTCTTTCGTCCCTACTGTGTTCAATGAGGAGTTCGCTTTGGCCGCAGATTCCCTCGAGCCAAAAGTGTGTCTATTTTGCAGCGGTGGTAAGGCGCACTCCGACTCCAGCTCCGGCAGAGTAGCCACCGAAAGAAAGCGGCCGCTCATCAATGTTATTAGTCCCGAAATGCCTATGAGCAATGGTGAAAATGGTGATCTGAGCAGTGGTTCCATTGCAAGGGTGAATTCGTGGATTGAAGGACAGATGGATCGAACATCTCCAAAAGCAAAGAAGAGGGCCTTCTATGGATTTGGTTAATTCTTCTCCATTCTTTGTTTGTTAGTCTTTTTTATGGGATTTCATGTTACAGTATTTTGTTGTGGCAATTCATGTTTCAAATTCTGTGAGAATATGGTTAAAATTTGTTACTGAAATGTGACTTGCTTTTCACTTTTTGCTAAAGATTATGCATATTCATGATCATCTTTTTTTGAAGTGGTTTCAACATTCTGCAATGGTAATTTAGACAATTGATGTAATAAAAGAGTAGTAATCTTCACTGATTTTGAAACATAAAAGGATTACTTTCATAAACATTAAGAGAGCATGTACAAAAAGATTGATTTGTCTCAATTCCTAGCAGCTGTGGCAGATCATTTACAAAAACTACAGATGTTCAAAAAGAGACTAAGTTAAAGTCCTGCCCAAAAAATATGCAAGCTTTAAGTCTAATGAGTTTGGCTACGCAATTACAGAAATAGGTTGCTTTAAACATATTCAAAAACCACAGATGTTTACTTCTTTTAAGCTGCATCAATGTTCAAATCTGCCAAAAGTTCAACAACCCCTGCATCCATGTTCAAATCTGCCAAAAGTTCAACAACCCCTGCATCCATGTTTAAATCTGCCATAAGTTCAGCAATCCCTCCAGCTCTTCCAACTTGAATTAGGTGGTTTATGCTCTCCCTCACTAACTCCTCAGGCACTTCCAAGTCATCTGGTAGTGCATTTTGCCTTATGAGTGCATCTTTCTTCATGTGAGGCATTTTGTAATTATTGTGTCCTTTGACCTTTAGGATCTCTTTCATACAACACTGTAAAGAAAGGAAAACCTTGTTAAGAGTAGTTGCCTCTAACTGATTGAAACTGCTTACCACAACATTTACTAGCTGGGGGGCATCCCTTCACACTTCCTCCTGTTGGATGCTCTGAATTGCCTTAAAAAATCCTAAGTCATTCACATTTGTATCTGGGGAGTTGGGGGGTTGTTGTATTAATGAAATCTCAAAACCATCATTACTGGCAGCTGCTCTGAAATCAGGATCTGTATCTTTAATGTGAGGTTTAGCATTGTCTTGTTGAATAGAGATGACTTTACTTAAGCTAGAGGGCCACACTCTCTTGATAGCAGGTATAATCTGAAAATAAATTATTCACTAGATGAATACATTTAATGGAATAATTCTAAAACTACAATACCAAATTTTCATGAATTAACTACTGCAGTAAGTATTGGTATAGAAGATACCACATTGAATGCATTCAATTATTCATCTAATATTGATACTATTTCTACAGCCATTAGTGCATTATGACATAATGCACATTTATGAACTGAAATGGATTGTACCTGCTTTATCACACAATCTTTGATGACTTGCTTTGTAATGCTCTGGATTGGCTTTGTTTCCTTAGTCCCTTTAGGCCTCCTTTTGCTGCCTCTTTTGGCTTTCACTTCTTCAGTGAAGGGCCAAATGCCTATTTTCCCATCAAAAATCACACTCCCATCACTTCCAAATAATGGTCTGCAGACTGCACACATAAACATTACTTTTGGGATGAATTTCTTGCTTTTGCAGCTTCTGTAGGGATCTTCCTCCATTGGAGTCATGTAATATCCGTGTGTATCCTTGGTTAAGTAAAACCACTTCTCATCTATGTGGATTACATTTTGCATTGACTTGAATTTCAAAATGTTAAGCATCCTATCATACTGAATTGCTTGTAAACTGAAAGATAACCTATTCAATTTGTTTGGAGCTATCAAAAGAGGTTTGATTGCATTAGTGTGTGCTCTGATCAGCCTTCGTTTTGCCCATCTTCCCACCACAGATTTTGGAACATGAATTGCCTTAGCAAGCTTTCTAATCGTACCTCTTTTTTGGTATTGAACATTTTGAATCTGCTCATAGTCTACTTCATGTTTTCTCTTCCTGCCCTTTCGATTCATTGGAACGTGAATGACTTCACCTTTTTCCATTTGTTGTTTTGTAGTAGCCTAGATTCTTGAAACTGTCTTTCTGCAGATGTTGAAAAGTGTGGCGGCTTCATTGATCTTCCCATGTGCTGGCTTTCCATTCGTCGAGCTTGAAAGAAGAAACTGCAGCAGCTGCTCCTTCTCTGTCTTCGGCAATTCTGGAGCTCCCATGGAAGACCTCTTGCTGTATTTTTAATTTTTTTAGTGTTATGAGTTGAAGTGTAAAGATGAGTTGGTAGTGTGCTGATACTTATAGCATGTTTTTAAATTCTGCACAAATAAATTAGAAGGAAATTTTGAATTTGGTTGAATTTTGGATTTGGCACCACTTTTTTGGCGAAAAATTGAATGAAAAGTTTTGGCCCCAAATTTTAATTTGTCTTTATTTTGTACAGCTGTTTTTTGTCTTATTCAATAACTTGAAGAATAAAAAAAATCGGACCATGCTCTCTCTCTTGTACAGCTGCTAATTCACACTTAATAAACCTAATAGAGTTATCCTCGGTTGTTGTGCCCAGACTAAATGGGACATCTTCAATGGGATGGAGGGAGTATAATTTATTTATATTTTATTCTTAATACATCGAGGCTTACGCCTCGGAACGCTTTGAGGCTTACGCCTCGTGAAACTACATGAAAACGCCTCGAGGCTTAAAACAGCCTTTTAAAACATTGATTTCATCTCTTCTTTTTTTTTTTCCGTTGAATTATATATAATTGAGTTCATAATTTATTGCTAGTTCATCAACTCGTTGCATCATTGTACTGTATTTTTCTTGTTTATAGGTATGTTGTGACAGCTGTCACATCGGTTCATGAGATGGAAAACGGGTTCAATGTCTGGTCCTTCAATGGCAAACTGCTGTACCGAATCCTCAAGGGTCATTTCTTTCAAGTAAGTTACCATTTCTCCAATCAACTTAATGAATGACTGTTTTTTGTAACCCTCAAATTGAATAATCAATACAAAAATGAGGTGAGAGGATGAGAGCTGCTGGTAGATTAATTCTTATAAATAAGATGATAGTAATAGCACTGGTAGTTTTCTAACTGACCATGTATAACGATTCAAAATGCAGTTCTTGTGGCGCCCAAGGCCTCCATCTTTCTTGTCTGCAGAGAAGGAAGAAGAGATTGCTAAGAATTTGAAGAAGTACAGCAAGAAATATGAGGCTGAGGATCAAGATATTTCTATGTTGCTGAGCGAACAAGACCGTGAAAAGAGAAAGATGTTGAAGGAAGAATGGAATAGGTGGATTAGTGAATGGAAGCGGCTGCACGAGGAAGATAAGCTGGAGAGAGAAAGCTGCGCGATGGAGAAGCTAGTGATGAGGAAGAAGAGTACGAGGCCAAAGAAGTTGAAATTGAGGAATTATTGGACGTTTCTGAAGAAGTTATATCCTTTGACTAAATGATCATCTGAATTTTTCGCCTTCTCTGGAATGGGTGTGGCCTGAGGAAATAAACAGATAGTCCTAGGTCAAAGAGAGCTTCTAGATTTTATTTATTTATTTATTTTTAAATGTTTTGTTCAACAAAGGTAAGCTGATTTTTGTATCGATTCGACGTATGAGAATATGCTCTGCAACTTTTTTGTTTTGGGTTTTTAATAGCATTGTTTATTTTAGCAATGCACGACCGGAACTCGGACTTCGGTTTAGTGCTTAGTAGCTTCTTAATAGCTCTGTTGGCATCAAACTCAGAGTTGGTTATATGGTTTAGTGCTTGCTTACTCGGTCATTGGATGCCTATCTCTAAATGGTTATGGGTTTTTAGGAGGCTTTAATTGATTATGGGATGTGATGATTAAGGTAATAAAATAATTATTTAAATAATAATAATTTTTAGTAATTTATTTATAAAGTTCAGATTTATAAATATAGGTAAGGAAAAATTTAGGGTCTAATTAAGTTACTAATTTGGTTTTTTTAATATATTATTACTATATGAAATAGGTCAAGATCAATTGAGAGGAAGTATATATCATGTCTCTAATACTAATATGTGCTGTAATTTTATTTCTGTTGGAAAAAATTATTTCTGAAAAAAAAAGGGTATATTTTAATTGTAAGATTAGAAGGTTATGACTTCGACTCTCCGCTCATTGAACAAAATCAAACGAAAAGTATGGTGATGGGAAAATGAAGATTTATTGGCCTGAATACATATATTCTACAAAATTGCCAAAATAAATAAATTACATAACCAATTACTACATAAGATGATAAGCGCAAGGCAGAAAAAACTCTCAAGTGAGCTGAGAGCATCTCTTTAGCTCAAGCTGGTACTTGACTTCCTTCTTGGAAACAACCATCATACCAGAAAGCTCTTCTACCTTTTCAATCAGGAGTTTTAACAATGACACTTTTGACAGAGTTCTGCATGACCCCACCATTATCAACTTCTGCTCAACATCAACAAGAAAAGAGTTGCCATATTAGATTGAATGCATTCATCTATTTTCAAGATTCATTCTTAATACTACCTCCGTCTCATTTAAGTAGACTTGTATTCCGTTTCGGTCCGTCTCAACTAATAGACCTGTTTCCTTAAAAGGAAATAACTTTATTTCACTTCAGTCCATCCCATCAGCCCTAATTGAGCCCAAATTAGAATCTGGCCCAATTAGCCCACTAATTAACCCTAACCCAAAACTAACCCTTATCCCCTTAACCCTAGATGAGAACCTCATTTCCATCTAGCTTTCTCTCTCTCTACCCGCACCTCTCTCTCTCCGATTTCTGGGAGACATCTCCGCCAAAAACCGCACCACCCTCCCTCCTCCCTTCATTCCCGACCATGAATCTTACAACCACTACATCTACGACGGCCGGTGGGGGGCGAAGCTGGCGGATATTGAAGAAAACCCAAGATCTATCACGCCGCCGCCTTCCCCCACCCGAAAAACCGTAGATCTATTGAAGCCGACAGCTAAAATTAGCCGTCGGAACCCTAGATCTGTCCCCCGCAACCGTCGACCCATGGCACGCCGTGAAACGCGGCGGCCAACCGGGATGAAGCTGGAGGAGTATGAAGATCTCAGCCCAGAAAAGCCGAGATCTGTTTCTCCGCCTCCAATTTCTGTGGCTTCGCCGTCCCCGCCGGCGTTGCCCGTCCCCGGTGGTGAAGCTCCAGACCGATCTGACCCGAAGATGTACCGACGCCTCCCGCGTTCCTGGTTCCGCTACCGAATTCTTCCGAATTGGGTACATGTGGGAGTTGCCGCCGCAGGGAGGTCTGAGGCGACGTCGGCGGAGGACAAGTAGGCCCAGAAAAGATCGATGCAGAGGCGTTGATGCAGAGGCGTTGAAAGGCTTATGAAGCCTTCAATTCTTGTGACTTCTACTCTGATCTTACTTTCCTCTGTTTAATTTTCTAGTTTTTATTTCGGTGATTGGATGCCTGAATCCTTCTGCAGTTTGTTTTTTTGTTTGGCCTCCAGTATTTATATGTTTATGTTTTTGATGGCTGGTGATGAATATTGATCCGAATTTTATCTGTGGATATGAATCTTTGTTGGGAATTTGGCTACTGTTGGAATTAGAATGATGATATGGTCTGACTACTGTGGGAATTAGAATGGGCTTAGCTTTATCTGCGATGATGACATAGGTTATAATTATAAGCTGATTCCTCTATTGGAATGGTTCTCATGTGCTTTATTTGGTTCTTGAATTGTCAGTGCCTATACTACAAACTGCATCATCATCTTGAATTCATTGAGCTAAATGGAAATTGCATTTCAATTGACTGTTAAAACTTGTGATGGTCCAGATTCTGATTTACAAATATTCTAAATGATTTACTGCATCTACATGTGTTATGCACAAAAAGCTACACAAAAAACTGCAAAACATGCCCTTTTGCTTCAAAAACTTGCACTTCATGGCATCTGCACAAAAATCTCTTCATCCATTCTTCTCTGAAACTGCACAAAAAAGTAATGCATGTTGTATGGCTATGCATTCATGTCTGGAACACCACCTCCAATATGTGGCACACTGATTCCCATAGCTACCATAAGTCCTTCTATTCCTTGTGTTCTTTCTTCTCCAATCAAGTAGTCAATGCTCTCTCTAACCAAAAACTGAGGCACTTCAAGGTTTGTAGGTAGCATCCTCTGCCTAATTAAGGCATCTTTATTCATATGTGGTTGCCTGAAATTGTTAGTACCCTTAGCCTTCATGATTTCTATGATAACCTGCTGTAGTGATAAGAAGACTTTATTCAAAGTCATTGCATCCAATTCTGTGAAACTGCTTGTCACTGCATCTATAAGTTCATCAGCATTCTTGCAGTTCTTCCTCTGTTGTAGGGCTTGAATTGCACAGAAAAACCCTAGATCATTTGCATTGCAATTAGGGGACTTTGCTGGCTGATTAACTAGCTGAATATGAAAACCATCTGAATTTGCAACTGCTTGAAAGTCTGCATCTCTGTTCTTGCAATTGCAATTAGGGGACTTTGCATTATCCTGTTGGATTTGGATGTTCTTGCTCAAACAACTAGGCCATTTCTGCTTGATTGCTGGAACAATCTAAAATTCAATAAACCTTTATGTGCATTTTACAATTATTGAAGCATATTAAGTGTGCCCGAAACTTGAACAATAATGGAAATGTAAACATTGTACCTCTTGGATCATGTAATCTCTAATGACCTGCCTTGTTATTTTCTGGATAGGCTTTATTTCAATAGTCCCTCTAGGCCTTCTTATGCTATTTCTTTTTGCTGCAACCTCTTCAACAAGAGGCCAAATTCCAATCTTTCCATCAAATAATATTGTGCCATCCACATCAAACACATGTCTACTCACTGCACATAGAAACATCACCTTAGGTATAAACTGCTTTGATTCACAAACTCTTAGTGGATCTGCTTCCATTGGTGTGAGATAGTAACTGCAGTTCTTCCTTGTTAGGTAGAACCATTTTTCATCAATGTGAATTGTGTTTTCCATGGCCTTGAACTTGAGAATATTGAGGCAAGAATCGTAGTGTAAGGCTTGTAGGCTAAACTGTAACCTGGAAAACATGTGATGAGCTGCCAATAAAGGTTTGATGGCATTTGAATGATGTCTGAGCAGAAGCTTAGCCCATCTTCCCACAGTAGCTCTAGAAATATCATCTCCAAGAGCATTATGCATAGATCGAATTGTACCTCTCTCTTGAACTGGAATTTGCTCTATTTTTGCAAAATCAATCTCATGCTTTTTCTTTCTGATTCTTGGTGTGCTTTTCTTCCTCTCAACATTTATCACTTCACTGAGAGCTCTTTGTTTTTTTGCTGAATTCCAGATTCTGCTAACTGCTTGCCTTCCAACTTTGAACTGGTCTGCAGCTGCTTGAATCTTGCCGCGTGGAATGCTCTGATCTTTCAAGTTTTCAAGCAAGTAGTGGAGTATGGAGTTTCTGGTTAAATCAGAGAGATCTTTCTTTTGCCCCATGGCAGCCTCCACCTTTTCCCTAGAGCTTTTCTGAAATTGTGTGCTGAAAATCCAAAGTGAATTGTATTTGCTGCCTTTATAGAATAGGTTAGACGATTCTGGAGGGAAATCCAAAGTGTAGAGCCATTTTCTAAATTTTGTGGCTCGTGTGTAATTTTTGAAAATTTTCGATTATTTTTGTATTAATTTATTCATGAACAGTTAAATGAAATGAACAGTAAACGCGCTACAGTATAGTTGCTACAGTAACAACAATTTTTAATTTTGTGCTTACTTTATGCTAAACATCCCTTATTTTTTTTTGCATTGGTTCCTGCATCTACAGTGTCTGTCCCAACTTAGTTGAGACAGAGGTAGTACTACTATATCACAATGTACAACTTCCAGTTACAAAATGGAGCAGTAAAACCGAGACAGGGATGGTAAAGAATTCCGAACCTTGGCGCGTGTAAGAGCTACGTTTATTCGGTGCCAGTCTCCAAGAAGTGAAGATGTGTGGTTTCTAGGGATTTCAGTCTACCTCACAAAAGACACCAATATACAGTCCTTATCCCTTCCCTGTACAAACGAAAGATAATCGTCTATCCATTGGTATAATATACACAGACAAATTTAAATCTAGAATTATCAATCCAAAATAAACTACTTCCAGAGGCATACAGGTGTTGCTATTAATTCATCACAAGCGGATTTCGTACCGTCTTAAGAAAATGCTAAAATTAATTTATTCTGAGAAGTCCCTGGGCAAGCAGCCCTCTTTTGCACAATTTAAGAACAATTTAGCTATCTCATTACAATATTAGGAAACCATCGCATTAAATAACAGACTAATTAACTTATTGATACAGCCAAGCATTACCTGATATTTGTCAATAGTATGTATCTCCACATGTTCAGGTACAGCTCCTCGGATGAGATTAGCCTGAGAGTTGTAAGGAGTAATAATGCCAATAGCTTGCCCTTCAATGCCTCTAAGTACCAGAGCTTTAACGGCCTATCTTAACACCAAATACATAAGGATAACATTTACAAAAATGTTTATTAGCAAGTAATTGTGCTAACATGCATTACAGCTGTAAAACATCTCCGTCTAAGAGACTTTAGACACGGAATTTTCACCTCTGCAATAATATGTGCTTCAGTTGGGTTGTTTAGAGCTTTGCGGTCATTGTTTTCATAAGCAGGCAACAAATCTACATTAGGAAAACCAATAGATTGTTCAGGCACACACGTAACTCTTACATGTTTAATATGAAGAGAGGGGGAACAGAACAAACCTGTGTTGATAAATATCAAAGGTTGGTTCGGATCAAGAACCTGTTTAACAGCAAGCAAGTTTATGGATAATGCATTTTTTAAATGAACTCCAATTTAAAATTTTAGGGCTAACAGAGAATAGGATTGACTGCCAATCAGTTCATGTAATGACAATGTGGGACTGACAATGTGGAGCTTATAGCAAGAACAAAGTACAGTAGTACTTGAGAATTGAGAAGCAGTGCTCAGAGACACTAGGTTGAATTAAATGGCATTTTTTTTCCTTTACTAACAAAAATAATTAAGAAAAACTTTACGTCCTGAATAGCACTAGGGACTAGTTAACTAAACAGGTATTTATCTCTAAGTAGGAAATAAGTCTATATTAGAAAGAGATAAATAAAATATTCTATCAAGACCTTCATCAACCACGCAGGTGAAGAAGCCGAAGACCTGTACTTGAGCTTTGCATTCTCTATTTCTGTAGAACCGCAACGCAATCTATTTCCATATATCAAGGCATTCGATAGTTCCATTATGGCTGCACACATCCGGTACTACATATTGTACAAAGTTGGATTCAGATTTTCAGTACGCGAACAGATCGAGTTGTAAATGAACCTTGAGTACCTGGCAATGCAAAGCTGCAATTGCATGTGGATGTGCTTCAGAAAGTCTGCAAAAGATGCTCACGCCCATTCCATTCTCCTTAGCCTCCGGACTCTAACATCAGATATGCCTTTCAGATATAATATCTCAACGTGACTTTGGAGCATTAAGAGGAAAGATATGAACCTGGACAAGTGGAGGTAACTGATAGTGATCACCAACAAGAACAAATCTTGACGCAAATGCCAGTGGGCCCAAGGATACCTGATTAAGAAATAGGAAGAAATTGATTTAATAAACCCATCAGATAACCAGAATCTCTGATACACTGATTGCAGACATATTTCAGCAAAAGTATAAGCAATAAAAACTAAGCGTAGATGGGTAATGTGTTAATCGTGTTAGGAGGACAAATAATACTTGCAACTCGATAGAAGATATGAAGATATTAGTTGCAATTGTGAGGTTATAAAACTTTACATGAATGAACTCCACAAATTCCAGCAACAGCAAACAATTTGAGCTACAGAATGAAATGTCTAGAACATTGTCCATATTATATCATATATTATCTATCACCATCTCAAATTTTAAAATATAATAATAGGAAAGTTAAACTAATTGAAACGTTAATGTATACAGGAAATTTTATAATCGTAACTCTTAATTTATTCCATGACTACAGATTCCCTAATTGGACATATTAGTCAGTTTCATTCAGTAGGAACATGTCTATCAATAAAAGTACCACAACTATCTCAGTGACACACAGATTGGCAAGTTGATTCTTGTGGCACTTGGAGAGGCAGACAAAAGAAAAACAATTATATAGATAGAGATGCAGGTCGCCAACCTGCATCGTATGTTTCTCCAATGTGAATGGTCAGTCGTCAGCAAGACAATTTCCATATAAATTTGTTGTATTTTATTAAATTACATATTTCCAGATTTGTCATTTCAGAATAATATTTTACACTTCTGAGCATCAAAATCAAGCGCCACCACCTATAATGTCTATGCTCTTTGGTTTGTGAATTGTCATAAAACCTGTTCTTCTTAATCAAGAATTTGAAATTGACGAAACTTGACATTTGGCAAACTAACAATAATATATAAAGTAAGAAAATGGATTTCACATATCAAATCAGATTTCCTGGTAAGCATCAGACAAATGTAGACATGTTAAATAATATACCGGTAGAGTTATCTGTCCCGCTTCATCCATGATGCATATGTCAAATCTCTTGTTAGTAAACAAAGGGCTAGTTATTCCCAAGCATGTAACAGCAACACCATTAACTCTTTCCAGCCTTTCTTTGATCTCCTGGATGCTATCCATATTCATTGCTGTCATAACAACATTGGAATAGAAAGTCAAGATAATTATTAGTGTACTGAGGTTTTAGTTGTCAACAAATCAAAAACCACCTGATAAGCAATTCTGTTGAACTTCCTCATGCACCACCTCGTTCCTTCCAATTCTTATGAAATCTACACACTGCAAAAGAATTCACAATGTTTGAAGAAATTTAGACATGCCCTATACATAAATAAATACACAATTACTTAAATCTTTCCAAAAAAAAACAAAGAATCGGCAAAAATGTTTAAACATTGCAATATTCAATTTCACTGTATGACAATTAATATTTTGCTTTACCGGACTGTCCTTTCTTGTGCAGATATTTTCAGTTTTTTTCACCGGGAAATTCAGGTCACGTAAATTTTACACTGGAGAAGAATCTTGAATGCACAAAAGTATATCTGATAATAACAATGTGCCATAATTGGCATATAGCCATAAACAACTGTTAAATTCTCGGACAACTGAAGATCATGTGATGCAGGGTTAAATAACGACCTGAGCTTTCAATTTGATTAGTAAATTGTCAATGGCCGAGTTTGTGTAGGATGTGAGCAAAATGGATGCACCTCTTAGCAGCAATGCCTTCACAGCATGAACCATGGTGGATGTTTTGCCGGTCCCAGGCATTCCAAGAATAAGAGCATAATCCTTAGCAGTGAGTACCTAATAATAGTAAATTCTTAAAGTTATCAGCAACTAAAACGTCATATGCAAGAATTCCAACTTTTTCTTGTCCAAGGAATAGTTACTAGAAATAATATTTTTTGCTTCAGTAATGAACGTGATATCTACACTCTGACCTTGAGTATTGCTCTCCTCTGGTCATCATTTAAGCTTTTCTCCGACCAGACATATGAAATAGCAGGATCTTGACTAAACATGCAGCCACTGTCAAATCTAGGCATCTTCAACCATAGAGTAAACAAAAGAAAATAAAATTTATTTTGTGCTTTAAGGAGAACTCACATAAAGAGGAATCTGAGATTCAGAATATCACCTCAAGATCCACAACCTTCTTCCTCAGACAAGAACTACTTTCATTTTGCAAGAAGAGTTGGATAAGATTGAACCTAATAAAGGGATTGGTACAATCACATGATTGTTTTGCTCTTATAAGGAACTATGAAAAACTGTAACAATCAAGAATGTTTGGCTGACCTGATTGCAAATGATGTCATTACTTCATCTTTGTCAATTCGCCAGGATTGCTGACGGAGATCTTCTGTCATTGACCTAGGACTATGATAGCACGGGTCCGACGCCATGGAAGGTGTATTCGAGGCGAGGAAAGAAGTCAGCGGCGACGTCGACTTGAAGTGCGGCGAGTTGATAGCGTGGAGTCGGAATTCTATTAGCAGCAGCAGTAGTTTATTTATTTATTATTATGTTATTATTATTTATTTTAGTTTATTAATTTAGTTGGGCCGTGTGCATGGATTGCATGGGCTTAATAGAGAGGCTAAGACTATATATATATATATGTGAACTTTGGAGATTAGGGTTTTTATCGGAGATTATCATTATTGACAGCAGTTGCTGTGGGCGGAAACCTCTCGTTTCCGAGTTTGTGTCTCATTACTCTTATCGTTCGTGTGCTTCGTGATCTTAACTCCTATTAGACTACGCCCTGGAAGCCTTAATCGCTTTGCCAAAGATACCTGAAAGATAGAGTGAAGGACCAAATACATAATTATGATTATTATCGATGGTAATAGATTCTATACATGATAATGATACATGTGCTTTTAGTGATCCAAACATGTGATGCAACCGCAAGTTTGTGGTAGCAACTTCTTTTTTCTGTAGTTAAGAGGAAGTGCAATGATAAGTATCATGATGCAACTTACATATCAGGTACCAAACTGTGATCTGGTTCAGTGCTTAATATCTGTGACCATAAATACAAAAGTTTAGGGTAGTATATATCTGCATATGACAATAGACAAAGACAAACTATCTTGAATCATTGAAGAACTATGAGCATATATTTGCATCCCAGAAGTGCCAATCAATCAGATGTCATTTGTTTCAGGGTAAAAAGGTGATTATGGTACATACATACACAGATTGGATCAAATAAAATTTATAAGAACAGTAACTGCAAGAAGATCACTTGTATTAGAATACTGGTAAGGCAAATGAGATATTCCAAGGGCAGCGTGAAAAATACTCTTACTGAGAAGAGTGTATCCAAATAATAACTATAATACAATATATATAATCATATCCCATAGAAAGCTAGAAAGCTAGCCTAGGCATCCACTTGTTAATATGACTTCTGGTAGTAGTTAAGTCATTACTTGAAAAAAATGAAGGATATGAAAAAGAGCATACCACGTAATCCCCATTTCGGAACATGTGCTCTAAGGGTGAGGAATTACTTGAAGAGTTGCGATTTGGTTGTTCAGCATCAATCAAAGGGTTTTTTCGAGACACAAAGTGGTAAACAAACCGATTGTTCTTCAACAGTTTTCCCATTGATGATCTATCCGAATTATCAAGAACAAGGGCTGATAGAGAAATGGGATGGTGGTCATTCCTGGAACCGGCAGAGAGCCAGCTCTCTTTCTTCACAATCTACATACAGAAGTTATAAAATTATAAATGTCTATCAAAGACTCAAGTAAAAAATGGTAGCAGCTTGTCATACTACCTCCACATGTTTGGTGGCCTCCAAATCAATTAGTCTCTCCCATTTCTGGAGAAATATGGTATGTGTTGTAGTTAAATGGGAGACAAGTGAATCATACAAGTCTCCCAGCCCACTTCCTTCAGCAGTACTGCCAGATGCCTTCACATAAAAATAAACTTAACAAGTTAAAATTCGTAGGATACAAGATTATTCAAGAATAACTTCGGACTTCTGTCCTATATCAGCAGTGAGTCAAAAATAAATAATTATAGATTTATTTTTATGCTTTAGGTCACCCGTCAGCATAATTTTTCTACACTCACCTCTCATATACTTCCTCTGTTTCAAGATTGTTGACACGTTTCTTTTTCTTTCTTTTCGGCACGTATTTCAACGCTTCTCAATGATGAGTTTTAAAATAATTTTTTAAAGTATTTTTTTATTTACGGGATACTACGACACACGTAGTATCTCGTAAAAGAAAAGATACTTCAAAAATTTATTTTAAAATCCATCATCGAAAAGCTTGGAAATGTGTGCCAAAAAGAAAGGAAAAGAAACGTGTCAACAATCTTGACACAGAGGTAGTATAATATTTTATTTAACAAAACATTATTATGTGAGGTGGGTATACAACATGTACATCCATGAAGTTTTGTCTAGCTGATGTCCAGTGACCTTATTAGAACATACACCAAAGAAAAAAGCAATAGTTGCAAAGTGAAAACAAATCCTTGATCGTACTACGGACTTCTCGTGTAATACTTGCAAAATGAACAAGACCCATTGATGGCTATTCTAGGTGACCAAGTTCAGTTTAGTCGCTACAAAGGCAGGATACCATTTGAACATACCAAACTAGGCGGACATGATTTGTTAAGGTCAATAATATTCATGAGCAGCTGCTTTATGTTGGCAATGACTCAATTTTGCTCAAAACAATAAAAATTTCAAGTTTTTTTGGATCTAAGTAATATCTAGCTTTTAAATATCTAGGAAAGGGTATACGAGAGATCAGGATTTGAATGGCATACCTTGTGATAAATACTGCAGGCATTCAGGTGTCGACAACTTCTGCAAACATTTGGACTCTGGATGACAGAGATTCAACAAGAAAATGTATTATAATGTGAGAAATAATATTAAAAATTAGGAGGAAAAGAATAACTAGAGGTGAAGAAACCTTTAACATTGGCGGCAATTGTTGAGTTGTTGATGCCTTGAGCACATCATTTGCCAGTTCATTGCGTCGCATTATGAGCCCTATTAAGTCGGATCTTCTAACAGAGATTCCCTTCACAAGATATATAGGTTAAGAGAGTCCAAATATTAAGGAGTCAAGAATGGTAGGAAGAAGACCAAACATGGTGACCAACCTATGTCTGATCTGTGTGAAGATAATAAAGAAGACCATGTTCAATGTTCATCATGTATCTGAAATATGACGAAAACAAATGTTTACGTATGCAACTAAAGAAGAATTATCAGACCAATAAACACAGTTGTTAGCAGTGAAAAAATAAGTGCGAGAACATCTTGCTGATAACACACCGCTCTGACATCAGGAGAGTATATAGCATAACTCGTGCACTATGCTCCATAGCTGTCTGCATCGAGGGAAAATGTGTAAGAGTATTACAGATTTACAGTGAACTCCAAAAGATGATAGAACGAAAACATCTGTCAGAGAACATCCAGTCAAATGAGGTCATACTAATAAAAGCATACTGCTCTTTCACATAAAGTGGTGGGCCATTAACACACCTGTCACTTGTTCCCTTTCCAGTTTTGAATTCGAGAGGCATAATTAGTTCAGCAGCTTCTGCAGAATATGTGTTTGTTCTTACTCGGACAGATGCATCAATCATCCCTTTCAATCCATACCTTCGGGGGCCCAAGCCATTTCTTCTATGTCAATTACCTATATATATAAATTATACACTTAATCAAAACTCAAAATCAAAGAGCAACATTATCCTTTTTCTTACAAATCCTTGAAAAGTACGGGATGGGCAAAAACATTGACTGGATATTCGAAGTAAAAGCAATGTCTATATTTTCTTTAGTAGATGATATTTTGTGCAACACGGTTGAAAATCAAGGGGAGATAGTTGTATCATATGCTTGTCCAACAAACAGTCAACATGAATAAGAGACACCACTCACTCCTTAAACTTCAGAGCAAATCCCCCTTTCTGTTGGGTACTTTGATTACATGATATATTGGGCACATTAGCTAGGAGACTAATGTTGTAAGTGGTATGAAGTTCACAAGCTTAGTGTAAAGTATAAATTCATATTATTGTGTTTCACAAAAATAAACTCATAACAGTTTTTGATGAGGCTCATACTTGTTTGTTTTAAAAGAGATTCAAATTTATATAAACAATGTCCATGAAAGAAGCAATAACAATTATGGTATCAAATAGTTACTTCAGTATGTACTTAGGCTGCGTTTGGTAATCATCTCAAGATGAAGAATGATGATTCATCTCAAGATGACTCATATGAATAGTGTCGAGATGAATCATTCATCTCACCATTTGGTAGCAAAAAATTCAGACCCGGATGATATCATATTGTGTTTGGTACAAATTGCAAAACTCTAGATTAAAATTTAAATTGACTATTTTACCCTTATTAAATACCCCTACCGATTTCACTTTTTATCGTTGAGATTAAATAGTACCCTTTATTATTTATTATTTTTTATTTTTTATTTATTATTATTATTATTATTATTATTATTATTATTATATTGTTGAGTTATTATTTTTATTATTCTTGTTATTATTATAATTATTACTATTATTGTTATTGTTATTATTTATTATTATTATTATTATTATATTTATTATTATTATTCTTGTTATTATTATAATTATTACTATTATTATTATTATTATTTATTATTATTATTACTATTATTATTATTATTATTATTATTATTTTATTATATTATTATTTATTATTATTATTATTATTACTATTATTGATATTATTTATTTATTTATTATTATTATTATTATTTTATTAAATTATTATTATTATTTTATTACATTATTATTATTATTTATTATTATTACTATTAATATAATTATTACTATTACTATTACTATTATTATTATTATTTTATTACATTATTATTATTATTATTATTACTATTATTGTTATTATTTATTTATTTATTATTATTATTATTTTATTACATTATTATTATTATTATTTGAAATCGTATAAATATATAAGGGTAAAATGGTAAAAAAAAGAAAGTATTGTGTTACTGTTTTAATGAGTTCACCTCATCCGACCAAAAACGTGAGATGACTAAACAAGGCGGAACAGTGAAATATCAACGGGCCTTGTATTCATCTCGAGCCCTCCAGTTTATTTTAGTTGGTTACCAAACAGTGAGATGAACCAAGATGATCTCTCTCATCTTGGTTCATCTTCTTTACCAAACATACCCTAAGGCTGCGTTTGGTAATCATCTCAAGATGAGGAATGATGATTCATCTCAAGATGACTCATATGAATAGTGTCAAGATGAATCATTCATCTCTCCATTTGGTAGCAAAAAATTCAGACCCGGATGATATCATATTATGTTTGGTACAAATTGCAAAACTCTAGATTAAAATTTAAGTTGACTATTTTACCCTTATTAAATACCCCTACCGATTTCACTGTTTATCGTTGAGATTAAATAGTACCCTTTATTATTTATTATTTATTACTCTATATTATTATTATTATTATTATTATTATTATTATATTGTTGAGTTATTATTTTTCTTATTCTTGTTATTATTATAATTATTACTATTATTGTTATTATTATTTATTTATTATTATTATTATTATTATTATATTTATTATTATTATTATTCTTGTTATTATTATAATTATTACTATTATTATTATTATTAAATTATTATTATTATTTATTATTATTATTACTATTATTATAATTGTTACTATTACTATTACTATTATTATTATTATTATTTTATTACATTATTATTATTATTATTATTATTATTATTATTATTATTATTATTATTATTATTATTACTATTATTGATATTATTTATTATTATTATTATTATATTACATTATTATTATTATTTTATTACATTATTATTTATTATTATTATTATTTTATTACATTATTATTATTATTGATTTATTATTATTATTATTACTATTATTGTTATTATTTATTTATTTATTATTATTATTATTATTATTTTATTACATTATTATTATTATTATTATTATTTGAAATCGTATAAATACATAAGGGTAAAATGGTAAGAGAGAGAAAGTATTGTGTTACTGTTTTAATGAGTTCACCTCATCCGACCAAAAACGTGAGATGACTAAACAAGGCGGAACAGTGAAATATCAACGGGCCTTACATTCATCTCGGGCCCTCCAGTTTATTTTAGTTGGTTACCAAACAGTGAGATGAACCAAGATGATCTCTCTCATCTTGGTTCATCTTGGTTCATCTTCTTTACCAAACACACCCTTATAAATTGAATAAACCCTTACCTCACAAACTTTGATCTTCTTCAGTCCATTGCATTTGAAGTCCACGGTCGGGACTTTCGAACCCTAAAAAGGGAAATGATAAATCCAAGTCAGAGGTTGTGATTCCCTTAGAATGGGAATGGGTTGTCTAATTAAAAGAGAAGGCACTTAGAATCAACAGACATGATTTTGAATACAGTTTTAAATTTAGCGTAGGCATTAGCGTAGGCATATCTACCTGTGAATCTCGATAGGAGGGTATCCAATTCAATATTTTCGGTATCGCCTCAATCAAAGTTCTGAAACTGTCATTTTCGTTCACTGCAGTAAACCCATACAAATGGAGTTAGTGTCTGGAAAAAAATTGATAACCTGTGTCAAAGTCCAAGCTTGTTGATCATGAAAGTTAAAGAAAATATTTGAAGTCCAACGTAATGTAGAAAATGAGACATTTAGAATAGGGAATCCTTAACGTCTTCACCTCCACATGCATAAAGACTCTCAAGACTTTTCTGAAGCACTGTTCTGGCATATTCTTCTAAGAATTCTTTCGAGGGGGATTCACTGATGAGGCCAGCCTAGAGAATTAGATGTTAGCTCAATGAGAACCACATCTGAAAGTCAGTAGCTAATCTCAATATTATCTTTAGAGTTGCTCTTAGAACCTGAAAAATCTGATGCAATAAGGTACCCATCAATGCCGCTACTGAATACTCCGTGCTTTTTATCCTCTCATCCAGGATAGTGCGCCTTGGGCAGCTGAAACTAGCAGAAACCTATAGTGAGGCAATTTAGGAAAACAATTAGGAGAGAGGTCAGAGCAGGATTCCTGAACTGAATACAATGATGGTACTGTTAAATTACATACTGCGCACGTGCACATAGGTTGAAGTTCAAAACTGAAAGAAGAAAAGAATGAGTAATTGGTAATACCCGAGTTCCAGATACCAAGATATCTGGGTGGACAATGACAAAATTCTTCTCATGATCGACATCACACTTCCCCTGGGAATCGAATTCACCAATGACATGAACAGTGTCTCCAGGAGCCACAACACTGAAATACCTAGTTGGACAAAGATGAATACTGTCAGAAGACATTTTTTGCAATTGCAAGTTTACATAAATCAAACACAGCAAGACCTCATCGGCAAGATCAAAACAATTTGACATATGTTTCACTCAAAGAGGAGCACATTAGAGGTGCATAATGAAAATAGGGGAGAAGATGAATATGATTAATCCAAATTGGCAGATATAAAGGAAGGATATACTAGTGGACTGCTTAGTAGCAGAAATAATAAAAAGTACTGATTTAAGAAGTTCAGCCTTCGCTGCATTGCAAATTCAAGAGACGTAGAAAGACTGCATAAATGTATTGCACAGTTAGCTTGACGGTAAATATAAGGAATTCAGGTGATCATGTTTAATCATACAGTATAAAACTACATACGAAAGAATACTTAATCGACAACATTAATACTTCCACCTGAACCTGTGCAACCTCAAACTCATCTAACCGTAACTTCTTTCTAACGACCGACTCAAACTACTCACCATTCATCCCACAATTGCAAGGCCCGTTCAGCTCCATTTTGCTCATTCAATAAGCGCAGTACCTATGAATTATGATGAAATTAGCAAGAAGGTAACATTTGAATGTCTAAGTCAACAAAAGGTCATGCCTACCTTGAAACGGGATGGAGGACCAGATGATCCGGAAGGCCCGTGCTTTTCTGAAACCTATGGCAGATATACATTCAGAGTTAACGGACAAATCTCATATCCCATGCAGGAGGAATTGATAAGTAAAATGCATAGGTGCAAACCTCTAAAACAAGAAAATTGAAATTTGAGTCTGAAGTGGATCTATTTTCCTCTGAATTTGTCTGTGAGCTGGGTACAACAAGATCAGCTTTGGAGCATCTCTCAGCATCTATGTGTGATTCATCATCTTTACATAATGAACATTCAACAGAAATTACATCCTCCACTTGATCCAAGAGTTCGATTAAAGCCTGAGATGAGATATACATATTTTTGCATAATGAATATACTTCTGATGTTTAATTTTATACAAAGAAAGAAATAATAATAAACACAATTCGTGGTATTTCTGGGATAAGGTCAACAGCAATTTAGGCTCAATAGATGAAGATTGGAGCTGGAACCACTGATTACCTTTTTGTGCTGCCTTGAACCCAATTGGTCGGGTGCCCCTTTGAGATGATCCACTTCCTCAACAGCCTGGCGTTTCAACAAATTTAATTAGAAAAACATATATCATAAAGAAACGAAAATGCTGGTGAAACTATTAGTCGAACCACCTGGTCAGGGCAACAAGACAGCGAGGGTGGAGTACTGAACAGGCTCTGAGTATCACGTAACTCAGATTTATCAGTGCTATTCAAACTTATATGATTTCCAGCACTTGAATCATGACCTTGGTTGAGCTTTCTTGAGGCAAGCCCATCAGGGTATATTAAAGGTTTCGTATGTGGCTTCAGTGGAGGTGAAGAAAGCCACTTTTCAAGCTTTCCCGACACATTAGGACAAATTTTCACCTACAAATAGGAACTAGTTTGTTACTTTCAAAATCAAAGTAATGGATAGGAGACAGAACTAAAATAAAATCTAGAGGACCTTTTCCAGGGGACATTCTTGAAAATTCATTGAGTTAAACCTTGTAGAATCTGCCAACACCCTTATCCTCCCAGGTAAATTCTTAGACATAGCATGCAGCCTCTCATTTACTGGAGAAATTTTCCATGTCACCTCATCAGCTGAATCATCCTGGCTCTGCTTGATTAGCTATAAAAGGGATGCAAAGGGTAAGGAAAAGTGAAAGAAGTTCAATACAAAATTGGCAACAAAAAATATCAGACCATCTCCATCATCCTAGTTGAAAGGAAAGAATGGATGGGGTATTTTTGCCATTTCTGGATTAAGAAGAAAGAATCTGCACTGGATATCCATAATAAATTGTGGGTCACAATAATATGCATCCCGTAGACACTGAATGTATCCACAATCCCCACATGTTTTCTTCAGAAGATGTCCCAATTAGATTACAGACAGAATATAGAAATCCTTCTACTAGTTCTCTATTGTGCTTTATCTAGATAGGAGAAATTCTCAAGTTTCCTAAGGTGTGACGTTCCATCTCTCTTCGCTAATTTATACACAATTATTTTAGTTTTAACCTATAATATATAGAACAATCTATCTATCCATCTGCATATAACTAAACACACCCTTAGATAATCACAGGCCACATAAGTTCAAACCCATGAAATGAGGGATTACACTTACCATTCCAGGTGAGAACTTGAAGCGCTTAATGGAGACAGACTTGGAAGTCTCCGGTGTCACCTCCATTTGGTCATCTTCATCATCAATCACCGCCGGCAATAAATTATCTGTCGGTGTATTCTGAGATCGAGAAGGAACCTCCCCTTTCGACAAATTTCCCTCTTTATCCACATTATTTACATCCACGACTCCATCATCAAATCTTTTGGTAGAAGTTTCATAGCATACACCAACATGATCCGCCACAGGCACACCACCTCTGCTTTTAGCATTTCGAGAAACACCATCATCTACATCAACAGTAGCATTCACCAAATTACTTCTAGGGTTTACACCCATCGTGCACTCAGTCCTCGACTCAATCTTACCTAAACTAGCCACACTACCAGGATTCGCCGCCCCCACTTCAGCGGGGTTCACAATCGGTTCAGCTACAACGTGGGAGTTCCGATTGGGGGCAGAACCTGCGGTGGAATCTTCATTTCTATTCTGGGGGAGGGTTTTCTGGGTCTGGGTCTGCGAGTGGCGCCCAAAGAAGTGTTGAATACCGAATTTAGAGGGCTGAGATTGCTGCGGCTCGCGGTTCGGATTGCTCTTCTTGCCTCCCGAGCTAGTCCTCTTCCGCGGAGCCATCAATCGGAGATTCCGGTCAGGATTAGCGATTAACTGAGGTTGCGGCTCCGAGCGAGAAGATTAGATGGAGGAATCGAGCAATTTTCATTTTTTTTTTTATATTATTGAAAAGAAAAATGCAAAAAGGAGAAGTGCAAGAGGTGGGGGCGTTCTGTTTTCCCGCCAAAAAAGGTTTAGTTTAGTTCTGTGGAGGGAGGGAGCGATATGAGGCCGTTGGATCAGAATGAACGGCAAGGATTGGGTAAAAGCGTTTAATTCGTATTGGGCTTGGGCTTTTCTTGTAATATGTTATGTGGACTCGACTCTCCCGCTGAATCATTCTGAGCGCAATACATGCAAGAAGGAAAATAGAGCTGGGCCTTGGGCTCCGGTCTGGGCTGAGAGCAAGCGGGCCATATAATTGATTGGATTAATCATTGGGCTGAAATTTTAATTAATTTAATTTATAAACCCGAGCCCAATCTCTAAGTATTCATGAACTGAGACACCACGAATGAATCGTACTCTACCCGGAATTAAATTTTGATAATTCGTAAGAATTTTTTTTTACAATTTCGATAATTAACTTGAGAAATGTTAATTAACCAAGATTTAATAATTCAGATTAATTGATTAAGACAATCAATTACACCATTACAATAAGCAATTTATAATTCCTAAGCGAATTATTTCTTTAATAGCTTATAGTACTAATTTAATTAAATTAGAAGTTATCTTAGCCTTCCGATTATTAAGCAACTAATTAATTATTGAGAAGCTTCTCAATTAATTAATTCTAAGTTAGCAATAAATCAATTATTTATTAATAGAAATTTATATGAACCAGTCATGTGACAGAAGTTATAACTCGAGCTTAGATCACAGTAATTACGTTACTGAAATTAGAATAACCTCCGATCATACTAAGACTAAAATCTTAGATAAGATTTTATCCGTTAGAACATGAATCTTACCTCGATTTTAATCGAAGGTTACACGAAGGAGGGACAGTGACTGAGACTGAGACAAGTCGAGTAGCAGATAAGAAGAGCAACGAGGTGGGCTTTGTATAAAACAAAAAAATATGTTTTATTAGATGTTAGCTCTTTTATAATTGTCATGCCATAAATATTTTCAGTTTTTGTATGATACCTATCTGTTAAATGGCCAAGGCCAAATTTATGAATCGAATTCGGGTCCCTGTGTGATCAGATATCATGCGTGGACTAGTGTACACATTGATTGTGTCATTGCAGATAGTGACCAATCAGGTGACCGAGTGAGGTGGCCACCTCCTCGGACACAACCAGCTCAGATATGGTAGATTACTCAAGAACATAAACTACGCAGTCACTTTTAAGATCACAACAGTTTTTATGAACATAGGCTCTTTCAGTAAAACCTTATGATTCACTGATTGATGGCTTGACAATAAGTAAATGATTTTGGGCACTTGTCCACTGGGTACTTTGTACTTACGCCCTGTACATTATTTCCGATGTGCATGTTGAGCAGTTGTCAATGTGAAGTGACTAGTGAGGATTTTGTCAAAGAATAGTTAGAAGTAATCACTCTTGGTAGCATATGTCTTCATACATATGTTTTAAACACCTTTCCGTTGTGTACACTATTTATTATCATTCAATTGGGTTGTGTTAAGTCAGAATTACGACATGAATTCTCGAGAGGAAACCATCAATAATGTCCGTCTCTAACACATAAAGTTTTATTTATCGAGTTATTGAGTCAATTTATTTGATAATCTTTCTTTCTTTCCAAAATTTATACCATATTTACATAGTCACAATTATACCACACTAAGCTATTGATTAGCAAAGTGCAGCCGTGATAGATTCTCACGGGAGAGATCTACTGCCAGAAACTAAACAAAAACGACATACAGGTACACAATCTTGTCCATATGGCTGAGCAAATTGCAAAAATCTGGTGCTGCACACGCATAATTTGGAAGTGAAAGTACTCAAGCAGACCCCTTCGTTTAAAATAGAAGATTTTCCTTCTATGAAGAACGAAAGGAAGAAAGGAGTCATGCTTCTCGCTCAGGTCCTGTTGAAAGGATACAGATCAGATACCGATATTTTGCCTATTACCAAATCATCAAACATATTAGTTTGTGGATGTTAAATCCTCTCATGAGCTAAGTGTTCTTTACCTATATCTTTTATAAATTCTATGGAATTTTGTGATTTAAAAAGCATGATCAAATTTAGCGCTCACTGTTGGGGAGAGTGTAAGTCCCTGTTGGGAAGAGAATTATGAGATTATCTTTGATTTTATATTAGAATAACAATTTTGCCTCCATTTATGAGCATAAATTTCATCTTATTCGCTCCGGATAGAATTTGATGCGCGTTCAAAAATATGAAATATCTTGTTTCACTTAGATTTCATAATATCTGATAATATTAAATTAACCTGTTGGGAACCCTTTGAAACTGAGTTTTGATAATGTTATTAGAAACCACACTTAGATATAGGTTTTAAGTGGAACAGGCTGGTCTCCGTGTTTGGATCAGTCAAGCTTAACTCGGACAGGTTGCTCATGTAAAGGTCAAGGTTGGTAGTGCAACCTTGTACCTAATCTACTCAATCTGTCATACTGTTCTATTAGGTAATTTGTCTATATAACCTGCTCCTACCATACTCGAAGATTTCACACGAAGGTTATAAAAGACCGAAGACAGTTCGAGGTATAGGAAGGTCGACCTGTGAAGACCAACCTGAGATGTGGTTGAGAAACCTGTTCTCACCCAACGACAAGAATTGTGTCAGCGTACGATACTGCAAATCCTGACACACTCTCAACGGCTCTATTTCAAATGCTTCACTATAAATACCTCAACTCATTCCAGAAAGAATTTACGGGAAACTCAATACACAAGCCGAAACGCTGCAGAAATCTCCAGCTAAAAATCATTCAATCAACACTCGAAATCACTAGAGCTTTCCCAAGTGTTGATCTTTGTAGATTTCTGATCTCTCTGGAAACTGTCTTACTAGAACACATCACACACACTCTCACTACCATCATAATTGATATTCAGTGTAGTTGATTGAGTTATGTATTCCTAACGACGATAGTTGTTCACAGTTTTCTAGTTTGGATATTAGCGCTAGTTGTTTAGCGTTGGTAAGATTGTATGAAAGATTGTATGTAAAGTAAGAAAAGACACGACTTAAGAATCGTGCTAGATTCAGTCTAAAGAAAGACTTGAATTTGGACTGGACCTCCACCAGTGTTAAAAGGAGCGAATATCTCAAGTTAAGGGATTACAGATTCAACGGGATCTGGCGTGGACGTAGGAGCTGTTTACTCCGAACCACGATAAAAACTCCTCGTGTTTCTCTCTCTTGCTATTTACTTTTACATCTTTATTTACACAGTTTGCATGTTCACAACCTGCACTACTGTAGCCTGTCTTGCATGAGCAGTTGTCTAAACTAAAGTCTTTTAAACTGTGTTGATAAACGTTAGCCAACCTTTCCACCAAACTTCCGCACGCAGGTTAGTTTTGCAAGCTCAGCAGTTTACTGATTGAGCTGGAAAAACTAAGCTGCTCTGATAAACTGAAGTAACAAATCAGTAAGATCAAATTGTTTTGAAAATTAAAAACTGTTGGCTAATTGGTGTATCCCCCCTACACCAATGACTACTTATCGGGGCTTACATGACCTTTTGGTGCTAAAGAATTTTTGTAGAACCGGATGTTCTGTTTCTCAGGAAGAAACAATCTTAGCCGTGACAAAGTGTACATGTGCTTAACCATAAGCACAAAAGAGACCAGAAGGGCCATGTAGTGTCGCATAAATGTTTATGCCAAAGCACAGAAGCGGCGAATACTCGTTAGAAGAGAGATCAACTGTTGGCAAGTCCTCTTAGCTTTCTGCGAGGTCCTTGCACCTACTACCAAATCCATGGATTTTCTACCAGAACCATACTACACAAGTGCTGGGTCTTCATGATCCCAAGACCTGTCAAAAGAAGAACATAGGGTTACTCTAAAAGGCACCTGCATACAAGTCATCTTACCCTCTGCCAAGTTCGCATACCTGCTACCAGATGCTCTTGGTTTGGAGGTTGGAAACACCAAGTTGAAGAAAACAGAAAAAATTCAGGGAATCCTTAATCTAATCTTCATTTCGATTAAATTTTTTGGTGAATTAACAGCCATCTTTTGTGATAATTCATAGAAAAATCAGTTATGCTTCTTTGTCAAAACTCAGAGGCATGAAAAATAGTGTATAGGCAGATCCCCGCAACGCTTGTTATCAAATCTTCTAAAGAGACATCTGTATACAAATGTTCCACCAGAAGTAGCAAGTGTTCACATGAGGAACTACTTGCAAACAAGTCATGGCTTGATGCTAGATACGAAGACAAAAATCCATGCAACATATGTGCTCATGCTCAGATCTTCATGACCCTTTGCTAACAGGTTCTTCAATAACAATATCCATATTTCTGACATCAATAAAGGGAAATAATCCCTTTCTTGCATAAGGTGCTGCTGAATAAATTAAATATGTTCATAGTTTGAGCAAAGTTCTTTCTATCAGTTTTTTCTACTGATGTACAACCTTCCATTTAAGGGCTCTTATGTATTTTACTAACTTTGTGCTTGAAAAAGATTGATAGCACTGGGTGATTTCCCTTACGAAAGAATAATGCGAATAAATAAAAGCAAAATGGGGAGAATGCATTTATGCCAAGTACGATGCAGAAGTGCAGATGCCCAGAAGCGTAGAAGCAAAGGCTAGAAGTGCCAAAGCGCAGATGCACAGAAGCGCAGAAGTAAAGGCCCAGAAGCTCCAGAAGCGCGAGGGTTCAGAAGCGCGAAGGTTCTGAAGCCAGAAGCGCGAAGATTCAGAAGAATAGGTTCTGCCTAAAGCCTATAATCAGGCCAACATCTGTCATGATAATCGCAGAAAATGGGAGGAACACAGGAAGTCCCAGCTCTAGTATTCATTTTAATTGAATTTCTCAGGAACTAAACTATGCTATTATTCCATTATCTGCTTGGTTTATAACTATGCCCTCAAGGGCCCTTATATTTTACTAACTTTTGTAGCTCAAAAAGTTTTGTAGCATAGGATGACTCGCTCATTGAAAAGCGAGCAACATGAAAGAAAATGAGCAAATATTCTTGCAAAAAAAATACTTGAGGCCAAATGGAGCACCTATCCTTGAGAACCTCAACTGTACAAACTAGAAAATCTCTGGAAAAATTGGTACTCATTTAAACCTTGATTATACTTGAATCTTGAATGGGAAAGAAGAAAATATCAACCCTTGTTGCCACTGATTATGGTGAGTTTAAAATTACTTCTACGAATTCGAATTGTAGATGCTACGAGCACTCACTTAGAAAATGATAATAAAATAGGAGATGGAATGAGGTAGTGATAACCAAGGATAAGCCCTGACAAAAGATCTAGGCTCCGCGTCCACTACACTCATAGCCAAATCCCCCCAGCATAGAGCCACTGGCAGAACTGAAAGGATAAACCCTGCCTATGCTGCAGGTACCTCACTCAAATGCCAAAGCTCTACAGTTCCGGATAAGCCCCAAAACTCTTGGGCTCCGATGAAATAATAAAAATTCTGGGTAAGCCCCAAATCTCTTGGGCTCTGATGAAATAGAAAACCCGGATAAGCCCCAAAACTCTTGGGCTCCGATGAAATAATAAAAAAACCCCTACAAAGTAGGCATCTGGGAGGAAAACATGAGATAAAGTTTCAAGTACCTACCCAAATATAAATTATTCTATTAAATAAGTACTCGGATAAATAAAAAAGGAACAAAGTTCCCAATACCCCGGTCTAGGTAGAATTAAATGTTTCTCCTAAAAATTAATAAATTAATTGACCAATCTATCTCGTATCTTTTAGAAAAATGATAAATAAAGATTCAAAAGTTGCCCAAGTCATGGGTCTGCATCACCCTACCATACATGATACTTCTCCCTATAGGGTGGAAGAGCAGTTTTGCTCAGCTCCAGCAATACAAGCAAAAAGTAGCAATGAAGTACCCATGTCGCCAACATGGATGAAGCATAGGCAAATCTTACAGAAGATGTCACTTAAAAGAAGACATATTTAGATTTGCACTTTGCACACATATTTAGATCTGCAGACAGATTCGATCTGCACTTCTGCAGGCAGATTCAGATCTGCACCTGCGCTTCTACAAACATATTCAAATCTGTACCTACACTGCTACAAACAAATGCAGATGTGCACCTTAACTTACTTTACAGACATATTCAGATTGCGCTTCTGAAGGCAGACTTAGGTCTGCAATTTACTTCCAGACTCAGATCTATGTTTCTACAAACATATTCACATCTACCCTTCTGCAAGCATATTCAGATCTGCATCTACGCTTCTGTAGTTATATATGTACATGCATTCTTGCAAAAATAGGAAGGGCCATAATTGGCCACGGAAATACTGAAAGAATGAGTATATGAGCTCAAAAACATAAAAAGAAAAGGAGGTTTGGAACGTTAGCATTTTGAAGAAGTTTGTATCTTCCAAGATAGACCATTGAGTCTCTACAAAATCCATCTACTCCCTAACCCTAGAATAAAAAAAAAACTAGTCACTCATGTTCATAACAAATAATCCAAAATCCAAAATAATCATAATTGAAAATAAACAAAAACCATAGGAGAAACTAAGGTCTTGAATGCTTCCAACTTGAATTTCTTGATCTTCTTCTCTTCTCTCAAAAACTTGAAAAAGAAATATGATATAGAATAAAGGATGATAAAACTTGGATCAAAAGATGTGCTTTGGGATCCTATATATAGATTAGGACTAAACCTAGTTAAACAAGGAAATAACTAAAACCAAAATAAAATAATAAAAATAAAAATAAAATAATAAAAAAAATGAGGAGGAAAAAGGGCCCGAGACGCGGCTAGGGACGGTGCAGGCATGGGTGCATCATGGCTTCTCACGCGGGAGAAGAAATTGATTCGGCATTTAATGATGATGATTGTTGGCTATGGACGCGGGTTGCTGAACAGCAAATGCAGGCGCACATCCTACTTCAACAATAATGGGCTTTGAACCCAGATTGGGCCTTGAGTTTATATGCTGCAGATGGCTGGCGGCTTGGGTTAGAATTGAAGTGTCGTGCTTCAATTTTCCTTTTCTTCTTTATTTGTTTTCTTTTACTCTTTTTTTTCTCTTCCTTTATTCCTTCCTTAGCTCGTGTCTTTTCTCCGATAAATTCCAAAATGCAACTTTTCTTTGTGTTTCTTCCTACAAAATTAATGAAACAAGACCAAGCATAATATCATTGAATATAAGAAAAATCAATTAAAATACCAAGCTTGGTCATAATTTCTCCATTTAAAAATAAGACTTTTAAGCACACAAAACACGTACGAAATCCGTGTTTATCAATCCCCCAAACTTGAACAAGTGTTTGTCCTCGAACACAAAAGACAAGTATCAACAATAAACATGGATTTACGAAGTGACAATGAATTGTGGCTTTAGAAATTTTCTCAAAACAAAAGAATCTACAAGCAAGCACTTCAATCATCAAGAAGCCTTTCATGACAAACTTCGACAATTAGCCTTTTCAAACTAGAATCCTCACGACATGGACAAATATGAGTGAATCCCTCGATTCTCAAGTGTATAATATATGGGAAAAATATCGCTCAATTCAACACACACACAATGTCTACCATAGGCTTGCAAATCGTCTTAACCTCTCCATCGCTAGACGCGTGCTCATAACAAAGATAAAAAAGACTTTATTTTTAGTTGTAATGTAGGCTCTTTGGTATGTAAAGAATTTTTGGCCAAGTGAGTATAAATTACAAGATGTAAACTCTCAAATTCACTCACACACTCTTTTTCACTCAATTCTATTTCCCAACTCCTTCAAACCATATTTCAATAACTCAAGAAAACCTTCACTTCTTCATATCAATGCTCAATGCACTTTGTACCCACTTATACTCTATACTTTATTATTGCATGATTTTTTTTCTAGAGAAATATTTTCTCTCTCTTTTTTATTTTTTTTTCAACCTAGAGCTTATATGGGTAAAAAGCGTTATCCTTTGAATTTCAAAACTTTGTTTCTCCTTTTCTTCTTCTTCTTTCCACTATCCTTAATTCCAAACAAACACTTTCTCAACCAACCAAACAATCAATCCTACTCTTGTTATCCCCATCCCAAAGCTTATCAAAGAAAACTGGTCTCAAAGGATCAAACGGGGCTAAACTAGGATTATATGATTTATTTGGACAAGAAAAGGGTAAAGAAAGGCTATGAAAAATGGCCTAAGATCATCTCTTCATCATTGAGCACACTAATGCAACCTCGAGGAAGATACCAAGGCAAATTCTAAAGACAATTATGCATGCTTGAACAATCACACTTAAGAAAGAAACTTAGACTATGATTTATGCAATAGTCAAGGCTCAAAACTCACAACAAAGACTAAAATTTGATCCAAGTTCTTAGAGGCTAAAGATATAGATTCATCAATCATGCTTATCAAATCATGACATGCTCACAAGTAGCAATTCATCAAAATCAATCCACAAATCATCATGAGCCTCATCCCTACAACAATCATCCATGCTTATCATTAATTCAAAACAAAGACACAGAAATAAAGACTAAGAAATAAAAACACACAAAAACAACTCTTTTTTTTCTTAGAGAAAATTAAATAAAATAACTAGAAAGCAAGTAAAAATCGAAATACTTAACCACACTTCGCCATCCCCCAAACTTATTGTTTTTTTAGGAAAAAAAAAGTTTGAAAGAAGAAGAGGTGGTTAAGAAGATGGAAGAAGTAAAAAAAATAAAAAAAATAAAAAATAAAAAAATAAAAATAAAAATAAAAACAAAAACAAAAACTTACCTGCGGGCCGGCGGACGGGCCGGCTCGGGCCAGAAATGGGCTGGAGAAGAAAACCGCGGTTCAGGGTGAAGGAGACGCGGGTGCGTCTCGATTGGACACAGTACGGGATAGAAGCTCGCAGGTTTCGGGCCGGAACTGAGGCTTCGATGCGGTTGGGACAGTAGCGGACGCGGCCACGACTTAGACTTATTGATGGTAAGTCCAGAGGTCTCAGTGAATTCGTCAAGGGTATTTCTGAGAATTTCCATCGAGGAGGGATCGGCCCTACCAAAAAGTAGCAAGTCATCTACAAAAGCCAAATGAGTGATGTTAGCCTTATCACACTTAGGATGATAGACAACATCAAAGTTTTGGATGTGTGTGTGCAAAAGGCGTGATAAATATTCCATGCAGAGGAGGAAGAGAGACGGGGACATCGGGTCACCCTGACGTAACCCCTTTTGTCCCCTAATAAAACCGTGTGCACCCTCGTTGATGGCAATGGAGAATGTGGCAGAGGTTACACACGTCATAATCCAATAAATGAAGCACGGATGAAAATTGAGACCGTGGAGGACTTCCCTAAGAAAATCTCACGAAATACGATCATAGGCTTTTCTTAGGTCAATATTCACCATGCATCTGGCTGTAATCCCCGAAACCCTCTCGTATTTCTTGATAAGTTCCTGTGCCAAGAAGAAATTATCAGTGATAGATCTACCCTTGATAAAAGCTGCTTGTGCAGGAGAAACAAGTTTATGTAAGAGAGGAGACATCCTAGTGGTTAGGATTTTTGTGATGATCTTGTACACCACATTTGTACAGGCAATTAGTCTAAAGTCGGAGACGCCCGGGTCATGGGTGGTTTTGGGAATGAGGGAGACGATAGTGTGATTGAGCTTGCGAAGAATGAGTCCTTTAGAAAAGAACTCATTCACAGCAGCCGTCACATCACCTCCCATAATGTCCTAATTCTGGTTTCTATCTCCACTTTCCGTAAATCCCTGTTAAGGGGATCCCGGTCACAATCTTGTTGCGCACTGTGAAGGCATCTACGAGCAGCTTCAGCCCGCTCAAATAGATGGTTTAAATGTGATTTGTTGAGCTCTATAAGGATAGGACGAAGTTTGAAAAGTTTAAGTGACAACTTCTCCTGCTCCCTTCCTGTGATGGTAGTAGATTCCCAATAATCTTTTAAAGTCTAGTGAAAGGTAGGATGCTCCATCCTTCCATTGCAAAATTTGAATTCTCTTTTGAAGGTTGGAACCTTCGCAAAGAGTGTCATGATGCAAGCCGAGTGATCTGACTTTGTGCCCCTAGTAGGGAACTCCGATCTGTAAAACAGATTTTCTTCTAGCCAAGCAGAGTTGACCATAGTCCTGTTGATTTTTGAAGACACATCCTTACTATTCCATGCAAGTGACAGCCCGTGGAGGGCACATCATGCATGGTTAGGTAAGCACAGGTATCCACAAAATCAACATATTTTTTCTCCGTAGGGACACACTTACCAACTCTCTCAAAAGGATCCAAAACACTATTAAAATCACAACACATAAAAACAGGTTTATCAAGTGGTACATGCATAATGAGTGAGTCCCATAACTCCATCCTCTCATGAGGTTTATTGAACTCATAACACAACACAAGATGGAAAGAAATACTCGAAACACGACACGTAACAAAAGCATGAATGACCTGGTTTTCGACAGATAATATGCTCATGTCCACAGTATTCGTATTCCAGCACAGTAAAATTCTACCTTTCCTAGCACAGTTAAAATTATTCGCATAATCCCAACCCTTCAAAAAAGTAGGATAAAACTTACTAAACTTCGGGACCGTGAATTTGGTCTCGAGAATGCCGAAGATATCAATCTGATTTTGTGTGATCAGATTACATATAACAGTCTTCTTACGGGCCGACAGCAATCCCCTCACATTCTAGGAGGCAATAATCATTTCCGGTTCTTTGTGGGATTGGTTTTTCTTATCACACGATCTGTGGTCGCGGAGGGATAAACTGCTTTCTTCTTGTTTTTGATCGAATTTCTCGGGTCAAGAGCAGCAGCTGGGTCTGATCTTCCCTTGTCTTGAATCTGTGAAGTTCCTACATTCACAGCTTTGTTAGGTGGAGATAAAGTAATCTCAACATAGGAAGGGTGAACCTGTTTTTTCTTTGAAAACATGACTGAAGGTCTAGCTGTAGATTGTTCCCCATTGTTGTTGTTCATTTGGTCGACCTATTTGTCGTCGTTGATCTCCAAGGGAATACACTCTATGGAGAATGTATCGGAGGAATTCACATGGCGATGAGCAGACTTATCATGTCGTCCTGGGGGCTGGATATAGCGGGCTGATGTAGACTTGCCCAGTGTGCTATTTTCTAGGTGATTGTTGTTCTTTGAAGATTCAGCATTTGTACACATTTCGAGGTCAGATTGGGGGGGGAGGGGGCAGCCTGTTTGTTGTACCATTGCTGCAACATCCTCAATCTATTCAAGGTCATCAATCGCCTGAAATTGGTTAGAAAGTTTAAGTGTATCACCCCCAAGATCAGCTACACCCATGGGATTGGCCGAGCTGAATCTTAAGTGGGTGTTATCAATTTTTTTGGGTATGCTCCCCGAGTTTGGGTTAAGAGGGGCAGCTGGTGCTTGGGTATTCACAGCACGCCACTCTTGTTTCTGGGGACAAGAGGCACTGCGGTGTCGAGCATTGCTTCGGGCTCTCGATTGGGATCTAGCATTGATTAGGCGCGTTTGTGAACGCCCATTTCTGCACTTTTTCCTCTCCACTTGTTGCCAACCTTCCTGGTCTGCAAATTTCTTAGAAAGAGTCCGAGTAGCATTACCCATCCCGGGGTTAGTACGTTCCGAGGTTCTACATACAGAGGCAAGATGCCCTGCATGTCGGCAATGGGAGCAGAAAAAAGGATAATTATCAAGGATTATAGATTGTTCAAACGAGTTACCATTGTGGAGCTTGAGTGTAATGCATTCGGGTGGGTGTTCCGTAGCATTAACACACACCCGCACTTTTAGACCAGCCACATAGTCCTTGCGAATAGTCTGACCATCAACCTCTAAAGGAGTCCTTACCACTGATGCAAATTTTCCAAGGGCCGAAGCATTCCAAAGCTCCAAGGGGAGATTTGGAAATGTAGCCCACACATCAAATTGCACTTCGGGTAGGGAGTTGAATCTGAATTTTGGAGGCAGGTGACATATGAGAAGTGAAATCCCAAAGATGTAGTATGGGCCAGAGGTAAGAATTTGCTCCAGATCAGATTCCTTTTCAAATCGGAAAATTATCCATCCTTTGGGGTGATAAGAGATGCATGTCGGGCACTTCCATCTCGCAGTGAAGTTCTTCACAACTTTTTTTCCTAGGAAAATGACCTACAAAGAAGCCAATAAGAGAGAATCCCCATCCTTTTGAGATGGGGACATAATCAGCTTCATCTAACCCAAGAGTATTATTCACCAAAGAGATTTGGGGCTATGGGAGTAAAAGATCAGCCTTATGAGGCTTAAGAATATCATGAAAGTTCCCATCATTAGTGAACCATGGAGATGTCACATTGCCCTGGTTGGATGGGTAGTTTATTGACTGCCCCGTTTCCACAGATTCCGAATCTGAAGCACCAATTATTTCCTTTCACAGTGGATGTTGGGATCATAGTATTTCAATTTGTTCTCTATGCAAAGTAGGAGGCACACTCAGTATTTCTGCATGGTGCTCTTTAATTTGAGCAGGCTGTTGTTGTGGTTGGGTATGGTTTAATTCCCCCCTATGCTCCTTAACTTCACAATCTGAATCATCGCACTGTAAAACTACTTCCCCCCGGCTCGTGATGAACATGAGTTTTCCGTGTATTCATGGGGTCAATAATAGTAGTTGCAGCGACTTTAGTAGCTGCATTTGTCCCAAATTCATCACCAGTTTGGGTTGTGGCAGCAGGTTTTTGAACCTTCGCAATATGTTCTTGTTGATTTTTAGCATTCTTGTTGTTCACCATTGTGATGATTTGCACATAGATGAGCAAACAACACAAAGGGCAGCCAACAATAGAGCAAAAATCCCATAAATAGCACTAAGGAACAGTATAAAATTTTCAAATAAACAGGACACAGATGACGACACCTTGCCTAAAACAAGACAACACTATACTCGAGACTGACAAAGAGAGCAGGAGAATAGCACAATAATCCTTAATACAGTTATCAAACAGAATTAAGCTGAAGAAAACAGGTCTGAGAATGCACAAGTAATGGCTGCAGCTAGCCTAAATTGCACCACACAAAATCACTAAATGCACACGGCAAATAGAGTAAGCAGAATAGTAACAATTTAAGAAAGTGAAACAGAGTGTTGTTAGTATGAAGAAGCATGCTTAATAATCGCAAAGTGGCAGCACCTTGCCTAAAAAATCCAGTAGCAACACACTCAGTAAATGATGAAATAAAATGGAGATGGGAGCAACTGGATAATCCACTGAAGTAACTATGAATGTTGCACCTACCCCTAAATTGAAATTTCAACTAGAAATATTTAGCAAAATAAGGGAAACAGGTATTCTCTTATTTCCAACTCCAAACAACAGTTGAAACTATCAAATAAGGGAATTTTATTTCTAAGCAATACTTGGCAGCAACTAGCCGAAATAGAGCACAGAAAATAGTAATTAATCCCAAGTAAAATCAGCTATTGCACAGACTTTATGAGCTGGCTGTGCCTAGCTGAAATATTAACTAAGCAACAGACACCGAAAATAAGCAAATGGAAAGGATAAGGAAATGCTAACTCAGTGAAAGAAGGGGATCAAATGACACTAATTGGTCAGATTAGAGGTGGTCGATTCCTTTAGTCTGGAGTATAGCAACAACTACAACACTAAATTGCATAGTTCGAACGGGATCGAAATTCACTGTGGAGGAATTCCGTAGCTTGGTCGGGCTATAGGAAACAACAAGAGCACAACTGCAAGTTATCCTTCGAATTATGCTTCCAAATCTACACAAGCAAGAACAAGCAACAGTACAAAATGTAGTAACACAAATATTAAAAGAGAGGGAGTGGATTTTGATGAAAGAAAATTTATTGTTCAATCGCGAGGTGAACGAAATTGCAGCACAAGTGAAGTCCACCAAGCTGGTCAGGAACGATGGCCTTCAAGGCTGCGAAGTGAGTCACTCCACCGAGCTCCACCATCGTTATTGAATCGCAGCACAAAGCCCAGCAAAAATTCACTGCTCGTGTTCGATTCTAGCTCCAATAGCGTATATTTAAGTTATTGTAGTTAAAAAGCTCATAGTTGGACTTTGGGTTGGGTCGGCCGGTCCGCCTCTCGG